>JARDYH010000007.1:89357262-89982262 GCA_029215795.1 Anniella stebbinsi
TAGTCAATGGTGGGGTAATAATGAACTTTACAGTTGTTCATCTAGGGGGTACTCCCCACACAACATGGTAATAAATAATCAACTGTGGTGTGGATTAGGATCAGTGCTGAGTTGACTATGGCAGCATTCGGACGACACGGTAGTCAATACAACTGACAATTGTTCCCCCCCCCCCAGTTGCTTATTGTGTTGTCCGAATTCAGCCTGTCTCTGTGATCTGTTTTCTTTAGCAGCAACCCTAAACACTGCAGCATGCAAAACGACAGGAAATGACCCCTTTGGGGCCAAAACATCTGAGTGGGGGTGTTTTTTGGCTGTAAAGTGGTGCAAGGAAAAAAGGTTTAACCCCCACCCCCACCCCCACCCACCAGACTCACAGTCCATGATCAGGGCTTCTTTTTCATGAAAAAGTTACATGATTAAGCATGCTGTTTAAAAAACATGCTTAACTTTCATGGGAGTAAATTCCACTGAAAACAGTGGAACGGACTTCCAAGTAACTATGCACAGGTGTGCACTGTTACAAAGAAAGACTTTCTTTCTTTCTTTCTTTTAATGGAAGAACTGAGCATACACTTAACAAAAGGTACCTTAAACATGTTTAGCTCTTAAACGTGCCAACCTCAGCAGGTACACTTTCTTTTTGTTTCCTAAACCCTATCCTTAAAGCCCTGGCTCTCCTCAGAATTCAAATCCCAAAAACCCTGGCAGCCCCTGAGGTAACTCAGGCAACTTAAAAGCATCGGGGGCGAAATGGATGACTTCCTTGTAACTGCCATTAAGAACAAAACAGCCACTTCCTTTTCAAATCTAGCAAAGTCTACCAGCCAGGTGGCTTTGATTTGTTCTTTGGCAATCGCATCGCATGATTTCTTCCAGGCGGATCTAAACAGCACTAAGAAACTGGAATTCAGAGTCGCAGTGTGTGTCAAAAATGCTTTCTTGGGATCTCATTCGCTCGAAATAATCGTGCCACCTCGTCGTTTATCAGCATATTTAGGCATCTATATCATGTTCACTGCTTTTTTTCATATGAAACCTGTTTCCCGCAGTCTCTATTGAACATTGCTACCTTCGTATCAGGCTGGGCGCTATTCTGTAGTAGCAAGAACTGAGCACTTCCAAATGTTTTTAAAAAGAAAGTCAGATGGGATATTCTGCCTCAGTCCCTCTGTCTTCCAAATACCTGTCCAATCCACAAAAAAGAAGCGAAATTCTACTTACCAACTCAAGAATTGTCTTTGGCCTTCGTGTGTTCTTGTCGGCTTCACCAAGCGAGAAAAATGGGGAATTCTCCCTTCAGGCAGGACCCGGTAACTTTTGGGTGATGATTATGCCATGGAACTTTCTCTCTCTTGTGTATACAGAAGCAGCCACGGAGCCCAGCTCATTGCAGTGTAGTGAGCTGCCTTATTTTTGTGCGAGTACTGAGGGTGTGGTTCAGTTCCCTGAGTTGTGCAAGTGGAAAGGAATCCTTTTTTTGAGTAGTGAATTGGCATGTGCAGGGGGTGGGGGGTGGAACAGAGGGAGCCAGGCTTTTGCTCAGCCTGTTTGGCAGCCGATCTGGCTGCAAAAGTGTGCCTGGGGGGCAGCAGAGACGCTGATCCCAGAAAGCGAGTCCCGCTGTATGTAAGCAGGGCACCCCCTCCCTCTGCAGGCCAAGGTATACCCCTCTCTTTGAAGCTGGGGCATGCCAGAGGACTAGCCTCTTGGGGCATGTCACAGCTTGGTTGCGAAGAAGGCAGCTGCTCTCTAGAATCACGCTGGAATGGATTAGCGTGGCTGCCATATTTCCATCCCTCCTTATTATTAACACAAAACCATTCACACATGCAGTGCTCAACGAAGGGCTCTGCTCCAAGGAATTTACATCTTAATTTCAACCATGGAATAGACAATTCAGGGGTTGAGACAGCAGTGGAGGCTGGTGGCTCCGATTTTGGTGGGGTTGTGAATCCATTCGGGGTTTTATTCGGAACTAGCCAGGATGCTACAGGAGCTATCCAAGGTGCTTAACCCAGGTTGGGGAGAATGGTCAGCACCTTGGACAGCCCTTTAGAGTTCTGGCTGGGTCTGATTGAAACCCAGAATGGATTCACAGCCCTACTGAAATTGGAACCACCAGCCTCCACTGATGAGGAGGTCAAGCACACATAGACCCTGTTTAGACAACATGCTAAGCCACAGTGGTTAAGCATTTTGAGCTAAAAGTTATGGCTCAATGTGTTGTGTGAACCATTCCTAACCATGGTGGCTAAATAACCGTGGTTTAAACACGCTCACTAACCATTTGCTGCAAAAGGGTTAGCAGCCTACCCATGGCTTAGTGTATCATCTGAACAGACCCACAGGGACCAATGGGAGCAAAGCCTCTGATGCGTATCTAGGCTAAAGGAGAGTTCTGTTGATCTCAAAAGCTTGTCTACTAATTTGTGATGTTTCTCTAGGGCACTATTAATTCCCCCCTCCTGTAATGAGCTGACACAGCTACCTGCAATGTTTATATCCATAGAATAGGCTTAGTTTCAGTTAGGGAGAGAGAAGGCCAGGTATGAGCCCAGCAGGCACAATGGATACGGCAGGGAAAGGCTTGCCTCTATTCTCCTCCTACCAGAGCTGGAGGTTAGCATCATAAGCAGCAGTTCAACAGCCAGAATGTTCCCCTCTGCCCCTGAAATAATAGGGGGGATTACCTGTTGAACGATGGGGGAGCGTTACCTGTTGAGCTTTACCTGTTGTGGCACTTGTTGAGGACACAGGGCTGGGCCTGAATGGAAGGTGGAAGGGGACTGTCATGGTGTGCTTAAGTGGGAGCCGTGTCTCAGTATGCTTTCTCAAACTACTCCAACTTTTCATCAGTCTTGGGTGTGACCAGGCCTAGAAATGGAAGGCGGGGACCTAACCTGTGCTCTGCTTCCCCTTGTGGTGATCCACTCAAGGCTGCAGTGCAGAACAAAGGCTGAAACAGGTATGTTATCATCCCAGGTTCCAACAGAGCTCTACTCCACGCTGGTAGCCTGTGGGTTTCTCCTGGTTGGCAATGAATGCTTCGAGGTCAACCCTGGGTCTCTGCCTGGGCAACAGCCAAAGTTGAGCCTTGTCTACATGTCTTTGCAGTTGCTCCTCAACCCCCCTGCTTCATTGCCTCTTTCAAAGGACAGAAATGGTCACGGCACAGGAGATCTGTGATCAGCTCTTTCCAATTATTTAAAAAAAATGATTTTAAATAGGCTGACCATCTGAAAAGGAGGACAGGGCTCATATAACTTTAACAGTTGTAGAGAAAAGGGAATTTAAAGTTGCAGAGCCCTGCCTTCTTTTGTATATGGTCACTGTAGTATAGTGCCTGCACCTTTAACAGTTGTGATGAAGAGGGAATTTCACCAGGAACTAATTGCATACAAATGACACCTGCTGAAATTCCCTTTTCTCTACAACTGTTAAAGTTATATGAGCCCTGTCCTCCTTTTCAGATGGTCAGCCTATTTTAAAGCAAGCGTGAGAGACCCTGTTTTGATCGATGGATTGGGATTTGGGTTTATCCAGACAGAGGATCAAATTGCTAAGGATCAGCAATGTTCTAGCTCATTGCAGTTCTCCGAATTCTTCCTTGAAGCTCATTTCACCTTGTTTGTGTTCCCAAACCTGTCTCTTTTCCGATCAGGGAAAAATATATATATGCAGATTTCTGGAAGTGTACTTATAAACAATACACATTTTTGGAAGTGCACAAGTGCACACTTTTGAATACAAACACAAGTTTGGGAAACTGCTAAATTTCCCCAAGAATTGTGTTTCTACTCCTGTTTGGGGTTGCAAATAGGACATGTGTGCATGATTTGCAAACAGAAATGAAATTCTTGGACTTCCCTATGAAAGTACTTTAAAAAAAACCAAGGCATTTTGCTAACACATGTTGTATCCAGAAGGTGCAGTTAGTGACTACTACAGTATTGAACTTGGGGATGGGGGAGAAATTTGTTCTATTTGCATTTAATGCAAATGGACCTGATTTCACACTTTTGTACACAAAACACATATGTTAGTGAAAATAACATTAAATGCATTATATTAGGGAAATAGTTTGCAAAGGCATGTATTAGACAAAATGACAAAATGAAATTCACACAAAAATGTATACAGCTTTCCACAGAAACTTAAATAAACCTGAAAGGTCTGGGTCAAACCGAACTGAATTTAAGATTGGAAAAATGAGAAACAGAGAAAAACTGAAATTGGCAGATGCATCAATTCCTAATTGGACAACTATTTTTTCCTTAGGTTCCATATCTTGCAAAAATGCAGGTCCTTCCTGGAGAATGAAGTTAACTCTTTGTGGGACTGCAGTTAATTTCAAAACAGATTCATATCACAATTCTTTCAGAGGTGACGTACACAGGATTCTAGAACCCCCTAAGACCTGCATAATACAAAGACTTTTTAGACAGCCCGGTGGATACTCTGTTTTGGATGCTTTATCCACACAAACAAGGTATGAAGAAAATCAGTTTGTGTTCACTGGGTATGTGATAGCGAGGACATAACTTGGATATTTTTGTCAGTTGTGAAGTAGCTACCAGAATAGGAATAAACAATGGGAGAAACTGATGTGTTTGGGGACAACAGGGTACTAAAAGGTAATTTTGTGGACATTGCTTTAAGTCTTGATGTCAAACCATAGAGCCTGCAAACTCCCTGCAGAATTCCCGTTTCCTTGTCTCACAAGGTGGAACTGGAACTGGGAAAGATAAAGGAACAAGGGCATAATTTAGGAAATTACTGGGGCTGCCATACAATGTTCAACAATGGTCCCAGTCATCAATAAAAACAGGGAAGTATACATCTGTGTAAATCTGATAAAAGTTAATGAAGGTATAGAAGGAGGAAGGAGGAAGTACTTCATGAAGGAAGCACATGAGAACTTTCTCCCCGATGTGACAGCAGCCAGCATGTTTGGATGCCTGAAGCAGTTCCTGGCAAATAATTCTGACACACCAGAGTCCTAAATTGGCTATGGCCTCCATCACACCAGCGATTTCCTGCACGCTCGCCATGCCTGGTGTATGGATTTGCAACATAGTACTCACACTATGCCGTGCCTGTCCTACTGATATCCCGCCTCTTCCCTATCATTTCCTGGAACGCTAAAAGTCTGGATTATTTTCCCTAAATGCATTAAATCTGCAGTAAGCCTCAGTGTAGTTTTAAAGGAACATGGGCTTGAATGGATTGCATCAGGTCCTGGAAGGGAAAAGCGATCTCTCCCAGCAGCCAGCTCCAAGCCTCAATATAAAACCCAAACCTTGCATCCCAGGCTCCAACATGTTTCTTAAAATCATACAATGCCTGAATCTCTGCAGAAACTGGATTGTACTCCCTTAGGGTGACCAGATAAAATCCAGGTCAGGGCTCATGTAACTTTAACAGTTGTAGAGAAAAGGGAATTTCAGCCAGTGTCATTTGTATGCAATTAGTTCCTGGTGAAATTCCCTCTTCATCACAACAGTTAAAGGTGCAGGGGGCCCTGCCTTCTTTTGTATATGGTCACTCTAGTATAGTGCCTGCACCTTTAACTGTTGTGATGAAGAGGAATATCACCAGGAACTAACTGCATACAAATGACACTGGCTGAAATTCCCTTTTCTCTACAACTGTTAAAGTTCCATGAGCCCTGACCTGGATTTTATCTGGTCAGCCTATACTCCCTCGATGCCCCCAAAGAGCCAGACTAAAGGGCCATTCCAGTTTTGCCCAGGAAAAGGGCAGTCTGGTTGAAGTACTCATCTGCCAGGACCTGACTGGAGGGAGAAAGAGAAGGGGAGGGGTGGAGTTAGGCTGACCATATGAAAAGGAGGACAGGGCTCATGTAACTTTAACAGTTGCAGAGAAAAGGGAATTTCAGCCAGCATCATTTGTATGTAATAGTACCTGGTGAAATCCCCTCTTCATCACAACAATTAAAGTTGCAGGCACTATACTAGAGTGACCATATACAAAAGAAGGCAGGGCCCCTGCAATTTCAACTGTTGTAATGAAGAGGAAATTTCACCAGGTACTAATTGCATACAAATGGCACCGGCTGAAATTCCCTTTTCTCTGCAACTGTTAAAGTTACATGAGCCCTGTCCTCCTTTTCATATGGGCAGCCTAGGTGGAGTGGAGTGGAAGAGCAATGGAGCAAAGGACCTTAGGAGCGAAAGAGCAGCTATTCAGGTGAAAGGGATCATAAGCTTGACACGCGTTTGCCTCAGAGTTTTTTTTAAAAAAACATGAGGCCAACCAGGTTGGGGGGGGGGATTAGGTGTGATGGAGGTCTTAATCAATTACTCCCTTTGGAAAATTCTGTTTCTAAAGTTTGCCTCCTGGGATGACAAGTGCTTCCTAAATTTATCAAAGGAAAGTGGCAGGAATCCTCAGTCATAAAAGGCAAAATGGTTTTCCTGGATGCAGCTGAATGCATGGCACATCAATGGAAGACCATGAGAAAATGCTGGCCCTTACCTTGAATTGGACCCCTGAATCCACCCTCAAGTGGAACAGGGTAAAATGCATCTATTTGTTTATTTTTGCTATGGTGAAATATAGTTTACATGGAATCTAAAAGCACCAACTAACATTAGAAAACTGGCATGCATTCTGGGAATGGAGAATTATGTGGATCAAGAAATTTCCATAGAGGCAGTGCTGCTAAACATAATACTGAAATCCACATGTTCTGGATTTGGGGGGCAAATCAGGAGGCTGCCTTGCAGAGGTCAAGGACCTGATCTCCAGTGCCCTAGTCCTATATTTTATGATACCAACAAGACCTTGGTGACTGATGCTGAGGCAAGCAGCTACAGGCTAGGTGGAGTGCTACTAGAACTGGATGATTCAGAATGCATGACGGTTGCTTTTTCCTCCAGAATGCATAGTAAGGAAGGAGTACGCACAAATAAAAAAGGAGTGTTTTGCTAGTGTTTGGGCATGCAAAAGCTTTTGTCGATATCATTGTGGTCTACATTCTTTCAGACTCCTCAGAGACTACAAACCCTTGTTGACCTGGATTAAAAGAGTACATTTGGACCATGAGGATGCCAATGTCTTCTAATAAGAATGATGAGTTTCAATCCAGTAGCTGAGTATGTTCCAGGAAAAAAAGATTAGTCATAGAAGGAATCTTTCAGAACACAAGAGGACACAGAAGTAGGAACGTATGGATTTGTTAAAACCGTTTCTGCATTTCGTGGATTGTTGGGGGCATCTTTTGTTCCATTTTGTGCACATTGATTGAATCGGGTTTTTTTTAGGGCAACATGACATTTTCATTCCACTTACGCTAATGCTCATCAGTACTAATTTACACTTGTGCTAATCCCCCCTAAAAGTTAAAAAAACACACTGATTTGCAGATGCACAGAATCTGTAGGACCCAGAAAAGGCCTGTCTATTGTGAAATCCACAGGATGGATTCATAGAACTCTGAACTTATTTGAATCCACTGTAGAAAGACCATAGAATCATAGAATAGTACAGTTAGAAGGGGCCTATAAGTAGGCTTACCAGATAAAATCCAGGTCAGGGCTCCTGTAACTTTAACAGATGTAGAGAAAAGGGAATTTCAGCCAGGGTTATTTGTATGCAATTAGTTCCTGGTGATATTCCCTCTTCATCACAACCGTTAAAGTTGCAGGCACTATACTAGAGTAACCATATACAAAAGAAGGCAGGGCCCCTGCAACTTTAACTGTTGTGATGAAGAGGGAATTTCACCAGGAACTAATTGCATACAAATGATACTGGCTGAAATTCCCTTTTCTCTACAATTGTTAAAGTTACAGGAGCCCTGACCTGGATTTTATCTGGTCACCCTACAAGGCCATCGAGTCCAACTCCCTGTTCAATGCAGGAATCAACATGAAAGCATACTTGACAGATGGTCATCCAGCTGCCTCTTGAAGGCCTCTAGTGTGGGAGAGATGCTATTGCTAACATTTATACTGCTCAACAGGGCTGTGCACAGCCCCCCAACTCACCTCAGGGGCAGCTTCAGATCCTCTGAAATGGCCCCAAAGCCGAGCTGAGATTCAGCCCCCCCGAAGGGGGTCGGCACCCAGGAAAGCCAGGAGCAAGGCTGATCAGGAGTCCATTGGACTCCCAATTCCTCATTCCCCACTTGCTATCCCCACTGCCCCAACACCAGCCCAGCCGCCCCCATGCCTCCCCAACCTGCCGGCAGGACTTAGCTGCAAACATATCCTCCTCCTGAGAACAACACCACAATTTAAAGTAATTGCATGGGTTCTTTATTTTTAGTATATCTACGGCCACAAACTATGGTGGCCATAAAGGGCAATTTCCCCATTATGGCTGTCATAGTTTGCAGCCATAGATATACTATAAGTAAAAAGCCCCCACAATAACTTTAAATTGTGGCTTGGCTCTCAGGAAGAGGACACGTTTGTAGGTAAGTCCCAGTCCCAGTGGCAGTGGGAGGCCAGGACATCAGGGAGGGTGAGGATGAAAAGGGAAGTGAGTCCAATGGACTCACCTGGACTCACAGCTGGCCTTGTGCCCCATATAGAGAACTGGTACCAGAGGGTATGGCAGATTGCTCTTTTAGAAAAAACTGACTTAAAAATGAAGGATAAAGCAAGCACAACTAAGCAAATGCAAATTTGAAGGCGTATGGAGGAAATTCATTGTTTTTCTGAACAAGGAAGAAGATGGGAGAACACCTCCTTTGCATACATAGAGTTATGGAGTGTGTAGGGTAAAGGATGGAAGCCCTGGAGGGGGGGAGGAAAGGAAGCTAAATATCTTAAGGAAGTTAACGATTTATAATATTTAACTCAGGCTGGAAACTGTATTGAAACGGAATGTACATGTATGATGTAATACTTGACTTATGTAACCAGAACTAAGAAAAACAAATATTTATCATAACAAAAAAATAATTAAAAAAGAGCCCCTGCAATAACTTTCAATCACAGCTTGGCTCTCAGGAGCAGGACACATTTGCAGGTAAGTCCAGGCTGCAGTGGGAGGCCGGGAGGTCAGGGAGGGTCCAATGGACTCACCTGGACTCACAGCATGCCTTGTGCCAGCTTTCCCGGGCGGGCAGGCGGGTATTGGCGAGTGGCCCTGCACCGCCCCGAATTGGCCTGAGGCACACTGAGGCTTTGGTTCCAATCTTCGTTGGCCTTGGGGCACCTCTGGCCAACCCGGTGCCAATCTGGATTCAACCCACCTCACCTTGGATCCGGGGATCCGGCCCAAGTTGGTGTACAGCCCTACTGCTCATGATTCTCTACCAGCATTTGAAAACAGGGTTCATCAGATCCAAAGGTCTAATCATGGAGATCCAGAAATTCCAGAAGTCTTTACTTACACTGTATCACTTCAAGTTTGCTTAAATGTCTTATTTTGAGAGTCAATGGCTCTATATTTAGCATCAGACAATGACTTAAATAAAATTGTCATGGGAATATTAGTGTTTTTTTTTTTTTTAAAAAAAAACATTTGTTGTCTTGTTTAATTGCAATTTTCACTTTCTTTGTTGCAATTTTGTATTTTATATATTAATTGTAAGCCATCCTGGGAAAGTTTTTCAAAAGGTCAGGTAGAAATGCTTGAAGTAAAGTAACTAAATCCCATAACCTTGATCCAACTCTAATCACAGGTGAGTTGTTCTATTGTAAATTTAAACATTTCATAAGTTGCTCTGGGAACCTGATGAATACTGTGGTATAAATCCAATGCCTAAATACATAAATGAATAAATAAATCCTCATTTGTGTCAAAAGATGCAGCCAACCAGTTCAAAACATTGTGATTCAGCCAGGGTTGTGCATCTGGAAGAATGCGCACAACCACGTTTTCAGCAGCGACATGTCAAAGGCTTCTCCTACGTTCCGATCTTTCTTGTGGGATCGGATTGAAATTCTTCTTTAAAAAGTGCCTTTATCAGTTCACATTTCAGATGAGGATTTTGAAAATGCAGCATTTAACAAACAAACAAAACACATTTGTGGCTGAGTTTCAGTCAATCCAGTAAAAAAAAAAATTCTGCCTCCAATCTATCTCCCTATGAGTCATGATTTTGTTACCTCACATGCTAATGCAAGGAGAATTAACAGTCTCGAGTTTCAGTCGGTGCTGGAATTCTTTTCTTAATTAAAGAACCCTTTAATAAGGATGCCTGTTCCCACTGTGTCTAACCCAGCCTGTTTGTTCTGCTGTGAGGCGTGGGCTTTTCCTTTCTTCCCTTCTCATCCTCTTTCCTCGGGCATAAAGGGTGTGTGTCTGCTTTGTTGGGCTCCCATTCATCAGCCTCACCAACTGAGCCAAAGGTGATCACACCCTTTGTTTTCATGCCCGTAAGTCGATCCTGCAACTCATGCTGGATGGGACCTTTAACCATGCTGCTTTCCCGGCCCGGATTATGATACACCGCAAGGATGCTCACGTGCATTTGCTTTCCATAGGGATGGCCAAATCTGTCAATTTCGGCTACACTCCATTCCTGAATTTTCCAACCTTACATTCAGCTCATTTTTTTTTCATTCTTAAGTTGGGTTCATCCCAAGTATTGAGTTTTTTTTTTTAAACAAATGTTCTTATATATATTTGTATGGCATTTATTTATTTATTACATTTCTTGACTGCTTTTCAGGGCAAAGCTCTCACAAGGTGGCTTACAATAAAATACAAAAAATATTAAAAGCAATAAAGTATTAAAATATTAAGAATGATAAAACAGCAATTAAAACAATAAAACCAACAATAAAACCAGAAGAAACAGTAGCAGCGGCAATAATAATAATAACAGCAATAACAATACTCAACATGCGAAGGCCATGGTGGACCTCTGACGGAAGTTTCTTCCAGAGTTTTGGGGCCACCGCAGAGAAGGCCCTCTTCTGTGTGGACACCCACCTAATTGCCCTCACAGATGGGCAAATGAGAAGGGCCTCTCTTTCTGATGCACAGTTCTCCTAATACATACATTTTTGCCTAATGCAACCTCTTTTTGGTTAGTATATTTCCGAATAAAATGCATGTTAAGCATTATTTTCACTAATTTACTCATTTTTGTGTGCATCTCTATCCAATTATGCATATTTCTGTAAATGTTCTTTGATTGGAAAACTCTGCTGCAAAATTCACAGAAGTGTGAATTTTGACAGACAACTGAGGTTTGGTTTGCATATCGGTTTGGAAATAAAAAATCTGGTAAACTGCATTAAAACCAAAAGCACAGATACAAGATGAGGGATACTTGGCTCAGCAATACTACAAGTGAGAAGGATCTTGGGGTTGTTGTAGATCACAAGCTGAATATGAGCCAACAGTGTGATGTGGCTGCTGCAAAAGACAAATGCTCATGGGGCTGGATTAATAGTATAGCTTCCAAATCATGTGAGGTACTGGTTCCCCTCTATTCGGCACCGGTTAGGCCTCATCTTGAGTACTGTGCCCAGTTCTGGGCACCACACTTCAAGAAGGATGAGGACATGCCGGAGGGAGTTCAGAAGAGGGCAACACAGATGATCAGTGGTCTGGAAACAAAGCCCTATGAGGAATTGGTCATGTTTAGCCTTGAGAAAAGAAGACTGAGGGGAGACATGATAGCCCTCTTCAAGGACTTGAAAGGCTGTCACACAGAGGAGGGCCAGGATCTCTTATCGATCATCCTGCAGAAAAACTGAAATGGGCATATGTATCTATTCCTAATTAGACAACTATTTTTTCCTTAGGTTCCATATCTTGCAAAAATGCAGGTCCTTCCTGGAGAATGAAGTTAACTCTTTGTGGGACTGCAGTTAATTTCAAAACAGATTCATATCACAATTCTTTCAGAGGTGACCTACAGAGGATTCTAGAACCCCCTAAGACCTGCATAATACAAAGACTCTTTAGACAGCCAAGGGGGTACTCTATTTTGGATGCTTTATCCACACAAACAAGGTATGAAGAAAATCAGTTTGTGTTCACTGGGTATGTGATAGCGAGGACATAACTTGGATATTTTTGTCAGTTGTGAAGTAGCTACCAGAATAGGAATAAACAATGGGAGAAACTGATGTGTTTGGGGACAACAGGGTACTAAAAGGTAATTTTGTGGACATTGCTTTAAGTCTTGATGTCAAACCATAGAGCCTGCAAACTCCCTGCAGAATCCCCGTTTCCTTGTCTCACAAGGTGGAACTGGAACTGGGAAAGTTAAAGGAACAAGGGCATAAGTTAGGAAAGTACTGGGGCTGCCTTACGATGTTCAACAATAGTCCCAGTCATCAATAAAAACAGGGAGGTATACATCTGTGTAACTCTGATAAAGGTTAATGAAGGTATAGAAGGTGGGAGGGGGAAGCACCTCATGAAGGAAGCACATGAGAACTTTCTCCCTGACATGACAGCAGCCAGTGTATTTGGATGCCTCAAGCAGTTCCTGGCAAAGAATTTTTACACACCAGAATCCTAAATTGACTATATCAATCACTCCCTTTGGAAAATTCTGTTTCCAAAGTTTCCCATCTGGGATGGCAAGTACTTCCTAAATTTTTCAAAGGAAGGTAGCAGGAATCCTCAGAGTCAGAAAAGGCAAAATGGTTTTCATGGATGCAGCTTAATGCACGGCTAGATTAATAGTATAGCTTCCAAATAGCGTGAGGTACTGGTTCCCCTCTATATGGCACTGGTTAGGCCTCATCTTGAGTACTGTGTCCAGTTCTGGGCACCACACTTTCAGAAGGATGCAGATAATCTGGAGGGGGTTCAGAGGAGGACAACGAGGATGATCAGGGGTCTGGAAACAAAACCCTATGAGGAGAAACTGAAAAAACTGGGCATGTTTAGCCTGGAGAAGAGAAGGCTGTTGGGAGACATAATAGCAGTCTTCAAGGACTTGAAAGGTTGTAACACAGAGGAGGGCCAGGATCTCTTCTCGATCATCCCAGAGTGCAGGACATGGAATAATGAGCTCAAATTATAGGAAGCTAGATTCCGCCTGGACATCAGGAAAAACCTCCTGACTGTTGGGGAGTGGTATGGTCATGGGATCAATTACCTCGGAAAGTAGTGGACTCTCCCACATGAAAGGCAATCAAGAGGCACCTGGATAGTCATCTGTCAGGCATGCTTTAAGGTGGATCCCTTCATTGAGCAGGGAGTTGGACTTGATCAACTTGTAGGCACCTTCCAACTCTTCTATGATTCTATGAGGATGTGAACTACAGAATTTGCCTCCATCCCTCCTTTTCTAATGTCCCTGCAGCCTTGTATATTAAATGTTGCTTTTAAAGCATTTTTTCATAATGCATACATTGTTGTATGCATTTTGCCCAGTACATACATTTTTGCAAGCAATTTTCTTATAGCGTGCATTTTTTTCATTATTTCCCCCTAATATATACATTTTCAAAGCATGTTTTCATTGGAGAACACAATTACAAAGTTCAGAGAAATGTAAATTTCAAAGGAGAACTGAGTGTCTGTTCTCATAGTGGGGGGTCAAAAGTGTTAAATTTGGTTGACATTCCCATGTGAATTGAACAAAGTTCTTTCCATTCATACCATAAAATCAAAACATTCGGCCATAGCTTGTCTTTCAGCTGCAGTGTTCCTCAGCTCTGTAACTATTTATTCATTTACCACATGTATATGTTACCCAATAACAATGTTCTTTGGCAGTTTATGTTTAGACCCGAAAAGTCCTGCAACTCCCAGCATCCTGGCATCTTTTCTGTCCAAACAGGAATGAATAATTGTTTGCCTCTGACCACATCTTTGTGCAATTTGTGCAAATGGCCACTTTTAATGTTGCTCAAGGATCTGTAACCTGTGGTGACTTTATACTTCTGCAGCCAAGCTCTCCTAGTGTGTGGCTTTATGGAGTACAGTAGCAACTGAAGACCACTTAATCTGGTACACCCTGTCCCAGAGTGTGAAAGGCGATGGAACCAATTCTCTAGGGAGGTGGTGGGCTCTCCCACATTAGAGGCCTTCAAGAGGCAGCTGGACAATCACCTTTAAGGTAAATTCCTGCATTGAGCAGGGGGTTGGACTTGATAGCCTTATAGGCCCCTTCCAACCCTACTATTCTAAGATTTTATGGGTTTTTTAAAAAAATAAATACAGTAATTGGCAAATAGGGATACATATATATTCTTTAATTTCTAGCAAGCTTTCTGAAGGTGGAAGCTGAAACCTTTGATATGTATTGATTGATTACATGTTGATACCATCCAATAGCTGAAGCTGTCTGGGTGGTTCACAAAAAGTGATTGTGAACAGCCTGGAGAAATAGAGATAAAACAAGGTATTTGATCCCCATTTTGCCAATTGCTTTATTAAAAATATGGATCTCGTCAGTTTGAAGTTTGCCTGGTGCCACTTCCAGGTTTTGGAGGCTCCTGGGCAAGACACATCCTCTGTTGTCCCCTTCCTCCCATGCGTCTGCCTTCTCACTACCACTGCTTCCAACTGCCATGGCTCTTTCTCAGCATTGCTGCCATTTATTTGCTCAACAGGCGGAGAGTCAATAAGCACGAAGGTGATGGCTGAATAGGAGCCAACAGTGTGATGTGGCTGCAAAAAAAGCAAATGCTACTTTGGGCTACATGAATAGAAGGATAGCTTCCAAATCGCACGAGGTACTGGTTCCCCTCTATTCGGCACTGGTTTGACCCCATCTTGAGTATTGCGGTCTGGAAACAAAGCCCTATGAGGAGAGACTGAAAGAACTGGGCATGTTTAGCCTGGAGAAGATTGAGGGGAGACATGATAGCACTCTTCAAAGACTTTAAAGGTTGTCACACAGAGGAGGGCCAGGATCTCTTCTCGATCAACCCAGAGTGCAGGATACGGAATAATGGGCTCAATTTACAGGAAGCCAGATTCCGGCTGGACATCAGGAAAAAATTCCTGACTGTTAGAGCAATATAACAATGGAACCAATTACCTAGAGAGGCTGTGAGCTCTCCCACACTAGAGACCTTCTCTTGAAGGGACAACTATTTGTCAGGGATGCTTTAAGGTAGATTCCTGCATTGAGCAGGGGGTTGGACTCGATGGCCATATAGGGCCCTTCCAACTCTACTATTCTATGAGTCTATGATCTCCTCCTCCGCCTCTGTCTGGACTAGAGCAAGAGGCAGGTCGAGGAACAACTCAAGGGGGCTCTTTTCAGTGGGCCCTGGCAGAAGTGTGGGCCCTTGGCAGAAGCCCAACTATGCCTACCCTTGGTGCTGGCTGTGAATTTGCCCTAGAACCTCCTCTTGCTCTTGAATATGAGGGATGTGAATCTCTTTTTCTTTTAACCTTGGCTTTGACCTCCAAGACATTTTCCGTTGTAGACCGAGAAGCTCTCTCTTGCCCCAAAGCAACCCTGCATCTATTTTCTGCAATCCTAATTGCACTGTTCAGTGGTTTTTATCAGCAAGCCCTGTCTTGCTTACACTGGGTGGAGGTCATGCCAGCCTTGCTTGTCCATATATAGATCCAGTAAATGATTGGGGCACAGGAAGTCACATTTACGGGGAGAAAAAATCACCAGCACACTGATTAACCGAAGGCTAGATGGTCCTCTGGAAGACACAGCTGCACAAACAGCATTATCCAAACCACAGTTACATAAAGCTCATGCTTATGAAAATCCCCTCCTGATTTCACAATGTAACCTAAAAACCCGGGCTGTGTTTATGCTACACTAAGAAATAAACTAAAATTCTGTGTAAGCTGAGCAACTTGGAGTAGTTTCTTTTATTTTTTGCACGATCTATTCCAGCATTCCTACCTAGTGCCCTGTAGATGTTTTGGATTCCAACTCCAATCAGCCCCAGCCAGCATGGTCAATGGTTAGGAACGCTGGGGGTTGTAGTCCAAAACAACCAGGTTGGAGAAGGTGATTGGCGATCTGCAGAAGTTAGGAAAATAACACATATTGGCATCCTTTCTTGTATTTTGCACGTTTACAATTTTTCAAATATCAATTCTGCATTTTTTTAAACACACTATTTTGTATTAAATTTTATTTGACCATGGGGTGGGGGCTAGGACAATGGTGAACACCGAACCTCAGCTTTTCCCTGTTCTGAAATCTAATTCAGTTATCCCATTAATATTTCACTAGCCTTGCAATACTTTCCCTCAGTACAAGCCTATGGCAAAAACATGGGGGAGGTTGAGTGGGGACCTAACTCCCCCTCCCTCCCTCCCTGTCCCTCCCCCCACTCACGTTCCTTACCTGCCGGGGCGCCCGCTTCCATCCGCTTCTGTCCGCTGTTCCAATCTACTGAGAAACAGGCTTCGCGGCCTAGTTCTCAGTAGAGCGCCAGGTGATCCCTGGCACTCTACTGAGAACTAGGCCATGAAGCCTGTTTCTCAGTAGATTTAAACTGTGGACGGCAGCAGACGGCAGCGGGCGCCCTGGCAGGTAAGTGGAGCCCTGTCCCTCCCCCCCCACTCGCACTCTTTACCTGCCGCCATCCCACGCTGCCTGTTTATCAGTAGTACAGAAGCAGCGGATGGCAGCGCGAGACAACGGCAGGTAATGGGGGACCTCCACCTCCCTCCTCCACTCGCACTCCTTACCTGCTGCCTCCTTGCTGCCATCTACTGCCGCCCGCTGCTTCAGTACTACTGAGAAACAGGCCTTGAGGTCTGTTCCACCGTAGACCAAGGGCGCACCAAGTGATGATGTCACCCGACGCGCCATCACTCTATTGTGGAACAGGCTGCAACGCCTTTTTTTACAGTAGTACGGAAGCAGCGGGCAGCAGTGGATGGCAACGAGGAGGCAGCAGGTAAGGTCCGAGGTCCAATCCTCTGATCTTTTCCGATCCAGATCAGGTCCTTTCAGATCGGATTGGATTAGATCGGATGATCCAGCTGCAAGGGATCAGAAACAGATAATTGTATCTGATTTCGCCCAGATCAGGTCCGGATCGTGGATCGGAACCGATCTGCTGCACACCCTTAAAAAGAAGGACAGGGCTCCTGTATCTTTAACAGTTGTAGAGAAAAGGGGGTTTCCGCAGGTGTCAGTTGTATGCATGCAGCACCTGGTGAAATTCCCTCTTCTTCACAACAGTTAAAGGTGCAGGAGCCCTACCCTCTGTTGTATTCGGTCACATAGTATAGCTCCTGCAGCTTTAACTGTTGTGTTGAAGAGGGCATTTCAACAGGTGCTGCATGCATACAAATGACACCTGCTGAAATTCCCTTTTCTATTCAACTGTTAAAGATACAGGAACCCTGTCCTCCCTTCCATATGGTCAGCCTATCTAATCCTCCTTTAAAGCTGTCCAAGCCAGTGGCCACATCCAATTGCAGCTGATTCCAGAAATTAATGACACATTATATGAAGGAATAATCTTTTGTTTATCTTTACCGAACCTCCTACCAATCAATTCCAATGGATGACCCAGGGTTCTAGTATTATGAGAGAGGTGGAGTGTGTGTGTGTGTGTGGGGGGGAACCTCTCCCTATCCACATTCTTCACCCCATGCATCATTTTATAAACCTCCACCACATTCTCCTTGAGTCATCTTCTTTCTGGACTAAAAAACAAACAAACATCCAACCCTGAATGCTTCAGCGTTTCCTCCGGATCATTGTGGTTGGGCCTTCCCTGCAGATTTTCCAGCTTCACCCTGTCCTGATTGAGATGTGGCGCCCAGAACTGTGCATTATATTCCAATTGTGGCTGCGCTAGAGATTGGCATGAAAGGATGGATCTTGGCATCCTTAATTTCTAGCCGCTTGCCTAATAATGGGGGGGGGGAAGAGAGAGAGAGAGAGAGAGAGAGAGAGAGAACTCTGCTACAGTGGCTTTTGTTGCTCCAAACACCATCTTATGGAACTTCGCCAGGACTGCCAAACTGCTCCACCCTTTTCTTCCCAGAGACGAGAGCCCAACACATGTTGGAACAGATGCAGGTCAGGAGAGGGGAGAGCTCCTCGGAGCTCCTTGCATCTTTCCAGGGTGTTGTTTATCTTGCCCCATAGTTAAAAGACAGAGCTGCCTTGCAAACAAGCCCAGTCAAGAGGCCCACGTCGCTCGCATGGGATTCCTTTTTACGCCAAGCATCTCTGGAGTCCTTAGAAAAGTGGTTTGTTTTTCTCCTCCACCACAGCCCTGAAATGCCTCCACTTTTGTATTTGGAGGAGTTCCCTCATCTCTTCCGTCTGGGCTGGAAGGGTGGGATTTTCACCCTTTCCTTGCAGGGGGAAAAAGGAAGAGAGTTGAGGTGAAATGATCCGTCCTTTTCTTACGGTGAACTCCCCACCCTGTTTCGTCTCTTTGTGCATAATGAACATATGGGAGGCAGCATCAGAGGATGCGGAAATGGAAAATCCATCGGATGGCTTTAAAACAACAACAACAGGGGTGGATTTGGTTGGATCGAACCCCACTCTTTCTATTTTATGTTTATATTTTTTGAAAACTAGGGCCCTTTCCACACCAGGCAAAACGCCTGGGATGGCCCCCGGCTGCTCCCTGTGAGTCCAAATGATGCACAGGGAGTCCCCGGGGTGGGATGAGGGTGGGCACGTAATTTTTCTGTGTTAAGAGAAACCAGAAAAATCCTGATTCTTCCATGGTCCCAGGAACTTCCCAGCACTGCAGAAGAATGTGCCCGCCCATCCCAGGCATAGCTGCGCTTACTTGCAAGTAAGCACAGCTGCAAACTGGGCACGGAGCCGTACTGCACAGCTCTGTGCCCAGCAGGGGAGGTGGTGACACCAGTTTTGCCACCCTCAGGAGGGCAGGGAGGGGGAGGGGGAGGGCCCCCCCACATGCACATGTTTTTTTAAAAAAAGGACTCACCATTTTCAGAGGAGTGCTTGTGTGCTCTTCTCTGGAAAAAAAATGGCGGACGTGCCGTGCGATGACCTGAGAGGATCCCTCGCCCTGAGCCCTCTACACCCCTCCAGTGTAGAAAGGGCCTAGGAAATAGTAATAAAGAAGAGAGAGACTCTTCTGAGTATGTACAGGCTCAAGTATAATCCCCCTTCCCTCTGAGTTAGGGATGTACATCTCATCAAAACTTGAGATTACCAAAGTTTTCTAAATTTCATCTTGAAGCTTGTTCTGACTTGAAGCTGTATGAGATTGTGAGCTTCTTCCCCACTTTCTCAGGAAAATCCATGCATATTTTTATCAGTTGATTGATTGCATTTCTGTGCCTTACAATAGCTGAATCTCTCTGGGCAGTTCACAAAAATCAAAACCATAAAGCAGAATTTAAAGCCTAAAACTTAAACTACAATGTAAAAACACAATATAAAAGTTCAACTAGAACAAAACCAAGCAACAATACAGAGATTTAAACTACAGGTTCAAAATACAGATTTAAAACAGGAAAGTTAAAAGACTAAGATGGTAAAATGTTAAATAGTAAGAAAATAAAAAGGTCTTCACTTGGCATCTAAAAGAGTATAACGTAGGTGCCAGGCAGATCTCTCTTGGGAGCTCATTCCACAGCTGGGGTGCCACAGCAGAAAAGACCCTCCTCCTGGTAGCCAAGTGCCTCACTTTCTTTGGCAGGGGCTCACGGAGAAGGACCCCTGAATATGACCTTATGATTGGGCAGGTATATATGGGAGGAGGTGATTCTTCAGATAACCTGGCTCCAAGCCATTTAGGGCTTTAAATGTTTTATTATTTTATTTTCATGTGTGGTTTTCCAAACATATGCATCAGTCATGAACATTTTTGAAATGTACGTATTCTTCTTCCATTTTATTAATGTTTATTTGTGTGCATTTTTCAAAAATATTTTTTCCATGTGCATTGTTCAAATGCATCCATACTGTCAAAGACTTTAGGTTTTTTTTTTTTTTTTTGGTTCATGAATCATACATATCATACGTTATTGCAATAAACAGTTTAGTGCCAATTCATTTGAAAACCTAATATCATAACCCAAGCAAACATTTCAATCATACTAACAATATCCATCATTCAATATCAATTGACCTCATGTCTCAATAATACATAAGCCAGAGTCAAACATGCCAAAAACTTTCCAATGCCTTCAGTTATTAATAGCAACCATTCCTCTCAAAAGTGCCAAGTGTAGGAAATAGAAAACACATTTCTTACAGCCAGCAGAAGATGACCACACACATGCCTTATTCGACTCCTTCTGGTACAGTTCTTAAAGCAGCCTCCCGCAATCTGGTGCCTTCCAGTTGTGGTTGAACTACAACTTACATCATCCCCAGCCAGTATGAGGCATTGTTGTAGTCCAATACAACTGGAGGGCACCGGGCATGCGGAGTTGTTTTATACTCTCCAAGATGGGAGTCAGGGATGCTGGAGAAAGACTAGACGGACTAAAATTAATTTGGATTCCTAAGAACCTGACCTGTGGAATCCACTGAGGTCCGGCCTCCCCAGGTCGCATTTAGTCTACAGACTTTTCGATTTTTTTGTTGCTTTCTTGAAATTTATGCAAATTTATTCACAGAAAAATATGCAAGTTTCTGCTGAGACATATGCCATCCTGGAAAATATATGCTGAGAAAAGTTGAATGGAATGGGGGACAATATGCTAAATGTTTAGTACTAACATAAATTGTTGCAAACTGTCTTAGGTATTTAGGTATTTTTCCACATAAAGGGAAAAAAAATCGAATCTGCCTGTGAATGTATGCTGGAATGAATAACATCGCACAAACAATGAAACTCATATGGGACAGATTTCCAAAATCCAGACATTCCTAATAGGGGTTGATATTAATTCTATTCCCATGAGCACTGGATGAAGCTGATGCTTGTGGTGACTGCAGAAATATACCCACTCCCTTGGGAAACCCGGGCTATTGATCCTATGCCCTGTTGGTGATCTTCCCATAGGCATTGGGTTGGCCAATGCAGGAACCAGGATGCTGGACTACATAGGCCTTTAGTCTGATACAGCAGGCCTCTGCTTATGTTCACATCCTACCCACCCCAAAATATGCCCATGATCAGCTATGTACAGACTGTGTTCACTCTGCCAGTCCATGCTTCATGGATTGTCAGGCGTATTTCAATCCATCATCTGATTATTGATGGAATTGGATTTTTCAAAGCAGAACTTAGTTCTAGTTGCACTAATTCGCAATAACACTACTAATGCACACACCAATGCGGATTTGCACATAGTGAGGATTTGCGCTGTTCTGCACTCAAGTTAATGCCCTAATGCAAAAGTGCAGATTAGCACAAATGCCCCCCCCCAAGTGAAAAACTGGTCTGCAACTCCATCTGTGTGGCTCAGGGAAAACTGGTCTGCTGAGGAATCCACAAGTTGGATTAATAGAAACCAGAGCTCAGCTGAATCCATTGCGGATTTCTTCCACATTCCTATAATCAGCATATGAAGTTTATTTATTTATTTCATTTTATTTTATTTACTACATTTTTGTACTGCCCAATAGCCGGATATCTGGGCAGTTTACAAAAATTAAAACCATGACAACTATTCAAAATATTAAAAAAAACAACAGTATAAAAACGTAGCATAAAAATACAATATAAGAACACAAGCAGGATAAAACCGAGCAGCCATGCAGAAATTAATACAGATTTAAAATATAAATTTAAAACAGCAAAGTTAAAAATTAAACTGATAAACTGTTAAAATGCTGAGAGAATAAAAAGGCCTTCACCTGGCGTCTAAAGAAGTATAATGTAGGTGCCAGGCAAACGTCTCTAGGGGCTCATTCCACAGCCGGGGTGCCACAGCAGAGAAGGCCCTCCTCTTGGTAGCCAACTGCCACACTTCCTTTGGCAGGGGCTCATGGAGGAGGACACCTGAGGATAATCTTAGGGTCTGGGCAGGTACATATGGGAGGAGGTGTTCCATCATGTGTATGCTACATGATGATTAAAAGCATCTACAGTTAGATTATTTTCAGCTGGTATGGGGTAAGATGCCAGTGATGAAGTATTTTCTTCATGTCTTCATTGCAATCTTGAAGTGCATCCTCCCAACTATTTTTGGTACAGTACAGGACCTGTACATGTCTTGCCACAGAGACCACATGCTGAGATGGTTCTGTGAAGACCAGCGCCACAAAGAAAACTCTGCATGGGTCGGATTTTCACAGACCATTGCAAAGGTAGCTTCTCAAGGAGCTGCCTCGTCAGGGGCACAAACCAGGAATCTTACGGCCCATGTTTGACACCTGTCTTCGTGAGCTCTCCAGGACTGGGTGTGCTGAAGGAAATAACAACTTTGGCAGGCAGGATGAAAACAGGCATAAATATCACAAACATGTTTGTGTACAGGAAAAGCAAGGGAAAGGTTATCCGGGCTGGGCTGCATTTGGGGCTGGCTCCAAGGCTGAGGGAGATCACTGCAATGTGCCAGCAGTGGGCCTAATACCATCTGTTCATCCAGGCCAGATGACCGTAACATGTACTAAGTAGGGCTGCCCTTGAAGACGGTGCAGGATGAAGCTTCCCAATTACTGGTGGAAGCTGGACATCCAGAACATGTGACATCAATGCTGTGCCAGTTGCTCTTGTTGCAGGTGTGTTTACAAGTCCAATTCAAGGTGCTGGGTGGGAGACATCCAAGGATTTGGGGGACACATTACTCTTTTTAATACCCCCCCCAAATGCTCCAGAATAATGTAACTTCTGGGGTATTGGTTTCAATTCAAGATGGCAGATGGAAGCTACTTGATGTCAATGTGCCAGAAAAAAGGTACAACGTTATTTAAGGAAGGAGGCTCATGGCACATGTCAGAGGTGGTTTGGGCCCTCCTAGGACATTGGGACCTCAGTAACTGCCCAAGCAGGCCAAGGTTTGCCTTGATGTGGTGCCTGGCTGCATGCAGAGAACAAGCAGGAGCCTTTGTTTTATTTTTTGCAAAGGCATTGGTGCATATTTTAGAGCTGTGTGCAAATGGCCCCTCAAAATTCTCTACTATTTGTGAGCTCAATATCAGGTTGATTTTCTGACTGTTAGAGCAATATGACAATGGAACCAATGACTTAGAGAGGTTGTGGGCTCTCCCACCCTATAGGCATTCAAGAGGCAGCTGGACAGCCACCTGTCAGGGATGCTTTAAGGTGGATTCCTGCACTGAGCAGGGGGTTGGCCTTATAGGCCCCTTCCAACTCTATCATTCCATGATTCTGTGATTTCAGTGAATTCCTCCAGGGAGAGGAGAAATTCTCCAATGGCTTCTCAGGGGTAGGGCCCACCATTAGAAGCCACAGTAAGACAGCTTCTTGTTTTTTCCCCCTAAGGTTTTTGTTTGTTTCTCTGGTGCTGCAAATGACATTAACTACAACTGCGTTGGGTACCATTTTGCATCATCCACAATGCCCCAGACATAGGACTGTTCTGGGATACTGTGTGGGGTAGAAATGGCAGCTACTACCAAAACATGGCAAAGAATATTGGGAGAAAATTCTGCAGAGTTCCCCCCTTTTTTTCCCCTTAGGGAGGATGAGAAAAAGAAAAACCTTGGATTTTCCCCCCTCAGAAAATTGTCTTCTGGGAAATTTCATATCAGCTGCAGTAAATTTGCTGCGGCATTCATAATTTCATGTTTATCTTCTCCCTGTTCATCGTAGGAATTCAGAGCTATGTTCTTGAGGGGAGAGGTTATCAAGGGAGAAGGTGGGAGTTAGTTTCTCCTGCCAAAGAATGTGGGTTTTAATGCCCCTTTCATTGCTTCAAAGCCTATAGGAATGCTGACAATTGGCAGAGTGTTGGCACAGAGTGTTTGTGCAAAGTACAGGAATTAAGTGCAGAGATTGGATGAGATAAAGGGAGGTTTTGACCTTAGAATAGAGGAGGAGCAAGGAAAGTGTGAAGCAAGACAAAAGCAAGGAGTTGCAGGAAGAAGATGGAGGAGGCAGTGGAGGTGGATGGAGGAAGAAAGAACAAGAGGAGGAAAGAAAGGAGAAGGGATATGAGGAAGAAGAAGCAAAAGAGAGAAAGAAAGATAACAAAGGAAAGGCAATTACATTTTTCCTTAGAGTTTCCAAAATAGTACTCTTAATACCTGGTCCAGTCATACATATTTATCATTCCATGAATTCTGTTTAAGCCATGTAAAAGCCAAAACGGATATTATTTAAATTCATATTCAGCAGCTACAACGTTTTTTCATTTTTACTCTAGGGTAAGCACAAGGACCCCTATCCAGATTGCAAATGCCACTTACCCCCCTCCACAGGGTCAGACCCCCCCGTGTCTACTCTAGAGGAAAAATGAAAAATAGAAATAGGTGCTAGATATGGATTTACCTGTTTTGACCTTTCAATGGCTTTCAATAGAATTAATGGAGTGATAAACATGTACGCCTGGATTTCAAGCTAGTGGCCATCTTGAAATCATGTGGCAGTGAGCTCCAAAGATGATATTATTATTATTATTATTATTATCATCATCGTCATCGTCTTTATTTGTAATCCACCTTTTGTCCAATACTGGGCCTCAAGGCGGCTTTATAAAATTTAAACATATACAGTTAAAAGCTGTAAATAAAACTATACGAAAGTTTTTGAAACATTTCCACATTTTAAATACATATTAAATTAAAAAAAATCTTAACAGAGATGGAGGTCCACATTGTTCACCAAACGCCTGCTGGAATAAGAAAGTTTTTGCCTGTCTTTGAAATCTTATCAAGGGGGGAGCCAGTCTAGCTTCCCTGGGAAGGGAGTTCCAGATCCTCGGAGCATTCACCAAGAAGGCCCTCTCCCGCATACCCATCAGGCATGCCTGGGATGTTGGTGGGACTGAGAGAAAGGCCTCCTCAAAGATCTCAGAGCACGGGCAGGCTCATATGGGAGAATACGGTCTTTAGGATGACCTGAACCTGAGCTGTATAGGGCTTTATAGATGTTAACCAGCACTTTGAATTGTGCCTGGAAACAGACCAGAAGCCAGTGGAGCTGTTGTAACAGGGGAGTTGTATGCTCCTTGTAACCAGCCCTGGTCAACAATCTGGCTGCAGCTCTTTCAACCAGCTGATGTTTCCGAACACTCTTCAAAGGCAGCCCCATGTAGAGCACATTACAGTAATCCAATTGGGATGTAACTAACACATGTGTCACCGTGGCCAGGTCCAACATCTCAAGGAACGGGCACAGGTGGCGCACAAGCTTTAACTGTGAAAATGCACTCCTGGCCACTGCTGAAACCTGGGCATCCAGGCTCAGGGCTGAATCCAGAAGTACACCAAAGCTGCGAACCTGTGTCTTTAGGGGGAGTGTAACCCCATCCAGCACACGCTGAGTCCCCATTCCCTGATCTGCCTTTCGACTGACCAGGAGCACCTCTGTCTTGTCTGGATTAAACTTTAATTAGTTTGCCCTCATCCAGTCCATTGCTGCCAATAGACACTGGTTTAGCATAGAAACAGCTTCCTTAGAACTGGGTGGAAAGGAGAAGTAGAGTTGGGTGTCATCGGCGTATTGGTGGCACCACACCCCAAAACTCCGGACAACCTCTCCCAGTGGTTTCATGTATATGTTAAATAGCATGGGGGACAAAACAGAACCCTGAGGGACTCCACAGCCAATGGCCAAGAAGTCAAACAGGAATCCCCCAGTAGCACCTTCTGGGTCCACCCCTCCAGGAAGGAATGGAGCCACTGTAAAACAGTGCCTCCAAGTCCACTCCCAGTAAGGCAACCCAGAAGGATACCATGGTTGATGGTATTGAACACCGCTAAGAGATCCAGCAGAACCAATAGGGTCATACTTCCTCTGTCCAGTTCCAGGTGTAGGTCATCCTGCAAGGCGACCAAAGCACTTTCTGTCCCATAACCAGGTCTGAAGCTAGATTGAAATGGATCTAGATAATCCGTCTCATCCAGGTAGTTGGGAGGCCACCATGTGCTCCAATACTTTGCCCCAAAATGGAACATTGGAGACTGGCTGGTAGTTATCGAATATGGTGGGATTCGAAGAGGGCTTTTTCAATGTGGGCCTCACCACTACCTCCTTCAAGCAGGTTGGCACCCTGCCTTGGCGAAGGGAGGCATTGACCACTCCAGTCCCCCTCTGACTGCTTTTATAAGCCAGGAAGGGCAAGGAACTAATACACATGTGGTGGCTCTCGTCTCTCCAAGGATCCTGTCCACATCCTTGGGCTGTGCAAAGTGAAAAGTATCCAATAACATTGGACAAGCAGGTGCCAGAGTTACATCCACTGGGTCTGTACGAACTACAGCATCCAAGTCAGAACGGATCCGAGTGATTTTGTCTGCAAAGTGCTGGGCAAATTGGTCACAGTGGGCTGTTGAAAGGTCTGAATTCTCTTCTTGGGGGCCAGTGTGCAAAAGGCCCCTGACCACCCAAAACAGCTCCGCTGGACAGCTCTTTGCAGACGCAATAGTGGCAGAAAAAACCAGGGTTTTTTGCTGCCCGTACCGCCATGGAGTAGGCCTTCAAATAGGCTCCAGCCCGTGTTCGATCGGATTCACTCCGAGTTTTCTGCCAACGTTGCTCTAGTCGTCATCTCACTCGTTTCATTGCCACCAGCTCCCTAGAAAACCAGGGGACTGGCGTGGCTCCACTTCGTGAGAGGGGACGCTCAGGAGCGATCGTGTCCACCGCCCTGTGCAGTGTGAAGAAGGAGGGGAGATGTCCTCTCTAAGAAAATGGAGAATCGGTTTATCTCTCCAGTAACTTGAACTGAGAGCGGTGAAGAAAGTACAGATGCTTCATTCAGGCTCATACATGTCCCTCCCACGACAACATTCATCAAGTGATGACAGGGTGTGGAAATTGGGCTGTTGAAACCTCACAGAGAGACCCTGTTCTTCAGGCATCTTGGGCACAAGGTCAATTGAAACATTTGGCAACCTATCAGCAAGGGCTGATGAACCACAGGAGTTAAAACCAAGCTGTGCCCATGCATGTAAGAATGAGCTCTACGTTTAGGGATTGCTGTGGGTGAAATGATTTGCCAGTAATCCATCATCTTTTGCGGGAACCCTGTCCTTGTCTGTGCCTCCCCACTTCCTCTATTGCGAAGGACAGTAGTACAGCTGAGTAGAAAATTCTGTTGCAACCTTTGGCAGCTGGCCACCAGAAAGAGAGTGAGTGAGAGAGAAAACCTTCTTGCTGGGTGGTGACCCACCTATGGAGGGACACTTGCCTGCCTCCAATTTGCTGTTGTTTCAGTGTCAGGGGAGACCTTCCCGTTTCCCCAACCTGTTTAACATGACAAACTCCTAAAGTTTTTTAACTCTTTTAAGATGAAGTGGCATTTTATCTTGCACTGTGCTGTTGGTTAAAGACATGAGAACATAAGAAGTGCCCTGCTGGATCAGATCAAAGATCCATCTAGTCCAGCACTCTGTTGACCAGGGACCCACAAGCAGGACACGGTGCAGCAGCACCCTCCCACCCATGTCCCCCAGCAACTGGTGTATACAGGCTTGCTGCCTCTAATATTGGAGGTAGCACATAGCCAATGGGACTAGTAGCCATGGATAGCCTTCAGGAATTTATCCAACTCCCTTTTAAAGCCATTCAAATTGGTGTCCATCACTACATCTTGTGGTAGTGAATTCCATAGTTTAAGTCTGCACTATGGTCGAGGTATTTCTGCAATATTTAGTACCTGCCCCCCCCCCCCCAAGCTAAGCGGCTCTAGGTATAACTTCCATAAACACACAGACAAGCAAACAAGCAGATTTTTCTACAGGGCCGGCCCTCCTGTTAAGTAGAGTGAGGTGGCAGCAATGTATTGGAGGAGAGAGCTGAGGGCGATGTGGGTGGTCTTGTGCTAGCTTGATGCCTTCAGGTGTGGCGGAAGATGTGGTCCCATTGTCAGCACTGAAGAACAGGGGTGCAATGGTAGCTGGCTCTGCTTTTCCATCTCAAACATGGGGGCCTCTAGAAGTTTCAACAATACTGCATCCCCTCACCATTTCAGCAGGCTTTGCTCCCTGTTGCTGCTGTGAGCCACTTCTCCATGCCTCCTTTATTTCTTCCTAAGTAGAAGATATCACAGTGAGGGCAGGAAGTGTCCTCACAAGGCCTCAGAGTGAGGACAAGAGAGGAAAATCATGCTTCCTGCCTTCACAGTGGCATCTTTGAGAGAGGAAAGAATTGGGAATCATGGAAGGAAAGGCATCCACCAGGAGTAGGGAGCATGAACAACGTCCTTAACCCCTTGGGTACATCGTCCAGGGCCCTTTTCCAAATGACAGCCCAAAGTATGGCAGATGACGAAGGTATCAGGGAAGCAAAAGGAAACACCATTTTAGTCATGTAGTCATGGTGATGCTGTAATTTCTGTGATTTAAAATGCAAAATTTCACGTGCCTTTTTATTTTTAAATCAGGGTTGGCAAACAGTTTTGTTGTTAATATTGTTCTACATATCAGGAATGTGGAAGCTGCTGTAAAACACGGAATGGTGGTTAGAGGGTGAAGCGAAATGTTATCATGCTTCACAACTAATGCAATATATGTGCCGTATTAAAAGTACCCTCATAAGACCATTACACCCAGGATCGAAAATTAACTAGCTGCACCCCTGGCAACACCAACAGTGGGGGGGGGCACTTCAACTCCCCTGAACTTCATACCTTGCAAGTGGTGGCCAAGTCATGGGCACATACACACATCTTTATTATTTACTCTTAATGTTTATATATCACTATATCTGTTTATATAATGTATATTTGCCAAAAAAAAACCTATTAAGGCTTTGCACAGAACTTTAAAAGAATAAAACGATGACATAAAAACTAGTAATACATTAAAACATTAAAGCATATACATAATTTAAATTAAAGAGATGTATCTTCACACCCTTTCTTAAGGCCAAGGGAGTGGGCACCACTTATAGTGTGTGTGTTATTCCACAGTTTGGGAGCAACATAGTAGAAAGCCCTGTCATGCGTGCCCAGGAAAGGGGACTCTGTTGTAATTGAGCCCTCAAAAGGGCTTCTCTGCAGATCTTAATACCTGGGCATGTTCATAGTGAGACAGGCGGTCTCTTAAGGCATATCCACACCAGCCATTTATCCCGGGGTGGAATTGAGATCATCCCTGCGGGTCCAAATGATGTACAGGAGATCCTGGGGTGAACCGGGGACGACCACTCTGCTTTCCTAGGATATCGGGCACTGCTTTTCCCCCATTTCCCCCCAACTCTTGGGGCAATCCTGAGGTCTGCAGGCAGTGTGGCCCCCCTCTCAAAGTCATCGCTCTTCCCAGTGAGTAGTGGGGGGAGCCCAAGGGTATCAGGGGGCAAGGGGGAGATGTTTTCAAGGGGTATCGGCGTGCTTCTGCACCGATGTTTTTATTTTTAAAAAACTATATTTGACAGCTTTGCGCAGAATCACAATTGCGCAAGCTTCGCAAGCTGTAAAAAAAAAGAAAGAAAAAAGAAGACTTTTCCCTGGAACGGCTCATGAGGGAAGATTGTTGAAATTGAAAGGGCTCTAGGTGTAGATGAGCCCTTAGATAACAAGGCGCTCAGCCATTTAGGGCTTTGAATAATAATAATAATAATTTATTTATTTATTTATTTCTTACTTGCCTCTCCCTCTAGATCGAGGCGGGGTACAACATCAATATAAACAATATAAAATATATAAAACTGATTTAAAACATATAAAATTATGTTTTAAATTATTTAAATTATTAAAACCAACCAACTCTTAAAATTCGGCTGGGTAAGCCTGCCTGAAGAGATCAGTCTTTATAGCTCTCTTGAATTCTAGAAGTCTGGTAAGTTAGCGGATCTCTCCCGGCAGGTTGTTCCATAGTCTGGGAGCAGCAGAAGGTCCTCTGGGTAACGGTTGTCAGCCTAGTCTTGGCTGACTGTAGTAGGTTCTTCCCAGAGGACCTGAGCGTGCGGGGTGGATTGTATGGGAGAAGGTGGTCCCGCAGGTAACCTGGACCCAAACCACGTAGGGCTGTAAAGGTAATAACCAACATTTTGTACTTCACCCGGAAACTAATTGGCAGCCAGTGGAGTGATTTTAAAACTGGTGTGATATGGTCACCCCAGGTGTCTTGGTGACCAACCCGGCTGCCATATTTTGAACTAGTTGAAGTTTTTGGATTAGGCACAGAGGTAGCCCTATGTACAGCACATTGCAGAGGTCGAGCCTCGACGTTACCAGCTGTCTTTAGGTCTTCCAACTCTAGAAAGGGGCGCAGCTGGTGTATCAGCCGAAGCTGATAATAGGCACTCCTGGCAGTCACGTCTATCTGAGCTATCATTTGGAGCAACGGATCCAGGAGTACCTCCAAGCTGTGCACACAGCCTTTCAGAGGGAGTGTAACCCCATCCAGAACTGGTTAACACACCTCCAAACCTAGGTTGGGGCCTTTGACAGTAAGCACCTCCGTCTTGTCTGGATTCAGCTTCAGTTTGTTTTTCCTCATCCAGCCCATTACCGCCTCCAGGCATTCAGAGGAGACACATTATCCTTAGCTGATGATGTTGTCGAAGGCATAGAGAAATATATTTGGGTGTCATCAGCATACTGATAGCACCCCGCCCCATGCCTCCGGATGATCTCTCCCAGTGGTTTCATGTAGATGTTAAACAGCATTGGGGATAGGATGGCACCTTGAGGTATGCCACACAACAGCTCCTTCTTTGAGGAGCAGCTATCCCCAAGCCTCATCATCTGGAACCTGCCTGAGAGACTGGACCGGAACCACTGAAGCACAGTGCCCCTGAGTCCCAGTCCCATCAGGTGTTCCAGACGGATACCATGGTTGATGGTATCAAAAGCCACCGAGAGGTCCAGAAGTACCAGCAGAAACACATAGCTGTGCACATATTTTTACGTGTTAAAACCCCATATACATTTCAGAACTGACTTGGTCTTAGTGGTGTACCAATTTTTGGGGGTGGATTGTCTTTGTTCCAGAAGGATATTGTAATTTTAACTTGTTTTTATGCTTTATGTTTTTAAATTTTGTATATTGGTGTTTTAATTGTTCAATGTTTTTAATTTTTGTAAACCGCCCAGAGTGCTTCGGCTATGGGGCAGTATATAAATGGAATTAAATAAATAAATAAATAAATAAATAAATAATATGCTGCTGCTTCACCACCATTTTTTTTTTTAAATACCAAAACTTGAAAGGATTTCCCTGTGTGTTCCCAGCCTCTCAAGAATCACATCAGAAATACTTGGCTACTTTATAATATCAGTGAAAGCAAATAAGGGTGCTTTGCTTGCACATTTGTTTCTAGCACCCTTGGTATGCACGGAGTTGTATAAAGACCTGGGAATACAAAGTGGCCATGATGCACATCTATGCCTGAATTTTAAAAAAAAATCTCATTCACATCTTCATCGTTTTTCAAGTTGATCTCTGCAAATTGCTGAAAATATAGGTCTGTGTGTGCTTCCTGAGGAACATGAAAATGCTTGAGAATGAGGTATCCTTTTCAATAGCAAATGGCACTGAGCCAAACAGAGGTGAGGATGAGTTCGCAGCATTTTCATGTGCAGGCAATGCAGCTTCATTTGCCTTCATTGACATCACAAAGTAGCTCAGGTCTAGTGACACACATTATATACCTGTATTCTGTCTTCTTCAGCAAGCAGGGAGCTGGACATGAGAAGACAGGGCCAGGCAAGAGAGAGGCAGTTCAGTAACAGAATATTTGCACATTCCTGTACAAAATCTTCTGCTAGAAGTGCAGTGGTAAATCTTGACATGCCATTTTCATCATGACAGACCCTATGGGTGTATGAATCCAAAAATGCAGGCAATCCATACCAATAAACCAACTCTAGTAGTTCAATCTCCTCCAGGACCAGGTCTTTCATAGAGGTGTTACATCTTAATCAGCCATTCAAGACTAGACCACCCCCACAAATATTTTGCATTACAATGGGGATAGCTCACAATTATATAGTGTTGCTGGTGATATTCTACTCACTTTCACAGCTAAGATCAGAGGGAACAGGGAAGGAAGAAGTACATCTTCACACAGAGCATAGTCGAGCTATGGAATTCGCTACCATAAGACAGAGTGATGGCTGTCACTTTGGATGGCTTCAAAAGGGAGTTTGTCAAAGTTCTGGAGGAGAAGACTATCAATGGCTACTAGTCCTGATGGTTCTATGCTGTTTCCAGTATCAGAGACAGTATGCCCATGTGCACCAGCTGTTGAGGACATGGGCTGGAAGGTGCTGTGGCCCTCATGTCCTGTTTGTGGTTTTCCGTGGGCTGTTGTTTGGGCACTGTGTGGACAGGCTGCTGGTCTAGATGGTCTAGATGGACCCAGCAGGGCTTTTCTGTTGTTCTTTTGTTCTTATTTAAATGTGTATTTTGGGGGAAGTTATTTGATTTTAATGTACAGATTTATATGGAAATGAAACACAACAATTTTATGATTAAAACTGGGACGTGACACAGGCTGTAAATAGATGAGTCATCCCTGTTCATGCCAACTTCAGTCTCTTACATCCATCTCTGAGGATTGTCTACTGACTCATTGAGCCAAACAGGAGCCACAGCTATATGTTTAGGAGAAAGGAGCAGTTACTCACCAACCCACCTTATGTGCAGAGAAAGTTTAACGGGATATTTCCTGCTGCAAACCTTGTAAAATGATGCAACAAGTGCCAGCTGTGATGAGAACTTTATTTAACACCGTGTAACTATTAGAACACCTGCATCTTAATTTTCTGCTGGTGCTCTTAAGGTGGACAGGTATGAATTGCCAAAAAAGAGGAAATGCATCACCAGAAAAGAGGAGAAAAGAGGACACTGATCTGCATAAAATTTGCATGTGTTAATATATGTGGAGGTGCCCATTTTGAAATAATTATTATAGTTTAAACAGAAATACAACACATCTCACCATAGTGGGGAAGACTTGACCAGGTGACTGGTGTACCTAGCACAGTCTGATGTCCAGGTGCTGCTGATGGGCAAATTCAAAGCCCCTGGTCTCCCTTGTTAGGGTTCCTAATCTTTACACTAGATTTGGACTGGAAAGCCCTTTAATAGAGGACACCTTGCAAAGAGAGGGCAGTCCTCTGACAGCCCTTCAAATAGAGGATTGTCCTCTGTAAAAGAGGACCCATGTCTACCCTACCCTCCATGTACCCACTTATGAAACATGTTTGATCCTTATTCAAAAACCAAACAGGGCATGGATGCAGAGACGGAAAACAAATTGTGGCTCTTGCTTCTTCATCAGTACCTTGAAATGTGGTGCAAGCAGCTGGTTATGTTCAAAATGGTGGGCGTGTTGTGTTGCACAATGGTAAAGTTGGCCCTCCTACCAGCGAAAGCCAGATCAGAACTTTCAAGATTGTTCTTGACATGTTAGAGCCTGGATGGATGTTGGATTAAAAAGATCAGGGTTGAACTGAAATGACTCCAGTTGTTACAAATGTTGGCATTGCTGACAAATGACTCCACTTCTTGGCAATTTGGGGGCTCACATCCTAATAATGCTTAAATTGCCCACGTTTGTCCTCAGTGGCATCTTCACTTAACCAGTTCTGATTGATTGTGCTTTTAGTTATGAACGCCCACTGCCATGATCACAGTGCACTATTCTGATATCATCTCATTTATCAGGTGTTCCCTGATTGGGTGGGATTACCTATGCCATTAATTTAGGAAGGAGGAAGGAGGAGCACCTAGGGTGGATATGATGTGGAAATAACAGCAGCTACAGGATACAATGACACGGAATGGAAATGATTGGCAGGGTTGGGTGAGGAGGTGGATATACATACTGTGCAATCTAATTGTTTGCAGGAAACGTTACCCTTCTAAAATTGCTGCTTTAATGTCTAAACTGCCAAATGTTCAATGCTGTGTTTGCCCACATTGGGTCTTTCTTACTCCTACAATTGTGTCAGCTGTCCACATGTCATGCGTAGGGCCGAGCGACACATGACTCTGAAGATGTACTTAAAGATCTATGTCTTTCTTTCTTACTCTAAAGTAAGTGCAGAGGCCCTAACATGTGGTGGTGGGTTAGGGGGCTTCATCTCTTTGCCCTTTTCTGTGTTTGCATTCTGGATTGTCCCCCACTCCAGCCGTGCCTGTAATTTTCATTGCCAGAGTAATCCATTTGTTTTACTGGGTGGCTTCTTGGCAATGAAAATTACAGGCACAGGGATCCTCATCTGGAGACCACAGAAAGGGCAAAGCCTTAAAGCCCCTCTCCCCCCAGGGTAGGGTCCCATTCCAGATCACTCCCCCACACTTACTTTAGAGTAAGTAAGAAAGATGTAACCACTAGCTACTTGTTGAAAGCAGCATGTGGTATTCCGGGTGATATGGTTCAGCACCTTGGAGAGCTGCTTTAGAGTTCTAGCTGGTTCTGACAGAAACCCAGAATGGATTCAGAGCCCCAACAAAATTGGAGCCACCAGTCCCCACTGGTCCTAGCCTCTCTGGTGTCACAGCCAATGATTTCTAATATTCTACGCAAGGCTTGGGCCACCTATCAAGGGAAAATGAGGCACCTTCTATTCTACATTTCAAGGTCCAGGGGCAACTTGGGCTAAATTAAACTACACAAAAAAGTTATATATTTATTCCAAGAGCTTTCAAATAATAACTTCCTGCTGAGAAGCTTAGATGGTTTTGAGATTTTACTGTAAAGAGGCAGCTTTCCATAACTAAAAGCAGTGAATCTGGAGAACTTATTCTAGCCACATAAGAACAAAGAATATAAAAAGTACCAAGCTCGATGAGACCAAGGTTCTGTGTAGCCCATCATTCAACCAGCTGCCTGTGAGAAACCCACGAGTAGGACATGCATGCAATAGCACCCTCCTGAGTATGTTCCCTAGCAACTGGTATAGAGAGCCACACTACCTTTGGTACTGGAGGTAATATATAGCAATCATGGCTCCTAGTAGCCATTGATAGCCTGATCTTCCATGAATTTGCCTAATCCCCTTTTAAAGCCATGCAAATCGGTGCCCGTCACTACATCCTGTGGTCACACATTCTGTTGTGTATGCACCGTGTGAAGAATTCCTTCCTTTCATCTGTCCTGAATTTTCCACCATTCAGCTTCATGAGATGACTCCACTGTATTATAGTGTCGTGCTTGAAGGAGAAAAAAACCTTTCTAGCCACTTCCTCCACACCATGCATAATTTTATGCACCTTGGTCATGTGCCCTCTTCCTCACCATTTTTATAAGCCCGAAACATTGTAACCTTTCCTCATAGTGGAGTCGCGCCAATCCCTTGATCATTTTAGTTGCACTTTTCCCAACTCTACCATATCCCTTTCGAGGGGCTGTGACCAAAACTGTGATTGCACCGAAGTGCACAGTATCCATGGTTGAGGTCTTCTGCTTTCTGGGTGGGACTTGGAAGGAAGGAGGAGTCATCCTAAGACACTGAGCCCAGAAATCGCCTTTGTGTTTTCCTTTCTCACCGCTTTTCTACATGCTGACGAAATTCTGTCTGAGGTTTTCCAGATGCGTACCAGCCACTCATTCTTGAATAGATTAAGCATGTACCCCACCCATTCTTAACTTGTAGTTGGCACACGCACTGCGTCCCTTGGTGTACACTGACGAACATGCAGATTGATCCATGTTTTGACCCCTCCTAAATGCGAAACGCTGAATGTATTCTTTTTTCATTGCAAGGAAATACAGCTGGTAGGATTTGCAATGTAATTATTTTTTGTTTACTGGGGGGAGGAGAGGAAGAAAAGAGAAAGGTCTCGAATAATAACCCCTTCCCAATATTTGGCATTGCAGTCTCTCAAAGGTGGGAACCGGTTGAAACCCTGCATTTAATCCTCAGAACAGGTTCGTCCAGGGCAGCTGGGAAAGAGCAGAGGCAGCCAATTAGCACTGTATACAGCCTGAGCACGTTTCAGTCATTCAGCGTGTCTTAACATGACTTAAATACAATGAAGCAATGAACAGGCATTTCATTAAGAACACACCAGGCCACGGTGGCTTTCATAAGCCAAATCTGTCTAACTCTGTCACGTCCAATCAATTCTTTAATTGAGAATCAAGATTGAGGAAGTGGGGGGGGGGGGAGAGAGAGAGAGAGAGAACAGTCACCAAAATTCTACAGCACTGCCATCAAAGATAACAATGTGGGTCCATTTACATTATTGTATTTCTGTTGAGTTGCTGGGCCGGTCTATTCTTTGGACAAGGTTGGACAATTGCCCAATACAGCAGGCTTGGACTGTTTGCTGTTGGCCCCTCAGTGACCACATTGGTCCAGCGGTTTGCCCAGTTTTGGGAGAACGGGGAAGTGTGCATGGATTGGTACCTTTCCCTAACAATTCCCTGACCCTAACTTTGGATATGCTGATCTCTCCACTACCCCTTGCTGTCTGCCTGTGTGATTGCGTCTCATCAAAGGTAGGAACCAGAGGTCTGGCGAGGATGAGGATTTAACACTGCCTATGTTCACAATCTAATAGTCATGACACCAAAGGAGAAAGGAATCGGGAGGGAAGAGGAAAGCAAACATATTTTCCTTGCCATAATTATCTTTGTGGGAGAGGCAGGGTATGCAGACTTCCAGTAGACTTGGTCTCCTAGCTGGTGGCAGAGGCCAGATTGTGCCATCCATCAACTCTGTAGTCCCAGGGGCAACTGGCTGCAGCAGAAGCAGAAACAGGAAGAGTTCTTTTCTTCTTTAGCATCCCACCACCACCAGAGGATGGTGCAAAAAATTGTCAACACAATTTGCCTCTCCTCCTTTCATCCCATCTACAACACCTCTATTCTGCTATTCTCCAAGAGGCTTCCTCTTCTTTGCTGACACTTAGCCTTCTCCACTTTTCCAGAAAGGGAATCTTCTGACCAGACTTTTCTGGAGCCTGGGGTATGTCAGGTGACCTGTGGTCCAGCACCTGTTTCTGTCTAAAGGAGGGCAATGCAAGGAGACAACCCAGAACAATGAGGAAGCCAATTAAGAGCAATTGTATAGAACAGGTCAGATGATATTCCCTGGGCTCTAACCCAGTCAGACTCACCCATGAAACCTGAGCAACAAGAGGGCTCTCTGCTTCATAAGAACATAAGAAGAGCCATGCAGGATCAGACCGAGGGTCCATCTAGTCAAGCACTCTGTTCACACAGTGGCCAACTAGCTGTCAACCAAGAACCCACAAGCAGAACATGGATGCAGCAGCACCCTGCCACCCATGTTCCCCAGCAACTGGTGTACATAGGCTTACTGCCTTGGATTCTGGAGGTAGCAAATAACCATCAGGGCTAAGCCATTGATAGCCTTCTCCTCCAGGAATTTATCCAACTTTCTTTTAAAACCATCCAAATTAGTGGCCATCACTACATCTTGTAGTAGTGAATTCCATAGTTCCACAGTGAATGTGCCTGATAGATCATCTTTTCTTGCCCTTGCCCTACCTTGAGTAACATCTGACACCATCATGTCCTCTTACGTTGCAGGCCAAGGCTGTATAATATACTGCCTTCTTCCCCAGTTCATCCTAGCTTGCAGTGTTCTTTATATAAGCAAAGGACAGATCTAATTTAACGAAAGTGTTTCTTCTCTGTCATTGACTGGAAGGAGAAGCGAGCCTCCATTTCAGCCATCTCTGTGTGGCTCTTGGATGATGCAAGCTTGCTGCATCTCTTGATGACCAAGCAGGTTGAGAAGGACACACAGTGTGGCCATAGCAACCATGAAATATGTGAAGAACCTCTTCTCTGTAGGCCTGGCGATGAAGGAATTGATTGTATTGGGGCAGGGGGCCACAGCACACTTCACCACTCTTGGATGATCAAAGTTGTGATAGAGGCAGTGGAAGATGTAGATGAAGGTGAGATCTACAGCTGCCTTCATGATGAGACTGAGGAGATAGGTCCACCATAGTCCTCCACGCTTCTTACCAGGGTTGGGGTAGAGTGGGCAGCAGTGTTCTATCTCCTCCAAGTGCTTCTGCTCCTTGGCTTTCTTATAGGTCACGTGCATGAGAATGAGAAGAGAAGAGCAGGTCAAAAGGATGAGCTGGAGGGCCCAGAGATGGACTTGAGAGATGGGGAGAACTGGTTCTAGCTGCCATTGGTGCAACCAGGCTGAAGGGTGTTGCACACAAAGTCATCTTGGTCATCAGCCCAGACATCCCCGGCTGCCACTGCATAGACCAGGAAACGGAAGATGAAAACCACGCTCAGCTCCCCCCCCCCCAAACTGTGGAGTACTTGTTCATGCCACTCACGAGTTCTCATAAAGAGGCCCAGTTCATCCTCTCAGCTGGAGGTTTCTCCCAAAACTGGAGAAAGGGCATCAAATGGGATGAGTGGAATGGCCTTGATGAAAGTCCTCAGGACTAGCTCACACTAGGAATGGACCTACCCCTTGTCCAAAATAGCCTTTTCCTCTTCTGTGGAGGTACCCATATCTAAAGTAATAATAGTAGGACTGAGCCAAATTCCTCCCCACTTTGTCATGAAAGCCTGCAAACCCTCTTAATCCTACCTTTTTGTATGGCTGATTATTACTGTATACAACCAGTTACTTTCACTTTGCTGCTGTTTCTGTGTCTATTTTTGTCTGTGTTTCATTCTTCCCTAAGGCATTCTGGCCAACCAGGGATCACACGCTAGGCAGCATGCTGTCACAAAGCTATGTACATGATCACCCTTTTCATGATTGCCCTAGGTAATGGAACCTGGTGGCTCCAGTTTTGGTGGAGGTGTGAATCCATTACGGGTTTCCATCAGAACACGATAGTGCTGCAAAGGACCTATCCAAGGTGCTGAACCCTATCCCCAAACTAGGTTCAGCACCTTGGGCAGATCCTTTTGAGTTCAAGCTGGTTCTGACTGCAACCTGGAATGGATTCACAGGCTTACTGAAATCGGAGACACCATCTCCCATTGTCTCCAGATGGTGAAGGGCCCTTTGGTCCCCTGCTTCTCCAGATTTATATGAAATAGGGTCCCCACAGTCAGTTTAGCCATAATACATATGTTTAATTTTGGTAAGAAAATAGGAGATGACATAGTGGATCAGTTTGATGATCCACCCAATATATCTGAATGGTGATAGTAAAGATGCAGCTCAGCTTGGCCCTCCTCACCCCCAATGGTGCTCTGGACAAGATGCTTTTTTCTCTGTCTGCAGACTTCATGGGCAGCACACCTTAGTCTCTAAGGCAGCCTCCTCTAGCCTTACACCCTCCCATCATCCCCAGCCATCGCAACCCTGTGTTGTACCCCAGCAAATCTGGGAGGGGGAGACTAGGTTAGGGAAAGCTGTGCTAAGTTTTTGTCAGGCCTTAAAAACACAGCACGCTCTTAACCTGAGGTATATTAAGCACGGATTCTGCATGTGTGGAGCCACCAAGTTCTGGCCAAATGTGGGAACTACAGGATAACCAAACTGAGCATCAGTGAAGGTTCTTGAACCTTGAACAGCAAAGAACCAGAAATGGTCTTATGGCATGTTCTGACATCTATATAAAAACTCCTGGATCAGGCACAGGTAGACTACATTCTGTGTTTCCAACCAACCTTGCCTTTCTCTGTTTGTCCTTATGAGTTAACAAGATGTGTGTCCAACAGTTGCCAACATTGGTATACAGCTGCTGGGGCCCATGCCTCATTTCTCCCTGTTCGTCTGTTCTCTCTGAATGGGTGAGCAGTGACAGAACCAGGAAGGGTTCTTGGTACGCATTCAGGGACTGGCAATGCAGAGTCAGATGAGGTAAAGCAGGACCAAGTCCAGATTTCAGTGAGGCACAACAGGGTCAAGCAAGGCAAGGCAAAGGAATGCCCAGGTTCAGGTAAGCAAAGCCAGGGAAGTTATAATACTGTAAGGGAAAGCAGGAGTGGGAAATGAAAATAGGACCCTGGACAGCTATGTGAGGAGTTCGAGGTGGAGACTCATAGAAGCAGGGCTCAAATGTTGTTTCAGTAACAGGAAATGCCAGACCTAGCCTTAAATTAAGCTGCAGGTCTTTCTGGGTCAAGCAAGGCAAGGCAAAAGGATGTTGACATTCAGGTAAGGAAAGCCAGACAAGTTAAAGTACAGCAAAGGAATGTAGGAATCTGGGATGCAGATAGAACCCTGGACAGCTCTCTGAGGAACCCAAGGTGGAGACCCATAGGAGCAGGGTTCAAAAGTTGCTTCAGCAACAGGCAATGCCCGACTGGATCTTAAATAGACCTGCAGCTCTTTCAGGGTGGCTAGTTCTGCCTCTGGTGACAGGAACCTTCTGTTAGAAGAGCCTTGCCTGTTTCCTACACCCATTGACTCTGGCACAGCAAGGGAGATAATGTTTCCATTGGGGTTCCTGGGTTGGAGTCCTTGGAGTCTCAGAGAGGGAGATGTGAGCAGCTCAAGCGGTAAAGTTGACAGGAAGAATATTATCCTCTTACACTAGAGCTTTTGGTGCAATGAGGATCATAGACTCCTAGAATATTAGAGTTGGTAGGGGCCTATGAGGTCATTGAGTCCAACCTCCTGCTCAATGCAGGAATCCACCTTAAAGCATCCCTGGCAGATGGCGGTCAAGGTGCCTCCTCAATGCCTCTAGTGTGGGAGAGCCCACCACCTCCCTAGGTCATTGGTTCCATTGACATACTGCTCTAACAGTCAGGAAGTTTTTTTTTTAATGTCCAGCCAGAATCTGGCTTCCTGTAACTTGAGCCCATCATTCTGTGTTCTGCATTCTGGGTTGATCAAGAAGAGATCCTGCCCCCTCCCCCTCCCCGTGTGACAACCTTTCCAGTGTTTGAAGAGTGCTATCATGTCTCCCCTCAATCTTCTGTTCTCCAGGCTAAACATGCCCAGTTCTTTCAGTCTCTTCTCATAGGGCTTTGTTTCCAGATCCCTGATCATCCTTGTTGCCCTCCTCTGAACCCCCTCTAGGTTGTCTGCATCTTTCTTTAAGTGTGGTGCCCAGAACTGGACACAATACTCAAGATGAGGCCTAATCAGTGCTGAATAGAGGGGAACTAGTACCTGACGCTATTTGGAAGCTTTACTTCCATTAATGCAGCCCAAAATAGCATTTGTTTTTTTGCAGCGACGTTACACTGTTGGCTCATATTCAGCTTGTGATCTACAACAATTCCAAGATCCTTCTTGTTTGTAGTATTGCTGAGCCAAGTATCCCTCATCTGCATTTGGTTTCCTTTTCCTAGGTGTAGATGATTAGGGCTGTTTCAGAGGGCAATTCCCTTACCCAATCTGATGGTCTCATCCTCTGAAGATGGGGAGTCGGATCCTTCTGGGTGGCTGAGTGGATTAGAAATGACCAAATAATAATAAGAAGGCAAACAGTTGGACAGCGGTCACCATAACAAAGAAGATGTGGTCCCATTCATGGAAGGGGAGTCCCACTGAGTAAATCTTGCCCAAAGACGTCCTCCACACAAATCTTTGAGTCAGTAATGGCTTCCACTACTTGGTGGGTATGGTCCTTTGGCTTCTAGTACTTGGAGGGTGGTCCTTTGGCAGACTGTCAAATAGAGGACTGTCCTTTGCAAAAGAGGACACGTGGCCATCCCACCAGACACTGGCCCTATACATGTAGGCCTAAGCATCTAGGCCTAAACCTCTGAATCAGGCCAGAGATATTCTTCTGCAATTTGGGTGTTTTATAAAGCTCTCACTGGAGCAAACGGTGCTCTTGAACGAAACCATCCTTCCCCTCTTTAAAAGCATGCAAGGCTTCAAAGTTAGCTGCTGCCTCTCCCCTGCCTGCCTTTGAATGAGCAAGCACATTTTGGTTGGCTCCAGCAGGCCCTCTAGGCCTTTGCAGAATCTGCAGATTCTTGTGTTCAACAAATTGGGTGTAGCTTTCTGGGCGAAGAAGAACATGAGTCACCCGAAGTGTTGCCTCTGGGCACGATGGAATGATACACCCACTTGACTCCATCTAGCATGACAGTCACACTGTAGGGTTGTGAAAAAGCCACCTCAGAATCCCAGAAGGATGTAAGGAAAACATCAGAGCAAAACATCCCCCTTTTTCCCCCTGCATGTAGACAGATGGGACAGTTCAGGGTTGATTATATCGACTGATCTGCTGTGGAACCCTAAGGGGACTGGAAGGTGTGACTCAAACCAAGCGTTGTCAGCAGTTGCTGCTAGTTTTGCACCAAGCATTGTGGTGGAAAACCCAGGGAAATCAGGCCTTTGGATTTCTGGGAAGATGAGGTACACCCTCTTTTGTATTGGGGAGATGCAGACAAAACCTTCTGTGCAACAAGAAACCACAGAAAATTAGTGAATGAGGGCAGATCTTCCAGGCACAGAGTGCTGCGTGCATATTAGACTTTTCCCCACCCTGTGTCACAATTGCTAGTTAAGGTCGACTTCTTTTAACAGGGCTTCTGTAATGTAAATGGGTTATGGATGGAGCTATGACATTTAAATGGAATTTTGCAAATGCAGACTGACGTATTGGGGAGTTGGATTCTCCTGGCCCCCTGAACCCTCCAGGCTGCAGCACTTCTGTTTAAAACCCTTTTAGTCAACTAAAAAAAGAGAGGGTCCTTAATGAATTGTGAATCACTAAGCCCACTGGCCACGTAGAGCAGATCAAAAGAGACTTGACCGACCTCCTGGTTTTGCATCTCCAATACAGAGTAGGTGAGGGGCGTTTGGTTTGGCAGGTCACAACTTGTATGGACTTGTTTCAAAGCCAACCACCATCTTGTTCACTGCAGTGGTTGTGCCTGCAGGTTGTGGATCTCTCTGGATAGAGAGTGGAGCAGGTAGAGATGGACCCCAGGCCAAAGTGCAGGGCCAGAGAACAAAGGAGGTGAGGATGGGGATGGAACAGATGAAAGTGGTCAATGCAGAGGAAGCTGGTGGCTCCGATATCAGTGGGGCGATGAATCTGTGCTGGGTTTCAGTCAGAACCAGTCCGAATTCTAAAAGAGCCATCCAAGGTGCCAATAGATCCTTTAGAGTTCTGACTGAAACCCAGAGTGGAGTCGCCACCCCGCTGACATCAGAGCCACCAGCACCCACTGGGTAGATGTTGGGGCAGCCAGCAGCAAACCAGCCAGGGCCCATCAGAGTTGATGTTGATCAATACTGCATCTTCCCTTTCTTCTTGTTTTAAACTTTTTATAGTCAAGGGTTGGGCAGCTGGGCATAGAAATGATTAAAGATGCACATTTATTATTATTATTATTATTATTATTATTATTGTTATGATTTTACTTTTACCATATATTATCCTTTTCTATAACAAATTAGTGTGTATTCCCACCTCAATGTTTTTAGCATCAGGGTAGCAGGAGCAGGCTCCATTTTATTCTTGCAATCACGTCATCGAGATAATTGAAGTGGGTTTAAAATGCGAAACTGCGCACGCTGGGAGCCAGAGTGCCTTTCAAAATCAGAGCTAGCAGAGTGTTGTGCCTGTTCTGTGACCTATCAGGCATGTAGAAGCCATTGCAAACAGTGTCGGCATCAAAGTGCAGGCACAGTCAGGCACTGCTAAGGGCCCACACCCTAGGAATGACCCACTGCCAAGAGCCCCCTGGATTTGCTCCTCCTTACCAAGATCCCAGGCCTCTTGCTCTGGCCCAGGCAACGGAGGTCATGAGAAGGAGGAGCAGGAGATGCTACGGCCTACTTGTTCTCTGGCTTTCTGTGTGTCCAGCAAGCAAGTGGTCGCAATGATGAGAAAGAAGAAGAGGCACAAGAACAGCTGGCGGCTATGGCAGAGAGAAGGTAGACTCACTCTGGGAGGGGATTCATTGGGAGTTGTCTTGCCCAAGAACCCCCCAAAACCTGGAGCTGGTACTGGCTGTAAAGTATAGAATGGCAGTGGGAGAGCGGGGGAGAAGAGACATGTGAATAGTGTGCTTCACAACTGAAATAAAACACCTGGTTTGTCTGCTAAAGGATCCTCTCCATAAGTTATGGCTCGGTTGAGAGCAAATAAACTGAAGCTGAATCCTGATAAGACAGAGACCCATGGGTTGGAGAGTGCCCCGTGAGTTCCCTAATCTGTAATTTAGGATCTTTAGAGGAGGTCTTGCTGGTCATTCCAAAACAGACAGAACATCGTCATGAGGAACCTCGATGGTGGGCCTTCTCGGTAGTGGCACCCACCCTCTGGAAAACCCTTCCTTGTGCAGTTTGGGAGGCAGAAAATGTAGCATCATTTATTTATTTCCAATATTTATATACCACTCCCCATTCAGAATTTCGGAGCGGTGGACAAAATAAAATAGAATAAGACCAGAATAAAAACACATTAAAAGTACATTTTTTAAAAGGAACACCTCCTGAAAATGCATCTTTTCACACAGGATTTCTCTGGACTCTAACTGCTGCTGGGTTTATTTTGTCTTTGCATGGTATTTTTTTAAAAAAACTTTTTAAGCTTTATATTATGTCTTGTCATGTTGTATTTTATGGTTTCGATTGTGAGCTGCCCAGAGAGCTTCAGCAATTGGGCCTTATAGAAATGTAATAAATAGATACATAAATAAGACTGTTACATCCAGAATCTAAAATTAACTAGCTGTGCCATGATGGATACAGCTGTCAGTTAAACATGTAGCCTTCAGCTCAATGTCACTCTTTCTACCGCAGCATCCCTCCTTGATAAAGACCTCTGGCTTATTCTGAAATGCTGGTTTTAGACTACAGATCGGCAAAAATAACCAATTTTGTGTAGCCATTCTTCCATCATCTTGGAGCAAAATCTCACATTTTCTTGGCACAAGGAACACCCCACCCCCAAGTCTTATCTGAGGTCAGAGCGTTTTGCTGAATTTGGCTTGTTTTCTTATTGCTGTGACGGTTCCCAAGTCTGCTCTGATTTTTGAATGGAATGGGTGCTTCACTTGAGGCTAGGTGTGTCTGTGACTGGAGCCACAGGCTAAGTGACCCATTGTAAAGTTCATAGTTTAAAATGCAGAAAAAAACAAACAAAATTAATCTGACATTTATTCTTCTTATTCTTATTCTTTGCTTTGGCCCATCTCCAGCTTTAAAGTCAAAATGCAGGTCTCTATATTTTATTGCTGAACTGGAGACCTGTGGGCCAAATACAGCAATGCTGATTTCTGAGCCCAATTCAAAGTGCAGTTTTTTACCTTTGAATTCTTAAATGGTTTGGGACCAAATTACTTGAAGGGCTGCTTTCGCCTGCTGGTGCTTTAAGATCAGAAAGAGGCCCTTCTCATTTGCCCACCTGTGAGAACAATTAGGTGGGTGATCACTCTTGAGAGAGAGTTTACTGTTCAGTGCACCACACCTTCAAAACAAGCTTGCATCGGAGGTCTGCCATACTTTGCTCTTGCAGGCTGTTAAGAAGGCCTTGAAAACAGTATTTTATTGTGGCTTTCTAAAGATATGATTACTGCTGCTGCTTGCTATTGCCATTGTTGCTGCTGCTGTTTTATTGTTGGGTTTTATCATTTCTATTGTTATTTTATTGTGTTTATGTTTTTATTAGGGTGACCACATGCCTGGTTTTCTCTGGATTTGTCCAGGTTTACCCTCCCTCATGATCCGGGGGGCTTTTGATATGTTCTAAAATTGTCCGGAAAATTTTGACAGCCTAGCTTCACTGGAAATTTCGTGTCTCATGAGACTTCCAGGATGAAGTGTCTGCCTGACATCTTGTAAGATGTCAGACACCTTATCCCAGAAGTCTCACGAGACATGAGACTTCTAGGAGAGGCAGGGAAGCCACTGCTTGCTGACTTCCTCAGCTCTTGTAAGCCACCGAGCAACACATCTGGCGAGTGCTCCAACCAGCTGCCTCCTGAGCCATCTCAGGAGTCAGGGGACACAGTGCTAGGCAGCTGCAACACTTGGTGGCTTCCCTACCTCTTCTGGAAGTCTCCCATCTTGTGAGACTCCTGGGAGAGGTGGGGAAACCGCCCCTCTCCTATTAGCTTCCCTGCCTCTCAGAAGCCACTGAGCAATGCATCTGCCTAGCGCTCCAACCTATTGCCTCCTAAGCTGGCTCAGCAGTTAGTGGGATGCAGTGCTAGGCAGACACATTGCTTGGTGGCTTTCCCGCCTCTCCTGGAAGTTCCCTGTCACAAGACGTCTGGGAGAGGCAGGGAAGTCACTGCTTGCTGACTTCCTCAGCTTTCATAATCCACTGAGCAATCTGCCTATTGCTCCAACCTGGTGCCTCCTGAGCCATCTCAGGAGTCAGCGGGACACAGTGCTAGGCAGCTACATCACTCAGTGGTTTTCCCACCTCTCCCGGAACTCTCTCATCTCATGAGGCTTCCAGGAAAGGCCAGGAAGCCACTGCTCAGTTGCTGGCTTCCCCACCTCTCTGAAGCCACTGAGCAACATGTCTGCCTAATGCTCTAACCCAGTGCCTCCTGAGTGAGCTTTCCTGCATCCCCTGGAAGTTCCCTGTCTCGCAAGACTTCTGGGAGAGGCAGGGTAGCCGCCACCTAGTCACTAGCTTCCCTGCCTCTCAGTAGCCGGTGAGATGTGAGACTGACAGGTGGGGAAGCCAGGGAGCGGCAGATTTGTCTTTGCATGATGCAGCCCTTTGCCCTGCTGGAGTGGTGGCTAGCGACATTCGTGCTGCAGCTGCTGCTGCTCCTGTTCACCACCACTTGCATCCCAACTCCCTGTCTCTGTAGCTGCACTGCCCCCTGTGCCTCCAACAGCAGTAACCAGATGGACCTGCTCATCCCCTCGCCATCCACTAGCATCTTCAGCAGGGGCACACAGCTGAGCCTGGTCTCGGCTCTGCTTTGGGGCTTCCCTGCATTCAAGGCCGCTTTTGTCGCCTGCCTCCTGCTCCTCACATGCACTGGGGATGATGGAGGGAAGAGGAGCTGCTTCCCTACAACAGCCAAGCACCCCCACTGGGGCTGCAACTCTGGGCCCTCCTTTCCCTCTTTGCTGCTCCTTCTCTCACCTCCCTCATCAGGAGCCTTGCAAGGGTGAAGGGGCACCCCTGGAGATGCTGGGCTGGGTTTACTCCCAGTAAAAGAAACAGGCATAGGGAGGGAGCTGCTGGAGCCAGGCACATACTGCTGGTCCTCCCTGGAAGTCTGGCTGGTGACCCCACTTCTTTTCCTTTCCCCACACAGATCCCCTTTTCTCTCTCTCACACACACACCATTGCTGAGTGTTGGGTGTTCTTGAACTCTATTATTCCCATCCCGGATTGTTCTCCTCTTTTCCTTGTATCCTAGGAAGTTTCTGTGTCTTGTGTCACCTTAAAAACAGAGTTACGGCACAACCCTAAATTTGTCTACTCAGAAGTACATCCCTCTGAGTTCAATAGGACTTACCCTTAGGTGAATATGCATAAAATTACATCCTGAAATAGTGGGGAGGTGGAGAAAAGGAAGGAGAAGGGGGCGTCATTGAAGGCACTGCAGGAATACCAAGCTGTGGGATGTTTGATCATGATTAATGCCCCTAAACATTAGCAGAGTGCCTCTCCTTCTGTCCTTTATAACTGCATTTAAGTCCCAGTCAAATATTGACAACACTGAACCAGACAGGTTTTCTATGGGAAAAGTCTGTACATGATCACAGATGCATATATATATATATATATATATATATATATATATATATATGTATGTGTGTGTGTGTGTATTATATATGTATATGTGAGTGTGTGTGTGTGTATATATATATATATATATATATATATATATATAATAAAATAGCGCTTATTCCTCAGTCACCAAGGAGTTTTGCTTTCAGAAGTAGCTGGAATGAGCTGGAATAAAAGGTGCATGTATGAAAGTTGGTGTGTGTGGGGGTGTGTGTGTGGGGGTGTAAAACCCATTTTTAAATTAAGTATGTTGAAAAGGTGGCTCTTCTGGGAATCTACTGTTTGTACTGTTTTGGGGTGAACTTTCCCTACTTTGCATTGACTTTCATTAGATTTTATTTACATGTTCTGAATTGCTGATAAGTGGAACTTGAAATGCAGTTAAAGTGTTTACAAAGGAACAAATGAAAATTTTACTTGAGAGGAGCTGACTTTGCTTGGAAGGATAGATTCCCATTGTTGACTGTTTGATTTATACTATTTCCTTACTGTCTGATAGCTGAGGCTCTGTGTTGCGTTTCCTGTATCACACAACACACACACACCGAATGCCTTCTGGGCTTTATTGCAATATTATTTGCATGGATTATCTTTGCAAACTTTGTTCATCTTGTGTGTGACTGGCAACTTGCTCCACAATTGCAGAAACCTCCCCTCCTAACAACTTCCTCCCTCCTCTGTCAATGATCCTGTTTTGTGTTTGTAATTATGTTAATAGAATCATAGAATAGTAGAGTTTAGGCTGACCATCTGAAAAGGAGGACAGGGCTCATATAACTTTAACAGTTGTAGAGAAAGGGGAATTTCAATCAGTGTCATTTGTATGCAATTAGTTCCTGGTGATATTCCCTCTTCATCACAGCAGTTAAAGTTGCAGAGCCCTGCCTTCTTTTGTATATGGTCACTGTAGTATAGTGCCTGCACCTTTAACAGTTGTGATGAAGAGGGAATTTCACCAGGAACTAATTGCATACAAATGACACCTGCTGAAATTCCCTTTTCTCTACAACTGTTAAAGTTATATGAGCCCTGTCCTCCTTTTCAGATGGTCAGCCTAGTAGAGTTGGAAGGGGCCTACAAGGCCATCGAGTCCAACCCTCTGCTCAATGCAGGAATCCACCTTAAAGCATGCCTGACAGATGGCTGTCCAGCTGCCTCTTGAAGGCCTCTAATGTGGGAGAGCCCACAACCTCCCTAGGTCATTGGTTCCATTGCCATACTGCTCTAACAGTCAGGAAGTTTTTCCTGATATCCAGCCGGAATCTGGCTTCCTGTAACTTCAGCCCATTATTTCACGTCCTGCACTCTGGGATGATCGAGAAGAGATTCTGGCCCTCCACTGTGTGACAACCTTTCAAGTATTTGAAGAGTGCTATCATGTCTCCCTTCAATCTTCTCTTCTCCAGGCTAAACACGCCTAGTTCTTTCAATCTCTCCTCATAGGGCTTTGTTTCCAGACCCCTGATCATCCTCATTGCCCTTCTTTGAACACGCTCCAGTTTGTCTGCATCCTTCTTGAAGTGTGGTGCCCAGAACTGCATGCAATACTCAAGATGGGACCTTACCAGTGCCAAATAGAGGGGAACCAGTACCTCGCACGATTTGGAAGCTATACTTCTATTAATGGAGCCCAAAATAGCATTTACTTTTTTTGCAGCCACATCACACTGTTGGCTCATATTCAGCTTGTGATCTACAACAATTCCAAGATCCTTCTCATTTGTAGTACTTCTGAACCAAGTATCCCCCATCTTGTAACTGTGCATTTGGTTTCTTTTTCCTAGGTAGAACTTGGCATTTATCCCTATTAAATTTCATTCTATTGTTTTCAGCCCAGCGCTGAAAGTGTTTATGTCAACACTTTAGGATTGCACATGTATTGCAGTCAATGGGACTTCTGAGTAGAAATATATAATGTTGCCCTGTTCAACTTGCTTAATTTCTGTCACAATGAAGATTTATCATGAACAGCAATAAAAATACTAATGACCATGTAAGCACCTTCATTTAAGGCTGTAATCCTATTCTCATTTATTTGGGAGTAAGTTTTATTGAAACCAGTGGGACTTATTTCTGAGATTTCTTTGGGCAGCTTTCTTTGGGCTGAGCATTACACTCTCTGATTGGGATTTCTGTTCTCTGCACATTGTGGCAGTGCAATTTCAGGAGATATTTGGATAAAAGGAGGGAAAGATCCTTGTCTAGAATTGTGATAGTTTCTCATTGATAAACCAGAAATTGAAACAAGTTAAGAGATGCTAGTGAGAAGTGACTGCAACAAGCCTTTAGTCCATTTTGTTCAATGGCTTAAGTTTTGCAAGGTAATAGTATTTTATACTCTTTCTCAATGCTAGGTTACTTGTTTGTTGCACTAGATTTTTCTGCACTTGGATCCTGACTTTAAATGGACATGAGAAAGGTAATGCGGAAAGAGTGTTAAATGTTAGAAAAGGGTGAGACTACGGTCATGCAGTGAAGGATTTGCAGTAAGAAAATATATTTGAAGGAAGGGAAGACTGTACCACATATAGTTAAGCAAAAGCTTCAAAGTACAGCAAAAGCTACACAAGTAGGAGTGAGTGAAGTTAATTTCAGATACATTGAATGTCTCACTTGTTGTTTATTTCAGTGATTTTAATATTAAGGTATCATGTAAAACAGGTTTGTCTTAATTGTGAGCTGTAGAGTCCAACATGTGACCAAGGCCATGTTGGGGTGGGCACGCCCCCTTGGGGCCAGCCATGTTGGGGTGTCCTCCTTTTTGGCTTCCAAAATATGATCACCTTACCATCTATGCTGTCTTGAGTTTCATCATGGGCGGAAGGTGGAATATCCACACAAAGGATGAATAAATGCAACATACAACAGGACTTTTTAAATTATTCACATTTTATTGATTTTTTTTCATTTTGATATTGGACTCACACCTTTTCCTCCACCACTTTGATCCCCTTGTGCGTTAACATATAAGGCACTCATTTGCCAATGATTAAAAGTCACAGGTGTATTGCAAGGTACAGCATTGGCAGATAAGATGTGATGTTTAGGAAATACGGGAGAAACGTGTTAACCTCTCCCTCTCTTCCCCCTCCCCACCCCACCCGGGTATTTGCAGCAATATTGCAATAACAAAATGGTAAATCAGTGTTAAGCAAAACAAAGGGAAATAAAATATAGTAAAATCACCTTTATTTTGAACAAGGGGGGATTCACACTCATACCTATGTCTCAAAATCCAACATTTTAACATTAAAAAAAAGTTTGGAATGACTCCACTTCAAGCACTTATTCATTTTTTTCCTCTGCTCTCCAATCACACTTTATCCTCCCTTTTATGCATTTGGGTGTTCCAGTTTGGGTGGGATATATATATATATATATATATATATATATCTTTCTTGCTAGAATGTGCTTACAAACATATATTCACCTGAGGTACTTTTTAAACAATCACAATTATTGCATTTGGTAGGAATACTTGACATTCAGTTCAAGAATTGTGGTTGAATAATAGTATGTCTTCTTCATTATCATCATTTTAACTGATTAAAATGCAATATATTTTCATAGTATCCAAGCTAAAATAAAGAACCTTCGTTTTTGAGATATTGAGGGAATTGTGAGATAAAATTTCATAAATGAAAGCAATTAATCATTGTTTAACTGAAAGGTCACCTTTAATGTTTCTTTTTTAAATTCCTAGAAAAGGTTTCATAAGAATCTTTTAAAAAATGGGCAAGTGTATGACCCTAACAATTGACCCTCAAAGATTAATCAACTAAATCTTTAGGTGATTAGCAGTGCAATTTTAGGCATAAATCCTAGTGAGTTTAATGGGACTTACTGCTGGGTTGACACAACACACTAACCCACCCAGTGTGCGTTATTGATGAACCAAATAAACCATACTGCATGGTTAACAAACCACCTTGAAAAAAACACGCTGTGTTCAGACAACACAATAGCCCACGCTGCAGTAAACACATTGTGTTCAGACAACATGGTAATCCATGGTGGATTAGCATCTTGTGTGAACCCAGCCACTCTCAGGGAAGAATGTGTAGAGTTGTGCCCTAAACCAATTGAACCAAAGTGCAGCACAATCCCATGCACGTTCACTCAGAATTTAGTCCACAAAGTTCAGTGGCACTTACCCCTAGTAAGTGGGTATAGGATAGTAGTGTAATGGTTGTAGCCCCCATTATGATGAGGAAAAGGGCTGTAGCTCAGTGACAGAGCAGGCACTTTGCTTGCAGAAGGTCCCCAGGTTCAAACCCTGGCATCTCCTGGTAGGGCTGAGAAATACCTTTCTCCCAATCCTTGAAGAGCCACGAACAGTAAACATTACCAAGCTAGATAGGCAGTTTTTGACTAGTTTCTAGGGTCCACCATGTCTACTTTCTGGAAAAATGGTATGGCTTTTTCATTTTTTAAAAAAATAAATAAATTAAATAAAGCAGCTTTGGCACAATAGCTAAGCAGCCACTTCTACTTTGGGAACACTTTCTTGGTTAGTAATTGAGAAGAGGAGAATTTAGGTCAGGGAGATACAGTTTCTCGAATTGCCAAACAAGCCATGGGATCATAAAGAGAGGTGAGTTAGGGGAATTATGCCACTAATTGATAGCAGTAGCCTCATTAATAACAGTTAATTAACCATGGGACTAACTTACCAGAGGGGTGTGGTAGGTTTGCCATCGCTTGCCCAGTTTCAGCCAAGCTTAGGAGATTAAGTTGTGGAGGCACAGCAAGAAGAACAAGACTCCCAACCCCAAATGATCAGGTGTCACATAAGTATGAATAATGTACAACAACATAGCTGGACATATGATGCCTCCTGCTCTGTTGCACGCTCAGCATCCTTCTCCAAGACCAAGTAGCAAAACAAAGAACAGGGCCGGCCCAAGTTATTTTGCTACCTGAGGCAAAGAATGTGAGGTCAGCTCCTTTTAGGGCTGAGGAAGCCTCCATCGGAAATGGAGAGCCACCGCAAGGCAGGGCAGAGAAAACTTAGCTAGATGGATCAATAGTCGGACTCAATCGAAGGTGGCTCCCTATGTTCCTACTTTTGATTTTTTCAGAACCCAAACAAACACTGCAGTTGTGACTAGGCCAAGCCTGAGCAACTTGTAACTAATCAAGTTGAATGCAGCTTGTAACCCAATCAGCTTGAATACCAGTTGGATCTGGAGGACTACCAACAGTTGGATGAACCTTCTAATATTTTGCTTTGTCATTCTCATCTCCCCAACTGAAATGCAAAATCTTCCAGTACAGCAATGTCTCTTCCTCCATCTGTGATTTTTTAAAAAGTTTTGTTCTTCACTTCTAAGACCTCTTGGTTAACATGCCACAAAACCCCCCAAACAAACAAACAAACAAACAAACAAACAAACACCAACCCCACAAAAAAACAAACCTTCTTTGTAGGTTTGAGGGAGATTTTTTGAAAACTAAACCGGACAAGATATTAAGTGATGTGCAATGTCTTGCGGGTAAGTAGTTTAGATGGATTGATTGACTGGAAAGAATGAAGTAAGTGGAATAGCTATTTAAAATCATTTCCCTCTATATATGCAGTTCAGGTGTGAGTGCCAATGCTTATGTCACCAAAATAGCACAAGCCACACTGTCACATGCAAAAGGGAGGTATCAGCAGGCTCAGTGGAGCCCTATGGTTGGCAGAATCACAAGAAATCTGTGGGAGAAAAATCCCTCTGTGTGTGTGTGTGTGTAGGAGGGGGGAGAGAAGTCCAAAACAGCCCCAATGAAGACTGAGCATGCTCATTAGCCATAGACTGCTGAGTGGAGGTTGGGGAAAGAACAGAATGGAGTGGAGTAAGCTGGAGGAGGACACATCTGCCTGACTGGAATACTAAATAGGAGCAGTTCACACCGCAACATTTTGCTGGGATCATATCCCACTTGTATTTGACCGTTAGATCAAATATGGACATCGGAAAATGGAAAAGTATGTGCTGGGTGGGTGTCTGAAATAGGCCAACAGAGTTGGGGCTAGACCATGGATGAATGTTCTTCCTCTTTCCCCTGACCTACCGTCCCTCCCTCTGTCTCTCCCATCACATCCATGCCCTGCCTTACAGAAGGTACTGTTATGAAAATGAAGCCATTTTGGATCCTGCAGAAAGGTCCCCGTCCCACTTCCTGGAGTAGTTACCCTAGCTTCCCATGTTTTAAGGCTTCCATCTCCTTACACTGGGAGTTACTTGTGAGGGGGGAGGAGACAGGTTTGTAATCTGCTCCATGGAAAACCTGAGCGCCCACTTCAATGCTGTCATGTTTACTGGGAGCCAGGGAGCCAGGGTCCTTCTTGAGGATGAGCACTTCGCTGTCATGTCTTCGGTGGCTGTCACTTCGCTCTTCGAGTTGCTCCTTACACCTCTTTACAATGAGGTAGGAGGCTTCAATGAGGCTGAGGAGGACACAAACACAGGCCGAAATGATCATGAAAAGGGTGAAGATGTTCTTCTCTGTCGGCCTAGCTATGTAGCAGTCTACATCGTTGGGACAAGGTGGGAGGGAACATTTCACCAGATTGGGAAGCCTGTAGTTTGGGTAGACATGGTAAAAGAGATAGAGGAACAAAATGTCCACAAAGGCCTTGACGAGAAGACTGAAGAGATAAGTCCACCACAAGCCTCCACGCTTCTTGCCTGGAGGATAACGAGAAATACACTCAGGTCCATACTTCTCCAAACGTTTCCTGAGTTTGGCTTCCCGGTAGGCAACATGCATGATGACCAGCAAGGAAGGACAGGTCACTAGGATGAGTTGCAGAGCCCAGAGGCGGATATGGGAGATTGGGAAGTACAGATCATAGCAGACATTGGGGCACCCAGGCTGCTGGGTGTTGCAGTCAAACTCCTTATGGTCATCTCCCCAAACTTTCTCAGCCGCCACTAAGTAGACGAGCAGACGGAAGATAAAGACCACTGAAAGCCAGATGCGTCCGAAGGCTGTGGAATATTTGTTCACCCCGCCCAAGAGCTCTTCCAAGCCAGACCAGTTCATGGTGTCTGGTTTCTTCTATGAACAATGCCTGAAAAGAGACAGATGGTAGAGTTAGAAATAGTGCAGCCTTGCCCAACTTGGTGCCTTCCAGATGTGTTGGGAACTGTAGTTCAATACATTTGTAGGAAGGCTGCTCTAGATAGTTCGCCAACAGCATCGTAGTGCTAGACCTGACTTTGGGGATCCAATACCAGAAATTCCCAATGATAATTCAAAATCTTCACAGTTGTAGAGCCCATCTATCTAAAGAAGGGATGCCTATGTTTCACCCAAGATAGCAACATGCCCATACAAAGACCAGGAAATTACCTATATGCCATGCTCCCTGCCCTTATTTCCCAACCAGAGGAGAACTTCTTTAGGATGAAGAGCCTTTGCAGCTTTGAGAAGGTGTAAAAGTGTATATGTGTATGTTGGGGGGGAGGCATATGTGTGGGATGGAAAATGCCGGGAACTGCTCCTTCGTATGAAGGTAGTAGTGTTGCAAGTTCACAAATAGGTCCCCATTTCCTTCTGTTGTGAAATGTTGGAAGCTTTATATTTCACGAACGTTGGGATGAAAGTGCTTGGGATAAAAAGTGCTAATACTTGGGTGTGTCTTTTGGCTCAGTGGATGGAGTCCAGGGGTGGCTTGGTGGTGGAGACCGTTGATTTCTTTTTCCCTGAGGCCAACTCTGATTGAGTCTCTTCCCTTCCCTTTGCAAGGGCAGTACCTGCTTTGTACAAAGAAACCCATCGGTTTTTCATCTATGTATCCCTAAGAACTGTGAGGAAGGGAGAAGGCTAGGCTTAATGGTTTCCTATGGATGGGGGGGGGGGGTTTATTCCTGAAGAGAAAAATCCTCCCTGCAGAATTTTGGGCAATGGTTGCCTGCTCTTTGAAGTCATCAAAGAACTTTGAACCAATGAGTGAACCCAAAGTCTGCAGTTAGTACATAAGAAATCAAACCATTTGCAGGAGCCCTGGGGTAACAAGCTTCAACAGGAGCCATGCCCTGGTGCCTTTGACATGTAAAGGGTTCAAGGTGGAGGTGTGTATGTGTTGTGGGGAGAAGAAGAAGGCTAATTAGACTTTAGAAGGACATTACGGGGCTGTTTGATGCTCCCCTCTCCCCTTGAGGATCTCTTTGAGGAAGGCATAGAGGCTGAGATTCTGGAACAAAAAAGAGAGTTCAGAGGCCACAAAGGTGATTCATCTTTAATCTGTAAAACCAGCCAAGGTTTACTAATTCATCACAGACCAAGCATGGAGAAAGAACATAACATAAGGATTTCCAGGCTGGATCAGACAGAATTTCCATCTAATCCTGAATTGTGTGTCTAGGTCAACCAGCTTTAGGTGTCCGGACACTCACAACCAGAGCACAAAAGCAGTAATGTTTCACCACTTCATTCCCAGTACTCAGGGTTGTATGACTGCTTTGGTGCATGAGGTTCCCTGGAGTTTTCATGCCACTTTGCATGGATAGACCTCTCCCCTGTGAAGTTGTTTGATTTTCTCTCTTTCTCTTTCTCTTTTTATACTTCACCTGACCTAGGGATGATCAATATGAGTTAATTATTCATTGGCTATTGTCATTTTTATTAACAATAATAATTATAATATTTCACCTGGAGTCTTTGCAGAAAGACCCTAGCCAGTGGTGGTTTCAGGGAAGGACTTGGGGATGGATGTCCAGAGACACACAGAGCAGAATGGGCTCCAAACACTGTAGGGATGGCTTGCCACATTTTTGAAGGAAGTGGTCAGTGTTGAAAAGGCTGAGGTAGATAGACCAATGTTCTGACTCAGCATAACACAGCTTCCTATGTTCCTATCAGATGTGTCATGTTGTAGCTTGGTGGTAGAGCACCTGCTGTTCAACCTCCATCATCTGCAGGTAGGGTTGGAAAGACCCTGTCTGAGGCCCTGGAGAACCGCTGCCAGTCAATATAGATCAAGGCAGAAAAATTTAAAACTTCACAAAAGTTTGAAGCTTGATCTTTGGGCAGCTTGGGAAGGGAGAGGGATGAGGCAAAGGGGATATTAATGCAGATGCCCCACACCATGCATGTAATATTGTATATGCACATATAATAATACTTACTTCTAAAAGGGTTTAGAGTGGTGGGCCAATGAAAGGCCATATTTTAAAAAGAACATATTTTTTTGGTTTCACTTTTGCTGATTTAATTGTAGTACATTTATTTTAAAACTGTAAAGTTGTTCCAGTTGCTGAGGAAACAGGCAAACATATTTTGTCCAATCATTCTCAGACTACTAGCCCCCGTGGTGATGTGGGCTTTATACTAGTATGAATAAGAAGACTCTCAATCTTTGCAACTGAATGAATTACATAGTGGGGGATGAAAAACAATGGACAAGGTGGAACTGAATGAAGACCCAGGAGGTCTCTGGTGAAACACGACAAAACAAAATGCTGATGTATTGATAGGGATTGCTACTGGTTCTGTGATGATCAACTGGTTCATCGTCATCATTATTTGCCGCTGATAAAGCACCTATGCTTATTTATGAATGTAAGTATATTCTTTCCTTCCTCAAGCACCCAAGTTATGCCCTCTTCATGTATTTCAATCACTCAGTTTTGACAGGTTTTCACTCCTCTCTGTTTTGTGTAAGCAGTTTCACATCATCCAAGCCTTTGTTTTCTCTCACTTCCTTTATATAGTTGTATCTGCATTGATGAGACTACATGGCCACATCTTCACATGGGGGATTCATAGAAATCATCTTCAGAGTGTGCCTCTTTATACCAGTTGCAGGGGAACATGAACAGGAGGGTGCTGTCACACTCATGTCCTGCTCATGGCCTTCCCACAGGCATCTGGTTGGCCACTGTGTGAACAAAATGGTGGACTAGATAGGGTGACCATATGAAAAGGAGGACAGGGCTCCTGTATCTTTAACAGTTGCAGAGAAAAGGGAATTTCAGCAGGCGTCATTTGTATGCAGTTAGTACCTGGTGAAATCCTCTCTTCATCACAACAGTTAAAGTTGCAGGCATTATACTAGAGTGACCAGATACAAGAGAGGACAGGGCTCCTGCAGCTTTAACTGTTGTAATGAAGAGGGAATTTCATCAGGTACGAATTGCATACAAATGATGCCGGCTGAAATTGCCTTTTCTCTACAACTGTTAAAGTTACATGAGACCTGTCCTCCTTTTCATCTGGTCAGCCTAGGACTAGATGGATGTTTGGTCTGCTCCATCATGGCTGTTCTTATGTTCCAATTTTGCCTAACAGTCTTTCATTCACTTTCCATCCTATCCAATTTCCCAGCATCTTGTCTCGTAGCACATAACACTATGCAGCCCTTATCTGAGGACATAACCTGCTGGTAGGAAAAACATCAGGTGTCACCCATCATGCCGGCTTGGTTCTTGGATTAGGGGAGAGAAGGACACAAGGAGCCTATCTACACAAACCGTTTTAAAGCAGTAGTGTAGATAGGCTCAAGGTTATCAGTAAGATAACCGTATGCCTTTCTCACTCCTCCATAGAGCCCATTCATTTTTCCCCTTCACCAGCACTGATGAAAAAAATGCCCGTATGTATCAGGCAGCCAATTAGAAATAATCACCACTATTGCAAATAGAAATATCTGCACAATGAGGTGACCCTATGGAAAGGAGGACAGGGCTCCTGTGTCTTTAACAGTTGTATAGAAAAGGGAATTTCAACAGGTGTCATTTGTATGCATGTAGCACCTGGTGAAATTCCTTCTTCATCACAACAGTTAAAGCTGCAGGAGCCCTGCCTAGCATGACCAGATACAAAAGAGGGCAGGGCTCCTGCAGCTTTAACTGTTGTGATGAAGAGGGAATTTCACCAGGTGCTGCAGGCATACAAATGACACGTGCAGAAATTCCCTTTTCTCTACAACTGTTAAAGACACAGGAGCCCTGTCCTCCTTTCCATATGGTCAACATAGGCTAGAGGCAGTAAGACAGGCATCATCTGAGAAGAGGTATGCCCCATCTTCCCTCTCAGACAGGAGGGAATGCGTCTCTAATGGGGTACCTGCTATGTCACAGGCATCCAACATATTAACACAAAGAATGTGACCCCTTTTCTTCTTTTCCTCTTTTTTCCTAATTCATGTGCAAATGTACATAGATTTAGGACAGAATCCTATGCAGGTTCAGACAGGAGAAAGTTCTACAACTCCCAGCATTTCCAAGCCAACCATACCCCACCCAGACAGCTAAGCATAGGATTACGCTCATAATCAGTTAAATTATACAATCAATTGACCATACTATTTCCTTAATTGGGTGACAGGCTTAACTAATCCACTTTCCCCCACCCATCTAGCACTAAGCACCCTCTTTCCACCAGCCTCAAGAAGCTATTTTTCATTGTTAATAAGTCAGGGAAATGTCACATGGTTCTCTGCGCAACATGTAATTTGCCACCCACTGTTCCCATTTTCACATCCTCTATCCTGTAGGACATGATTTATCTCTGCAGGTTTTTAAGAAGACACCTCTCATGGATTGTTAAATTGGTTTTCCTGCAAATTGGTTGGACTAGATGATCCTCATGGTCCCTTTCAACTCCACAATACTATGATTCTGTGATTCTATTATATTTATATCCCCACCTTTTCACCTGCAAGGAACCCAAGATGGCTTACATAATCCTCTTCCTTTCCATTTAATCCTCACAACAACCCTCTGAGAGTCATTAACTAGCTCAAATTCACCCAGTGTGTTTCATGGCTGAGTGGGGATTAGAACCTGGATCTCTTGAGTCCCAGTCCAACACTCTAACTATCACATCACACTGGCTCTCAAGATTTGTCCTGAGAGAATTCGGGAGAGCATGAGATGCCCAACTTTATGGCTATTCTCCCAGCATCTAGGCCTCAGATTTCTATTTTGTTCTGTGTCAAATGACTTTGTAAGCCATGGTGTAATGAATGCAGGGCTTGTAGGGACGCAGCGTTGGCCTTTCCTTTCCTTTTTTTTTTTCATTAGCAGGGATGCTGATGTCATCAGCCACCCCCTTTTGACTTCCCTGAAACCTTCACAGTAGCTTGTGGAAAATGCAACATATTTTGAGTGGGCTCAGTACTGAATGGGCAATTAAAACCTATAAGCTTTACAAAACACCTGCTCCTGATGGAGGTGAAAAAACCGCTAGAACTGGTTTGTTGATGGGGATTTGCGCAGCCGCCTGTATTTTGGACTCTCCTTCGGGAAATGGCTGTGGAGATTGTCAGGATGAGTCCCTCCCCTTCAACATTATCCCCTGCACTAGCGCTTGTTGCACAAGGATGAGTAGTTGCCACAGGCAGCCTAACAAAAACAGCTGGTAAAATGAGGTGGTGAGAATGATGAATCACTCACTCTATTTGCATCTGCATTTCTTCCCACTATTGGAGTTCCAGCTTCCCTGCCGTAGGTGAATCAAAGAACTCAAAGTGCTCTCCCAATAAGTACCCCTCTACGTACATGCTACTACTGCCTCTCCTTGAGCCAAGACACCAAATTACTACTCATTGCCAATTAACCCTGCAAAGGAGCCTTCATTTTAAGGATCAACCTGCTGAAAACAGGAGCAGGATGTGGCCTTGAAGGCGTTGAGATCTCATCCCAGAATGGGGTGAAGGAATGTCGTAGGAGTTGGATTCAGTGTTCCAAAGTGGATGCGCCTTGATTTGGCAATACTATTCAATTAAGCAGTGCCTCATTAATAAAAAGGGAAGAAGAAGGTGCGGTTGGCTAATCCAGAGTCACTCCCAGATCAACAGATGCAAGCAAAAAGGGATTAGAAAACACTTACGTAAAAACAACAGAGTCTTGTGGCATCTTGAAAGCTACCAGATTTATTCTGGCATAAGCCTTCATGGGCTATACACTTCATCAGACTCATGGAGTATTATGAGGGTTTCAGGTTAAGATATGGAACATATTTATTTTTTGTGTGTATTATTTTATTTAAAAAACATATACCACTCCATATCTAAAACAGTAAAAGATACAAAGATTAAAACACCATGAAGATATACTTTTTAAAAACAGAATGCCAATAAAAACTGTGGCTGCCAGTTAAGGAATGCTTCCTGGAATAGAGCTGTTTTCAGGAAGTGCCGAAAGCAACATAGTGTTGGCGCCTGCCTGTCCTCCAGGTGCAGGGAGTTTCAAAGAAAGGGGGCCACCACGCTGAAGGATCTTCTCCTGGTGGACTCCAATTGGGCCATAGGTCCAAGTGGAACCACCAGGAGCACTGATGGTGCGGGGTGGGAAGAAACAGTGAGGTCCAATGGACATTGCAGAAAGTATGGATAGTGACAATCATATTATATTAACAGTGGTCATTCAGAGCCACTACCAGTCCTTTCTGCATTTTGTTTATTTATTTCACATTTCTATACTGCTCAACAGCCAATGTTCTCTGGGCAGTTCACAACAATTCACCAAATCACAAGCCACCAATACATGTGCTTTCCTTCTGATCTCATTGTTTACAGTTCCACCCCCCACCATACGTAAAGTATCTAAGCACCAAGGTTCTTCTTGGACAGGATGAGTGGATGGTCCTTCAGCAAATGGTGTTGCCATGAAATCAGACATTTGGGTTTCTGCTACATTTTCCTAAGAATATTGGAAGAACCATGCTAGATCAGACTAATGACCCATCCAGTCCAGCATGCTGTTTCCCAAAGTGGCTGGCCAGAAAACCCTCAAATAGAGCATAGAGGCAGTAGCCGTTCCTTGCTGTTGCCCTGCTAGGATGCTGCCTGGAGGTCTAATTCACTTTGTAAGACATGGCAAGAAGATCTTTCTTCATGAGAAGGCTTTCCAATCAAGGAAACCCAACATCGGCCTTCTCCAATCTGGTACCTTCCAGATATTTTGGACTTCAGCTTCCATTCGCCCCAGCCAGCACGACCAATGGATGAAACAAACCTAGAGAGTTCCAAGGGAAGGGTAGAATCTGAACTCACAGCTAGGAGAGACATGGAACAGAGATGAAAGCTAGATTTCACGGCAGAGGTGACTGTCGTGGTGCTACCAAGAGCCCTCTCCTTGATTTCTCACATGTTTCAGATTATGGTGATTTTTTTTTTATGAAGTCATTGCTAAGCATTTCCCAAGAAGTCATATTTTCTGTCAACTCTTTCTACTTCTTCTTCACCCAAATATAATAGTCATCATAACTATGGCCCTGTTCAGACAACTGCTAAACCATGGTGGTTAAGGTTTTTGAGCTAAACATTATGGCTTAGCATGTCATGTGAACCATTCCTAATCATGGTGGCTACATAACCATGGTTCAAACATGCTCACTAACCACTTGCTGCAAAAGGGGTAGTGGCCTAAGCATGGCTTAGTGTGTTGTCTGAACAGGCCCTATAAGAATTATTTTCCTGGTCTCCTCCCTATAGGAATCTTGCTGGTAGGAAAACATTATAATTTGCTAGAAGTAAATTAGGGATGTTGTGGGCTTAATTTCAGCCAGAGTTTTGAATACTGTGTAGGCAGAAGGCAATTAAACTAAGGAGACAGGGTTTCCCCTATGGCTGAGTCATTGTTTCAAAACTGTGCTGAAAGTACAAGAAGACATTTTCAGACATGGCAACCCCTGGGGAAATAAGAGGTGGCATGGGATTGTCAAAGAACCATTCTCATGTTTTGACGGTGCCAACTACACTGACTGCATCATTTCCACCATCTGTCTGATGGACATTCAGCAGTGTTCCTGTGCATTTTGAAGAGATCAGATGTGGTCCATGGAAAACACCAGGTGGACACCTGCCCTGCTTCAGCTTTCATCTCTCTTCCATGTCGATGAGTGCAGGTGTCATTCAGGAAATGGATTTGGGGGCGGTGGGGATGAAGGAAGCTTGTCCCACCCTCCTACCCCAATAAAATTACCCAACACCTACCACTTCCTGGTGCTGCTCCTCCTCTTCCTCCCACTCCCTGCTGTCACTTCTTGTTTACTTTCCAAGCATGCAAGTAGTGAGAAGAGTATGGAAAGAGAGCTGCATCCTCCATTTGCCTTGAGCATTCCCTCTGGGCAGTTACACGGGTTGGGCCCAGATGGAAAGGGCAAGCAAATGGAGAGCGGTGACAGCAATGAGGAGGAGGTAGGCCCATTCAGAGATGGGGCCTGATGAAGGCATCTGGCCCAAGGCCTCCCTCCCTAACCCTGCAGCTGAGATCACTAGGAAGATAGTGTCAATTAAATGCTCAAGTGGACCAGCCTTCCATCCGGAGTCTATTTCTTGCTCAGCACACCTGCCACACCTGGTTGCTATCTTGGTCTTGGGAGCCATACTGTATATGCACCATGTAAAGAAATGGCCATTGCTTGTCAAGAAAAACGGTGCCATGTTTTTTCCCCTTTATTTTAAGTAGTAGTTCAGTGTTCTTGTTTTTTCATCGTGCATGTTGAGTTTTGCAATGAAATGAGGTTGTCAAGCACGGTGTACCATTGCAGCAGGCAGATACAAAGATGAGATACCTTCCAGGTGAAAATCGGGATGCAGATGTAACATCCCCATCCTTACACTGAGGTCAGGATCATTGCCTGTCCCTCTCTCCCAGCTCCTCTTTCATACATTGCCAGAGGCTTTGCACAAACTGTATCCCTGGACTCAGCCATAGCCTGTTCCCCTCTAGAGGAAAAGCAAATGGAGCGGACCCTCTTCCAGTTAGGAATCCATTCAAAAGCATTATCGTTCTACAATATGTTACCAAAAGTTTGAATTATATCTTACCCAACCAGATGATTTTTAGACTACAACTCCCAGCATTCCTTACTATTGTCCTGCTGGCTGGGGCTGATGGGAGTTGGAGTCCAAAATGTCTGGAGAGCAACTGGCTGAGGAAGGCTGCCTTAGCAGCTGTGGATTGCGTACAGCCTTAATCTTCATGCGTGTGCACATGTGCGCTACAGATGTATCCACCCGCCCACTCCGAAACTTAAGTTGGGGAGGGAGCTGAATGCTGAAGAATGGAAAACCCAGCAATGGACACTTCCAATATTTGAATCGAGCATTCCAAAAAACAAGTTAACTCGAGACGAATTTGTCCCATCGATATCAATAGGACCTCCTGTTCAACTGACTCAGAGCGTCATCAGAGGTGGGGGAATCGTGGTTCCCTACCATTGCTTCTCTGTCCCCACTTCTGTCCCACCACACTTCTTCTTTCTTCCCGGAGAAGAAAGAGGAAATAAACAAAATCCACGTGGCTCATTTAGAGGGCGTTTTTATTGGTCCGCTTTTCCTGCACACAGCAGAAAATGGCAGCACATTCTGTTTCTCCTCCCCCCCCCCAAGTTGGATTAAAAGGGGTCGAATTTGTGATGGAAAAAAGGCATGAAGGAGCGGGAGGCGCACAGGAGGCGGATGCCGTCATCTAAAGAATGCGCGAAAAACCATGAGTGGGCAGTAGTGATAAAACGCTCGTCTGATGAACCCCTTGGACTGGATCCAGCCCAAAGCTGTGTAAACTTTGTTTTGTTTCCTGATGAAAGGATAGATTTTTTATATATATAGTTTATAGGGTTTTTAAAAAATGTTTTCAAATTTCCCTGCTCCTGCTGCAGCCACACCACTGAATTTTGGCAGATTGGTGGCAGTGAAAAAGCGACTACAACCTAAAGGGGCCAATTTAACTGGAGGACAAGGTGGCACCAGCGAAATTCAGTGACAAATTGCTTTTTTTTTTTGCCCCCAATGCAGCGACATATTCAGTGCACAAGAGGCCAGGAGAGCCCAGGGACCTCATAATACCCATCGTGGTTTAGGTAATTGTTTAAGCTGTTTTAAAAGGGCACACTCACTCACACACACACACACACACACACACACACATCACAATACACATCAGCTCTTGAAATTTTCCTGCATATTTAGCAAAGCACCGGCTGCTCCTCCCACCTCTCCGAGATCATTTCAAAACCAAAGAGTGACCACAAGATTCTAACTTACTGTTGCCCCTTTGTTGTTTGACTTCAGCATAGCACTCGGATCTGCCACATACAAATGAACAAAATTGACATGACCCTTCCCCATAACATGCACACACACACACTCATGGGCTCCACATGCTCCACCACCTTTTCTCAATATGCGGAAAGACACTAATAAGCGTGCGTACTTTTGCCAAACTCCAGATGCAACCCGAGACTCCTTGCTTCCTGCAACCTGATCCTTGTTCAAGCGGCGCTTCATTTCAAGAAGGTGGAGAGGCAAGGAGTCACATCTCTTGGTTTGCAAAGCCACGGAGACACAGTGGCCTAAATGCTGGTTCTGCGAGAGAAAGGCTTGGGGATAGAACCCGTTGCTGACTTGCCTCATACAGCAAAATGAAGCCCTAGCACTGAAAAACCGGTTCAGGGGCTCAGCACCAATAAGTCCTGGCTGATACTATGGCACATCCTCTTTCCCCTCGCTCCAGTTCTCCGATACAAGCTTGATCTCTCTGATCTCAGACATGGGAGTAACTTCTCTTTCAACCGAATAGTTCAACGCATTCTCTTTTCTTTTCACCCGCAGGAAAAAAACACCTCTCTCTTACCTGGTGGGAGCCCTGTCTTCTTTATAGGCTTTTCCGCTCTCTGCTCTTTCCATCTGCAGTGTGGAAACTCTCTTTTCAGAGTTTCAGGGCCATCAAAGCTTCGGGGCTCCTCCCGACACGCTCAAAGCAAGGAGGAGGACGACTCAGAGGAGGAGGAGGAGGAGGAGGAATATCCCAAAGGAACATTGCAGGGGTGGAGCTGGTTTTTAAAGCACTTTCCTAGCACACCCTTGGTTGCTAGACATTTGGGCTGGTGGAAGCAGAGAGCTGTACCCAGTTGAATGGCAAGGAGTCTCGCATGGTACAAGCAACACACAGTGAGCTGCCTTTTTCAGGTGTGGTGCATGTCCAGTATGCAAAAGTTCCAGGGCAGAGAGGGGGTTTCTCCACATTTAGCAAATATAATGCAGCCTTACCAGGGCTTTGACAGCCGGAGTCTTTGCGGGTTTAAGGATTGGCACAATACACACGCTCCTGCCCCTTGTTTTTGCCGGTTCCTTCCCACAGGTTTCAATTTTACTGCCTGCAGATGGCGCTACTTTATAGAGCATTTTCCATTTATTACTGCATTTTCAGGGTTTATAAAATGGTGGATTCTCACTTGAAAATGGTGGAAGAGGCATCGGATGTTGACGACGTCGTGAAAAGGACCTGCAAATATCTGTGAGTGATCAATCACGAGCGTGTAATAAATTACATGTGCAGAGAAGCTCTTAGGGCTGGCTATTATTTAATATAATTCAGAGCCGCAACAGAATGTTGCGGTGTATCCTCCAGACATCCTGACAGGGGTTTTCTCTCCAAACGTCCAGCTAGGTTGGCCACTTATGAATTGTCAAAACAAGAGGAAATGCATCACCCCCCCCCAAAAGAGGACACAGATTTGCCTAAACATGGATACACTAATTTACATGTATAGATGCAATTGTAGAAATTATTAGACTTTAAATAGAAATACAACCCATGCCACCATAGTGTGGAAGACTTTGACCAGGGGGCTGTCTAAATGCATGAAAAGCCCCGGGGTGGGTATGCGGTGGCGTGCATCAATTATACATGGAAAAAAGTCGGGGGCTTACCTCAACTTTTTCCTCCAGAGCAAGGTGTGTACGGCATATCAGTCATCTAGTCTCACTCCAAAGTCACGGCAGAGGTGTAGCCAGGCAGAGGGCCCGCCAATGAGCCTAATGCCTGCCAGAAAGCTCGCTCTGCCTCCCTTTGTCTGTATTACTCACCGCCACTCCACACTAGCGATACTGTAGGGTATGGCGGCGCAGCATCACCAACACGGCACCGTGAAGTCAGCCTCCATGTGACCCGTGTCCCTGTTCTGCTGTCCGGGTGTTATGTTTTTTTGTCTTTAAACTGGAATTGGGCAGGACAGCCCTTCACATGGAGGGTGGTTTCCTGGCAGCCTTTCAGGGAGAGGATTGTCCTCTTGAACAGAGGACACATGGCCACCCTAGCCCCGCCAGCTACATCTTCCTTCATGTTATGATATACATTTTACAGCAGACCATTCAGTTCTGTGCCTTTTTTCCCCTTTCCTTTTCCTTTTCCAGCTGACACTCGGCATGCCATGGTCCCTGAATGCCCCTGAGCCTGCTTGGGCTTTTTTCTTTTTTGCACTTTTCATTTTCATTAACACGTTTTCATACGTTTACAAACCTTGGAGTTCCCCTGAGCATACTGACACCTCTCTTTGTTTCTCAGTGGCTCTGTTTTGCATATAATCCTGTTTGCACATGGGCACTGAGCTCAGTGTTAGAGGGAGTGATGTTTATAGCCTGCCTTCCCATCTATAATGCCTTCCCTCCAAGATAGCCTAGAGCAAATAGTTACCATGAAAACAACAACAGAGCAGAGATGGCAGCCAAGCAAACATGCAATTCAAACTGTTAGTTTATTTGCTCTAATTATCTGACTTATAAAGCACTAAGTAGCCTTAGTCCAACACATCTGAAGGACCACCTGCTGCCATACAGAGCTGTCACGATGGTCACCTGAGGCCATGCTCCAGATGCCCCTAGGTTCAGGAGAAGGGTGGAGACAGGGCCTTTTCCACGCTGGCACCCAGACTGTAGAACAGCATCTCCAGGCCCACTCATGTTCCCTCAGCAACAATTTTCAGGGAAGTTCTGGGATGCAATCACATCTAGGGAAGCAGGACCATCCCTTTGCTCACTCCAAAAATGGGAGGGGCTTTGCATGCATTCCAAGCAAATGTGCCGAAATCCCACAAAGGTACCTGATAAATTTATTTATTTATTATTGCATTTATATCCTGCCTTTTTTCCTCTAAGGAACCCAAGGCAGCAAACATAATCCTCCTCCTTCTCTCCATTTTATTCTCACAACAACAACCCTGTGAAGTAGGTTGGGCTGAGAATTTGTGACTGGCCCAAAGTCACCCAGTGGGTTTCCATGGCTGAGTAGGGATTAGAATCTGGATCTCCCAGCGCCCAGTCCAACACTTTAGTCACTAAACCACACTGGCTCTCACCACATCCACCTTCTCTAGACTGAAGATGGAGGAATATACATTGATTTAGACAAAAGTGGAGGTAGTGGGGACAGCTGCAGCTGTTGGCAGTCAGAGCATCACGTTCTTATTACAGATGTGACTGGGATGCCAAATGTCGACTCCTAGCATCCTCCAAAAGAAAAAGATGCCCCACATATTGTTTCCATGGAGGGAGGATTGCCCCCCCCCCCACATTCAGCCTTGGCAGGAATGACATGTGAAGCGTCACTTGCCCAGTGGGAATGCTGTAGCATGATGTTCATTGTGTCTGTATATTTTATGATTACATTTATTCTATTCTATTATTATTATATCTCTTTCTCACCCATGGTGGTTTTTCTAGATGGACATGACGGGCTTTGCCAAGTCATGCTGTCTATTACAGATTCAGGAATTTCCTGACGATCGAGCATGTTTAAATTATGACTGCTTTCTGGCTGTTGGTGTGGATGTATTCTGGTAGGCCCAGTTTCTGAAGGTTTTCTGTATATTTTTTTGATGTGATACCAGTGACTGATGTGACTAACGGAATAATTGTGACCTTTTCGTATTGCCATAGTTCTTTGACTTCCATGGCCAGTGGTGTCTATTTGTTTCCCTTTTCTTCTTCCAACAACATTTTTGTCATTCGGTATTGCTATGTCGATGAGATATGTGCATTTTTCTTTTTTGTCTATGAAAGTTATGTCTGGTCGATTGTCTTGTCCATATGAATTGTTCTGTTCCAGAATATTTTATGATCTACATTTTCCAGGATTGTTTCAGGTGAGTATGTGTAGTATGGTGTAGGTTGTTTAATAAGGTTGAATTTGATGGCCAGTTGTTGGTGAATTATTTCTGCAGCGGTATTGTGTCTGTCCGTATAGTCCATTCCTGCCAGAATTTTACATCCTCCTGTTATATGGTATATTGTTTCTTGGAATTGATATTATTATTATTATTATTATTATTATTATTATTATTCCCCATCCTGTCCTCCTGCATCTCAGGTAGTGAGAAAAACAAAACACCCATTTGTGCCTTTATCTTTGCAACAATGGGGTCTTTAAGGCCGTCATGGGCGTGGGGGGGGGGAAGGAAGTGTGCAATTTATGCAGGCTCCAGAAATTGCGCAATTCCCACCATTGATGCAGGAAGGGAAAGTGTACGATTTCAGCGCAGCAGGTGGGCATCTGCTGAGCGCTCGGCTGGAGACCTGCGTTTGTGTTGGGAGCACCCAACTGGATCCAAGGAGGCAGATGCAGCAGGGGTCTGACAGACCCTGGACCCAGTCAGTCGCTCGGAGCATCCCTACTATACTCATCATATAAATGTAGTACATTCTAGGGATGGGCGAACCAGCAATGTTTGAGGCGACCAGGATTTTCCAAACATCGTCACGCCATTTGTCTTGCATCTGACTCCCATCCACATTTACAATTGCCACTCCCTTTGTGTGATGGGAAACCCATGCAAATTGTGCAGTGATAGAAGAGGAAATCTGCACAGATCTCCCCAAATTTATTATTGTTTCCTAATTTGCAGAAATTTCCTCAATACGCTAAAGTGCGGCTGAGTTGGACTGCCGAGGAAATTTGGGCAAATTACGAAATTTGCACAAATTGAACTGGGAACCAGGAATGAGACAAGCGTGAGCCCGTGTTCGTCAATTTATGAATATTTTCAACGGACACTTGCTCACATTTGGAACTTTGAACCAGGCATGCTCATGTGTTTTGCAAGCAAAAACAAAATTTTCATACATTCGTAGATTCTGAACTCCAGCATATCATGGCAAATTATTGTAGAATTGCTTATAATCCTATTTAACATCTATAGAGAAGCTATAGAAGAGCCTTGAGTGTAGTGGGATCTGTCAATTCCAGTTTTTCTCAGTTTCTCCACTCCCCATATTATGTTGTTTTCATCCAATTTCCATATCAGCTTGTGATTTTCTTTGAAATCTGCACAAGAATGTATTTATAATAATAATAATAATAATAATAATAATAATAATAACGATTTATTTCTTACCTGCCTCTCCGTCTAGATCGAGGTGGGGAACAACAACATGATAAAATACATAAAACTAATTAAAAACTAATTAATTTGCTTTTTCATACATTTTTCTCCAAATATGCACACTTTTGTACATAATGTTGCCAGATGTACATATTTTGTGCTCAGTTTTGCGCCAATATACACATCTTGTGCAAGCAATTTCCTGTAATGCACTTTGGAAGGTTATTTTTTCCCCCTGAATATTCAATTTAAAAAACAACAATGCAGAGGTGCTGCACAAAATTTGGTGAAGAGTGAACACTGAATGATAGTTGCCTTTCAATTCACATATTATTAGTTTGGGAAGTGCAAATTCGGCAGGTTCACAGTAACATGTGAATTGAATCAATCCCTCCCTGTCTTTAGGCCTAATGTTTCCTCCCCTTTGGGCAGGGGAAGGGGGTAGAAGAGCAGGGGCTCAAAGGCTGGGGGAAACATAGACCTCTTAGCCCTGCTGATAGGGTGACCATATGGAAAGGAGGACAGGGCTCCTGTGACTTTAACAGTTGCAAAGAAAAGGGGATTTCAGCAGGTGTCGTTTGTATGCCTGCAGCACCTGGTGAAATTCCCTCTTCATCACAACAGTTACAGCTGCAGGAGCTATGCTAGAGTGACCAGATACAAAAGAGGGCAGGGTTCCTGCAGTTTTAACTGTTGTGATGAAGAGGGAATTCCACCAGGCGCTGCATTCATACTAATGACACCTGCTGAAATCCCATTCTATGTAACTGTTAAAGATACTGGAGCCTAGTTCTCTTTTTCATATGGTCACCCTACCTGCTTAGATCTGGATGTGTGCAGGGCCATGTTCACCTTGATCCCACTCTCCAGCATCTGTTTGGGGGCACTCAACTTCAAGAAAACCTTTGAGACATACCTACTTGTATCTAGGGATGCTGGAGAAATTCGAGATGCATTAAAACAAGTTTCAATTTCTATGAAATCGACTCATGGATTCCATGATGGACTGGCCTCATCATTATTCTGTTTATAGAATGCATTTTATTATTCATCACTATTATTAATATTATTATTATTTCTCTTTTCTCACTTGTGGTGGTTTTTTTTAAATGAGTTTTGATTTCTATGAATTGAGCTCTGAATTCCAGGATTGACTGGCTTTATCAGGTAATGTAAAGTCCATGGACTTTTGGACCATTCTTTAGTTTCCTGAGATTTATGCAAATTTATTCTTTGAAGTTTTAGAAACATACAGTGATAGATGCACCACAGAAACATAAGTACAAAATCAAAAAGCACATGTTGTATATTCAATATCTCTTTGGCCGCCACAAAGCACTCTTTTTGGGGCTCTCTGTTCATCAGAACTGAATGGAATGGGGAAAATATGCTAAGGGCACAATCCTATGCATGTTCAGACAGAAAAAAATCCTGCAACTCACAACATATGCAAAAATTAAAAAATAAATCTATTATACATTCTGCTAATTTCTGCTAAAAGGTCCTATAAATCTCAGCATGAGTGGCTGGGGCATGCTGGGAATTGTAGTACTTTTTCTGTCTAACCAAACATGGATAGGATTGTGTCATTTTCTTTTGTACATAAGATTTAAGGTACACTTTATTATTTTTTTTGCAGGTTTTTCTGCATCCCGGAAAAAACAACAATCAAATCCAGCTGTGAATCGATGGTGGAACAAATTATGCAAAACGATCTGCGACACACGTAGACATTCCTACTGTTGGGGAAAAGTTGGAAACAGCTCTTTCTACCCGATCCTTTGCATGCGTCCCGATTGCCTTGCTTAATTTATTATTATTATTATTCCCCCCACCCCCAATTTAGGACATATCTTTCATCCTTACTGGGCTCTTTAGTCAGTTTATGCCAATTATAACGCACATTTATAAAATTTAACTGCAGAAAAATATTCATCAGTTTTGATTTCTCTAGTCAAAAAGGAATGCCAAAAAATATATCTGAAAGGGAAATGTGTTTTTCAACACTTCCAAAAACGTTTGCAAAAATTATATCATGTGGGTAGGTTTGGCTTGGCGTGAAGAATATTACCGGCTGTCACACCACAATCAAAAATGGTAAGAAGTTATTAGAGGCTGAGTAGGAAGGAGTCCCTGAATAATTAAGGGCTCTTGACTCATTATCTCCACAGAAGCATGATTTTAAATTTCAGGGATGAAGCGGGATGATTTAGCCAGGTCAAAGGCCCCATTCTTGAATACATTCAAAGCTAAATAGATCAGGCAATGATACATTTTCAAAGCATTTGTCATAATTATTTCATTATTCATAATAACCTTAGCAATGCCCTAATAGATGCAGTACTCTTGGCTTCTTTACTATTAAACACTCTTGTCACAAATGCTGAATTGCGTTTGGAATTGAGTACGTGCAATTAAAACAGACTGTTCAATTGCTTCCATTTCTCAAAAAACAAAAACAAACCCATATTAGGTGCAATGTATTCTGCCAATCTGTTCTAGTTGAAGCGCAATTTCAGTATCTTCTGAGCTTTAACCACATGAGGTCTGAGCATGGCACAGAGCCATGGCAGGTACTGTTCACCGCTCACAGCCCTTGTCCCCTTAGATTATATATTTATTTAGAATAGATAGATACATTTTCTTTGTCTCTGGCACAAAGGCCGTTACAACTGCAACAATAAAACAAAAGATCTCTGGGGCAACCAAAATACTTACAAACTCATAGGGAGAGAATACATATAAAGGAGCCAAAACTGAGAGAAAAGGCTGAGATTTATACTGTTGAAAAATGATGAAGCAACTTATTCATTTGTTTTTGTTTGCAAAACACGTGAGCAAGCTTGGTTCAAAGTTCCAAACATGAGCAAGTGTCCATTGAAAATATTCGTAAATTCACGCTTGTCTCATTCCTGGTTCCCAGTTCAATTTGTGCAAATTTCGTAATTTGCCCAAATTTCCTCCAAATCAGCCCCGCTTTAGTGTATGGAGGAAATTTCTGCAAATTAGGAAAATTTTCATAAATTTGGGGAGATCTGTGCAGATCTCCTGTTCTATCACTGCACAATTTGCGTGGGTTTCCCATCGCGCAAAGGGAGTGGCAATTGTAAATGTGGACGGGAGTCAGACGCAGGACAGGTGGCGAGATGACGTTTGGAGAATCCTGGTCGCCTCAAACATTGCTGGTTTGCCCATTCCTAGAATGTACTACATTTATATTATGAGTTTGGTAGGGATGCTGTGAGCACCTGACTGGGTCCAGGAGTCTTTCAGACCCCTGCTGCATCTGCCTCCTTGGATCCAGTTGGGTGCTCCCAACACAAACGCAGGTCCCCAGCCGAGCGCTCGGCAAATGCCTGCCAGCTGCGCTGAAATCGTACACTTTCCCTTCCTGCATCAATGGTGGGAATTGCGCAATTTCTGGAGCCTGCATAAATTGCAGACTTCCTCCCCCCCCCCCCGCCCATGATGGCCTTAAAGGCCCCATTGTTGCAAAGATAAAGGCGTGAATGGGTGTTTTGGTTTTCTCACTACCTGAGATGCAGGACAGGATGGGGGAATAATAATAATAATAATAATAATAATAATAATAATAATATCAATTCCAAGAAACAATATACCATATAACAGGAAGATGTAAAATTCTAGCAGGAATGGACTATATGGACAGACACAATACAGCTGCAAAAATAATTCACCAACAACTGGCTATCAAATTCAACCTTATCAAACAACCTACACCATACTATACCTACTCACCTGAAACAATCCTGGAAAATGCAGATTATAAAATATACTGGGGCAGAACAATTCATACAGACAAGACAATCGACCAGACATAACATTCACAGACACAAAAGAAAAACACACATACCTAATTGACATAGAAATACGAATGACAAAAATGTTGTTGAAAAAGTAAGAAGAAAAGAGAGACAAATAGACACCACTGGCCATGGAAGTCAAAGAACTATGGCAACAGGAAAAGGTCACAATTATTCCATTAGTCACATCAGTCACTGGCTTCACATCAAAAAAATATACAGAAAACTTCCAGAAATTGGGCCTTCCAGAATACATCCATACCAACATCCAGAAAGCAGTCATACTTAAAACATGCTCAATCATCAGGAAATTTCTGAATCTGTAAAAGACAGCATGACTTGGGCAAGCCCGTTATGTCCATCTAGAAAATCCACCATGAGCGAGAAAGAGATCATAATACTAATAATATACTACCAAATAGCTGAGACATTCTCGGCAGTTCACAACCATTCACAAAAATTATTTTTTTTTATTATTATTATTATTATTACTATTATTATTATTTACATTTATATACCGCCCCATAGCCGAAGCTCTCTGGGCGGTTTACAAAAATTTAAACTTTGGACATTAAAAATCGATATACAAAATGTAAAACCATAAAAGCATAAAAACATACAACATATAAAAACAAAATACATTTTAAACAACTGTGAACTCTCAGCCAGGCCGAAATATAGTTCTGGGGTCAATTAAACCCTCAGTATATGCTGTTAAATGCCTGGAAGGATAGTCTTGACCAGGCGCTGAAAATATAACAATGTTGGCACCAGGCAAACCTCATTGGGGAGATCATTCCATAATTGGGGGGCCACCACAGAGAAGGCCCTCTCCCTTGTTGTCATCCTCCAAGCTTCCTTCGGAGTAGGCACCTGGAGGAGGGCCTTAGGTGTTGACTGTAGAGTACGGTAGGTTCATGTTGCGAGAGGTGTTTCATCAGGTATTGTGGTCCCAAATCATGTAAGGCTTTATAGGTTAAAACCAGCATGTTGGGCTGGGAAACATACAGGCAGCCAATGCAAGCGGGCCATAGTCGGTTTTATATGTTCAAACCTCTTGGTCTGGCCACTGCATTTTGCACAAGCTGCAGCTTCTGAACCGTCTTCAAAGGCAGCCCCACACAGAGCGCATTGCAGTAATCTAACTTGGAGGTTACAAGAGCATAGACAACTGCAGCCAGGTTATCCCTGTCCAGATAGGGGCATAGCTGGCCCACCAAATGAAATTGCTAGAAGGCACTCTGTTCCACTGAGGCCACCTGAGCCTCAAGTGACAGAGATGGTTCTAGGAGACCCCCAAGCTATGAACTTGCTCCTTCAGGGGGAATGCAACCCCATCCAGAACAGGTTGAACACCCTCCATCCAGTCAGCAGAACCACTCACTAACAGCATCTCAGTCTTGACTGGATTGAGTTTCAGTTTATTAGCCCTCATCCAGTCCATTGTCACAGCCAGGCACCGGTTCAGCACATCCACAGCCTCACCTGATGAAGATAAGAAGGAGAAGTAGAGCTGTGTATCATCAGTTTTGCATTCCAAAACTCTGGATGACTGCACCCAACAGTTTCATGTAGATGTAGAACAGCATGGGGGACAAGACTGACCCCTGCAGAACCCCATTCTTGAGAATCCATGGAGCCGAGCAGTGTTCCCCAAGCACCACCTTCTGGAGCCGACCCGGAAAGTAGGAGCGAAACCACTGCAAATGCAAAACTAAAACATTAAAAACATTATAAAACAACTGTATAATAAAACATGGTCTCCAAAAATTAAATTTCAAAATTTAGAACAATTAAATAGCTAAAAATAATTTCAATAAAATTTCAATAACAGACGTGTTCCAGACAACTGACATAAGTGCCCCATCGTATGCCAATGAATCCCATTAAATGCCTATAAGAAGAGGGCAGTCTTAACCCAATGCCGAAAAGATGACAATGTGGGTGCCAGGTTGGCCTTGGTGGGCCTCAGAATTCAGGGGGCCACCACGGAGGAAGCCCTTTCCCTTGTTGCCATCTTCCAAGCCTCCCTTGGAGGGAGCTCTCGGAAGAATGATCCAGAAGTTGATTGCAGTGTCAGGGTAGATTCATGTCAGGAGAGGCATTCCATCAGGTATTGCCATCTTGAGCCATGTGACATCTGAATTGAGTTTACATGGGAGGTGTGGTCACAGTCCCAGACACTCTACCACTGAGCTATGGCCCAAGGGAGAGAATATCCTACTATCTTAGTACCACCACTGAATAGCTCCTGCTGCCTCAGTTATCTTTCTGTCTGATCTCAAGTAGAAGCAGGTCCCAAAGCAGAGTTTCTGATGCTGATCTAGATGGCAGGTAGGTTTATATGGGGGCAGATGGTGCCTGGTATAATCTGGCCCCAAGCCATTTGCAGCCTTAAAGGCTGAAACCAGCACTTTCAATTGATCCTGGAAATTAAACAGGCAACCAATGTAGACACTGCAGAGTTGGAGTGACATGTTCCTATCTTTATCCTCCAAATAGTAATCTGGCTACCGCATTTTGGATCAATCGAATTGTGTGAACCAGCTTTAAAGGCAGCCCTCCAGAGAACATAATATAGTGAGCAAAGTAGAGTGTGATTTAGATCTACTCTGGGAGTTGCTTTCTGGATAAATACATCCATTGACTCAACATAACAATTGCTGAATAAACAACTTTGGGCATCCCTGGTTATGGTTTATTTCTCATAAACAACAAGAAGGCTTAGTAATGCTGTTCTGCAAATGTCTTGGGAAATGAGGCCAGGGTGACATCTCTGACCCAAAGATGCCATGGTTCTGGGCCAAAAAGTTTGGTGCATGATCTGTCATTGCTCTTGTGAAATGGAGGGGTGGGGGCTAAAAAGGACCATCCAAAATGTTATTTTTTGGGGGGGGGGTGATGGGGATTAATGAATTGGGCTTACCATTAGAAGACAAGGAGACAGTATTCTTTTTTTAAAAAAAATATTTCTGTCTTTTGGGGGGTAAAATATTTTGCTACCATTTCAAGTGGTGATGGAGCTGTCATGAGCAGCCAGCCATACCTATTGGAATAATATCAGGAAGGATGGATGCCTTTCCCTTCAACCCCTGAGCTCTTCCAACGAGCCCTTATAGGTTATTCTTTGACCAATAGAGCCTTGCTAAATGTAGTGGAAACACAGGCGACAATTGTTATTTCAAGGAATCTAGTGGTGTATAACAAATGGCTCCTTCTCATGTCTAGACTTCCGTTTGGGCCTGTTGCTTTTAGGCATTCCCAGGGCCAATTATCTGTTTGAGACTATGCAGACAGAGAAGCTAGTAGAAAAGCTTCTGCTGAGATCTCAAGGTTAGCTAGAGCAGCTGGGATGGAGTTCTCTACGTTGGCTTACTGCCAAATATTATTGAAGTCATTGGAATAGAACTGCAGAATAGGGGTGGGGCTAATATGAGCCTAACTGTATGTATGGATATCTGAGACCCTCCCAGGATGGAGACTTGATGCAGGCCGATCCAGAAAAGTGCTGCATAAGGTGAGGCCAGTCTTAGAGTCACGTCTGTTGTCATATTTGAATGGTGTCCCCAGCAATTGTAGGGATATAAGGTTCATAATCTTGCTTTGAAGTTTCCTGCTGCAATTATTCTCATTTGCTTTTCTGTTATACTAGTTTCTGTCCTGCTTAATAAAATCTGTAGCCTTCACCCATACATGTGCTCATTGTATGCTGAACCCTAAAAAGAACCCTAAAAAGAACCAACATACCAGGTAACAGCACACATGCAGGCCTTCTTAGGAGTGGCACCTGCCCTCTGGAACACCTTCCCATGTGTTGTTGAAGTGGAAGAAAGTATGGTGAGCTTTAAACACCACTTGAAGACATGTTTGATTAGACAGGCTTTCCCTAACTTCTAACGACACGGCTTGATTTTGTGATTGTCTTGTTGTAATACCTCTGATTATTTACTGATTTAATTGTTTGTATTCTATTTTCACATTGGTTTGATAGTGCATTTTATATTTATCTTGAACCGCTTAGAGATTTTAGGATATGAAGCAGTATAAGTTTATTTATTTATTTATTGCATTTCTATACCGCCCAATAGCAGTGAGTAAAATAAATAAATAAATAGTAGGGCTGTGTGCTCTGCTCTGAAAACCCAAAGTTCTGTTGGTGGTCCGATCTCGCAGAGCGGATACTGGACAGTTTCAAAACTGCCAAAGACCTTCAGGGTGGAGCAGATGCCCGTTGGACTACTGAAGCAGTTTGTAGGTTTCTGGCGGGTGTGAAGCTTGTATTTACTTGAAACAATGTTTCTGGGAGTCAACTGAACACTTCTCCATATAAGGAAAATGCTCAGGGTGTTGAGATTGACATCTGTAGCTAACCAATAGTCACAGTGCCCTCCCTGTCCCCCTCTCCAATCACAGGGAGAGGGATTGCAAATGATATAACCATTTGTCCTTGCCCTTCAAGTCATTCCTTCTGCTAACTCTTGTAGCATCAGGGAGGAAGAGGAGAGAGAGTCAGTGACTGAATTCGGATGACACAATAAGCAACTGGGGGGGGGGGAACAATCGTCAGTTGTATTGACTATCGTGTTGTCTGAATGCTGCCATAGTCAATTTAGCGCTGATCCTAATCCACACCGTAGTTGATTATTTATTACCATGTTGTGTGGGGAGTACCCTCTAGATGAACAACTGTAGTTGATTATTACCCCACCATTGACTATCGGGTTGTCCGAATTCAGCCATTGAGACAGAGTTGCTGCAGCCACTTGCTGTTTGCAGTCTCTCTGGATGGATCTGCACTGCTACTTAATAATAATAATAATAATAATAATAATAATAATAATATATTTATTTATCACCCGCCTCTCCCAACGGATCGAGGCGGGGAACAACACCAAACACAAAATACAAAAACTGATTAAAAGCAGATAAAACCAGTACATCATTAAAACACCAATAAAACACCAATAAAACACTTTAAAATTCATCTGGGTAGGCCTGCCGGAAGAGATAAGTCTTTATAGATCTTTTAAATTCCGGAAGACTAGTGAGTTGGCGAATCTCTCCCGGCAGGTCATTCCATAATCTGGGAGCGGTATTGAAGTGCACTGACAACTGTTGGGGCCCATGATACATCTACACCAAGCAGGACATAACACTATGAAAGTGGTATGAATGCGGTATATGGAATGTGTCAATGGGCCCCAACAGTTGTCAGTGCACTTCAATACTGCTATAAAGCAGTGGTGTAGATCCTGCCTTTATATAGCACTTTCATACCACTTTAGTGGCATATCCTGCTTGGCATAAATCTGGCCTGTGTCTCTGCTTTTCTTTGGTTCTTGTGTGTGCGCTAGTTCTTCTCCAATCCCCAAGTTCCAAGCACCTTATACCCACCCCAACCACCCCCTTTGTGTGTTATAGTGTGTGTGTGTGTGTGTGTGTGTGTGTGATCTATCTTATTATCCCTGCTAATTTTTTAAAAACAAATGTTTTAAAAATGGTATCTTTCCAATCCGTCTGCAAATCCCAACCTGTCTCAGTAAGTGTAGTCTTGTTGTGTGTGTCTGTCTATCTAAAATCCAAGTTCCTTCCAAGTACCTTACCCTACCCACCCTACCCTCCGCCTTTGTTGCTATTGAGTATGTGTGTGTGTGGCAAAGATGTAAGCATCTTTGTTTATTTCCATAGGCCATAATGGGCTGTTTAGTCCAATTTTTTTTTAAAATCCTAAAAATCAAGACATGAATGGATCTGCTTCCAACTTGGCATGGCTAAATCCCTACGTAATGGCTATCACATTGCCAAGTTTTCTCTCTTTATCTTAAAAATGACAGAGCTGTAAGCATTTTGGTTAATTTTCATGGACTGTAATAGAGTGGTTATCTGAAAATGGAGCGGTACTCCAATGGATAATCCAATGAAGTGGAGCAAGGGAGCTGCTCCAAGGATCAGAGCAGAGCAGACCCACTCTGCCCACCCCTAACGCACAGCCCTACTGCTGACACAAAAATGTATAGGATTTCTCCATGAAACCCCTCAAGTTATCAAGATGGATCCTTCACTTTCACAGGTGAAAAATGGCCCTGCTGTTTGTGTGTGTAATATTGAGACTAGGGTTGGGGCGAGTGGCCATCTGGGTCTGGGAGTCATTCGGACTCTATCATGCCCAGCCTCCTAGACCCCACTTAGCACCTGGCAGCTGTCCATCTCTTCAGAGAGTTACAATTGTGTAAACTCATGTTTTTCCATAAATCGATTCTTACACTAATGCTGGACTAGATGGCCCCTTGCTCTGATCCAGCATGACTCTTCTTCTGGTTGTTGTTGTTGTTGTTGTTGTTGTTGTTGTTCTGAAACAACATCAACTGTGTTGGCACTTTGGTCCCCATTTTGCACCCTCCACAATGCAGGTGTGAATGGAGGCAGTGTTGTGTCTAGCTCCAGAAAGTTTTCTTCCCCCATGAAAGAGACTTCCATTGTTCTACCTCATTCTCAGGGTGTTTTATAATTTACTTTTGAGGTGTGTTTGAGCTTGCCTACTTGCTGCTAGCCTCCTGGGCTGCCTGTCCTTCCAGAGCTAAAAAGGCCCTATGGGAGAAATTGCCTCATGATGCCTTCCCCTGGGCTTTAGTTGAGGTGTAGGAAGCTGAGGAGGTTGTAGGCTATCAGAGAGATGATTATACAGTGAAAGAGAGGGCAACTCACACACACTCCCCAGCCACCTCCTAAGTAAGGTAAACACAAGTACCCCAAAATCAACCCATGATAACTTCTCTGAAATGTCTTCACCACTGAATTTCTTTTTGAAAGTAGTTTCTTTGTTTTCCTTTCCCTTTCCCTTTTCCTTTCTCAAACTGAAGAACAGTAAAAAAAAAAATTGGGAGAAATTATTGGCACAACTGTAATAATTCTTGTGCAACCCTAATTTATACTGAAGATTTAAATTGGCTTAATACTTGTTCCCCTTTGCTCAGGAAGTAGTAATATGGTGAGATATATGTATGCAAACTAGCCTTTCCCACCAGGAACACTCCAGAAGTTTCGGACTACAATTTCCAGGACTCCTGACCATTAGCCCCACTAGCAAGAGCTGATGGGAGTTCATGACTGCAACATCTGGGGGCCACCAGGTTGGGGAATGCTGGGACAAAAGGATCTCTAATGGAGAATTCTCAATACCCTCTTCAAACTAGAATTCCCAGCAGGTATCTAAATCCATATCGATATGGATATGGATATGGATATTGATATCCATATTGATATCGATATCGATATCGATATCGATATCCATATCCATATCGATATCCGTATCCGTATCGATATCCATATCCATATCCATATCCATATCCATATCTATCCATATCCATATCCATATCCATATCGATATATAGATGGGATGCCTTAACAGTAAAAACTGATCACAGATCGTCAGATGTTTTGGACCAACTCCGATATCCCCTGCCATCATGGCCAATGATCAGGAATCCTGGCAGTTAAAGTCCAAAACATCTGGAGATCAACCTTCTTCCCAACAATTGTGTAGAGATTTATCCTTTGCCTTTTGGAAAGGATACATCATTGGGAAGAATTGTTGTTTCCTTTCTGGCCACAGGATGTCTCTATTGAACCACCAATACATGTGCTTCAGTTTGGAATAGGGAATTTCTTTGAAATGTGTTTTTTTTAGGGATGTGCATGGCCAGAAATATCAGAATCGGAACTGGATCAGAATTTCTGATATTAAAAAAATTGGTTCTGAACATATTGGGGGGTACCCGTATGTGATCAGATCTGATATCCAATAAATATAAGAAGTTCCGATCTGATTAAGGACCACAATTTCTGGTGTTATCCCCATAGGCTTGCATTGGGGAAAAGAAAGCTTTCCCCCAATGTAAGTCTATGGGGAAAAACACTGGGCCGGCACTCCCTCCCTCCCCCCACTCACACTCCTTACCTGCCACCGTCATCGCCATCTAGCGCTGCCACTCGCTTGGTCCGTAGTACTGCTAAACAGGCTTTCCTGCCTGTTCCTCAGTACATCATCACTCGGCACGTAGCTGTACTGAGGAACAGGCCTGAAAGTAGGCTGACCAGATAAAATCCAGGTCAGGGCTCATGTAACTTTAACAGTTGTAGAGAAAAGGGTATTTCAGCCAGTGTCATTTGTATGCAATTAGTTCCTGGTGATATTCCCTCTTCATCACAACAGTTAAAGTTGCAGGCACTATACTAGAGTGATCATATACAAAAGAAGGCAGGGCCCCTGCAACTTTAACTGTTTTGATGAAGAGGGTATTTCACCAGGAACTAATTGCATACAAATAACACTGGCTGAAATTCCCTTTTCTGTACAACTGTTAAAGTTACATGAGCCCTGACCTGGATTTTATCTGGTTACCCTACCGGAAAGCCTGTTTTGCAGTACTACAGACCAAGTGGGTGGCAGCGGGGATGGCAGCAGGTAAGGAGCATGAGTGGAGGGGGGAGGGAGGGGTCCCCACTTACCTGCTGTCATCCCCCGCTGCATCCGCTGCCCTCCGCTGCTTCCGGACTACTGAGAACTAGGCTTTAGGGCCTAGTTCTCAGTAGAGCGACGACGCTCCAAGTGACGTCATCATCCAGAGCATCCTTGCTCTACTGAGAACTAGGTCGCAAAGCCTAGTTCTCAGTAGTCTGGAAGCAGCGGAGGGCAGCGGACGTCAGCAGGGAAGGCAACAGGTAGGAGCGCAAGTGGGGGGGAAGGGAGGGAGGGCCCTAAACTGGTGGTCTGAAAATCGGATATATCTGATAGTTATTGGACATATGGATTTCGGATCCAATCAGATAGGGCCTCCTTAGGAAAGTATCGTTATTGTTAATCGGATGTCCAATAATGACCTTATCGGATCGTTATCGGATATCAGAATGATATGATACACATGCCTAGTGTTTTTCTCATATGTAGATTTGAAAAGTAAAGAGATCATTATCTGAAGAAAAGGGGATCATGTTTTAAAAGTACGCCGTGCCACCCTCCACCCAAGGAATGTATGGATTTTGTAAAATCTGTTCTGTCTGCATTTCTTGGGTTCTTAGGTGCCTGGTGTTCTGTCGTCTGCTTATCGACAAAGTTGGACCCCCCCCCCCATTTCCTGAATTTGTACAAATTCACATTTGTGAAAATTCACACTTGCAGGAATGCACAAGCCCCCCCACAAGTGCACAAATCTCTCAAATGTGCATATCCCCCTCAATGTGCATATTCATGCTTTAGACTATGGGTGGAAAAGCAAATTTTTGGGCAGTGGTTTTACATATATATTAATATATATCATATTCTTCTATACCTACTTCTGCATAAAATTCTGGAAAGTTAGGGAACCCCCCCCCCCCCCATCCCAGTCCAATCCATGTGACGTGGGAAATGCTGGTTCTATTAAAGGAGAAACATAATAATAATAATAATAATAATAAATAAATAAATAAAAAACACAAACACCTTTTCCATAAAGGCATCAGTAAAAGCCTCTACCGCCTATGGTACCTATTTATTTATTTATTCAAAAATATGTTGCACAATAAAGTTCCATATAATAAAATCCCATGTAATGTCACAACAGCAAAAATTAATGAAATCGACAAATACCAGCAGTAAAATATCTAGCCCAGATGGTACCACACTCTAAAACACAGTTGCAGCTTGAAAACCCAGAATGTGCCAATCAAGCATCCTCAGGGAAAGGTCAGAGAAATGAATTCAGTCTTCTGGGCCTCCTTAAAACCATGCAATGGTGGCAAAGTTTTTGGGCTCAGATCCAGCTGTGAGAGTCAATAGGATTTTACCTGTCACGTAGCAGGTGTCCTAGGCTCACAATTTGCTTCATTTTCTTGAGCCAAACTGAACCTTTATATCACCTCCCCCACCCCTGACCCCCTAGCCTGGCTACCGATCCCACATCAACCCTGTCTTGGATGAAGGGAGAACTTTAAAGACGCGGAGCCTGTGCTTGGAGTCTTGCTCTACATTGCCAGGTGGGAAGTGTGTAAATGCCCTTGGGGGAGAAAGTGGTGGTTCTTGAGATGATTGCCTTCTCAGTGGTGGCCCCCCAATTATGGAATGATCTCCCCAATGAGGCCTGCCTGGTGCCAACATTGTTATCTTTTTGGTACCAGGTCAAGATTTTTCTCTTCTTCCAGGCATTGACCAGTATATTCTGAGTTTTTAATTGACCCCAGAACTATATTTAGGCCTGGTTGAGTGTTCACAGTTGTTTTAAATGTATATTGTCTTTATATGTTGCCTGTTTTTATGCTTTTATGCTTTTAAATTTTGTATATCGATTTCTAATGTCCTAAGTTTTAATTTTTGTAAACCACCCAGAGAGCTTCGGCTATGGGGTGGTATATAAATGTAATAAATAATAATAATTGCAGCTCAAGAAAAGTAGAGGTGGCTGAACCCCTTCCTTTCCAGTTTCTGTCTCTTCTGCTTGTGTTCACCTATAATTCCATCCAGCCCTGTTATTCTGTTTTTTTTAATCTGCATAAAAAACCCACATTGACATGCATATTCTAAATGTTGTTTCCCCTCAAAATACATTTTGTTCTATCCTGTTACTTTTTGACTGCCCCCAGGTACAACACAACCATTGGAGAAGTGTGAAATCTGGAGGAAAGCTAAATTCTGATCTGTACATTCATCCCAAAGGAGTGGATTGGATTGGTTCATAGCAGAATGTGTAAAGACTGAATTAGTCAAGCATCTTGAGCTATGAGGTGCTCGTGCCTTAGGGGGCTCTGGCTTGGGAGGCTCCATTTCAAGGAACTCCGAGGCTTTTTGGTCACACATGTCATGTTTCCAAGCCCTCCTGCTGCAGTGCGAGTCAATAAAGAGGTCTGCCAAGTAATCCACAAAACTTTATTCAGGAAATAAACATCTCGCAACTGAAGAGACAACGAACTTCCCTCTAGGCTAAAACTTGGCTAACTAAGCTAGACAATTGTCCTTTCAACGAAAGGGAAGGTCTTTTCCCTGAGTCCCTTAACTTCAGGGACGATTCCTCTGAAGAAGCCTTTGGTGAGAAGCTAGCTGAGCTGAACGTCTCTTGCCTTCTTTTAGCTCTGCTTGTTTGAATATGCGGCGGACTCTGGGATCAAGTCAACTCTGAAGTCTCTTCCCCCTCTGAGGATTGCTGAGTTCCCACAGACTCTGTTAACATTTTCACTGATAAAGTCCAGTGAAGATTGATCCCTGGCTGGTGAAGAGCCTGGGAGAATCTCCTCCCCCACTTCCAGTGTAGGATGATACATTTCTAGTTCGTTTCTTCTGTTTCAGAATCTGATTCCGATTGATAGCCTGAAACACCTTCCCCCACACTAAGGGCAATAGACCTGTTCATGACAAAACATCAGTGTCCAGGTCCCAGCCTCTTGCCTCCTTAGTCCACCCCACTGACACCCCACAGCCCCCAAACCTTTCAGAAAACTTCCTTTTTGAACCAGTGCCCACATCACAGCCCTCTTTTGTATCTGGTCACGCTAGGCAGGGCTCCTGCAGCTTTAACTGTTGTGATGAAGAGGGAATTTCACCAGGTGCTGCATGCAATCAAATGACACCTGCTGAAATTTCCTTTTCTATACAACTGTTAAAGATACAGGAGATCTGACCTCCTTTCCATATGGTCAGCCTAGAGTGAACTGAAGAATAGAAATTCTCAAGGTTTGGGATGAACCAAATTTAAGATTGGAAAAATGAGAAACCAAAATTGACAAATTTGTCCCTCCCTCTCAGGGACCTGGGAGTGAGTCCAATGTCCTCAGCTAACCCATTCAGTCACCAGATCTCCTTGGCTCCTTCTCTCCATATAGCTTTCCAAACATAGAGTCAAAGCCCTTGTGTAACCAGATGGAATCGTATTATTATAACACCGCAGCAGAGAATGACCCACTTAACAGGCACATGCTGGCTTGTCAGGGCTTGTTACTTCTTTAAGCAAGTGTCAAAGAAGGTGGTAGGGAGAAATGGTGCCTGTTTGCACCAAAGGAATGCAGTACACATGCCCTTACTAGGGTTGCCACCTTTTTTCCCTGGCCCTGCTCCTCTGCCTTTAATACATGGCTGGCACACAAATATATAGCCCATGAAGTTTTTCCTGTAAAGATTATCAGCAACTTTGGAAATCAGTTTTACCTTTAATTACCTGGCTGCAGTGGGAGATATGTGAACACAGTCTAACCTTCAACCATTTTTGCACTGTTCTTGCTAATTCCACCAACCGCTTCCCCTTCTCTTCTTTCACCTCTTCTGCAGGTGTGAAATGAGTTACAGGTAGAGACAAAATAAATTGGACTCCCTCCTCAGCTAATTCATTACAAAACTCCTTCTCTGCAAACATCAAAATCAGCTATTTCCCAAAAAATCAATATTCAGAGTTCATCTTTGACATCTGATAGATATTTTGATTCCAATATCCAGTTCATTTGTTGTTCATTTGATTCTTGGCTTGAGTATTAGATTTTGGGATCTGATGTCTGCCAATATTTAACTGTTGATATTTGACAATTTGCAAGAGGTGGTGGTTTTCAGTGGTATTTAGTACTTGACAATTGTTGCTGGAACTCTGACAATATTGCGGGTTGTTATCATATATCTCTTGATATTTGGCTCATGATGTTCAATTGTAGATTACTCAATATTTGATTTGTGACTCATACTTGACTTTCAGTAGTGCAAGAATCAACTATCCTGTAATATTCACCATTATCCCGTCATTTCTGATCAGAGTTTACATCTGTTATTGGGTAGCCAATATTCAATATTAAGCTTGATTCAAAACTGGTTGCTAGGGAAACTACTGGTTTTAAAAATGTAAGTGAGTTTAACCCAATTTAATGCCTGTTTGTAGAGCTCCCTTGTGCCTTCAGAAACAGAGCATTCAGATCTCATCACATTTAGTTCCCCATATACAACATTTCTGCCTATGGGCCTGCAGACAAATATAATGATGGGAGTAAATTTCAGAATTCAAGGGGTTTAGAAATGAGCTTCCCCAGTTTGGAATTCTTGGGGCCAAAAGAGACATTTCCTTAAATCTGTATCTAGCATCTACATGGATTACCCCTTGTAATTTTTACTCTAGAGTAGGTGCAAGACATCTGATCAAGATCTTAAAATCTCCCCTATCCCCATGCTAGTGTCCTGATCTGGACTGGGACCCGTGTGCCTACTCCAGAGTAAAAATCTATATCTAGGTCTACACTATTGCTTTATAGTGGTATTGAAGTGCATTGATCACTGTTGGGGCATTTATAGTGTCATCAGATGAGCATTTTATTGCACTTATGTATTGCACTTACGGATGTTTGCAGGTCCTTTTGAAGATGTTGTCCACATCCCATGCATCTCCCGCTCCTTCTAGCCCTTTTGCCATCACAAAATAGACCCCTTTAAATCTGGTGGGGAATTTTGAGGAAACGAAGTGTGCCACCATTTCCTGCTGTGTGCAGGAAAAGCGTCATGATAAAAACAGCCACCGAATGGGCCATGTGGTCATTGTTTGAAGAAAGAGGAAGTATCATGGGACAGAAGCGAGGGGAAAAGCGATAGTAAGGAAAGGCGATTTCCCCCATCTGATGACTCTCATAGTGTTGTTTCCTGCTTTTTATTCCACATTATTCCAAATACCACAACAAATGTCATTGTGTGTCCAACGATGTATAAATGTGCAAGAGAGATTTTATTTATTTATTTATTTTAGCACTTATATCCCGCCCTTTAGCCAAAAAAAGGCTCTCAAGGCAGCTTACAAAAGTATTTCTTAGGACAGTCCCTGCCCACAGGCTTACAATCTAAAAAACCTGACACAAAAGGAAAGGGGATTGGGAGGGAGAAGGGGGGGGAAAGCAAATTCAGGCCCTCGATTCTTAGTTGCAAAGTTCAGCAGCTGCTTCCTTTCCGTCTCTCTCTAATAGCCTCATACAGATCCAGGCACGATGGAAAGGTGCCTGGTTGCCGCTTCCTTTCCCTCTGATGGCCTCATCAGCGACAGTTGGTAGCAGGAGGGAGAGGTCTCTCAGCTGGAGCTGGAGCTGGACCCAGGCATGATGGAGAGAGATGTTTTGTTACCATGATGGAATCTTAATGATTTGACATGGAGCTCCATCAGATGAGTGTTTCATTGCATGCTCATTACTGGGCACTCATGGATTTTTGCGGGTTCCTCTCATGACATTGTCTGCCTCCCATGCGCCTCCCACCCCTTCTAGCCTTCTTCATGTGACAGAAGACCCTCCCCAGGAAGCCCAACTTATTTTTAAAGACAGAAGTTGCCACTTTCTCCTGCTGTGTGCAGGAGAAGTAGCAGGATCAAACTGGCCCACTGAATGGGCCACATTCACGTTGTTTACTTCCTCTTTCAAAAGCGGAAGTAATGAGGGACAAATGCATGGGCGGAGATGGTAAGGAAACGTGATTTCCACCTGCATGATGATGCTCATAATGCCTGTTTTGGCCCTTAGGACTCAGCTTGTAACACACTCAACACAGCCCTTTCTCTCCTCGGCTCCTGCCCACCTTCCCTTTCATACTCAAAGGGACATGTGTGAGACGTTTAAAGGGGAGGTACATGGATCATGTTGCACTCCCAATGATATCAGAATAAACTCAGAAGCAATGGAAGTTTTGTTCAGATTTGGGCAGGTTGTTTTGGTGGAAGTAATTAGTTTTGGCCAAGGCATTCTAAAAAGTGGTGGAAGGATCCCTAATGCATGTTTAAAAGTCACTTGATATTTGTAAATTCATGGAGATTGCAATATTAACAGTCACTGCAACCTCTTAAAAACAAGGAAGTAGGAGGTGGATTAATGCAAACAGAAAAGTAGCATACGGTTGGACTAGAATACATCTCCCTGATGTGCTAGATTTCTGTTTGCAGCCATACACACACACACACACACACACACACACACCAGTATTCAAAAGTGGTAAACCCTCACCTATGGTCCAAAGTGTTGCACCATGTCAACTTATTCACCCATCATACTTTTTAAATTTTTTATTTTGTTTTTTTTTCATAAATAGAATTTGAAGCTCTCATTAATAAATCTTTAAATTTGATTAAAGAGCTTGGGAATGCTCATGTGAACTTTGGCTTCATTAAGTTCAATTAGTTTGGGTTTTTTGGTAACAAAATTAACATTTGAGTAATGAAGTTGAAACAGTCTTTAATTAGCTCATTAAGCAATCAAACTAATCAAATGAGAATTTTTGACTTCGTTAACTCATTGGGTCAAAGGCCCCATGTGATGGCTGCCAACCAATGGGGACTTATGGAATAAAAGAACCATCAAAATAGAATATTCACTAATGAGTCAAGCAATATCAGATCATTTGGGAACAATTTAACGGACTGAGCTGCATGATTTGTTCACAATTTGTGCACTCCATCCCATTGAATTAAAGAAGCTTTCCTATGGATATTAATGGGTCTGGACTGTACCCAACATTTATAGAATCATAAAGCTGGAAAGTATCCAATGGACCATCTCATCCAACATTCTCTTGAGAGAAGGTATGGTATACATTAAAGCTTTGCTGGCAGATGCTTACCCAATCTGCTCCAAAACCTTTAAGGAAAGTAATTTCACAACCACCCTTGGGAGCTTGCTCAGTTGCTGATGTGCTCTTAAAGCTGGACCACACATTCAAGAGTATCACATAGTCTACTCTTTCCTGAGCTGTCTGTATACAGTACGAGGTGGCAGAATACTGAGGTGGCAGAATGGACTGTGTCATTTTGAAGTTGAGATAACAGATGCCCCTTTCTACCATGTTAAAACAAACAAAACAAAACTCCCTGAAATAGAGACCTAGCACAGCAAGGAGCAAAACTCTAGGTTGACCTGGTGCTGGTTTTCTCATTGCATGGAGTGTTTTTTTTAAAAAAAACATAGGGGAACATTCTGAAATGTGATGGATGGGAGAATCAGCAAGATTCCAACAAAGCACTATATAAATTATTATTATTATTATTATTATTATTATTATTATTATGGTTCTTGAGTTCCACCTTGAGACTCAGTCTGCCTCACGCCTGCTTTCCCCCATAAATAGTCTCTTTGACTTAATGTATTTTATATTTGATGTTGTTCCCCACCTCGATCCAGAGGGAGAGGCGGGTAAGAAATAAATATCATTATTATTATTATAATTATTATTGTTATTAAATGAAAGCAGGAAAAATTGCTTGCTTTTTTAAAAATCTTCTTCTTCTTCTTCTTCTTCTTCTTCTTCTTCTTCTTCTTCTTCTTCTTCTTCTTCTGTGCAGTTTTCAAATGCAAATGCAAGTTTGGGAACAAGACATGTGAGCTTTCCCAGAGAAAATGTGTTTGTGTTCCTATCTGGGTAAAAAACGAAGCAAACCAAAATCCTCATACAACCCTGGTGATCTCCCACCCTCAGTCTGCACTGCATTCCAGCACCTCATTCTGATGCATGTGTAGGACAGAGCCACTTTGGGGTGGGGTGGGGTGGGGGGGTCATAGGTTTGCATTGTCTGCATGTAAAAAAACTAACAAACCCCACATACTCCAAACAAAACAACTTATGGAAAGCAGGAAGTGATCATGTCTGGGTTCTGTCTGAAACTTCTCTGTACTAGTTTTCTATGAGCACACTGTTGTTGTTTTTGACACTATGAGCATTCAAACGTGTTTTACACCTGCAGTTTGAAATGGTACAGCCCGTAAGCAGGCTGTACCACATGTAGATACAGAGGACGATATGGGTAGTGTCTCTGTAATAATTGTATAGAAAAAGATATTTGGGCATATATGGCTGCAGGTTGGGACTTTCTGACTGTCCTTTCCCTGGATTTGAGCTATCGATGATCTGGTTTTACTCTCATCAAGTGGCAAGCTATACATTGGGATAGTTTTCTTAAGGTGAACATATTTGGGAAACCAAAAGAGAGGACACCCTGTGTGTGTGTGTGTGTGTAAGCGGATTTCCAGGGCTTCTGAAAAGCGCCACATCCCCCCTGCCACTTTAAACACCCTAATTGGAGTGGAGGAGGGGAAAGCGTGTCATTCCCTCCACCCACTGCTCCAATCAGAGCCTTTTCTAAAATGTCCGGGAATGACACTCTTTCCCCTTTAAGGTCCTGATTGGAGCAAAAGGAGGGAAATGACATGCCTCCAGAAAGCATGCCATTCCCTCCCACCATGCTAATGGCAGCCTTAAAGGGGAAAGTGTTTCTTTCCAGGACATTATAGAAAATTACAGAAAATCCCCCTGACACCCAAGATAGAACAAAAACCAGGACAAATCTGGGAAAACCCTGACAGTTTGTCACCCTAAAACATGGCCACCCTAAGAGGGGTGGGCCCAGCCCTGGGGGCATGCCCACCTGAACATAGCCTTGGTCACATGTCTGATTTTACAGCTTACAATTAAAATAAACTTGTACTGCTCAACATCTTAATGTTAAAATTAGGGGTGTGCACGGACCCCCCGGATCGGATCGGGACCCGGATCGGGACCTCCAATTTTGTCCCGGACCGGTTCGGACAAAATCGGAGGCCCTCCGGACCGGATCGAGTCCGATCCCGACCCAAAAATCGTACATTTTTGGATCGGCCGCCATTTTTTTCCCCATAGACTTGCATTGCAATGCAAGTCTATGAGGAAAAAATGGCGGCGGGTGGGTAAGGGGGGGCCTAACTCCCTCCCCCCCCCGGGGCCGTCCGCTGTGGACGGCCCCGGCAGGTAAACCCCCTCCCCCGCGCTCCCTACCCCCCCTGGGGCCGCCTGCTTCCATCCGCTGGCGCCCGCGGGCGCCAGCGGATAGAAGCGGACGGCTCCGGGGGGGGGGTAAGCCCCCTTCCCCGCCACTTACCTTCTCGGCACGTCCGGCGCCGGCGGCTACTACCAGCGGGCTCCGCGGCCTACTCTCGAGTAGCGCGCCGGGTGATGACATCACCCGGCGCGCCACCCTGGAGCAGGCCGCGGAGCCTGCTGGTAGTAGTAGGCGCCGGCGCCGGACGGGAGCCGCCGGGCCGGGCAGGTAAGGGCCCCCCTCCCCCCTCCCCCCTCCGCGCGCCCCCTCCTCCCCTCCACGCACCCCCTCCTTACCTTTCCGGCCCGGCGGCTCCCGTCCGGCGCCGGCGCCTACTACTTTCAGCAGGCTCCGCGGCCTGCTCTAGAGTAGCGCGCCGGGTGATGACATCACCCGGCGCGCCATCCTAGAGCAGGCCGCGGAGCCTGCTGGGAGTAGTAGGCGCCGGCGCCGGACGGGAGCCGCCGGGCCGGAAAGGTAAGGGCCCCCCTCCCCCCTCCGCGCGCCCCCTCCTCCCCTCCACGCACCCCCTCCTTACCTTTCCGGCCCGGCGGCTCCCGTCCGGCGCCGGCGCCTACTACTTCCAGCAGGCTCCGCGGCCTGCTCTAGAGTAGCGCGCCGGGTGATGACATCACCCGGCGCGCCATCCTAGAGCAGGCCGCGGAGCCTGCTGGGAATAGTAGGCGCCGGCGCCGGACGGGAGCCGCCGGGCCGGAAAGGTAAGGGCCCCCCTCCCCCCTCCGCGCGCCCCCTCCTCCCCTCCACGCACCCCCTCCTTACCTTCCCGGCCCGGTGGCTCCCGTCCGGCGCCGGCGCCTACTACTACCAGCAGGCTCCGCGGCCTGCTCTAGAGTAGCGCGCCGGGTGATGACATCACCCGGCGCGCCACCCTAGAGCAGGCCGCGGAGCCTGCTAGTAGTAGTAGGCGCCGGCGCCGGACGGGAGCCACCGGGCCGAGAAGGTAAGTGCCCCCCTCCTCCCCCCCCGCTGTCCACTTTCATCGGCGGGCGCCCGCTGGCGCCCGCCAATGGAAGCGGCGGTGGGCGCCAGTGGGCGCCCGCCGATCCGCCGATCCGCCGAACCGGTTCGGAGCTTTTTCGGACCGGTTCGGATTGGATCGGCCGATCCAGCTGCGGGATCGGAAATCGGATAATTTATCCGATTTCCCACTGGACCGGACTCGGATCGTGGATCGGGTCCGATCCAGTGCACATCCCTAGTTAAAATCACTGAAATAACAAGTGAGATATCCATTGTATCTGAAATTAACTTTACTCACTCCTACTTTTGTAGCTTTTGTTGTACTTTGTAGCTACACTCTGTGTGATACATTGTCCCCATCCCTCAAATAACTTTTCTGATTGTATCCTGACTCCCCTGCAAGCTGCTGCTTAATAGGGATTGCTGCCGGCTGGCTGGCTTTTTAAATTTTTTGTTTTAAAGTTCAATTTTGTTTTGAAACTTGCTAAAAATTAACTGATGAACACATCTGCTTGAAACTTGGCATGGCTAAAGCCCTACTTAAGATCTATCACGATGCCAAATTTCATCTCCTTATCTTTAAAAATGATGTTTTTTAAAAAAAATGAAACTAATTTTAAAACCTCATTTTTTTAAAAAAAAATCCTAAAAATCAATGGATGAACAGATCTGCTTCAAACTTGGGATGGTTAAAGCCCCACTTAAGCACTAGCATGATGCCAAGTTTCATCTCCGTATCTTTAAAAATTATGTTTGTTTTTTTAAAAATAATTTTAAAACCTCATTAAAAATACCCTAAACACCAATGGATGAATGGATCTGCTTCAAACTTGGGATGGCAAAAACTCTACTTAAGTGCTATCATGATGCCAAGTTTCATCTCTTTATCTTAAAAAATGTGGGCTTTTTAAAATTAATTTTAAAACCTCAAACTTTAAAAAATCCTAACAGATGAACGGATCTACTTCAAATTTGGTATGGCTAAAGCCCTACCTAAGGGCTATCAAGTTGCCCAGTTTCATCTCTTTATCTTTAAAAATGACAGAGCTGTAAGGATTTTTTATTAATTCCCACTGACTATAAAGTAGAGCTGCCCTTTGGATGGGGGGAGGATGGGAAAAATCTGGATTTTTCTTCAAATTTCATAATTCACCCCCCTTCCCAGATTTGTTACCAAAAATCCTGACATGTCCTGGTTTTTCCTGACATATGGTCACCATAATATAAGTAGAGTACTGTGACGTAGGAAACATTGCAATGGCAATAACGGCAAAGGAAGGCATAGCTGCATGATTTAGCTGAGGAATGATGGCAATAATGACTAATTAAGCAGCCTGATCACTCTAATAATAAGGTGCTGTGCTTGGGGAAGAAAGAAAGGAAAGTCAGCCAGAAGCCTTCTGAAGCAATTCTGTTTGTTTGTTTGTTTGCAACTCCAAAGGGTTTAAAATGGGGAAGAGAAGCAATCCTAAACAGCTGCAATTTAAATGACTATTGTTTGAGGCATGGCTCAGGGGAGGAACAAGCAGAGCAGTTTTAAATCAGGTGAGTTTCTTCCGCATTTATTATTTGTTAACATTCTTCATAGCCACGGTGGGAAAGAGGATTGCATTGATGTTCTCCTTTTCTTTCTTTCTTTTTCTTTTTGCATGCAAAGACAGGCAGAAAAACAGTAGCTTTGGAAGGGTTTGCTGCAGAGAGGTCCAGCGCTCATCGTAAGGAACATGAGAGGCAATGGGTGCCGAACACTTAGCCACACTTGTCCATGGCCACATCTATTCGGGCCGGACACTGTCGGCTGCTTCTCTCAACCCAGAGTGCAGGACATGGAAACATGGGCTCAAGTTACAGGAAAGTTACAGATTCCGGTTGGACATCAGGAAAAACTTCCTGACTGTTAGAGCAGTACAGGTCAAAAAAGGAGAGAAGCAGGTTCTCAGAATGCTAAGATACTTTATTTCCAAGCCCAACAGGTTTCAGCCTATTTTGTTTTTTAAGGCCTTCTTCAGGGGGCTGTAACATCAAGAATACATTAAATTATGTTTATAGGAATAACACATAACATTAATATATCTGTTTAGGGGCTAGTTAGGCATATTGCCTCAAAAGCCTATGCCCATATGTAGGTTTCTTAAAAATACATATTGTCATTACAATATGAAGGCTCTGGGGCCTTTCCACATTACATATTAAAACTTGTATAAATCATATAAAACATTTTTATAAAAACATTTTTAACAAAACTTTAATATACAGATTCTTACTTGATAAGAGATGTCTGCAGAAATACTCCTAACAGGATGATAGTCTCCTATGATAATCCCTGGCGACTGGGAAGCAGTACAACAATGGAACCAAAGACCTAGGGAGGTTGTGGGCTCTCCCACACTAGAGGCATTCAAGAGGCAGCTGGACAGCCATCTGTCAGGGATGCTTTAAGGTGGATTCTTGCATTGAGCCTTATAGGCCCCTTCCAACTCTACTATTCTCTGATTCTCTGGCAGTGCCATTGTGGGGAGGGAGTGGAGTGAAAACAGCTGAGGTTATTCAGTTTTGTTGCTACAGAGGTGACAAGGGAAAGCTTGAACTCTTTTAAACCAGGGCATGTGAGATGTGGGGTGGATAAGATGTCTGAGGAGAGCAATCAGCGCCAACTCCAGATTTGAGAGAGGCCGATCTGAGGGAGGCATAGATGAAGGCAGAACTCCATTATTAGGGCGTCTGGCTGAGATTTGCCCTTTCTCATAGCCTGAGGAGGTGAACGCCCTCTCTGGCTGGCCTAAACCTGCCTGGCAGCCAACTCAGTGGGACATTGTGCTGAAAAAGTGGACATGCATCACTGACAAAGAAGACAAAAGAGGACACAGATTTGCACAAAATGTAGGTATTACATGTATTAATGTAAATTTAGAAATAGTCTTTATTAGGGATGTGCAGCGGATCGGGTCCGATCCACGATCTGTACCCAATCTGGGCAAAATTGGATGAAATTATCCGATTCCTATCCCTAGCAGCTGGATCGTCTGATCTAATCTGATCCGATCCAAAAGGACCTGATCCGGCTTGGAATAAATCGGAGGATCAGACCTCCTCCCCCCTCCCCCCTCCCCCCACTCAAGCTCCTTACCTGCTGCCTCCTTGCTGCCATCCACTGCTGCCCGCTGCTTCCGTACTACTGAGAATCAGGCCTTGCGGCCTGTTCCACAATAGAGTGACGGCGTGCCAGGTGACATTATCACTCAGCACACCCTCGCTCTACTGTGGAACAGACCACAAGGCCTGTTTCTCAGTATTAGTGAATCAGTGGGCAGCAGTGAATGGCAGGAAGGAGGCAGCAGGTAAGGAGCGCAAGTGGGGGGGAGGGGGAGGGGGAGGGGAGGTCCCTATTTACCTGCCGGGGCCATCCGCTGCTGTCTGCTGGTCCCTTCTACTGAGAAACAGGCTTCGTGGCCTGCCTTTCAGTAGCGCGCCAGGTGATGATGTCACCCAGTGTGCTACTGAGAGGCAGGCCACAAAGCCTGTTTCTCAGTAGAAGGGATCAGCAGATGGTAGTGGACAGCTCCGGCAGGTAAGGGGGAGGGAGGTCCTCACTTACCTGCCGGGGCCATCCACTGGCATCCTCTGGTCCCTTCTACTGAGAAACAGGCTTCGCGGCCTGCCTCCCAGTAGTGCACAGGGTGACGTCATTATTTATTTATTTTATTTATTTTATTTATTTTATTTATTACATTTGTATACCGCCCCATAGCCGAAGCTCTCTGGGCGGTTTACATAGGATTAAAAACAATTAAAAACAATATACAAAAATTAAAACAGCAAAAACATACAACATACACACAATCTGTACATTTAAAAACCACTTCAACACTTCAAAAAACTACAAAAACAAAACAAAACAAACGCAGGCTCCTCAGATATTGCCAAATGCCTGAGAGAAGAGGAAAGTCTTGACCCAGCGCTCTACTGAGAGGCAGGCTGCGAAGCCTGTCTCTCAGTAGAAGAAACCAGTGGGTTGCAGTGGGTGGCAGTGGACGGCCCCGGCAGGTAAGGAACGTGAGTGGGGGGAGGGACAGGGAGGGGGGGAGTTAGGTCCCCACTCTCCCGCCCCCTTGTTTTCTGCATAGGCTTGCATAGGGGGAAGCTTTCTTTCCCCCAATGCAAGCCTATGGCAAAAACACCTAAAATGGCATCTGATCCAAAAATTGGGCGCCTGATTTTCGGATTGGAATCAGATCGGATCCAAACCGGAAAGCCTCCGATCCAATCCAATCCGATTCGAGGCATCACTTCCGGTTATGATTCCAATTCCGATCTGAATTTTTGGGTCCATGCACACCCCTAGTCTTTATGATGTAAATAGAAATACGGTATGTTAGGGATGTCCGTTACTAGGAAAACCGGTTCTGTTTTGGCTCCCCAGAGGTCTGTGACATGTACTACTTGCTTTGCTTCTGCATGCTGAGCTGTGGGATGTTCCCAAAGCTCTAGGAACCTTTTTTTTTGGTATGTTTGGGGAGGGGGGCACAGGTTCTGCCATTTGCGCAAATTCCTGAGCAATCTAGGCCAATTACAGCTGCATTTGCACAAGTCATGCAAATTCGGCTGTAATTTCTCGAATTCAGTTGTGATTTGCACAAATTGCTCAGAAATACAGGCAAATTGCAGACCCCCCCTATGTAAAATTCCCATAAAATCTGCATACTGGCCTGACTCGCTGCAGCAGGAACCAAAATGAAGTTGGGGGAGGAGCCTAGGAAAACTTGCTGAACTCCACCCCCCAAATGGGTTTCTCCAATATCTCTAGTCACCATAGTGTGGAAAATGGTGACCAGTGTGCCTGCCTGATCAGCCTGCTCTTTAAGTGCTAGCTGGTGTAGGGTGACCATATGGAAAGGAGGACAGGGCTCCTGTACCTTTAACAGTTGTATAGAAAAGGGAATTTCAGCAGGTGTCCTTGGTATGCATGCAGCACCTGGTGAAATTCCCTCTTCATCACAACAGTTAAAGCTGCAGGAGCCCTGCCCTCTTGACCAGATACAAAAGAGGGAATGTCTCCTTCAGCTTTAACTGTTAAAGATACAGGAGCCCTGTCCTCCTTTCCATATGGTCACCCCAAGCTGGTGATGGGAAACAGTTCTTATGGTTCTGTGTCTTTCAACTGGACTTGGACAGGACAGCCCTTCAAACACAGGATACTATCAAATAAAGGTTAGTCTTCTGGCAGCTTTTCAAATTGAGGCCTGCCATCTGTAAAAGAGGACACAGGGCTACCCTACCATAGGAGCAGTGAGGGAGGCAGCATTCTGGCAGAACCTGAGCAGCTTGAGTCTCGCTGCCATTCAAGTTTCCCACAATGGTCCCATGGTAATAGCACTCAGGGGCATTGTGGGGAATTCAAATGGTGGAATTAAAATGGGTTCTGGTACTCTGGCACTGCTCAGAGTACAAGATCCCAGGGCAGACCATGCTGAAATTTTGGGGCTTTGGAATCTCCCCAGGGATGCTTAGTGCTGAGGCCAACCCTGAGAAAAGGGTGAATCGCTGAGGAAGATGGCATTCATCCTGCTTTCAGGCTTGGTGCTATGCTCTCCTCTCAGTGTGGGAATTATGAGGGAAAACAGATAATTTTGATGCTCTGGGATAGGGATTTCAAACTGATAATCTACCAAGAGTGGCCCAGAAGGGTGAGGAGGAGGCAAGTCCTTTCAATAGCTCCTTCTAGCCTGCCAGAAGTATTATGGCCGTGTTTTTCTTTGTTGGGCTTCTGAAAAGAAAAATCATGGGCTATTCTTACAGGCCTTTGGAAATTGAACTAAGGAGCTCAGTCGCTGGGTTGGTTTGCTATTAATACTGAAATAATCTGCGGTTTATTATCTGCTGCTTTTAAGATTTGTAATTGACTTTTCAAGTTCTACTCTTCTAGTGGTGTTTCTGTCTTTGTAAGCTGTGCGATGAAAGGCAGAGGGAAAGGAAGAAATCCATTTCATGCTGGCTTTCTATCTCAGAAATGGTTCTGTAAGAGATAAGGATGAGAGCTGCCACACCAAAAATAAAATTCAAAGCAGTCCTCTCACCAGAAATGTTGTGTTTAGCGGGTATAAGGGGAATCAATGAAGAACAGCCAGAACTTAAATGCTGGTAAGCTAATACAGTTAAAATGGCTGGATCATATTAAAGAGCAGTGAGATCACGTTCAAGGTTATAAAATCGAAGCACTGCACCAGTTCTCTTAGGCCCCATCTACACCAAGCAGGATAGAGTGGTATAAAACTGGTATGAAAGCAATATATAAAAGGCAAGAGCCATACCAAGCAGGATATAGCGGTATATGGTATGTGTCAATGGGCCTCAACAGTTGTCAGTGCACTTCAATACCTCTATAAAGCAGTAGTGTGGCTCCTGCCTTTTACATACTGCTTTCATACCGCTTTCATACCACTATATCCTGCTTGGTGTAGATCTGGCCTTAGTCATTTGTTACAAATTCCTAGCGAGCAAATTTGGGGAAAATATTGCCATCCACCAAAATCCGATGATGCGGCAGCAGAGCAAATAACGGCGATCATTCTCTAAAATAAGGCAGTGTTCTCTGTATGCCTTGTTTGAAAGAAATAATAATAAAAAAACCACTCCCCACTGCCATGGTGGCAGTGGGGAGTGGTCGGTGTATGCCACAAAAACCAGCCAGGAGGCTCACATTTTGCCAACCCCCGGTCTAAGGCCATAATTCAAAGGGATTTGACAAAAGTCTTGCCATGTGATTCCACTGAAAAATTGAGGGATGCTTTTAAAAAAAAAAGTAGGGAAATTACTTAGAGCAGGATGGCCACAAGAGGGATTTGCCAGATTTCAGGAATGTCACCAGCAAAATGTGGAGTGAATTTTATGGGTTCCTCCTCCTCAGGCAAATTACCTCAGGCATTTGGAGGGAAGGCAAGCCACTTTCGATAGGACACAGGGAAATATTCCCAAGGGGGTTTTATTGCATCACTAATTGGCTGTAATTTGGAAGAAAAAAGAAATGGCTCTATTCACCAAGCTCTCTGCCTGAGGTAATATGACTGTGCTCTCTCGTTTCCCCCATGCCCACCCCTCACGGCCTGTGTCTTGGCTTGGCTTGACGGCTGGGCCGGTGGAAGGGAGCAGAGCTGTCAACGCTGATGGAGATTTTTTATCAGTGCATGACTCCAGGTGGAATACCTCCCACCTCTTGGCGGATGTATCTGTCAGCCAGGCGTGTGGTGTGCTCAGTGAGCCAAGTGTGTGTGTGCGTGCACATGCGCATGGACAATGTGGTGATGCTGTGGAGCACACACACTTTCTCTGTCACTCATACATAGAACATTAGTGCTAAAGCAACCGGTTCTCTTACCAAATGTATGCATTTGAAGTTTGTTGTATTCCCAGCTGTCATTCAAGGTTAGGTGAATGGGCACAGATCCCCCCTCTCTCAAATAAACACACACACACACACACACACACACACACAAAACTACAAAAAAAACCCTTGTCCTGTTTCTACACACATTTGAATTCTGTCGAATTCCCTCCATTCAGGAGCATCAGATTTCACTATGGGCCTATGGATCCCATGGTCTGGGCTTCACTTAATTACAGCCCCAAAAGGTTTTCTGGAATGCAAATTTCTTGATTAAACTCGAAGTTTGGAGGAGAAATGGTTCATGTCACACTTCACACTAGGTTTTTAATTTACTTTTTGTACATTCTGCTGCGGCTCTAATTCTCTCCCTCTCTCTCAGGGCCTAACTACACATGTTGTTCAACATGTATTTGACAAAGGGTTGTTTAAGGCTGCACTCCTCTGCACACTTGCTTGGGAGTCAGCCCCACTGACATCAGTGGGATTGACTTCTGAGTAGACATCATCATCATCATCATCATCATCATCATCATCATCTACTTCATCTTTGTTGTTGCTGTTGTTATTTATTATATTTCTATATTTCCTAATGGCCAAAGCTCACTAAGCAGGTCACAACAGATCAAGACCTTAAAAACGCGATGGCCCCATTCAGATGACACCTATAACCATGCCATTAACCCTTTTGTGGTTAGTGTGGTTAGGGCAGCATGGTGTCGCCTGAAAGTCCATTTTCTCTAACCATCCGTCCCATTAACCACATTGTGGTTAGGCTCACTAACTACATTGTGCAACATGGTTAGCAGCACTAACCATGGCTAAAAGTGTCATCTGATACGTGTCTGTGGTTAAGGGGCTGGGGTTAAGAGGTTAAGTTATAGAGCTTCCAATAACGTGGCCTAACTAGGCTGGGCCACTCTAGCTAGCAGGCGCTGTGGCTGCTCTGGACTGCCAATTGATAGGGTTGCTGTGGCTGCCATTTCGGGTTTCACATTAAGTTTTTGGAGCAATTTTTGCTGTTCTTAGCAGAGTGTGCTTACAGTAGAGCTTTTGAAATTTCCTCATACAAAACACCCATTTCTCCTACCTCGTTGAAGCGCCATTACACCCCTCAGGTTCTGATTACTGTGGCAGCACTGCCTGATGATTCTGCTAGTGCGGTTGCCTTGGAAGGCATCTACCTCCCCTGTGATGACTGCGGAGGTATACTAGGCATGGCGATGCAGAAAGTAAAAGAGCCGCTCACTCAACGGGGCCATGCAGGTATGTAATTGCTGATTTCATTGGTGCCTGCACTAAAATGACGTCCGTAACTGCCAGGGCTCCAAGTGCTAAGGCTGCTGGGATATGGGGTGGATTACTTGGAGGAATCAGGTGCTCCACTAACCACCTTGTGGTTAGCGTGTGGTTAAGGAAAACTTAACTACAAAAGGCTTAACAGTGTCAACTGCAAGCGTTCTGCGTGTGGTTAGCGTTAACCACAGCTGAACATGGTTAAGCTAACCCCAAAGGCCCGAGTGCGTCTGAACGGGGCCAATATAAAACATCATATAAAAACCATGTGCATACCCCCCAAAATTGAAAACAATCAACAATAAAAATTCCAGGACCTATTCAAAGCTTAGCATATGCTGTCAAATGCCTGGGAGTAAAGGAAAGTATTTACCTGGAGCCAAAAGGATGGCAATGTTGGTGCCAGGTGAACCTCAGTTGGGAGAGCGTTCCATATTGGGGGGCACCACAGAGAAGGCCCTCTCCCTTGTTGCCAACTTCTGAACCCCCCACAGAAGAGGCACCCAGAGGAGGGCCTTGGAAGATGATTGTACTATACAGATAGGTTCATATCAGGAAAGCTGCTCTTCTGTTAGGTATTTCGGTCCATGTAAGGCTTTATTGTGTATAGGAGATGTATAGGATTGCACTGCAATGCTGCCATTTTCATTTTGACCACAATATTGTCCCCAGCATGTGAAGCAGTGAGCTGAACCAATTGGCTTGCTATCTTTGGGAGGCGCACAATCAATGAGGACGTTGGTGTGGTGAGAGACCCCATGAACCCATGTCATGCTGTTCAGGATCTCATAGCGATAGCATTGGGAGTGGGTACATACCAAAACCTCACCTAGGATGCCAAAATACTTTGAGAAGGCTGTGAGGCTTCCACACCACACAGCGAGCAGGCAATGGTAGTGGCTTCTCCTCCTCTAAAGTGCAGCCATCTTTACTCCTTTTCTCCCTCTGAACGGTTAAGTCCAATTCCTCTTTTTGCATGTCGTGAGCAGGCCCTTTCCCTAGGCTTTCCCTCATGAACTGTGGCAAACTGACAAGATACTCATGTCAGTGAGATTTCTTTTATTGATGAAATCACACGGTTACAAGCATAATGGTTTCATTTTTTTGACACCCACACCACTTAAAGCTGATACCGGTGAGAAAGCTTTAGGCTTCAGTCTTGATGTGATCCTTTAGGCAATCACTCAGGGGAGAGAAGTGTAGGGCTAGCCCCTATCCTATCTGAGCATTTCCAGATGCCACATATGCTGGCTCTTCAAGAACATGGCCAGAGCCCAAGGGAAGAGCTCCAGGCACAGGGCTGCCTGAAGCCCGGCAGAGACAGATCGATCCTGCACCAATCATACCCAGCCTGCTGGAAACGCTGAGCTGACCAAGGAAAGTAAAACCTCAGGGAGGGGCATCCTAGGCCTAGGAAACCTCCCCTGCATGTACTTTAGCTGCAGGGAAGCTCTCTCACAGGCCACATGCACACAACCCAGAGTACAGAACATCATAGGCCTAGGAAACTCCCCTGCATGTATTTTAGCTCCGGGGAAGCTCTCTCGCAGGCCAGACACACACAATCCAGAGTAAACGCAAGTCCAAGTCTATGAAAAGCCTCAGAGCACTTTACATGACACAATCCTTAGAAATTCAGAGTCCAAATAGCAAATGAGCGAGCATATACAGAGTGCTTCCAAAATCTCCAAACAGGTAGAACCCAAACACGAGGGGTTTCAGGCCAAGCGTCGAAAGATGATCTCTAGCAAGGGTTCTTCACCCTTGCTCCCCCCCCCCCCCCTTATAGACTGGAGGCCTAGCTTATTCCAAGCCACTTGACAGGCAGGCCCTCAGACCTGTAAACTACCCCCATGTGCCAACAGGGGGTAGTTCAACATCCTTTTGATGATGCTACAATGTGAGTGACAGCTTGTAAGAGAGGACCCCTCCTTATCCAAACATTATTTTGCTCCCAGGGAAAACTAGTAACTTCCAAAGTCGCTACCAGCACTCCCATGGGAAACAGAGACAGATTATAAGCTTACAGAGAACATTGACTTTTCTTAAAACAATCCCAAAGGCTACAACGTACCATCCACGAGGCCTCTGGCCTCATGGTACACCCAACACTGTGTTGCCCGAAGAGGTAAGATTCACAGGAAGGCAAGGAGAGCACTGCAGAAGGAGTGGGCAGATGAGTCATTGGGGGAAGAAGCTACCATCACTTGCCCAATCCTTCCTGCTGAGAAAAGAAACAAACTGAGTGATTGGATGAGGGGCAGCAGCTGCTCCTGCAAGGGGGTTGAATATCTAAAGGTGGTTGGATCAATTCTTGGAGGAGAAGGCTATCAATGGCTACTAGTCCTGATGATTGAGTGCAAACTTCAGTATCAGAGGCAGTAAGCCTATATGCACTAGTTGCTGAGGAACATGGGTGGGAGGGTGCTGCTGCACCATGTCCTGCATGTGGTTCTCTGGTTGACAGCTAGTTGGCTACTGTGTGTACAGAGTGCTGGACTAGATAGACCCTTGGTCTGATCCAGCAGGGCTCTCCTTACATTCTTAAGAAGTGGCCATTGCTTCCCCTGACTCATCTCCGTGCCTTATGCATAGCATATTTCTGGGGAGATGTGAAGCTTAGTTCCACCTCATTGTTCCATTGTAGCATGGGAGAATGTAGAATCAGTATATCCAAATTTGATTTCCCCCCTCCTTTATGAGTGAATATATTTATCCCGTGTTTGCATATATTTTATCAGAGAATTGGCATGTTATTGGTTTATTTATTGTTACACTTATATCCCACCTTCTTTCTTCTTGCTAGGAACCCATGGCAACTCACAAAGTCATCCTCCTCTCTATTTTTATCCTCACAACAACCTTATGAGGTTGGTTAGGCTGAGAGTCAATGACTGGCTCAAATAAATACACCCACTGAGCTTCATGGCCAAGTGCAGACAAACCCCCTGATCTCCCGAGATCTCATCTGGATTTCTTTTGTTATCTAGTTATTCCCACATTTCAGAATAATTTTGTTTCACGTCATTCAGTAATTTTCCTGCCGTTTTATATTGCATTGTTTTCAATTCATTAACTTTTCATGTATTCTACCAGAACCTGCTTGTTTATGCTTTTGTGCCAATTCAGTAATTTGCTAATAATCTGGCCAATTCCCACTCCCCTTGTTATTTCAGAGAAGATGCTAATTCCTAAAACAAACCAAAATGACTCCATTGTGATTGTCGAGGTCCTTTTAATGCTGTTTCTGCCTTCAAAGCCATCCGATACAGTAGACCAATGGTCTTCTACTGGTCCAAACCTGAGACCCACCTCAGGCTCCCAACCTACAACATGGGACCCACTTTCACAATTTTCCCCATGCCTAACATGACGGCAACAGCTTAGCTATGACCCATTTGGATTGATCTTATGACCCACTTTTGAGTTACGACCCACCAGTTGAAGACCACTGTGGTAGACCACCAATATCTCCATTTTAGAGATGGGGATGGGGATGACCCCAGGTTGAGGAAGTAATGATTTCTCCAGGGGCGCTAAAGGTATTCATGGCTCCTCAAGAACTTCTCCTGCTGTGTTTCAGGACAAGGATTTTATCTTGGGTCTCTTGCATCAAGGCATAGCAGTTTTAGCTGTCAGATCACACCGGTTCAAAACATCTTCTCTTTTTTCTCATTTAAAACCACAAAATCCAAAGCTTCAGGTTTTGCAAATAGGACGGTGCTATTACAAATGTTTGATTCACACACAGATTCATGCTGCTGTGAGTGCAAACGTCTGAGGGTAAATGTCAAGGAAAACGGGGGCTGGAACAAGATCAGATGAGAAGTGCTGCATGGATAAAGGAACCTCCAGACCTCCCTTAATATTAGAACTCCAGACCACTCAATGAAATTGATTGGCAGGAGATCCAGTGCAGTCAAAACAATGCACCACCTCTCTACACCATGCAGAATACACAGCCACAAGATGTGGTGATGGACATTGGCTCAGGTCCCGTTAGAAAGGGATTGGAGAAACTTATGGAGGACGATAGGTCTAGTGCAGGGGTGCTGACCCTCTGTTAGCTCAAGAGCGGCATTCAATTTTGGAAAAGCTCTCAGGGGCTGCATTCCAATGGTGATTGGGGCAAGGAGCAAACGGGACAGTGCCCAAAACCAAAACAATCCAGCAGATTTTATCGTGAAGTTCTTACTGGCAGTGGCATGGGGTTGGTGACAGGGCCTGTTTCTGGTCTCACGGAGATCTGGGCAAAGTGCCCTCTGCTGGTGAGTGCTGGTGGGCTTCGTTGGCAGTAGCATTTGGCAGCAGCCATTAGTGACAGCAGTGGCAACAGTGTTCCATGCAGAGTCAGGTGGTGGGTGCCTGTTATTTAAACCCCCCAAAATGCCTTGGAGCAATTCTACAGGGACTCCAGCAGAGATGCAGAGAGCATTCTCTTCTGTGCATAGGTGCTTTGGGTACAGTTAGCCAAATTGATTTCTTCTTCTTCTTCTTCTTCTTCTTCTTCTTCTTCTTCTTCTTCTTCCTCCTCCTCCTCCTCCTCCTCCTCCTCCTCCTCCTCACTTTGGTGTGCCACATTGGCCTGCATCCAGTAAACAGTTTTTCGGAATAATGGTTGTGCGCGCTCTGATTCAAGACTGGAAAGGGGCACTTCCGTCCGTGTTGAGGGATGGAGATGGCTTCCGAGCCCCCCACCCCTTGCATCTTTGCAAAGTCACACGTGCCATGCCGCCCGAGGCTTCTTGTCCCTCTATCTTCCCAAGCAGTGATTGCTGGGAAGAGAACATGACAAGGTCTAAATTGAAATGAAAGGCAGGGGGCAGGGTGCTAACGAAGGTGACAGCAATTAAGCTAGCCCTCTGTTAGCAACAGCAGGGTGAATGAAGAGCGCTAATTAAGGAGGGAGTTGTTACTTCGCAGGCTGAGAGAAACCTAAGCCATAAGGATAAGGAAGAACGATGCTTGAGGCAAAAGGATGCCATTTCCTTCAACACTCTGAAATCAAACTCAGGCTTCGTTCAACACAGTTTTTCTTAGCTAGGGCTGCAAGCTTCAGCTGAGGAGGCAGTGTAGTTCATAGGGATGGGTGAGAATTTCATTTCAGTTTGCTTTGGGTAAGAATTTCCCATATTGGGGACAAACAGAACTTGGTGTGATTCAAACATTTTGAATGTGGGAGAAACGTTCTGAAACCGACAGACTTCAGAAACTGAAACTGACATTTGTGTCCATCCAGGCCAAGGGCACTGAGTGCTTTGTACTAGGGGTGTGCACGGACCCCCCGGATCGGATCGGGACCCGGATCGGGACCTCCAATTTTGTCCCGGACCGGTTCGGACAAAATCGGAGGCCCCCCGGACCGGATCGAGTCCGATCCCGACCCAAAAATCGTACATTTTTGGATCGGCCGCCATTTTTTTCCCCATAGACTTGCATTGCAATGCAAGTCTATGGGGAAAAAATGGCGGCGGGTGGGTAAGGGGGGGCCTAACTCCCTCCCCCCCCCGGGGCCGTCCGCTGTGGACGGCCCCGGCAGGTAAGCCCCCTCCCCCGCGCTCCCTACCCCCCCTGGGGCCGCCCGCTTCCATCCGCTGGCGCCCGCGGGCGCCAGCGGATAGAAGCGGACGGCTCCGGGGGGGGTAAGCCCCCTTCCCCGCCACTGCTTACCTTCTTGGCCCGTCCGCTCCCGTCCGGCGCCGGCGGCTACTTCCAGCGGGCTCCGCGGCCTACTCTCGAGTAGCGCGCCGGGTGATGACATCACCTGGCGCGCCACCCTAGAGCAGGCCGCGGAGCCTGCTGGGAGTAGTAGGCGCCGGCGCCGGACGGGAGCCGCCGGGCAGGTAAGGGCCCCCCTCCCCCCTCCCCCCTCCGCGCGCCCCCTCCTCCCCTCCACGCACCCCCTCCTTACCTTCCCTGCCCGGCGGCTCCCGGCCGGCGCCGGCGCCTACTACTTCCAGCAGGCTCCGCGGCCTGCTCTAGAGTAGCGCGCCGGGTGATGACATCACCCGGCGCGCCACCCTAGAGCAGGCCACGGAGCCTGCTGGGAGTAGTAGGCGCCGGCGCCGGACGGGAGCCGCCGGGCCGGGCAGGTAAGGGCCCCCCTCCCCCCTCCCCCCTCCGCGCGCCCCCTCCTCCCCTCCACGCACCCCCTCCTTACCTTCCCTGCCCGGCGGCTCCCGGCCGGCGCCGGCGCCTACTACTTCCAGCAGGCTCCGCGGCCTGCTCTAGAGTAGCGCGCCGGGTGATGACATCACCCGGCGCGCCACCCTAGAGCAGGCCGCGGAGCCTGCTGGGAGTAGTAGGCGCCGGCGCCGGACGGGAGCCGCCGGGCCGGGCAGGTAAGGGCCCCCCTCCCCCCTCCCCCCTCCGCGCGCCCCCTCCTCCCCTCCACGCACCCCCTCCTTACCTTCCCTGCCCGGCGGCTCCCGGCCGGCGCCTACTACTTCCAGCAGGCTCCGCGGCCTGCTCTAGAGTAGCGCGCCGGGTGATGACATCACCCGGCGCGCCACCCTAGAGCAGGCCGCGGAGCCTGCTGGGAGTAGTAGGCGCCGGCGCCGGACGGGAGCCGCCGGGCTGGGAAGGTAAGGGCCCCCCTCCCCCCTCCGCGCGCCCCCTCCTCCCCTCCACGCACCCCCTCCTTACCTTCCCTGCCCGGCGGCTCCCGGCCGGCGCCGGCGCCTACTACTTCCAGCAGGCTCCGCGGCCTGCTCTAGAGTAGCGCGCCGGGTGATGACATCACCCGGCGCGCCACCCTAGAGCAGGCCGCGGAGCCTGCTAGTAGTAGTAGGCGCCGGCGCCGGACGGGAGCCACCGGGCCGAGAAGGTAAGCGCCCCCCTCCTCCCCCCCCCGCTGTCCACTTTCATCGGCGGGCGCCCGCTGGCGCCCGCCAATGGAAGCGGCGGTGGGCGCCAGTGGGTGCCCGCCGATCCGCCGATCCGCCGAACCGGTTCGGAGCTTTTTCGGACCGGTTCGGATTGGATCGGCCGATCCAGCTGTGGGATCGGAAATCGGATAATTTATCCGATTTCCCACTGGACCGGACTCGGATCGTGGATCGGGTCCGATCCAGTGCACATCCCTACTTTGTACCTAAAGTTCCTGGGTTTGAATCCCTGCATATTCAATCATGTTAGTGCTCAATTAGGGTTGCCCCCTCTTTGCCCTGGATACGTTTTGACCCATCTTGAACAACTACATGGAAGGCAGGCAAAGCGTGGTTATACCCATTTGGGTTTGGTCAGTGATGGTGGGTGAGAATTGTGTTTAAGTTCTTTTTTGATCAGATTTGACCCACTTTTTCATTGTTCATATTCAAGAGAGAAGGAACTTGTGGTTTTCAAATGTCCGATTGACCTCCGTAGGGTTGCTCTGAGCTGACAAGTATAGGATTGCAGCATACGGCGTTAAACGGAAGTTGTCACATCACAGCATTTGAAAGCCTGGTGTATGGTGGTTGCTATTTTTAAGAGAGAGGAAATTTGGGAGTTGTTGCTCCAGGTGGAGTGGTGCACCCCCTGGATCCATATCTCTGCACACCTGAACCCAACCAATGGATAATGGGACCAGTAAGAACAATAGTGGCTTAATGAACACCAGTAACCTTGGGTGTTTTTGCTAAGAGTCAATTCAATGCATCATTCCTCACTGCTCTGGAATATTGACACAGTTAAGAAGAGCCAGTGTGGTGTAGTGGCTAAAGGGTTGGACCAGGAGTCAGGAGATCTGGGTTCTAGTCGCCACTCAGCCATGGAAACCCACTGGGTGACTTTGGGCCAGTCACAGACTCTCAGCCCGACCTTCATCACAGGGTTGTTGTTGCGAGGATAAAATGGAGCGGAGGAAGAGGATTGTGTACGCCACCTTGGGTTTCTTGGAGGAAAAAAGGCAGGATATAAATGCAATAACAACAACAATAGAACACCAAGATTGTTTCAATTAATAATTCACAGTAAATAATCATGTATAGTACACAGGGCTGGCATCAAAGGGAGGCATGGTCAGGCATCTGCTGAGGGTCCACACCCCAGCAGGAGCCATTTCACATCATTTCTCCCCAGGAATTGCCTCTCCACTTCGCTATTGCAATCTGCTTGTTCACCTGCCCCTGGCTCTGACCCGGACTACAATGGTGGGGAGAAGGAGGAGCAGGAGATGCCACCACCACGGCCTCCTTGATCAATGGCTTCTCTGCCAGAAGCAAGCGATAGCCATGACGAGAAAGAAGAGGAGGACCAAGAACAGCTGGTGACAGTGGTGATGAGAAGGTAGATTCCCTTTTAGGGTAGGCTGACCAGATAAAATCCAGGCCAGGGCTCATGTAACTTTAACAGTTGTAGAGAAAAGGGAATTTCAGCCAATGTCCTTTGTATGCAATTAGTTCCTGATGATATGACTTCTTCATCACAACAGTTAAAGTTGCAGGCATTATACTAGAGTAACTATATACAAAAGAAGGCAGGGCCCCTGCAATTTTAACTGTTGTGGTGAAGAGGGAATTTCACCAGGAACTAATTGCATACAAATGACCCTGGCTGAAATTCCCTTTTCTCTACAACTGTTAAAGTTACATGAGCCCTGACCTGGATTTTATCTGATCAGCCTAGAATATCTGTCAATTTTGCCTGTGTGAAATATTCCATCATTGTCCACTAGGGAGCAAAGATGGAATGGTGTGGGCTCTCCCACACTAGAGGCATTCAAGAGGCAGCTGGACAACCATCTGTCAGGTATGCTGTAAGGTGGATTCCTGGATGGACCTTAAAGGCCCCTTCCAATTCTACTATTCTATGATTCTAATGCTCCAGTCTTGCCTTGTGAAGAGAAGATGTGGGCTCGATCTACACTACTGCTTTATAGAGGTACTGAAGTGCACTGATAACTGTTGGGGCACAGGACACATTCCATATTCCGCTTTCATAGTGTTATTTCCTACTTTTTATTCCACGGTCATAATGATTTGACACAAGGTGTAGATTTGGCCCTGGATTCAAAACACCCTATAGCTCCTGATAGCCTCTGATGAGAGCTCACCATAATACAGCTGCACTAAATGTTCCTCCGCTGACGCTTGGGCACTATAATATACCCAGGAGCCTATTAATCTGTTAATATTTATAATTGTGCCTGCAGGGAATAACCTCATTTCTTTTGAGAGCTTAATTAATCATGGAATCAAACTGACTCAGGGAGGTTTCTCTAGATAGGAGATAAATTTGTATAGCTGGCAGGACAAAATAGAGCAGCCAGGGGTCACTCAGACCCTTTATCATGGCTGCCAGTGTCAGCAAAAAGCACCTAGGATCTCGTCACAGAGAGAACATGAGGTGAGGGAAATTAATCCATCAGAACCGGAGGGCAGTGTCAGGAGAGGCTTGCCTGGGAATGGCTTTTGTATATGGCAGACCCTTGGAGGGTGCAGAGTACTGGACTCAAGGGTTGGCTCCAGACTTAGTCATATTTAGAGTAGACCCATTCAATGAATGGGACTTAAGCTAAGGATGGAGAAGACATTTGTTCAGTTCACATTTTAATATCTACTGTCTTGAACAGGTCTATTATTACAAAAAATTGATTCCTGAAATTGTTTTTAGCTTTTTTAATTGTTTTAAATTTGTATGTATTTTTTTAGACCGTTTTTTATCATAATGTTGCATTTTGTAATGTTGTTGTATTGACGAATTGTTGTAAACCAGCCAGAGAGCTTCAACTATGGGGTGGTATAGAGATTATGATGATGATGGCGATGATAATGTGAACTTACCTAATTTGCACTTTTCAACCATTATGCGATTTGAAATTCTGTTCTTCAAAATTTGCACTTCTCCAAATTTTGCATTTTTTTTTTTAAAAGGGCATACAAAATGTATATGTTTTGGAAATATTTTAAAATGCATTAAATTAGAAAAATTGCTTGCAAACAGTGTATATTTAGCAAAAATGCATATAAAAAAGCATGTATTACAAGTACAATGTACAAAAATGCTGATGATTTTTTTTCATTCCTCCAGACACCCACCCACCCACCTACCCAAAATCTCAGAGTTTGGGATGAAATGGTTAGGTTTGGAATAATGTGAAACTGAAATGGACAGATTTACCCATCCCTAGTCAGGACTACCCGATATCCCATTGATTTCAGTGGGTCCACTCTAAGTATGACTAGGGCCCTTTCTACATCTATGGGTGTAGAGGGAGGGAGAGGGGGATGATCCCAGAGTTGCCAGGTTCTGGGATTGTCATTCTTGTGCAAACGGGTGTGACATCCCGGAAGGTAGCAGACATTGTGCTCACCATTTTTTAAAAAAAGAATGGAGGAGGGAGTGCAATCGCACTCCATTGCAACAGGGTAGGTTTTTTTTTTTAAAAAAAAAGAACCCCCAAATCATCCCCGAACCCCCTCCCTGCCATCCCAGGTGTGGCAAAATTGCTGCCACCCCCTTCCCTGATGAACACGGAGCTGCATAGCGTGGCTCCGTGCCATTTCTGGTGCCCGCTTACTCGCGAGTAAGCAGGCACCAGCCGGGATGGGCGCCCACACCTCCTGCTATCTTGGGACATTCCCAGGACCACAGGAAAAATCGGGTTTTCCCAGGGATTCTTTATCACGGGGAAAACCCATGCCCATTCCCCCTGCTCCGGGAGTCCCTGTGCGTCATTTGCACACGCAGGGACAACCAGAGGACGACTGCAGAATAAAAGGCCAGTGTAGAAATGGCCTCAGTGTGACAAAGTCTGAATCCAACCCCAAATGTTGCGCAACTGGTTTGTGACTGCCCTACCAGACCATTTCTAGTGAGCACTTCCATGGCTAGTCTGCAGCCTTGTTCACTCTCCTTATCCCTTCCCCCCTCCCCAAGACCCATGCTTGGCAGTGACTTACCTGAGCTTGTACCATTACGATGCTTAAAGCAGGGCACATCTCACAGTGGAAGAGGCACCAACCAAGCAAACTGGATGCCCAAAGACGTGGTTTGTTTGTTTGTTTGTTTATGTGCGTGTGCAAAAGGGCTTGGGTTGGATTCAGGTTTAGGTGGGTGCATGTGGTCCTCGCAGAAGAAGACTTTCCCATCCCTCCTTCCCACGACAGCTCCTTCAGATCCCTAAAAGTCCTACACAGAGGGTTGGGGGATCTGGATGAATGGGTTGAGCTGTGGTGCAGGGGGAAGGGAGAGGAGGAATCCCAGGAAATTGGTTGGAGGACCTTCCATGAGCGGAGCCCTTCCTTCCACAAATCCAACCCCTTCAATCTTAGAGTCTCACTTATTCACTGATTCTATTGAAGGTGCGTGGGCTACACAGACAGCTGTTTAAGAGCCACAAACACAGACACTTCTTAATGGCAACAATTTATAATAATAAAAGAGGATACATGTCTCTTTGCTTGTCTATCCCTCAGCACCGTAGCACCACGATGATGAAGCTTAGACAACGGAGACTTGGCGTGCATACTAATGGGATCCTAGGCGCCTGCACCACTGGGTTATTTTGTTTCTGAAACACATCCATACATTTTAATCCATTTAAAGGTGTCCATCTGCGTGTATGAAGGCTGCTGTAACATCTTCACCAACTATGGGCAGAGTTCCCTCACCAGCACATAGCTCTGCAGTCCATATAGCCTGAAGCCGGGGGAGGGGGGGAGGAATTAGTAGGCTGACCATATGAAAAAGAGGACAGGGCTCATGTAACTTTAACAGTTGTGGGGAAAAGGGAATTTCAGCCAGTGTCATTTGTATGCAATTAGTTCCTGATGAAATTCCCTCTTCATCACTTAAAGTTGCAGGCATTATATTAGAGTGACCATATACAAAAGAGGGCAGGGCCCCTGCACCTTTAACTGTTGTGATGAAGAGGAAATTCCACCAGGAACTAATTGCATACAAATGACACTGGCTGAAATTCCCTTTTCTCTACAACTGTTAAAGTTACATGGGCCCTGTCCTCCTTTTCATACGGTCAGCCTAGGAATTAGTAGGTTTTAGGACAGAATTATATGTCTGCCCCTACCCCTTCTGTGGGCACCCCCTTCAAGGGAATGAAGTGGACAGACCTCTCCTTCTGAGAGCTGTAGAAGTGCACCATAGCAGGGGTCATGCTTAGGGATGCCAGCGGATATGGCGTCACTCAGACAGGGAGTGGTATACGTTTGTTTGAAGTCTTCATTGTCTCCAGCAAAGGGCTATTCCCATCTGTGTGAAACTCCCCAAACTGATTTCATAACTCTCTCTCTCTCTCTCTCTGACACACACACATGCAAAATAATAATAATAATAATAATAATAATAATAATAAAATTATTATTGATCTATAACAATATAGATCAAATGCATACATTAATTAAAGGGCATATAAAACAATCAACACGTTTTAAAATTCTGGGTAGGCCTGCCAGAAGAGGCTAGTCATTATAGCTGCCTTAAACTCGGAGACAGTGTTAAATTGACGAATCTCCTCCGGCAGGCCATTCCAGAGTCTGGGGGCGACAGAAGAGAAGGTCCTCTGGGTAACAGTTGTCAGCCTAGTTTTGGCTGACTGAAGTAAATTCTCCCCAGAGGACCTGAGTGTATGGGGCGGATTGTACAGGAGAAGGCGATCCCACAGGTAATCTGGTAACACACACTCCGCTTTCCTGAAAGTATTCCCCTCTACAATTTTCTCACTGTAACTGGGCTTTTAAAAAGCTTTGCTTGGCACTAAAATCCTAAATCCATCACAGGTGAGGGAAGCAGGGAGAAGAGATTTTCCCTGCCTGGGGGAGAGGAGGTAGGGTCTAGGGGAGAAACTGGCAGGCTGGATGGGGACCCCCATTGACCATATATGGCCCATGGGTAGGGATGTAATAGAAATTCATTTTTGATCAAAATTTACCCAGTTTGCCCCTTCCAAACTGAACATGGACTCGGACGCAATTTACGGTCGACATCATTACATTTCTGAGCTTGCAGTGTGATTTGCTGAATGCAGTAATAATAATAATAATAATAATAATAATAATATAATAGTAATAAGAATGTGTTCAACAACATGCATCCGTTTGAAAAATGCACATGAAAAAATGTGTACTTTTGAAAATTGTGCAGAAATGTGCTTAAATTAATGGGAAAAGAATGTGTACATTTCACTGATGTGGGCAATTGATGCATACATTTGGACCTATATTCACAGAAGTATGAATGGATTTTCATACTAAAAGAAAAAAAACCCCACAAGGTTCGCAATCTCATACAAAGTCGAATTGGAACAGGCTTTGCACATCCCTACCCATGGGCCAGCTATGGCCTTTCCCGTTTCTTAAGGGAAAGCCTTTAGCTGAGTGGAGTAAAGCTCAGAAGGTCCCTGGTTGAATCCCTAGCATTTCCAGCTGGGGCTGGGCAACCCTCTTGTCAGAACCTGGGTGAGCTGCTGCTATCAGTGTACTCAGAACAGGGCTAGTGGGACCGATGGATTATCTGATTCAACGTAAGGCAGCTGTAGATGGACAGACTAACTGTGGGTCCGGGAGCATTGAGCACTCATGGCTTCACTGCTGCTGCTCTCCTGCACAAGCTGGGGATGCAGGATGAAGTTAGGTGTCTTTCTGTGTGTGCTGGTCTGGTTATATTCATTTACTTGGCCTGGAGGAATGTGAGTGGTTACTCTTACTCAATAAGAAAATAAACACGTGGTTATTTCTCCAGTGTGACTTAGCCAATGGCCATGGACTCCTGTGAACTTTAGCTGGTGGTCTACACAGCAGCAACATACAGGCTGAATTCGGACAACACGCTGAACAACTGTGGGTTGTTGAAGCAACAACCCACTGCGTTGTTAACCATGTTGTCCGAATTCAGCCACACAACCCACAGTTGTTAAAGTAACAACCCAAAGTTGTTAGAGGAACAACTGAGGAACAACTCATTTGCGAGTTGTTGAGGGATTTTACAACTGACAAACGTGTTGTCCGAATTGGGGCATTGTTGAAGCAACAACCGTGAGTTGTTGAGCAAAGAAAATCAGAGAGCGGAGTGGCAAGAGAGGCAGAAAGTGGGCGGCCGCTCAAGCACGCTTGCAACAGAGACCCAGCTTCGCCTCCATAGCAGCCAGGACGCCCACCTCCCCCACCAGGCAGCCGGCACGGAGCTCAACAAGGGGCCACCTCCTGCAAGCACTCATGCAGGGTGCCCAGTCAGCTACCCAAATGGACAGGGAAGTGCACCAGAAGGGCACTACGGCAAAGGGGGGGAGGGGGAGATGGAATAAGGAACAACCCACTCCTTGCAGGACCAGGCTCCCAGGTACTGAGCCAGCTGCTGTGGACAATTACATCAGTCCCCCTCCCTTCCTGGGAGGGATATTTAAGCTGCTGGCTGAGGGGGCCTGGGAAAGCCATCAACCTGCAGGAGAGGGAGGCTTGCCGCCAGAGGAGGAGGAGGAGGAGAGGAGGAGGAGTGTGCCTGCCTGCCGGCTTTCTGTTTTTGTCTTTGGTTGTTTTTTGTTTTTTGTTTTTGTTTTTTCCTCTTTCCCCAGGCTTGAGCTATGTGCCTGGGAGGGAGGATACAGGGCCAGGTGAGGGGATCTGAGGGGAGCACAATCAGGGTAGTGACGGGTAGAGGGAGATATGGCGTTGTGAGGAGGACTTGCCAGGTTAGGGAAACAAGGCCCAGACAGTTAATGGCTGTGCCTTGTTCCGGTCCCCCTCACACCCACAGGCTTGTTGGTTGCCTTATCAGCCAGCCCTCAGGCCTCCGGGTGCTGCTTTTAAATGCCAGATCAGTGCATAATAAGATCTCCCTCATCCACGATTTAATTGTGGATGAGGCAGCCGATCTGGTATGTATAACCGAGACCTGGGTGGGAGAGCAGGGAGGAGTTAGTCTCTCCCAGTTATGCCCACCGGGGTACTTGGTTCAGCATCAGGGTAGACTTGAGGGCCGGGGAGGGGGGGTTGCTGTGGTCTATAGGAATTCCATCCCCCTCTGCAGGCTCCCTGTCCATGCGACTACTGGTCTGGAGTGTTTGCACCTTGTGTTGGGCCAACGGGACAGATTAGGGATTCTGTTGGTGTACCGCCCACCCCGCTGCTCAACAGACTCCCTAGCTGAGCTGACAGAGGTGGTCTCTGGTGTACTGTTGAGGTCCCCCAGACTCTTGGTTCTGGGGGATGTCAACATTCATGCCGAGGGCACTTTATCTGGGGCAGCTCAGGATTTCATGGTTTCCATGACAACCATGGGACTGTCCCAACATACCATCGGCCCAACACATGTAGCAGGGCATACTCTAGACCTGGTTTTTTCAACTGGACATGGAGATGGGGATCTGAAAGTGGGGAACTTTACATCAACCCCTCTGTCATGGTCAGATCACCACCTGCTGAGGTTTAGACTTACAGCGGCTTTTCCCCTCTGCAAGGGTGGGGGACCCATTAAGATGGTCCGCCCCCGGAGGCTAATGGATCCAGATGGTTTCCAGAGGGCTCTGGGGAGTTTTCCGGCTGATAGGGCTGGCTCTCCTGTCGAAACCCTGGTTGATCTGTGGAATGCAGAAATGACCCGGGCAGTTGACACGATTGCTCCTGAGCGCCCTCTCCTGTGTAGAGCTCGAACGGCTCCGTGGTATACCCCAGAGCTGAGAGTGATGAAACAAAACAGGAGACGGCTTGAGGGCAGATGGAGACGAACTCCTGATGGATGCAATCAAACACTGGTAAGTGCTTATGGTAAGCTGTATTCAGGGGCAGTGAGGGCAGCAAAAAAACAATACTTTGCTGCCACTATTCAATCATCAACCTGCCACCCAGCGGAGCTTTTCAGAGTTGTCCGGGGGCTTTTACATGCTGGCCCCAAGGACATGGTAGAACCATCTGAGGCCCGCTGTAATACATTTGCTGGGCACTTCCAGAATAAAATCTCTGGCATCCGTCAGGACTTAGACTCCAGTGTTATAGCAGATGAATCTAGTGAGGTATCCAGAGCACAGGCTTGTCCTGTTTTCTTGGATGAGTTTCAGTTGGTGCAGCTCGAGGATGTTGACAAGGTGCTTGGACAGGTTCGTGCAACCACTTCCATATTGGATCCTTGCCCCTCTTGGCTAATAAAAGCTAGCAGGGATGGAACAACTGGCTGGGCCAGGGAAGTGATTAATGCCTCTTTGCAAGAGGGAGTGGTCCCAGGCCTCCTGAAAGAGGCGGCAGTGAGACCACTCCTAAAGAAATCTTCCCTGGACCCTGAAAATCTGAATAACTACAGGCCAGTAGCAAATGTTCCATTCCTGGGCAAGGTCCTGGAGCGGGTGGTTGCGAGCCAGCTCCAGGCACTCTTGGATGAGACTGATTATCTGGATCCATTTCAGTCGGGTTTCAGGCCTGGTTTTGGTACGGAAACAGCCTTGGTCGCCCTGTATGATGACCTATGTCGGGAGAAAGACAGGGGGAGTGTGACTCTGTTGATTCTCCTTGATCTCTCAGCGGCTTTCGATACCATCGACCATGGTATCCTTCTGGCACGACTGGCTGAGTTGGGAGTGGGAGGCACTGCATTGCAGTGGTTCCGCTCCTACTTGGTGGGTCGGCTCCAGAAGGTGGTGCTTGGGGAACATTGCTCGGCCCCGTGGATTCTCCAGTATGGGGTTCCGCAGGGGTCAGTTTTGTCCCCCATGCTGTTCAATATCTACATGAAACCGTTGAGTGCAGTCATCCGGAGTTTTGGAGTGCGTTGTCATCAGTATGCTGATGACACGCAGCTCTATTTCTCCTTTTCATCTTCATCAGGCGAGGCTGTGGATGTGCTGAACCAGTGCCTGGCTGCGACAATGGACTGGATGAGGGCTAATAAACTGAAACTCAATCCAGACAAGACTGAGACGCTGTTGGTGGGTGGTTCCGCTGACCGGATGGAGGGTGTTCAACCTGTTCTGGATGGGGTTGCACTCCCCTTGAAGGAGCGGGTTCGTAGCTTGGGGGTTCTCCTAGAACCATCTCTGTCACTTGAGGCGCAGGTGGCCTCAGTGGCACGGAGTGCCTTCTACCAACTTCGGTTGGTGGCCCAGCTACGTCCCTATCTGGACAGGGATAACCTGGCTTCAGTTGTCCATGCTCTGGTAACCTCCAAGTTAGATTACTGCAATGCACTCTACGTGGGGCTGCCTTTGAAGGTGGTTCGGAAGCTGCAGCTTGTGCAAAATGCAGCGGCCAGATTGATAACTGGAACCAGTAGGTTCGAACATATAAGACCTACTCTGGCCCGCTTGCATTGGCTGCCTGTATGTTTCCGAGCCCGGTTCAAGGTGCTGGTTTTAACCTATAAAGCCTTACACGGCTTGGGACCACAATACCTGATGGAACGCCTTTCCCGACATGAACCTACCCGAACACTACGTTCAACATCTAAGGCCCTCCTCCGAGTGCCTCCTCCGAGGGAAGCTCGGAGGTCGGCAACAAGAGAGAGGGCCTTCTCTGTGGTGGCTCCCCAATTGTGGAACGATCTCCCTGTCGAGGCCCGCCTGGCGCCAACATTGTTATCTTTTCGGCGCCAGGTCAAGACTTTCCTCTTCTCTCAGGCATTTGGCAATATCTGAGGAGCCTGGGTCTGTTTTGTTTTGTTTTTGTAGGTTTTTTTTTTTGTTTTTTTTGTTTTTTTTTGTTTTTGTTTTTTTGAAGTGTTGAAGTGGTTTTTAAATGTACAGATTGTGTGTATGTTGTATGTTTTTGCTGTTTTAATTTTTGTATATTGTTTTTAATTGTTTTTAATCCTATGTAAACCGCCCAGAGAGCTTCGGCTATGGGGCGGTATACAAATGTAATAAATAAATAAATAAATAAATAAACCCCAGGTGCCCTGGAGCAGGGGGCAGCCCCCCCCCACACCAAGAGGGGAACAACACCCCATCCAAAGAAGACCCCCACTGCACCGCCACCTCCACCCTCGCATCACCCAGAAGGATGAGGGCAGGGGAAGCGGCGACCAGAGAGCGCCCCCTCATCCGCCCAACACGGCTGGACAGCAAGCCATTGCCGGGCCCCGAGAATCCCATTGGGGAGCGCCGCACCTCTGCGGAAGCGTCCCGGGTGCGTGAAAGCATCAGAGCCAAGATCTGGCTGCACTAACCCCACCCCCTGTGAGCGTCGGCTGTGAAGTTTCATCTGTGGACTGGCATCTCTCCCTGGCATGCCGCCCCTCCACCACATCCCCTTGGCACGTTCCGTGCTTGGCTCCATGGGGGTGTGGCCTCGGCCGTCCCCTCTTCACCGCTGTGCCTTCCAGGCGCCTCCTCCCTTCCCGGGGGCAACTGTCCTTTCCGTAGGTTCTGCCCTGGCATAGTGGTGCCCATGTGCCATATTGCCCATGTCTGGTCTCCCTGCTGAATAAAATTTTCTATGCCACCCCACTCTCGCCTTCTTTCCTGTGTGTGCGGAAGATGCTCTAGGAGGGAGGTGGGGGGGTAGGGGGCTGGGGTGTGGGTGCCAATGTTGGAATTGCAGCGCTGGGTGTGTGGTGCGACTGTTGTATTGGTGCTGCCGTCCCTCCTGTCTGCCTCTTCGCCTGAGGCTGCTGAGTTCCACCCACTGACTGAGGCAGCCAATGGGGTTTGGTAGGCGTGTCCTGCATCGGCTTTAATGGCAGCGCCCATGGTTTTCGGCCGCAGTGCCTTCTGGTATACCTGCTGGAGGACTAACGGGGTTTGGTAGGTGGGGAAAATGGCGGCCGAGCTGTCAGTGAGAGCCGAGTGGGCAATCTGCAACCAGAGTGGTAGCCGATTCCTTGCAGCCCCTGCTGCAGCATGTTGTCTGTAGATTACCCACTTTTCCAACAACCGTCAGTTGTTCATTCAACAACCGAGGTTTAGCGTGTTGTCCGAATTGAGCCACAGAGTTTCCCTGGTATTCCTGAGGGCATAGGGCAGTGGTGTGTAACCTCTTTCTACCTGAGGGCCAAATTCTATTTCAGAGATGTTCAGGGTGGGGGTGGAGCTGCATTCCAGTGGTGGATGGGGCCAGAGTCCAAAGGGGCAGGGGCAAAAATACAAAATGTATGCGCTTATTGTAGCTTAAAGCTCTTCCTGCCAGTAACTAAGTCATCGAAGCATTTCAACCTTTTAGAATGGGGGCGGGGCACTACCCAATGAGTGGTGTTTGGGGAAAAGGGGGTAAGACTAGGAGAAGGGTGTCCCTGGGGACCTCCAGGGAGCTGAATTAGCACTCTCGAAGAGCCAGATGTGGCCCATTGCCCTGAGGTTCCCCACCCCTGGAACAGGGTAAGGGAAGAGAAATATCTCAAGTGGTGGCCGCCGGCATTAGACCTTTCACTTCTGGGAAGGATCGTCTCAGAAGCCAGTGGACCGATGGATTGTCTGACTCAACAGAAGGCAGCTTCCAACGGTTCCCAAGAGGGCAATACACTAAGCCATAATTAGCACTCATGTGCTAACATTACAAGCCGAGAGAGACTACCCTTAGATCACAGATGAGCTTTTTCCGAATGATTGCAGGGGAAGTTTATAATAATCACCCAACCCATTCTGAAGTGAGCCCAGAGGAGTTGGGCCATCACTAAACCAAACATGCATGGAACTACCATAAAGGGTAGTGTACTCTTGTGTAATGGTGAACTTGGCCTTGATTTTGTTTAGTAATTCAGCCCAAATCAAACCAGCTCTGAGTTTCAGTGACAGTGTTTTGGTATTCTTTCTTTCTTTCTTTTTGGTCTGTTTTCACAGTGGTTAAGGACCTTTCTAAATCCCATGCGTCTCTTTTAAGGCCACCATGAAGGAGATGTGAATGGGTGGTGGCTAGTGACGCTTGCCTATTAAGGCATCGGGAGTAATTGCTTTGCAAAGAGTTCTTGGATTGAGTGGCCATCTGTGTACTGTGCATGTGTTATTGATCCAGGTCGAAACCAAATCCCTAACCTGCCAATCAAAGACTTTCTATCTCATTACCAGCCCTTCCCTCTCCAAATCATCACACCCTATCTTATAGCAAGACATGGTAGCTTGGAACGAGGGCTAAACTTGATAGAGGCTGTGCTCCGGATCCCCTAGCAACAGGACCTTGTTGAGTGATCAAGCCTATGGTGGTGAAGGCAGAGTGATTACAATCATTGGCGACACATTGTCGTTCCGAGCAATTTGTACAACCCTCCCCAGGGCGGAAGGTCTAAATTCCATCTTGATATTTAAAACCAGCAATCGAATCAAGACAGGGACACCCACTGGTTGTAGCATTGCTGCTATTTCTAATAAGCATCTGTCCAGAACCACTGGCTCTCTTAAGTCATCTTGCAATAAATAGAAAGTGAGGCTGAAAATTTTGTCACGGGCCTTTGTCCCTGCCTGGTCTCGGCTCATTAGCATGGAGAAGCTGTTCTCTGAATGGGCACTAGGTGGCAGTGGAGGCACGTTTAGGGGGCTGCTGGACATATCCTCCCAGTCTCTAAGCCTTTTTGGTGGAGTCAGAATGACAGAGCAGGAAAAAAAAAGCCTTTGACTAAGGAAGGCTCACTGTTCAGGTGAATCCCTTCAGCAAGGAGTGTCCCGTTCCAACTTACAATCTGTCCTGGTCTCCAGATGTCTCCATTGTAGCCGGTGAGTGGGAAAGACTAGCAAAAAGATTGCACAGTGCTTTGGCATGTCAGATGCAGGGAAGGAACATGTTCCCCAATAGCTTTGTAGGCTTTTGGAAAATCCTGATCCCTTTCTGAACAAAAGCCATTAATGGAGATCTGGCAAAACAAAGAGTTCATAAGACAGTGTCCTGTATACAAATCCATCTCCCAGTAGAGGGGTATTCCTTGTAAAACGAGGAAAAGTAAAGCAGGGCAGACTTCAGGCTTTTGGGATCTAAGTTATTTTTCTGCTCAAGCCGCAAGATCCACCAACTGGTGCATGGTGTAATAGTAGACATACACTTAGACAGTGATCCAATGTCCGTGGGGCAGCGAATCCTCCCCAGGGTTCACTTAGAACCAGTCAGGACTCAGCACCTTGGATGGCTCCTTTACAGTTCTGACTGGTTTGGACTGAAACCCGAAACAAATTCACCACCCCACTGACATCGGAGCCACCAGCCTCCACCACACTTATAATGAAAGAATTCTGAGCCCAAGAATTTGTTTTGTGTAGCCGAACTGAATGGAGCCTACAGTACTTCCACACAAAAATCCACTCCATGCTAATCCAAGCTTTCCTCATTTTAGCAATATAATTTCAGGCAGACATCCCCAAACTGGGGCCCTCTGTTGATTTCAACTACAATTCCCAGCATCCCCCCAATCAGCATGGCTGGGAAGACTGATTTAGGCTCTCTCTCTCTCTCTCTCTCTCTAATTTAAAATAGACCAGAAATCCTTGCTGGTCTATTTTAAATAACCCAGAGATCTTTCGGTAGATCCCAATTTATCTTCTGTCTTCCCCTGGAGTTAAAAAAAAAAAAAGATATATTTCATCCTACTTCTTTTTTTATGTTTTGAAAGCTAGGCTAATGGAATTCCTCCACTTACCCCTTCACACAACACAACATTCAACAGAAGCATCTTCATACAGCAAATGAACGTGCCGGAGAAGCAATTCTGAATGCACAGCTTTAGGGCTGTCATATCTAGGGACCCACATGGAAATGTTCTCCATCAAAGGAGATCACAGGAAGCATGTTGATGACTCAAAGAGCCTAGACCTGCGAATGGCAGCCCTGTTCTTGATGCAATCAACATGATTGCAGATAACTCTGGTAGACATAGGTGCATTTGTCTCTCCACATGTTCCTGAGATGGATGCTGAGAAAGACACAATCTCATCATGCAAGGCTCACATTGGCAATTTACGCACAGGACCGTAGGTGTTGTATTTGGGATGAAGGTGATAGCTCCACCATCACCAGAGGTGAGAGCTCTGCTATCTACTGTTTGTCACCCGTTTCATCCCTGTTCCTGGCAACATCTGGGATTGACTACTGACCTGCTTGCCTCTAAAGCTTTTTAAGAGGCTATCTTCTACTGTCAGTCTAACCAGCAAGGTCAGAGAGCGTTTCACTTTATAATGGGATTATTAATAAATTGATTTGATATTGAAATTTCATTAGGCACTTGTTATGAAATTGTTCTGACTTTTCTCTAATATGTATAGGGATGCAATGTTCTGTTCATAATGCTTTGTTATGGACTGCTTTGAGCATACTAAATGGAAAAGTGGTATACAAATAGAATGGTGGATTGATGGGCAGAGCAATCCTAGGGTACCCAGAGAGCATCCCAGGGACCATAGGATCCTTTGGAGTCCCCCTTCCGAGTCTGTAGGCACTGACTGGCACAACCTTGGAAGGGACACTCCTGAATCTGCCCTCTACTCTGCACCCTTGCAGCTGCCATGGAAAGAACCACAGTGCCTGCATTGCAAGGTCACAAAAGTGGTCTTGGGAGGGAGGAGAAAGCAGAGGCCAGGATATGAGAAATCCTATGGCCTCTCCAGCCCCATTCCTGGCCCCAACAACTCACCTCCACTAGCTGGGCTCAGAGGCCTGATTAGAGGACAGAGAGGTGAAAATAGTCTCCACAGCTGCCTGGCAGGGCATCGGCTACTCAGAAACCTCCAAGATCAGAGGTGTCCATCCAATGAGGGCACACCCCAGAGGACTGCTCTCGATCGATCGATCGACTGACTGACTGACTGACTGAAGGTACTTTTAGCACTTGTATAATGTAGAAATTGTTTGCTGTGTTTGCCATTAGATTGTAAGCAGGCAGGCAGGCAGGGCGCTGACTTGGTGTGTGTCTGTATGTGTTTGGTCTTTAAATCTTTATCTAGAAAGAAGAGAAAATAATAATAATAATAATAATAATAATAATACACCACTGGCCATGGAAGTCAAAGAACTATGGCAACAGGAAAAGGTCACAATTATTCCGTTAGTCACATCAGTCACCAGCATCACATCACAAAAATTATACAGAAACCCTCCAGGACCTGGGCCTGTACCAAAATATATCCACACCGACATAGAGAAAGCAGTCATACTTAAAATTGACAGGAAATTCCTGAATCAGTAAAAGACAGTATGACCTGGCTTCTGAAAACTGCCATGAGTGAGAAAGAGATATCATCATCATCATCATCATCATCATCATCATCATCATCATCATCATCTTCAGCTATAGGGTGGTGTAGAAAAGTAAACACATACTTACATACACACATCTGTATGAGTTCTGGCATTGTCGTAATGACTATGGTCCAAAGACGTGTGTGTTTGTGTGACCTTCTCATGGCAGGTCCTTTTTACGATGACATAGGCTCAATTCGGATGACACAATAAACAACTGGTGTGGGGGAAACAATCGTCAGTTGTTTTGACTATTGTGTCATCCGAATGCTGCCATAGTCAACTCAGCGCTGATCCTAATCCGCACCACAGTTGATTATTTATTACCATGTTGTGTGGGGAGTATCCCCTAGTTGAACAACTGTAAAGTTGATTATTATCCCACCATTGACTATCGTGTCGTCCGAATTAAGCCATACTTTAAGCGTGATGCTTTTCAGGTTTAAACATGAAATGTGCCTCTGGTGTTAGTTCAGGGCCGAGGGGGGGGGGGAGGAGGAGGTCAGGGGGAAGAAAACTGCGCTTCAGCGATCGGAGGTTTGCGGATCCGCCAGCTTCTCATGTGGCTGGAGGTTGTTAGGCTGAAGTTCTATAGGCGCAATACTGTAGCTTCCCGTTGCCCATGTTTACGAATATAGATCATGGCCTGATCAATCCTTGTTCTTCTTCATTGCAAACCTGCAGCCAGCGGAGTCCTTAAATCGATGGCCTCAGCCGCAAAGCAAGAGACCTGGGGGATTAACGGGTGAGAAGCTTTTGTTCAGCCTGATCCTTTTCATGAGTTATATTTATAACTTGCCCTCCTTCCAAACATGGTTCCCCCCCTCCCAGCCCCTGCCAGATGATGTTCCATCCAGTTTCTGATTCTGGACTAGGAAGGTTGTGAGAGTTCCTCCTTTCCATAAGCCACCCCGTTCACAGGGGGGTACACTGGGAGGGGAAGAGGGCAAAAATAAACAAATTAGCTTTGGCAGGTTGGGGGGAGGGCTGATCATCACATTTATCCTTACTTAAGTAATGTGGAGAGTATAAGATGGGCACATATGAATCACCCAAACTGGAGGAGATTCACCACCCCAAAAGAAGAGCGGTGATTTGCACAAAATGTAGATAGGCTAATTTATATGCATAAATGCAAATTTAGAAATAACAATTAGAATGTAAAGAGAAATGCAGTCCATCTCACCATAGTGACCCATTTGCCTGCCTGTTCAGTCTTATGGTCCTTTATCTTTAAATCAGAATTGGATAGGGCAGCCCTTCAAGTAGAGTATGTCTTCAGATACATGCCAGTCCTCCATAAAAGAGGACATCTGGCCACACTAAGTGACAGTGGTGGCTTTCTATTCTCTCCTATCATGTATTAGGTGGGGAGGGAGGTGGGAAATCCAAATTCTGCAACAATAAAAGCTGAATATGACAACCTGTATAAATTATGTAGGCTGCCAAGCATACCGGGGAGTAAATCCCATTGAACATTATGAGAGTTACTTCTGAGTAGACATTGGCAGAGGATTGTATTGCTGTTCCTCATCGGCTTAGATGGAACGCCAAAGAGCTACTTAGCCCTGCTCCACGGGACTATGTGAAATTTCATCTGGCATTGCCTGGTCATTTTCTATCCATATTTCATGAGGACTAGAAATGTGATTCTACGGAACTGGGGCAGGGGGAGAGCTGAAGTTCTCAGGATACTAATTTCATCATGCAAAACCAAATTTCAACCAAATTCTTGTAATTGTAGAATTATGGATCTGCCTTGCCATGATAGCATGCTAGGCTGACCATATGAAAAGGAGGACAGGGCTCCTGTATCTTTAACAGTTGCAGAGAAAAGGGAATTTCAGCAGGCGTCATTTGTATGCAATTAGTATCTGGTGAAATCCTCTCTTCATCACAACAGTTAAAGGTGCAGGCACTATGCTAGAGTGACCAGATACACAAGAGGGCAGGGCCCCTGCAGCTTTAACTGTTGTAATGAAGAGGGAATTTCACCAGGTACGAATTGCATACAAATGATGCCGGCTGAAATTGCTTTTTCTCTGCAACTGTTAAAGATACAGGAGCCCTGTCCTCCTTTTCATCTGGTCAGCCTAAGCATGGCAAAGTGGTCACTATTACCCATAGCTGGCCATTGTCCTGCTCCTCGTCTCCCACCACCTTTGTGGGGAATCATAGATATAGAGCAATGACACATTATAAGAAATCATTATCTTTCCTTTGTTACCCAAGGCTGACTCACAGATTGGCCAGTTATTTCCCTCCTTCCATTTCTCACTTAAAGGGAGAGGGTGTGTGAGGCCGGTGGCTTAGAAGATCCCTCAGAATTTCTGCGCCTCAGTTCCTGGGATTTGCCTTCTGGGCAGCTACTCTGGCAATACGTCCTGGCATGAATCAGTAATGCAGCTTTCCCAGAGAGATGAAAGTAGCAGAGATGGATGAGATTGTCATGCGCACGCAACCAGGGGGGAAATAGCCCTCGCTGGCATTTCCTCTCCTGCCTGTAAATATCACTGCTGCTTTATTTATTTTAAAATTCTAATATCCCTCTTTCTAGTGCCAAGAGACTCTTGGAATGGCTTCCAATACAGTCTCTCAATAAGTTCACATTCAAGTCTAGTCTCAGGAACAGAAATAACATGGCGCTCATGCGGTGCCTGTACCAGGACTATTCATGCGGCATTTCCTGCCTGCTTCCTTGGTCTTCCTCCACTGTTGCCTTTCGGCCACTGCCCATGATGAAGCAGAGCCCCAGGAGGACCTGTAAGGCAAAGGACTGGGGTCAGGTGATGCCCGTGACCTTCATCAGACTCAGGCCTGGAAATAGCCATTATAAAATCCTGACTTCTTAGCCAGTTCAGATCAAAATCTGCAGGTCCTTGTTGAGGGTGGGCATTTGGAGAGATTAGCTCAGCAATGAACCTATCCCCTCTCCAGTATACCTCCAGTATTAGAGGCAGTAGACCGGTGTGCACCAGTTGCTGGGGGACATGAGCAGGAGGGGGCTGTTGCACTCATGTCCTACTTGTGGCTCCCTGGTCCACAGCTGGTTGGCCACTGTGTGAACAGAATGCTGGACTAGATGGACTCTTGGTCTGATCCAGCAGGGCTCTTCTTACATTCTTTTGTTCGCCAGTTACAACCACCCCTCCATACTTCTGGGAGCAAGATGTTATGTGTTGCATAATATGCATAATGTGTTTGCCTTCATCTTGCATGAAGGGAAAGGAACTGGTCCACTAACTGGACAGGGATAACCTGGCTTCAGTTGTCCATGCTCTGGTTACCTCCAAGTTAGATTACTGCAATGCACTCTACGTGGGGCTGCCTTTGAAGACGGTTCGGAAGCTGCAGCTTGTGCAAAATGCAGTGGCCAGATTGATAACAGGGACCAGAAGGTTTGAGCATATAAGACCTACACTGGCCCGCTTGAATTGGCTGCCTATATGTTTCCGATTCAACATGCTGGTTTTAACCTATAAAGCCTTACACGGCTTGGGACCACAATACCTGACGAAACACCTTTCCTGACATGAACCTACCCATACACTACATTCAACATCTAAGGTCCTCCTCTGAGTGCCTACTCTGAGGGAAGCTTGGAGGTCGGCAACAAGGGAGAGGGCCTTCTTTGTGGTGGCCCCCCAATTGTGGAACGATCTCCCCGACGAGGTTCACCTGGCGCCAACACTGTTATCTTTTCAGCACCAGGTCAATACTTTCCTCTTCTCTCAGGCATTTAGCAATATCGGATGAGCCTGAGTCTGTTTTGTGTTTTTTTAGACTTATAACTTTTTAAGTTATTATAGTGGTTTTAAATGTATGTGTATACTGTATGTTTTGCAGTTTTAATTTTTGTATATTGTTTTAAAAGTTTTAATCTTATGTAAACCGACCAAAGAGCCTCGGCTATGGGGTGGTATACAAATGCAATCAATCAATCAATCAATCAATCAATAATATCTCATTAAGATTAATGAAATTTCTCATTCATTTGCATAGTCCTAGAGTTGGTTGGCTTTGAAAAGCAAGTGGTTGATCATCCTCCACACTCAATTTGGCATGCAGTTTATTTTAACCCTTCATTTCTTTATGACTGGCAGGGAGGAGTGGAGATCACTTGCAACTAAGGTACAATTCTTTTCGTTTCCTGCCTTTCTGTTGTGCAGTGTTACATCATCATCATCATCATCATCATCATCATCATCATCATCATCACTCATATACCGCTCAATTATCTAACACAGATTCCAGAGTGGTGAACATAGGTATAAACAGCAAAGGAAAGAAGATAAAAAAATTAAATTGTACAATTTAAAAACAAAGGAACTAGAAAAACAGTGACTAGTTAGTTGAGGAAGGCTTCTCAAAACAGAGTTGTTTTCAGGAGGCGCCGGAAGCAGCCTAGTGTTGGCTCCTCCCTGACCTCCAGGGGCAGAGAGTTCTACAGAGAAGGGGCCACTACACTAAAGGCTGTTCTCCTGATGGATTCCAATTGGGCCACAGGTCCATGTGGAACCGCCAGGAGCATGCCCTCCAACAACCTCAGTGATCGGGCAGGTGTGTAAGGGAGAAGGCGCTCTCTCAGGTATCCTCATACTGATGCCCTGCTTACAGAGTGGTTCTGTGGCTGTGATATAGATTTCCCCAGGTGATTCCTGTAGTCAGTGTGTGCATTTCTCAGTTTTACTCTCAGCAGAAATGAGGCAGGGGGGAGTAGTGAAAGATGTGTGGGGTGTGGGGACCACCGATGGATGCAGAGACTCTTGGGAAAAGCAGATTTGTGAATTGTGCAGTAAAATGAGATTGCCAAGTGATGGACATGAGTTATTCTCCCCAGGGGTCTTGCATTGATGGATGGAAGACCATCACCTAGCAGAAAGAAGGAGTCTTTGAGCTCCCCCCACAACATGCTTTTATTAAAACCCTAAGGGGGACAAGGCTTCCAGAAGAGAAAGACTGGCCACAACCAATAATCTAGCCCCTTGAGATTTTTCTCTTGAAAGAGACCTGTCTCAATTGTTCTGTCTCAAACAGAATGCATCCTACACACACCACCCTTGGTAACAAGGCCTACTCTCACTTTGAAAGAAAAGTTTGCTTTCCTTCATAGGAGCAATTGTTAGGCTTTGCAGTTGAGAAGGCAGAGGGCTAGGATAGAGAGCGCCTTGTGACCAGCCCGTGCCTAACAATAATGTGCCTGCTTATTTATATGTATGTCACACTCTATCACATCAGCTTCAGGTGGATTTGAGCAAAGATACCTATGCGTATCACCCTGTGTTCTGGAAGTGCCCAATGGTTGCCTCCTTTTGGGAGGAAGTCATCAGATGGATAAACTTTGTATTGGAAAGCTTTTTAACACAGTGGCTGCATTTGGACAACACATTAAGCAACTGGGGGGGGGGGCAATAGTCAGTTGTGTTGCGAATTGTGTTGTGTGGAGGGTAACACGCCGCTCACAAACTACTGACGGTATTCTATTCTGCCCAAATAAGCAACTGAGAGAAACAACTGGCTTGCAAGTTGTTTAGCTCAAAGCCAGTTGTTTAAAGTATTGTGTGGAGGGGTGAGTGTGTTAATGGCTTGTGGTGAGTGGGTTAAAACATAAGCCCATAGAGGCAGGCAGCAAGAGTGACCAAAGCAGCGGCTGCCACTCTGCTATAACTGGTGCAACTTGCAGAGGCTGCTGGGATAGAACTGGGAGGACAGAGGGAGGAGGGAGGGTGGGGAGAGGGGCGGGGGCTGTGTCAGTCAAATGCTGGGTTGACTATTAGTCCACTCAACGCCAGCCCCAACCACCCACAGTTGTGTAGGAACATGTTGTGTGGGGAGTACCCACACAATAACCAACTGTGAGTTGGCTACTCAACCCACCATTGACTAATGTGTTGTCCGAATGCAGCCAGTGTGTGTGTGGGGAAAAGGTTTGATCCCGGAAGCCAGAGAGGACTTGTGCCCAAGCACTCTCGGGGACTCACAAGCGCCTGGGCGTGGATCCATCCTCGAGCTGGGTGTGTCTGCTTCGGTCCATGAGGACATCTCTATCTATCTATCTATCTATCTATCTATCTATCTATCATCTACAGTATATCTATCTATCTACACTTAACCCTCTCTTTGAGTTTAAGGCAGCTATAAAAGCTAGCCTCTTCTAGGGCGACCAGATAAAATTCAGATCAGGGCTCATGTAACTTTAACAGTTGTAGAGAAAAGGGAATTTCAGCCAGGGTCATTTGTATGCAATTAGTTCCTGGTGATATTCCCTCTTCATCACAGCTTTAACTGTTGTGATGAAGAGGGAATTTCACCAGGAACTAATTGCATATAATTGACACTGGCTGAAATTTCCTTTTCTCTATAACTGTTGATGTTACAAGAGCCCTGACCTGGATTTTATCTGATCACCCTAGCGTCTTCCGGCAGGCCTACCCAGATGAACTTTAAACCAAGAATTTTAAAATGTGTTGATTGTTTTATATGCTTTTTAAAGTAATGTATGTATATGATAAATATTGTTATTGTAATATTGTTGTTCTCCGCCTCAATTCAAAGGGAGAGGCGGGTAAAAAATTAAATGTATTATTATTATTATTAATAATAATAATAATATATCACTATTAAAAACAATTTAAAAACTACAATAACAATACAGTACAAAATCAATTTCAACTAAACCATAGTTGTTTTAGTCGAAATTGCTTATGATAGTGTTTTAATATTATATTTAAATGTGCTTTTTAATATTGCATGTGAACTACTTGGAGATTTTATTATTAAACAGCATATAATATTAAGCTCCCAGCCCTTTCTGATTTTGCAGTGTTCATACATTTCATTGCTATGGGCTTATGTTAGCTGCCGATTGATGAGGCCTGGAAGGAAGGTCACCCCCGGTTGCAACTTCAGGAAGCCAAAGGTCTTGCCTTTCCCATCACAGTCCTTTTGAATGTGTTGTTGTCTTTCTTTTCTATTACTGTTATCACAACAGGTTTTGGCTGGTGCTGGGGGCATTGGCAGGATCCACACGGTCAGTTTAGCAGCGGTGGGCTTCCTGCTCCCTCTTCCTGGGCCTCTCTGAAGGGACCTTGTGCGGTTGATTCTTAGGGTTGCCAGGTGTCCTACTTTGTGAACTGTTGCCAGAGGACAGCCCACTATTTGAAGGCATCCTTTATTTGAAGGCCTTTCCAGTCCGAATCAGGTTTAAAGATGACCATATGACTGGAGAACAGGGGCATCTTGAAGTTGTCCATCCACAGTTCGCACCTGGACAGCAGAATGCGCAGAAGGCATACATACAGGTTACCAGCTCAAAGTCTTCCCCACTCTTGTGAGATATATTATATTTCTATTTAAATTATTGTCATAAAGAGGCATTGCCCTTGTTTTTTTTTTGGGGGGGGGGGATAATGTGTAAGTGGTCACCTAGCTGGCATGCAATTTGGGAGCTGTTATGCCAGGTCAGTGGCGGTGGTCATGGTAGTGACCCATTCTGGGGTTGCCTAAGCCTGCCGTTTACCTGTGTTTTCACCAGTGGCCAGTATTACCACAATCAACTCCTGTTGATGCTGGGTGATGCTCCACTCCCTGCTGTGGGAACTAAGCTGCATGCATAGCACCCAAAGGCCTGATTGCAATGTGAAGTTGGCCATGTGGAATGCCTCACAGGCAATCAATTCTGGTCCATTAGGCATCACATTTAAATGGGGTCAAAGGGAGGGTAAGGGAGAAGGGAAGGGGAGGGGCAAGGGTCAGGAGGAGGGAAGAAGAATGTGAACAAATGGAGTTACAGGTAGGCTTCATTACAGTTGGGGATGAGGATTAAGTCAAATGATGGATAAGGATGTGATGGATAGGGATGTTGCAGGTGTCCAATTGGCAATTTCTCACTGGCTCTGTGTTCTGGATGCCAGTCTGTGGACCCCCACACTTGCCTGTTGCCTGGAGCATGCCTAGTAGGCAACCACAGGGGTCCCTTCTTCTCTGCTGACCTGACATTTTCCACAAAATGGCGGCTCATCTTTTTATGTAAAAGTCCCTTTTGAGCAATTGGAAGCCATAAAGAGGGCCACTTACGACTGTAATGTTGCATAAATGGGCCTCTTTATGGCTGCCATTTGTGTGAAAGGACCCTTTACATAAAAGGGCAAGACGCCATTTCTACAAAATGGTGGCTTGGTAGAGCAGTGGGATGATCTGTGCTGCTCGCTGGGAATGACAAACAGGGACAGGCGGCCAGTGAAGGTCTGGTAAGCAGTGTGTGTGTTTGGTCATCCCTAGTGATGGATCATACTTCCTTTGGAGTGTGTGTGTGTGAACGAGTGAGTGTGTGCAAAGGTTCCTGGGTGAATAGAAATATGGATGATCAGAGGAACACCATGGAGGGGCAGAAGACTACTTCCTAAGTTTATGTTCCCTTACATTTTGTAGTTCAGGTGAGCTCACAGATGGGTGCCTTATCTTATCTTGGCTTTATATTTTATTTAGTAATGCACTGTTTGAAGTATTCATGGAAGTATGAAATAACTTTTCAGTTTCCTCTTTGATACCATTAATACTGTAGAGGAAGCATATAGATGTTTTTTGTAGCTTTTTGGGGTGTTGTAGTGGTTTTAAATGTACAGATTGTGTGTATGTTGTATGTTTTTGCTGTTTTAATTTTTGTATATTGTTTTTAATTGTTTTAATCCTATGTAAACCTCCCAGAGAGCTTCGGCTATGGGGCGGTATACAAATGTAATAAATAAATAAATAAATAATCTGAAGACCCCAAAGCCCTCGCTGGTAGCCGTGTTATTCTGATTTTTCTGTGGCCCTCTCCAACCTTCAACCACCTGGTAATAAAAATAAAATAAAACAAGAGGGGCCCTGCTGGGTCAGGCCAAGGGCTCGCATAAATCAACCTTCTCCAACATGGTGTCCTCCAGAGGAACTGGACTACATGCCCTATCATCCCCACCCAACATAGTTAGGGATGATGAGATCTGTAGCCCAACCCATCTGCAGGATGTTAGGTTGGGGGAAATTCCCTGTTTCCCATTAGCTGGCCAGCCATTTGGCTGCTGGACGGCCATAAGCAAGGCAGGAAGGTGAAACTCTCCCCTTTCTTGTTTGTCCCCAGGATCTGGCTTTCAGAGATACACTGCTTCGCAGCACGGAGGCTCCCTTTAGCTAGCATGGCTGACAGCCATTGGTAGACCTCCATTAATTTTGTTGAAGACTTTTCAAACTCTGGCGGCCATCGCCACATCATAGGCCAGTGAAATTACTGACATCCATCCATTTGCCTGTTTCTGGGCCCAATTTAAAGTACTGCTTTTAACCTCCAAATCAGTTTGGATTGGGTTACCTTAAGGTAGGGGGACCAGATAAAATCCAGGTCAGGGGTCATGTAACTTTAACAGTTGTAGAGAAAAGGGAATTTCAGCCAGTGTCATTTGTATGCAAATCACAACAGTTAAAGTTGCAGGCACTATATTAGAGTGACCATATACAAAAGAAGGCAGGGCCCCTGCAACTTTAACGGTTGTGATGAAGAGGGAATTTCACCAGGAACTAATTGCATACAAATGACACTGGCTGAAATTCCCTTTTCTCTACAATTGTTAAAGTTACATGAGCCCTGACCTGGATTTTATCTGGTCACCCTACCTTAAGGCCACTATCTCCCACATGAACCTAGAGAACTTCAGAGGTCCTGTTCTGATTGCCCTCGTCAAATCAAGCAAGGAGGGTGGCCACGAGGGAGTAGGGCTTTCCGATAGTGACATGCCTTTCCAGACAGCCTTTCCAGAGAGGTTCACCTGGCACCATCTTTACGGTCTTTTTTTGGGGGGGGCTCTTTATTCACCCAGAGCTTTTACTTCAAGCATGTCCAAGCCTAGGTCTCCAAGCTTAAAATCTGCCCTTTTCACTGTGCTTTAGCTGTAATCGTATATTGTCTTGAACATTGAATTTTAACGTTGCATGTGTTTTGTGAGCTCTCCGGAGAACCCATGTTACCAGTCGGCTGTATAAATACAGTGAAATGAAATAAAATAAGCTTGTGTCACTCCTGCTCTTACTGCTGGTCAGATTCAGTGGCTACTCCTGCATTGTAGTGTCATGATACTCTGGGGTTTTTCGTGACCCTGAAATCTAATATTAGAGCCTCTTCAGCTTTGCATGCAAGCTGCCCCTATAAATATGTGTTGGTACAGATTGTTCCAAAATGTTCTGTTCCCCTAACGCAGGTCAGACCTTGAGGCGATCCCATTGTTAAGGCTAATAAGTCCTTTTCCCATTTAAACATCTGTCCCCGCCTCCCATGATTGGCATCTTCCTTCTAATCTGGACGTCTCCCGTGTCTCTGTTATCCCTCAGAGGCTTTGCAAAGCGGTATGTCATTACTACCTGCTTCCATTTGTTTTCCTTTCATTTCCTTTTAGGGCCCTCCTGTCAAGTTGTGTTTGACTGAAAATAAAAACCCAGGTTAATGTTATCTCACATCTCAATGTCACTACTCAAGGTTTTTTTTTTATTATTACATCAATTAAATCTCCAATCTCAGGCTTTCTTTTCATTTTGTCTTCTCTTTTTTTTTATCCCTAAAGCAAGAGACACAACTCAGAGCTTTCACGTTCCAGTATAATCTTTTCTTTTCCTTTCACTCTGAGTAAGACAATGATTTTTATTGGCTGAATTCGGACAACACGATAGTCAATGGTGGGGTAATAATCAACTTTACAGTGGTTCATCCTGGGGGTACTCCCCACACAACATGGTAATAAATAAATCAACTGTGGTGTGGATTAGGATCAGCGCTGAGTTGACTATGGCAGCATTCGGATGACATGATAGTCAATACAACTGACGATGGTCCCCCACCCCACCCCAGTTGCTTATTGTGTCATCCTAATTCAGCCATTGTGTGTGTGGGTGTACATGCAGGGAACTATTAGTTGAGGAGAAGCACCAAACGAGCCTTGATTAGCATGCTCCAAAAAAAGTGTATGTGTGTGTGTGGGGGGCACTGGATAGAAAGCCATTTAACGGCTGGTTCACACATGCATGTACAGCCCATTATTTATTTATTTATTTATTACATTTGTATACCGCCCCATAGCCGAAGCTCTCTACACTAGGGTTGGGTAAGAAATCTGCTTTGTTGGATTTATATTTGCAGATCTACCCTCCTGAGACTTTAAGCGAGCCAAGACCGAGTTGGGCACTGAAATCTGCCCTTCCCTGAATGCTGTGATGTAGCTCGTCTCGGGAGAAATTTTGCACACCAAAATTTGTGCATATTTGGGGGGGGGAATGTGCACACAATGCATGCATTTCAGGGACGTGTGCACAAAACTGTGTTGCAGCAATGTAAAGGGCTTGGAAAAATGTGCATGTTTAAAAACGTGCCCAAAATATGTACACTGGGAAAAAATGGATGCAAAAAGAATGGATTTCCATATGGATTTAAAAATAAAAAAAACTGCAAGTCTGTATGGAAATGGGATGGAGTGAACTTGACCTTAAAAACCAACAATCTCAGTAACACCGAGATGGACAGATCTGTTCACTCCTAGTCTGCACTTATTCCCTATATGTTGCCTAGGATCTATGACCACGCCATCTTCACACGGAGTGGCTATTGGCCAGGAGCAAAGTCTTCACCTGTGGAAAAGATGGTGACCAGCTAGGGCTCCAACATGGTCCTGGCCATTGCCATGGCAGCTTGGCACTTGCTGTTGTGCCATGTTTTAGCAGTGAATGGGAGAGAATTGTGCAGTTGCCTGAGTGATGGGGACATTACAATCTCTCCAGGGTAACCAGATCTTCCAGAAGAGGAGGGGACCCTCCAAGGAAGAATGCATGACTTGCCATGGTTAGTAAATGGGAAGGAACTGAGGAGGAGGCAAACCCCAGGCTCCCTTGTGGTTGAGAAAGAAGCCCACGGAGTGTGGGGAGGGGGCCGTAGGGTGCAGCAAAGCTCCTCCAAGGCCCCAGGAAAGGGAGAAACAGATAGCCTGGGGTGAGGAGAGAAGGTACAATTGGCACCATGATTATCAGTGCTTTAACCCCCCCCCCCCCCGGCAGCTTCAATATAGTCCCAGAAATATGCTTGGGATTGGCACACACTAGAGATGTGTGATCAGCAAAACTCAGGCTTGCTGAAGTGTTCTGAATTCCATCTCGAAACTTGTTCCAACTTGAGTTCACATCACATTGTGGGCATGGCTTTCCTTTTGCAGGAAAAGACATGCATATTTCCCAGATGTATGCATCAACTGTGCGCATCTTTGAAACGTATGCATTCTGCTCCCATTGATGAAAACCTAGCGGTGTGTGCATTTTTCAACAGTACAATTTTTTTCATGCACATTTTTCAAATGGATACATGCTGTCAAACACATTTTTTAAGGGGGGGGACACACAAATCACATTGCAAGCTCGGAAATGTATGAACTTTGAGTGCCGATTGCGTCTGATTCCGTGTTCAGTCCAGATGGAGCAAACTGGGTGAATTCTGATCAGACACGAACTGAAATGCAGTTTGATACATCCTTAGCAGATACACATCCTGGGAGGACTACAGTGTCCAATGATGATGCGCATGTTCAAATCGTCATGCATGTGGCAGATCCTCCAGTGCTTTTCAAGGGAGCCCATTCACACATACAGTGGTCTAGCGTAATCAAGTGCAGAGAGATCAACACCAATGCCTGGCATCTGAATGGTGAATTGGCTGGACTGGTGGTGTGGTGGGGAAGCAAACAAGCCACAAAATTGCATTTGAGGTGAGTTGACGGGTCTGTGGCTGATGTTATATCTGTGGTAGCCCATTCACACATAGAAGATGTCACAGCAAACCACAGCCTTCACTTGGTAAATGTGGGTATGTGAGCTGAGCCTAATGCTGTGCAATATATATATTTTAATTTTGCCTGCTCCTTTTCTGCAGATTGCTAAAGAGGAACAATTCAAGAGGCAATGGCTCAGTGTGGGAACCCAGAGCCCTCCAGATGTGTTTAGGTTCCAATTTCCACCAGCCCCAGCCCCCAGCTAATGGGGCAGGAATGGTGGGCTTTGTTGTCCAACAATATCATTGAGCCTTTGTTCTGCACCCCTGCTTTAGTGTTTCCCTGGCTTGCTCTGCCCTACATTCCACTCCTGAATTCTATTTTAAGTAGGGGGACATCTAAAATTAGTTCCAGACTTGAGCATGCTCAATTTGCAGCTGATTTCAATTCCTTCAGTTCATTTGAATCATTCCTCCCTCGACATTGCCAATGTAGATAATGCGTGCATTGATTGAGCACACTGATAAAGAAAACTCAAAGTGATGTGCTTGTATCAAGATGTTTTTCTATGTGGTGTTTGGTGTTTTTTGTTTGGTGTGCAGTTGCACATAGATAAAACATCACACAAAAGGCATCTTGATAGAATGGCATAGGCACAGTCAGATCAGGGTTGCTTGCTTGCTGTTCTCAATAAATGCACTCAAGTGCACATGTGCATTGGTAACCATAAAGCATGGCACTAAAAGGACTGATGTGACCATGTGCAAAATCACATTGATTGCTTTTCTGAGGCATGTTATCAATGAGCAGCTGTGCATCTGTAACGCAGATTGTGGGGGCAAAGTGATGCATGAACTGAAGGAAATTGCATAGGCAGAGCACTCTGTGCAATTCCTAATGCATCAGGTCTACTTAGGAAACATGACTGGGCAATTTGGAACAACCTTTAGGGCTGAGGTCTCCAACACGGAGCCCATAGGCACTCTCTTGGTTCCCACTAGGTATCCTTACTCACATTTTTTTTTCCATTTTAATCCTTAAGATTTTTAAATTGATTTCAACAAGCAAACAAACTGGGAGACTAGTATGGTGAAAATCAAAAGTGTTGCCACCCAGCACCATCTTTATTTGGGTTCAAAAAAGTGGTCTTGTGATTTGGAGCTCAGATCTCACCTGGGCAGAAGACTTTTAGTCTCACCACTTTTGCCTCCTGAGAAATGAGTGTTTTGTTCCTGCTCAGGCTCACCATGGCAGCTATTTTATGAATGGCCAAACTCCATCCCCCCATGGCAGCCATTTCATGAGAGTGCCCAGGAAAGGGAGGAATTAGCAGCATGGGGTGGAGGAGAGGGGGTACAATTGGCACCATGATGATAATGGCTATGCCCCCTCCCCCTGGGCAGGTCTTGAAAATCCAAATGTGTCCACCAACCCAAAACGGTTGGGGGTCCCTGGACTAGGGAGAAATTTGGATGGGGAGAGTTTTCCAATCGCCAAGGTTCTGCACATAAAACTGGGATGTCAGAGGTCATTCCTTCTATGTTCTCCTACAGAGCTTTGTTCAGATTCCGTTGGCTGAAGGAGTAAAACCTGAACACAGGAGCTTCCAAGAGAATCAACTACTCCTTCTCTTAAAGGAAGGCAAAAGGGGGTGAAAGAACCCCCCACCCCATGACCCCGAGCTCATTGATGCAAAGCCATCACCTCGTGGTGTTTTTGGCTTTGGTCGCGTTCTACCATTACTCGGCAGTGCAAAACTCCAATTACGCCGTGTCGGGAAAGCATTAGAGGCAGATGCCTTTCATCACCAGCCCACAGTTGGCCGCCTGACACTCCTTCTGTTCCCATCCGTTATGATAAAGCATACAACACTTTGTTTCTCCAGTCATAGTGACCTCCGGATCCGGAGGCACATTGTCACCGGATATCAAGCAACTGTCTCTCAGCCAACGCCAGCAAGCGAGACACAATGGTGAGGGAGGGGAAATCCACCTTCTTCCTTGACACACGATGGAAGGTTTGACCCCCATCAAGGGAGCAATTGCATGTGTGCTGAAAATGAAAACTTGGGTACCTTGCAAACATGGTAGGGCTGTCCCTGAATGAGAAAAGCCACTATAGAAAACTCCCATAATGAAATCATTCAGCCTTCTAGGTCATAAATCTATGAGACGTTCTCCTTCATATGATTTAATCTGTTGCTTTAGTAAGTGGCAAGCAGTTGAAGAGGTTTTTGCTTTTCCCATGAGTTCCTGTGGACAGGGCAGTTGAGCTTTCAGGTTAGTACCAAGTGGCTAAGAAGATTTTCCTGAGTTTCTTCTCAAAAATGATCCCAGTGGATTTGGATAGTTTGCTTTTGATCTCCAGATAATGTTGGACTGATTGGATGTTTGTCAAATAGTAAGTTCCTTGCGTTTGCTGCCCCTACACTATTTTATTTCATTATTCGGGAAGTGATGGCATTTGATAGCTGGCCCTTAGTGCAGCTATTTAGGGATAGCATTTCATAGTTGACACACAATGCTATTGATCACCTATCTGCATTCCGTAGATTGCAGATTGTAAGTTTACATGTCCGATGTCCTCTCAAACGAGCAAGAGATGCCAATAAGTCTAAAGCTCTCAAATTTAAAATTTTGAGATATTTCACTTTCAGAGGGCGAATTTGAATTTTGAATTCAAGATTTGGCATTCAAAATCTGAATGGCAAAAGTTAGAAAAATGGACCCACAAGTTCTAGTATTATAGAACAGGGGTAAAAGAACTTCTCTGTATCCACTTTCTCTACACTGTGCATCATTATGTAACCACCCCATCTTCTTTTCCCCTTCTTTTTCAAAAGCAAAAAGCCCCAAGACCATTCCTTGTAGAAAGGGTGCTCCAACCACCTAATCATTTTAAATGAATCCATTTGCTTGCCCTTTTCTGCCCTTTTCCTTGGATCTTTGCCAACATTGTGACTTGGGAACCCCAAAATAGCAAGGAGAGCCAGGAAATAGGGGCTGTTTTGGCTGAATTTCACTGACTGCAGGCTACCAGTCAGAAATGGTCTGTAAGCAGACTTCATCTTGTTGAAATCAATGGGATTAAAAAGCATGGTTGGGTGCATTGATTTCCATGATCACCCACTGTGCATTAAGCAGTACTTCCAGCATCTAAAATATTCAGGGAGGGCATTCATTTTGGAATGAATGAAACATTTAACTTAATGGGTCCCATTTGGTTCAATTTCCAGTCTTTCCAGAGCAAATGCACTTAGTAATGACTGAGTGGAACAAATGGGTATGTTTTTCGTTATTCACATTTGTGGATATGCCATTCATATTTATTTGTATCATTTGGGAGTGGGGATGCTTACATTTATCTGGTGGAAGTGGAACTTCTTTCATCAACTTGGCAACCACCATTTTATTTATGCAGAATGCCAGAGAGGTCATGTCATTCCAGGGCATTGTGGAGAAATGATGGCCATCACAAGAAATGGCAGCTGCTAGAAGAGAACACAATGCCCCAGAATGATGCAACATCTGGGGCATTCTGGGTAAATAAAATGGTAGCCACCATGAAAGAACTGTCAAGAGACAGTATAGGCAGTAGTGAAAAAAATGATTGAAAAAAAATAAAAGAAAAGTTCATGAGTAGAATGGAATTAATGCACTTTTGATGATTCATTAATGCAACAATTATGATTTTCACAAATAACGCAACTTAAGAAAATACATAAGATTTTTTTTGTAACAAAATTTAATTGGGTAGGCAAACCAAACCAAACCAAACCAAACCAAACCAAACACACCATTATAAACTACGGTTGTTTAAATGCCAAAGAGTGAAACCAATCCAGTCAATATGTCCATGGATCTCCATTTTTCATTCTTTTGCTGTTTCATTTGGGCTTTGCAAACCGACAAAAGGATAAATCATCTCTGCTTTTCTCACTGAGTTGGCCACAACTTCCCTCTCTCCTCACTTTTTCTCCCCACTTCTGGAGAAAAAATGGAGCCTAAAATGTACCATCCTCCATATTGCATAGGTTGACATTCAGCTGGGATTAAGAAAGCAAAGGTCAGTCATATTCGGCACTGGCTAAGAAAGTGGAGTACTCAGGTGTTTTGAACATGCTACAAGAATCTACTGTACATTTCATTGACACACTTGCAAGTCTAAAAGATGTCCTGGAAGAAAATGCAGTTGTAGCTGCTCCAAGGCTTCCTGAATAAATGAAAGCGTTGAATAAATAAAAGCTTATACACCTTAATTCGATTCCAGGAGTTGTTAGTATTGGCCTTTTTCATTGGCAAACTCTTTACAAAGTTAAACACATAGACACACACTTTTCAAGAACACTTTTCAAGAACTGTTTTAGTTCATAAGTGTGTCTAGGATCATAGACTCTGCCCTCTTCATCTCCCTTTTAAAGTTAAAAATGTATGAGCCCACAGATGTGCCACTTGGAGCAAGCCTGTAATCTCTTTTGCTTGGGATGCTTCGTTGCATCGAAGAGCTGCTAAAACAGAACGGCTGCGCAGAGAGAAAAGCAGCTGTCTCCATTTTCGGCACTGCTCAAAGTGGGTAATTACATAAGACCCCTTGCCCGAGGTTTACGCTTGACTGCAATCAATATAACCTTTTTAAAATTAATCTTGTTTCTCTTCCCCTTCTCTCTCCTTCCCCTTCTCTCCCTCCCTCCTCTCTGTAGTACACACATGCACGCTCATAAATATAGCTGTCAAAATCCTATGGAGAGAATGCTACTCTACTTTGAAATTTATTGGGATTTGCAGCCTGTCCCTGCCCTGAAGCGCAGGGCTTCTCTCTCTCTCTCTCTCTCTCTCTCTCTCTCTCTCTCTCTCTCACACACACACACACACACACACACACACACCACACACACCACACACACCACACACACCACACACACCACACACACACACTGCTGGAAAGTCTCATGCCTACTACGAGCACCCACATGGCTTCTTTGTTTAAGTGTAAAAAGCAGATGGAAATACAAACCTTTGGCCACCAAGTCTAAAGCTAAGGTAAGCCATCAACATGTCCGCACAAATTTCTTCCACTCTTCCAAATGCAACTGGAAATTTCTTCCCAGGGGATAGGAAAAGAGTATGTTTCCTTATACTGAGTCAAACCATTGGTCCATCTATCAAAATTGACTCTTGAGGGCTCCAGGCAGGAGTTTTCCTGCCCTACCTGGATAGGGTGATCATATGGAAAGGAGAACAGGGCTCCTGTATCTTTAACAGTTGTGTAGAAAATGGAATTCCAGCAGGTGTCATTTGCATGCCTAGTTTGGACCCACAACTCTTGCCGTTGCTTATCATTGGTTATGCTGACTAGAGCTGATGGGTGTGTTCATCCGTTTCCTACCAGAACAAGCCTCTACTTCCCACCCTTGTCAATGCTTCTGGTACCTAACTCTCCTCCTTCCAGGGTTATGCTGTTTCCCACCCGGGTGGTGGGTACTCACCTCTGACCTTGGAGGTCTGATCCTGTTGCCATGTGGAATCCTGACCTCCTAGTAAACCCTGACCAAACAATAAAACTGCTTTGCCCATTTGGAATCTCCTTCTGTCCTTCCTGACCGCCTGCTATCCAGACGCTAAAGCACAGCTAGCAGGGACATTTCTGCACATTAGATCATTTTCATCGATAGATTTAGCTCTCCCTGAGCCCACAAAGGAATGAATACCTAATTAGCTTCTTTCTTAAGTAACAAGTGTAATGATGACTCATGCCCAAAGACTCAGAAGGCATTATAAAGACCCAGTCATCATGGCAGGTCTATTTGGGAGGCTTAAAGGATAGTGACCTTGGTTTTTATCCTCCTTTTCTTAAAAAAACATCGACATAGGGAGCCTTGTGCACCGTAGCCATCTACCAATGTACAGAGACTGCTGACATGCAGTGTATCATAACACGTGGACTTCTAAATAATAATCTACAATCATCACAGGCAATAATCCTTTCTGTTAGCCCTAGATAAATGTTTTTTGATAGTGGAGAGCCTTTCTGATCCATGATTCTACAATCCTAGACCTCAAAGGAGCCCATGCTTCCTGTTACATGTGTGCATGTGTATGGAGTGTGCTGGTAGTAGTGTAGCCATGTACATTTATTTTCCTTTATGGAAATAGGTTGATAAAATGATGCAAACATACATGAAGGGATGGGATATCCAGGGATGCTTGAGGTCTGAATTTTACCTCGAAGCTCATTTCACCTTGCTCCCATTTTAGTTTGTGACCTGTTTTTCCTTTTTGTTTGAGAGGGGGGAAATACACATTTTGCATGGGAAATGTTCCACTGGTATTCTGAGACATTTTGTCTCTCTTCCTGCAGGTAACCTTCAAGACTAGTAGCCATTAGGGATGTGTATTGTATTGTTCCAATGTCCAATAATGGACTTCCGATTAACAATAATGATAAACATTCCTGGAGGCCCTATCTGATCAGATCCAAAATCCATATGTTCGATAACTATCAGACATATCGGATTATCTGACCACTAGTTTATGGCTGTCCCTCCCTCCCCTCCCCCTCACGTTCCTTACCTGGGCCTTCCCCGCTGCCATCCCCTGCCATCTGCTGCTCTGAACTACCCAGAGCGTCGTACGTCTACTGAGAACTAGGCCGCAAAGCCTAGTTCTCAGTAGTTCGGAGCAGCGGACGGTAGCGGACAAGGCCCAGGTAAGGTAGACCCCTCCCTCCCTCCTCGCCCTCATGCTCCTTACCTGGGCCTTCACCGCCACCGCCACCCCGTAGTACTGCTAAACAGGCTTTCTGGCCTGTTCGTCAGTACAGAGCCATGCTGAGTGATGAGGACATCACTTGTTGCTTCTCTGTACTGACAAACAGGCCGGAAAGCCTGTTTAGCAGTACTACGGGGCGGCGGTGGCGGTGACGGTGACGATGGGTAAGGAGCGCAAGTGGGGGGAGGGAGGGAGTGCCGGCCCAGTGTTTTTCCCCATAGACTTGCATTGGGGGAAAGCTTTCTTTCCCCGAATGCAAACCTATGGGGAAAACACTGCTATCATATCAGAAATTCCAATATTTATCGGATTTCGGATCCAATCAAATCAAGTACCCCCCGATATGATTGGATCCGAAATTTTTTTATGTCAGAATTTCCGATAATGAGACGATACAATAATTTTGGCCGTGCACATCCCTAGTAGCCACTGATCACCTGAACTTCCATACATTTGTCTAATCCTTTTTTAAAAGCCATTAAAACCAATGTTTAAAATGCATTTTATTAGGAAATGTGCTTGCCAAAAATGTACATTGCATACAAAAACACCCTTCTGCCACATCTGGCTTGTCTGACAGTGGGAAGGCATTTGTGGGCAGGTGGGGGGGGGGGAAGGAGAGATGTGACCATTCCCTATTGGCGTGATCATGTGGCACCATTGCCTGGGGGGGGCGGCCACCTGAGCCTACATTTTCCGGCTGCGCCCAGCCAGCCTCTTCAAATCACAGCTCCCTCCCAATTACAGTGTGGTCACCCTTTTGGGGGCTGAGTAGGAATTTTTGGCACACAGTGTGATTGGTTGGGGCTCTGTTCTTTTTTCCTACTTCACACTGTAAGTGGGGGAGAGGGTGCCTTAGGAAATTGATTTTGGCTTTGACGTTTGGTTAATTTGGCCATATTTGGTTGGTGCTGATAGGGGCTTAGAGGAACAGGGATGGTGATCAATTCTGGGGCACCGGTTTTGTGATAGGTGATGCCTGAGGCCAGTGGGGAGATATGGGTTACCTGTGAGGCTTACTCACCTCACCCACCTGGTGCTTTGTGGCTGGGTGTGTGTGTGTAGACATGGGAAGGCCCATGTCTCTCTGTGGGTGGCAATCTCACTGACACCACTCAGCAGGCATAGAATGCTTTGTCTGACATAACACCTGACTAATTGCTGGCGTAGTTTAGGGCACATCCAGTTTCACTTTGCAGTTCTTTAAATAAATGTGGCCCGAACTGAATACCATACATACTTGTCTTGTCTCATTATTTTCCCCCCACCCCTTTCACCTCAAATGCATGTATTCAGAGAAAATATGTGCAAAACTGTGCACAGGTTTCCATGCTAACTTTAAATTAAACAATCTCAAACTTCTGGATGAAAGTTGGTAAAATTCTCAAAGTTTATGACAAACTGAACTAAAGATAGTAAAAAAAAAATTGAGAAAAAGCAACATTTTCAGATTCACCCATTCCTACTTTTTAGTATATTGAGCATTGTGGCTAATCCAGGCCCAGAAAGAAATGGTTGGAAGAAGATGTGATCCTGTGTCATATTCCTAGTACCAAGTTCTGTTTGCTGGGGGAAATGAATTGACCGGACATGATCAGCCTGGACAGAAGGCGTTAAGAGCAATCACCCTTCAAGCCTCCACATTGCTCATTCTCCAAAACTCAGACTGAGCATCTCCTTCCTTATGAATGGATGTCATGGGAGGGATGCTTCAAAGGATGCTTAGAGGGAGATGGTGTGAGGGCCACAGCTGCCCGTCATAGCATGGAAACAGCTGTGCTTTTAGCTGAGCAGGGGAGGTCACACACTCGTACCACCTGTTCATGCCGGGAGCCCAGGAAAGCAGGTGGTAATTCTCCGGCACAGCTGCCACAAACTGTCATCTGTGCTTATTCCAGCAGAACATGGGAGGAGCAGCTGACATGTTATCCATGGCTCCTACCATCAGAGATGCAAACAGTCTGACCTCAAGCCTGGCCCACAACTTCCAGATGAACAGGGATGAGCTTCTAGGAACATTAGGAACCTCTCTTGGCTTCCCTCAATTTCTTTAAAGGTATCAGATGAGGAGAATCTGCCTGTGGAACTTCACTTTTCACATTTACAAAACTCTGTGACCTATTAGGGATATTCAGAACTCCCGGAGAAATATGGCTATTGTCATCAAACATTTCTGCAATATTTCCCTCTTATTTCATTTCTGGTGGAATCCCTCAATTCACTTCAAATTTCACTGTAAGTAAAAAGTGAAATTTTGGTGACAATCTTAGTCTTGTGGAACCTTTAAGACTAACAAAGTCACTGTGGGACAAGATTTTGATAAGCTAAAACAGCCTACCATCATCAGATACCTGAAATGGTTGAGAATAGAAGGTTGGGGAGAAATTCATTCAGTTTTAATGTGAACCTAGCAAATTATGAATTGTTGTAAACCACAGAGAGCTTCAGCTATGGTGTGATATAGAAACAACAACAATCATGCTTTCGAACCAATATGTGAAGTAAACCTCAGGTATCCTTCACAATTTGTGCTTCTCTGAATTTTATAATGCAGTTCTTCCATTTTAAAAAGGCACAACAATGCATATATTAGAGAAAAGGGCTTTCAAAATTTTATTCGACTAGGAAAATTGCTCCAAAATTGAGTTTCGTGCCCCCTGAATTCCAGTTGAACCGGGAGAATTTCTAAAATTAACTATTCCACTGGAGCATGGACAGTTTGCCCTCTGAAGCACCCTTGCTAGACTGGCTGAAATGCAGGGCTGTGACCGGAACTGGAGCCGAATCCCGAATCCAGAGTGGATCGGGCTGGAGCAGATCCGTGATCTGGATCCGCTCCAGGTCCATGCAGAGCCCTCCCTCCCACTCTCCCCGCTCCCTCCCTTCCTCCCCCAATCACTCTGCTTACCTGCAGCCTCCTCCGTGTTGTCCCCTGTCATCCTCTAGGTCATCCTGTCTCCTCGATGTTGGCTGGCCACTTTCCTGCTCGTGCCGGGTGATGATGTCACCCACCACGACTGGTAAATGTGGTGCTCGCCAGTCGCGGCGGGTGACATAATCACCCGGCGTAAGCGGGAAAGCGGCTGGCCGACATCGAGGAGGCAGGATGACCTGGAGGATGATGGGGGATGATGCGGAGGAGGCTGCAGGTAAGCAGGGCAATTGGGAGGAGGGAGGGAGAGAGCGGGGAGAGCAGGAGAGAGAGCTCTGCATGGACCCGGAGTGGATCTGGATCCAGATCCAAGGTGGATTGGATCGGACCCGATCCAACACAGGTAATATCAGGCCCGATCCGGACTTCCCAGGTCAGGATCCAGATCAGATCGGGGGGTCCATGCACAGCCCTACTGAAAAGCTCATCTAGCAAAAGATGAAGAATGTAGAGCAAGGAAACAAAGATCCCCTCTGCCACTAGGCAAGACATAGGAATCCCAGAAGCCCCTGAGGGCACAACTGATAGGATTGTGCCCTAAGAGGCTGTCTTCTAGTAAGCCTAACCAGTAGTTCATCTCACTCAGTATCGAGATGGCCGTGCGCAGTGTCCACATTGGCTAGAAATGTTGGGAGTTGTAGCCCAGGACATCTGGAAAGCAGCTGTGCAGCAGTGGCTTTTGGGCATTTCATGCCGTGGTTTTTCATTCAGCATTGTGGACAGTGCATTTTAGGCAGCCCAACTTTTCCCAATTCTACCTAGCGACAGGGCATTTGGAAGTGATAAAGGTTCTTCTCATCCACTGAACTACAGCCCTTCCCTGAACTGCATGCATCATGACATCAACTTTCATTTTTGGCAATGTTTTATGGATGCACAGTTGTGCATTAATGATTTAGAGGGGGAAAGGCAGGAATGATTCGAAGAAGTTATAGCAAACTTGGCAAGAACAGCACTCTGTACATTTTTTTTTTAAAAAAACTGAACAGCGGATGATTCCTGGAGCATCAATGTCACTTCAAAGATAAGGCATTGCAACTGGAGAGAGACCAAACTCAATGGTGGAGCACCTGCTTCGCTGGGTTCAACACAGATTCAGTGTCAGGCGTCTCCATTTTAGTAAGAATTCGGTAGTAGGCAGGGAGGCTATCTTGGATCAGTCCTTTAGAGTTCTGATTGGTTCTGACTGCAACCTGGAGTGGATTCGCTGCTCCACTGATATCAGAGCCACCAGCCTCCACTTCTAGTAGTAGGAGGTGATAGAAGTGATCTGAAAGACCAGACTTTGCTGGAGGACCAATTAGGGGTTGCCTCCGAAGCGGCTCCAGAGTGAGGACAGATTGGAGGCAGAGCCAGGCTGCCCTTATTCTGGCTGGGAAAGGTGGGATAAGCCCCCAACTTTTTAGCCTTGCTTCTTCATCTCTTTGACCCAGGGTGGCTTGAAATCTGCAGCTGCATCATCTAAACACCTCTCATGACATGAACCTACCCGTACACTATGCTCAACATCCAAGGTCCTCCTCCGGGTGCCTACTCCGTGGGAAGCCAACATTATTATCTTTACTGCACCAGGTCAAGACTTTCCTTTTCTCTCAGGCATTTAACAGCTTATGTTGAGTTTCTTAACCAAAGTTTTGCCTGGTTGGGAATTTTAATATTTTTTAAAGGTCCATTGTTTTTGGGTTTTACGGTTTTAAATTTTGTATATTGATTTTTTTAGTGTTAGTCTTTTAATTTTGTAAACCGCTTTGGCTATGGGGTGGTATGTAAGTGTGATTAATAACAATAATACAACTACAACCAGTTTCAATAGAATACTAGACCTGTTTAGATGGCTGGCTTAAGTGCCCCATCAGATGCCATGAAATGCCTGGAAGTAGAGCAGTAGAATTCTGTGGCTTTTCTGTAGCATGCATACCGACCTGTGCATTCTTAATAGACTGCATTAAAGCAGGAATGTTCACTGTGCTAACAGTGGTGGTTTTGAGACTTCCTACTTTCAGGGAATATTTTCCACATTGACTTCCCTGCCTGGGATTCCCTGGGTATTACCCTCAGAAGGTTCATACATTGCAAAGGATTCTGGGACATCTTCTAGATTCACACCTGATCTATTTCTAGTCATTCTTAAGACCAAATTTTTATTTTTAAATCTGCATAAACAATCACACTTAAACACATTTCTAAACTCTCATTTTGAAATGTGTTTTCTCTCAAAATATCAACATTTGGAAACATTTGGGAAATGCAAAAGCCAGTGGGTAACTTAGTTCTGATTTGTACATTAGTCCAGGAAGTGGCGATCAGGTTCAATTCATCTTAGAATTCATTTTATTTTTAAAAAACAACATTTATTATTTATTAAAACATTTGTATCCCACCCTATATCACTGGGATCTCAGGGCCACCACAGACAAATTCATACAAACAATATAAAACAATACATATACACAGCTCAAAACGAATTATACCATTAATCAAACTATTCTATTGTTTTCTATTTAAAACAATAGAAACAATTAAAACTATGTGCAACCTTGGTGAATTTAGCCATCAGAGTCTTTGTTAAAAAGCCATGAGGCCAGTGCTGACATCAGACAGGCCTCCAGGGGAAGGGCATTCCACAGCTGGGGTGCCACAACAGAGGAAGCCCCTCCCATGTCCCACCATAGCATATGTCTCATGTTGGTGGGATGCGGAGGAAGGCTCCTCCAACAGATCTCAAGTCTCTGGCAGGCATGTGTATATATATGGGGAGGCACTCCCTCAAGTTTCGAGGTCCCAAGAATTCACCATGATGGTATTCCTCAAGCACCGCTACTCACAAGTCAGTTCAAGTGGGGAATTAGCCAGGCTCATTTGGGTCCTCACAATCATGTCATGTGAATGCAAGTGTGCTATTTAACATATATATTGAAACTGAAGCAATTGCAGCAAGGAAGGATAGGTTAATTAGTGGCATGGAAGAAAAGAATAATTACAATGGGTAGGTAGGGATGCTGGAAAAAACGTGCAACTGATTCAAAAGAGTGGGAAGTTCTATGAATCTGTCCCATGGGTTCGGCAGTGGGTGGGCTTTTTCCAAGTCATGCAAATTCTGTGGACTTGTGGACCATTTTTTATTTTTAAGGGGGATTAGCACAAGTGGAACAGAATTCTAGTTTTAAAAAAGTTTGATTCTGTCAATGAATGGACAATGGAAATAAGGCGGCTCTGGATCTATGACGGATGCAGTCAGTCTTCAATCAACATGCCTATGACAGAGTAATTTAAAAATATATTTAATGCTTAATGTGTTTTGGTATCCATTTAAATTCACAGCTACTGATGAAGCCAGAAGCTGATACGTTTAGCACTAAATAATTTTTGAAATTACTCTGTTGTTAGCCTATCTATCTTTCATCTATAGCTATAGCTATCTATCATCTATCTAACTGGGATCCACTGAACAGTACTCAGCAATTAGTGGATGAGTTAGATGATTTTGGAACAAAATCAGGACAAAGGTGAATCAATCAGAAATCTGATTATTTTAGGGACTTAATTGCAGTGAAAAGATCTTGCCTCACACAGATCGAAATAGCATGTGGGTTGACACAGCGGAGCCTCGAAGCAAAATTACAGGCGTGTCAGAATTGGACCCACTGTGTCTGTCCTGTCTCACGCCATGCCAGCTGGCCCTCCTAGGCCCCTGCCATGGTGTACTGCTGTTTACTCCTGAGAAAGGACCATGTCCAGTCCATTCCCTGGGGGAGGGGGCTGTCCAAAGCAGGTGGGGGGAGCCAGAAAACTGTCCCTTGGACTACTGTGAGTTCTATCGACTGCAAAGCTATGTGCTGATTAGGGAGGTCTGGCACCTAGAGACTGAAGATGGTTCTGCAGGACTCAAACACATGGGCACATTTAAATTCATTAAAATTAATTTAAAACAAATAAACAAACAACAAATAAATTTGAGGTGTCCATCCCGAGGGCCTCCTAAGTATTCAAACTAAGTTCCAAGGGACTAGGGTAGTTTCTAAACTGGTCTTTTTTTTGTGGGATTACTCCTGGGAGCTCCCTGTGCATCCAAATGATGCACAGTGACTCCAGGGGGTGGGTGAGGGATGGGTATGGGTTTTCCCAGGGATGAAAAAAATTCCCTGGGAAAACCCAATTCTTCCCGCATCCCATGAACATCCCAAGACCGTGGGAGGTGTGGGCGCCCGACAGCCTGGTGTGAGTAAGCGGGTACTAGAAATGGGCATGGTTCTGTGCCTCACGGCTCTGTGCCCATCAGGGGAGCCCCTCTCAGCAATTTCACCATCCCTGGGATGGCAGGGAGGGGGTTGGGGGCCCAATTTAAGGGTTTTGTTTTGAAAAAACCCTTACCTTTTGCGATGGAGTGCAAATACGCTCGCTCCTCCTGTTTTTAAAAAGAAAAAGGCGGGCGTGGTGGCCTGGGAGGAAACCGGGACATCGCACTTCCTAATTTGGAAAGAGGGGGGCAATCCTGGAAACAGGTACATCCAGGATCATTCCCCTCCCTCTCCACCCGTAGGTGTAGAAGGGTCTAGGTTTCATGATCTTTGCAGTGACAGACAGACACACATCATCTTTTATTATTCTTACCCACAAGGAGAATAACTGAAAGCATTTGGAAATCAAACTGGAAATAGAAGGGTTAGGGATGCGGACACAGTTTAAAAATAATGGGATCATAATAATGCTTGAGATACTTAATCGTATTGCAGGATGGGTACTCCACCCCAAAAACCTTTCTCTGATCACAATTGATGAGACTCCCCCCGACCCCCAATTGATGATGTCTTGCTTCTACATCTGCACAATCAGCATTTATCTGTCTGGTACCAGTGGGGCTGGAAGCCAGTATTGGCACATGCTAAAGAGGTTAATGGGTTTAGTATCTTACCTGTTCTCAAGAACTGTCATTCTTCCTTGAGGTTTTTAAAAAGGCCTGGACTTTTTGCACTAAAATGTACAGAAGAGTGGCCCAGTTCAAACTTTGTCATGGAAGGCAAGAATAGGGATGTCCATCATGGGGAGATATGACCCTTTTGGAGCTCAATGGATTTCTCCAGCACCCCTGCCTGGGCTTGCATTTGTGGGTCGAGCCACAGGCTTTTTCCTGAACTTCAGGGTTACAACGTAAGAACATCAGAAGAGCCCTGATGCTGGATCAGACCAAGGGTCCATCTAGTCCAGCACTCTGTTCACACAGTGGCCAACCAGCTATCAGCACAAGCAGGATATGCATGCAGCAGCACCCTCCCACCCACATTCCCCAGCAACTGGTGCACACAGGCTTACTGCCTCGGATACTGGAGGTAGCACATCACCATCAGGGCTAGTAGCCATGGATAACCTTCCCCTCCAGGAATTTATCCAACCCCCTTTTAAAGTCATACAAATTGGTGGCCTTCACTACATCTTGTGGTAGTGAATCCCATAGGTCAACTACACACCCTGTGAAGAAGTCCTTCCTTTTATCTGTCCTGAATCCCCCACCAATCAGCTTCATGGGATGAGACCGGGTTCCAGTATTATGAAAGATGGAGAAAAAATGTCTCCCTATCCACATTCTCCACACCATGCATAATTTTGTACACCTCTATCATGTCTCCCTTTACCCTCCTTTTTTCCAGGCTAAGCAATTCCAGCTGTTGTAACCTTCCCTCATAAGGGAGATGCTCCAGCTCCTTGATAATTTTATTTGTCCTTTTTATAAGAGAGCTTCGGCTATGGGGCGGTATATAAGTGTAAATAATAATAATAATAATAATAATAATAATAATAATAAATACCAAACCTCACCGTCAACAACTCAATAAACTAAATTTACAGCTGGTCTAACTTAACAATCATGTTGTGAATGTTGTGTGCTTTTTAATGCACGTGTGTGAGTATTTTCCGATAGGATCTGGATCTGGGCTTGGGTTTGGACAGATTTGCACCATGTATATCTTTATTTGGTGGGTGGATTCTTTAATGTGTGCATTTAAAAGACCTTCTTGCCTTTGTTGAATCTACCTTCATAGTCAAGCTCTGCACTTGTGCCTGAGACCACTGGCAGGATGGCAAATTATTAAAGCTATAGAGAAGCCAAAAATGTTGTTGGTGGTTAGGGGATAGTTCTTACAAATCTAAACCATCCGATATTACATATGATGAATGCACAGCTTTCTATGCCCCCACATTATAATTCCCAAGGAACGGTCAATAAATAAACAAAGAAATAAAAATCCATGCAGATTAGAACTTCAAACAAAATAAATAAATATAGTGGGATATGTAGGGTGACCATATTTTGGAAACCAAAAAGGAGGACAACATGGCCGCCCCTCCAAGGGGGCGTGCCCACCCAAACATGGCCTTGGTCACACGTCTGATTTCACAGCACATAATTAAACAAACTTGTACTACATAACATCTTAATGTTAAAATCACTGAAATAAAGAACAAGTGAGACATTCAAAGACATTTGTAGCTTTTGCTGTACTTTGAAGCTTTTGCCATACTCTGTGTGATACAGTCTCCCCTTCCCTCAGGTATCTTTTTTGACTGCAAATCCTTCACTGGATGACCATAGTCTCAACTTCCCTAACATTTAACACTCTTTCCCCATCACCTTTCTCAAATCCATACGTACAGATTCAGCATACTGCTACCACTGAATAAGTGCAGAAAAACCGAGTACAACAAACTAGCATTCAGAAAGAATATAAAATACTATCCCCCTGCAAACAAAAGCCATGGAACAAAATGGACTAACAGCTTCCCTCCTTTTATCCAAATATCTCCTGAATTTACACTGCCTCAGTGTGCAGAGAACAGAGATTCCAATCAGGGACCCAAAGAAAACTGGCCAAAAAAACCTCAGAAACAGGTCCCATTGATTTCAATGAAGCTTACTCCCAGATAAATGAATATAGGATTGCAGCCACTTAACATCTGTGCATCTTTCTCTAGCAAGTGCAAGCCCCTTCTGTCAAGGACAACTGTGCATTCACAGAACCTGGCCTCATAGATCATGCAACCAGCAGGTGCTCTCCAGAAAGATGCTTTCAGAGCCTAGGAGATCCAGACACATTCAGACAAGACACACTATGCACTCACATATTATCTTGCTGGGACAGAACAATTCCCAGAATGACCAGATACAAAAGAGGACAGGGCTCCTGCAACTTTAATTGTTGTGATGAAGAGGGAATTTCACCAGGTTGGGGGGAGGGAGGAATCCACAAAGCCACACTGTAAAATAATCATAATCACAATCTCAAAGCCATACAGAAAAGAAATGTCTGGAACCGAGCTGAAAGTTGTGAGTACATATATCCCTTCGCATGTAGTATAATCATCATCATCACCTGCATCAGCACAAAAGCAGTTTTGGAGCCACATTTTTTTTAAAAAAATCATCATCATCCACACACACCTCACACACGGTCACCAAAGGCAATAAAAAATAAAATCTACATACCCCTGCATACCCACCCAAAGTGGGGGGAAACCCCACCCTTCCCCAAGATAATTTTTAAAAAAACTCCCCACACACACTTAACCGGGGGGGGGGAGAATAAAAATCCACCCCACACTCATCCAAGGCAAAATAATCATAATCATAATGGCTAAAAATAGAATACAAATCCACCACACACCAACATACTCACCCATGGCAAAACTGATAATAGTTTTTAAACTCACCCAAGGCAACCCACTCTCTACACACATTCACCCAATTAAGAGTCTATCTACACTACTGCTATAAAACAGTTTTAAATGGTTTAAAATGGTTTATAACAGTTTTGAGAACTGTTGGGGCCCAGGACACGCTCCACAGACAGTTTTCAAAACGTTTCCAAAGTGTTTTATCCTGCGTGTGTAGATAGGCTCTAATTCATCAAAATCAGTACCCAAAGAATGGATAGAAAATCAGTAACAACTTATTTCATCATTGCAGCCAGAGATAAAATCCAATCTACCCCCCAACACCCCACTAGACTTAGATTGCAGCTAGAGACAGTTCATTTGGCCTGCACTACTTTAACACACACACACCACACACACAGGCGCACACAGGAGCAGCAATTCCCAGGTGGGCGCAGAGCGGAGGAACGTGCCAGTCCTTCTATTTTAAAAAGAGGGGAGATTAAGTTGAGGTAGCGCACTAGGTTAAAAAAGTCAGTTGAAGCCAAACTGTATTACCTGGTGGTTGGAGGGGATGAGGCACCCTCAGTGTAAAGCCCCCCTCTCTCTAGGTCTAGGGAGCAGGAAAATAAAATACCATCAGCCGCCTCAGCAGCCCCACTGGCCAGGCCCTGGCTAAGCAAACAGGGAGGGACCACGTCAGCCCAGGTGGAAGCGAACCCAGGCAGCGGCTGCAGCCGTAATAACTCACATGCTGGCTGGAGGCCCGAGCGCCGGGAAGAAGCCCGAGCAGCAGCTGAATCAAGGCGCGGCTGTGGAAGACGAGGAGGAGGACGGGGCAGGCGGCGCTGGCTGGAGGCCCAGGCTCCGGCGGGAGCAAGTTTGGGCGAGCCGCATGCAGTGCACGCGGAGGCTGAAAACGGAGGGGAGCTGAACAAAGAGCAACCAAATCGCCATGTGCTCATAAAAATGGGGAGGAGGCGCCCTAACTGGCCCAGGCAGGTGCAAGGTGAGCCACAAGCACCGCAGCTGCTTTACCTCCTCCGCTGCCGCTTCTCTCTTCATGCCCCACTGCTTCAGCGTCCTCCTCTGCTGCTTCTCCACCACCAGTTCTCCGCTGCTGCTGCCACTGCCACCGGTTCTCTTCCTTGGGTCTCCTCCTCCTCCTCCTCCTCCTCCATCCGTCTGTCTTCTCCTCCTCCTCCGTCTGTCTTCTTCTTCTCCTCCTCTGTCTGTCTTCTTCTCTTCCTCCGTCTGTCTTCTTCTTCTTCTTCTTCTTCTTCTTCTTCTTCTTCTTCTCCTCCTCCTCCTCCTCCTCCTCCTCCTCTGCCGTTGCCGCTCTCATCGCAGCAGCCCGGGCCCTGCTGCTGCTTCTGCTGTAAAAAGCCCCTGATCGGCCCGGGGAAGGGGCTAGAACGACGCGCACCCGGAAGTGCGGGTGTGCGTCGTTCCAGCCTCTTCCCCGGCCGATCTGGGCCTTGTTCTTGGCAGGCCCGGATTGGGGGGGGGAGGCTGGAACGACGCACACCCGGAAGTGCGGGTGTGCGTCGTTCCAGCCTCTTCGCCGGCCGATCTGGGCCTTGTTCTTGGCCAGCGCAACCGCGCTAGCCAAGAACAAAGCCCGGATGGGGGGGGGAGGCTGGAACGACGCGCACCCGGAAGTGCGGGTGTGCGTCGTTCCAGCCTCTTCCCCGGCCGATCTGGGCCTTGTTCTTGGCAGGCCCGGATGGGGGGAAGAGGCTGGAACGACGCGCACCCGGAAGTGTGGGTGTGCGTCGTTCCAGCCTCTTCGCCGGCCGATCTGGGCCTTGTTCTTGGCCAGCACAACCGCGCTAGCCAAGAACAAGGCCCAGATGGCACGGGAGAGGCCCAATTTTTCCGGACTTTGGGGGATATTTTAAAATTCCCCCCCCGGACTCAAATTTGGCCCCTTTTCCCTGACATGTCCGGGGGGATCCGGACGTCTGGTCACTCTAGGGATATGGGGTACAAAGTCTGCAAGAAGCGACAACGGGATCACTTAACTCTGATATGAATTGCATGACAATAAACTATCCAATGATGATTGAGTTACGTTATTTTATTATTACATGTTTATCCCTGCCCCTTCCCATTTTTTTATCACAACCCCCCCCCCCCCAAAACAACCAGTGGAAAAATCACCCAATCAGCTGCGTTGCTAAGTGGGGATTTGAACTACATCCTTCCTGGTCCAATAGGCTGCCCACATGGCTGAGCGATATGAGCTGACTGGTTTTTCTCATCATTGCACAAAGTGCTGCATGGCTTTCAGAGACAGCTACGGTTAAAGTGCACTTGAATGTGCTGAGTTGCCGTGATAAAGATGAAATACCTGTTTCTATTATTAATACGACTGATATTTATTCATCAGAAGGCAGTAAATCAGATTCAATTATGTATTATTTGGTCTTGGCGGTAAGTGCTGAGCTGCACTAGCAGAGCACCTGCTTTGCATGCAGGAAGTCCTAGGCCAGATCTAGACCAAGCAGGATGTGACACTTTGAAAATGATCTGAAAACTGTATATGGAGTGTGTCCGGGGCCTCAACAATGGCCAATCCTTTTATGAACCATTTGAAAGCAGTAGTGTAGATCCTGCCCCAGGTCCAGTCCCCAGCATCTCTAAGTAGGGTTGGGAATGGCTCCCACCTGAAATCCTAGAGATTCACTTGTAGGAATGTTGCAGAAATCCGGGGAAGTTGTGGAGTCCGGCAGACATCCATCCACTTGGTCCCCCGGATGGCTTTCCATAGACTCCTGGGCTGACCCAACTCAGTACACACTGTGTTGGGCAAGCTCACAGTTTCCCACTGTCTCACGAGCCACCAGTTTGTGGGAAATCCTGAGTAAGCTATTTATGTAAATTGTGATTTTGTGCAAAATGGTGGCTATAGATAGTGTATGTGGCACTGCAATGTTGCATAAATGGTGCTATGTATGGCTGCCATTTTGTGCAAAATTGTGATTCATGTAAATAACTTCCTCACAATTTTCTGTATAATGGCAGCTCATGGGGCATTGGATGCTGTGCACCACTTGCTGGGTGCCCGTAGGCCATTTGATAGCTTGCTTGCACAGTGAACAGGGTCAGTAGCCAGCAGGGGTCCAGCAACTCATGGAGGTGGCAGCGGCAGGTAAGCTTGGCCACCCGTAGCCACTACCAGTCAGTGTGGACAATACTGAGCTAGATGGCCCATGGTCTGTCTTAGGACAGTGTAGACAATGGTCAATGGTTAGTGTAAACATGAGCTAGATGGATCTATGCTCTGTCTTAGGTAAAGCCAGCTTCCGAAGTTCCTAAGAGGAGTGAAGGTCTTCCCCCTGAGCTGAAGCTGAACTTTCATGCCTTTTCACATCAGGCAGTCCAGATTTGTATTTCTGAGCTTGGAAACAGAAGATTTGGTGCTGTCTTTAATGGCAGGGGGAAATTGATGGCAGCAAGTAAGCTGCCTTGCTGGGAGGGTTAGCTACCATTATTGATCATCTCACTGTATAACCCTTATACAGTTTCAGGGGAGCCCCAGGACAGGATCCCTCAGAACACAAGGGTGCTACATGATCTCCACAGCTTGTGATTTGTGTTTCCGAGGGCATCAGCAGGACCAGCTTTGCTCAGGAAGACGTCTGCATTGCCATCAACCAATTTATTTTGGCAGAGTTATGGAGACATCCATCAGTTAGGAATCGCCTGCACCTCTGGGAGGAACATCTGTTTGCCCTGTAAATGCCTTTATTCCTTACAAATCAGGTGTCCACCCCTGATGAGCTCACAGCTGTCAGATGTAGCTTATTGGGTTACTGCTGGGTCTCATTTCAATTGCGGCTTATTAAGCAGATGAAGATATATATACAAATAGCAGAAGGCACAAGCTATTTGCAAACCAGATGAGGGATGGCCCCTGCAGGAAAAAATAAGACTAAACGGGGAGAAGATGGATAGCCCAGCGCCCTGCCAGCCAACCTCGAGGAGAATTGGGTCACAGGCTTTGGATAAAGCACAGAGTGCCGGATGATTCTGCAAGGGATGTAGTTGAAAGCAATCCAGAACATGGCCACGGTGCCAAAGTAGATCCCTGTCCCAGTCACACATGGGACTGCCAAGGGCATCTGCCTATGGCCGCTCATTCCCTCCTGGCAACTTGCATCCAGATTTAGTCATTTTTGTAGCCTGAGTATGATGCCACATGAGGTTGAGTCAGTGAAAGTTGGTGGCTCTGACGTCAGCGGGGGCTGTGAATCTGCTCTGAGTTTCAGTCAGAATCCTAAAGGAGCTATGTCAACTGCTAAACCCAATTTGAGGATAGGATCCAGCACTTTGGATAGCTCCTTTGGAGTTCTGACTGAAACCCAGAGTGGATTCACAGCCCCACTGACATCAGAGCCATCAGCCCTAGACTGGCCACTTACACAGCAGAAACGCATCCCTTCAAAAAGAGGACCAAAGCAGGTACTGATTTGCATAGGGCAATTGATATGAGCAGATGCAAATTTAGAAACAATGACTGGAATTCAAAGAGAAATACAGTACACCTCCTCAGCATGAGGGAAACCATGAGCTGGGGGCCTGTGTGGCAACATTCCTCTTTTCTTAGGGTTCTTCCTTAAGGCAGACTTGGACAGGGCAGCTTTCCCACAGAGGATGCCTTTACAGAGCAGACCATCCCTGACAGCATTTCAGATAGAAGATGGTCATCTGTAACGTGTGGCATGAGCACATCATTTTGTTTATGTGTTTGTTAGTTACATGTACAGTATATAGGAGATGTATGATGTGAATGCACTGAATGCAGCTTACAATACGAAGCAATGGCTTACAGTTTAATCGATATGGTACAGCTGGCAAAAGGGATGAGAGGGAACAGGAAAACAAGCCAGCAAACAAACAAAAACAAAGGAACAAAAACAAACAACCCCTCCCCACTAACACCCCACCAAAAAAGCAACTTTCTGGTTGAGAATCTGGGGAGGGGGAAATTAAACGGGGGCTTCAGGTGGGGTGAATGGGTGGTGAGTTTGGTGAATCTTCTAAAGATGGAGAGACTTGCCATTGGTGGGCAGCAATGGGTCTCTTTATTTTAAAACTTTTCTGTGTATGCCTCACCAAGGTTTCAGCAGCCATAGAGTTTCCCTAAGACTGCTGCTGGCTGCCTTTTGAAAAAAAATCCAAAACGTCCTATGGGGTGGGGGGGGGGATCTCTTTTGTCATGCCCTGCCCTGCCCTTTCCTCTCCTGCAGAATGGTCCAGAATGATGCTATCTCCGGGGCATTTTGGGAAACAGAAAATGGTTTCCGGCAGCTATCTCAGAGAAGCTGCGCTGCTTTGTGGGAACACTGGAGAGGCCTTCTTGGTGGCTGCTCCAGTGCTCTGGAACTCCCTTCCCAGGGAAGCTAGACTGACTCCCTCCTTGATGTGCTTCTGGGGGCCCACAAATAATGTGAACCCCGATCTATGTTTTAAGACTTTTAATTTTAATATGTATTTTAAATGCTGAAATGTTTTAATAGCTTTGCAGCAGATATTGATGCTCTGGTAATCTCCCATTTGGATTATTGCAATGGCTTATATTTGGGGCTGCCGTAGTCCAAATTGGGCAGCTACACTGCTAACTGGGATTGGACGATATGATCTATCTATCTATCTATCTATCCATCCATCCATCCATCCATCCATCCATCCATCTATCTATCTATCTATCTATCTATCTATTTTATTTATATCCCACCTTTTTCCCCCTCTTGCAAGGAACCTCCTTCTCTCCATTTTATCCTCACAAGAACCCTGTGAGGAAGGTTAGGCTGAGAGTCAGTGGCTGGCCCAAAGTAACCCAGTGCACTTCATGGCCTAGTGGGGGCTAGAACCTGGATCTCCCAATTCCCAGTCCAACACTCTAACCACTACACCACATCTCACAATGGGTTATGCCCCAGACCCCAATTATGCTTTGCTCCAGGAGAAGAATGGCATGATGTGCCTTGCGATCCATACACCGTTTTATTTATTTGGCATCCCACCAGATTTTTTTTATTGATTAGCCCCACTGGTGGATCCCGATGTTAGCAGCCATATTTAAATCTATTGATAGAACTGGGAAATTTCCCCAAGATTGGCTGGTGGCTATTGAGGTGCCATTTATAAAAAAGACAAGTGGTCGGACTCTGAGAATTATCGTCCTATAAGTCTACTGGACGTTATTAGCAAATTATATGCAAGACATCTTTTAGACAAGTTAGAAAATTGGGTGTTTGGGGAGAACCTCTTGGCTGAAGAACAAGCAGGCTTCAGGTGTGGTAGATCTACAGTTGACCATTGCTTTCTATTACAATACTTAATAGGGAAATATACATCCCCCTTTTTGCTGCATTTGTAGATTTTTGAGTAGCCTTCAATTCTATGTTTGTTAGCACCTCTTTTAGTTAATCTATATCTTAATGACATAATTCCCTTCTTATCTAGTCCTGATTTTCCTCCACCTTGTCTACAGGACATGAGTATCTCAGTGTTATTATATGCAGAGGACACTGTTCTCCTCTCATACACCCAGGAGGGGATGCATAGGGCTCATATTGTATGAGGGAAGCCCTTCAGATCAACTGTGATAAAACTAAAATCCTCGTTTTTGGCGAAAGGAGGAAGGAATACCGATGGCAGCTAGATAACCATCTGTTTGACCAGGTCAATAAGTACAAATACCTAGTAGTGACATTTCAAAGTTCAGGATCCTGTTCTGAGCATCTGCAAGCAACAGCCTGGACAGCTAATGCAACTGGCAATGCTATCCTTTGCTTTGCTGCAGGACCAGATGGAAAGATGGTGGCCCCTTTAATAGAGCCATACAAAGGTAAACTACTCCCCCAAATTCTATATGGGGCACCTGTCTGGGCCCATGCAGACATTACCTCGATGGAATCAAAGCATGATAAATTCTTATCCAGTGTAATTGGGGTACCTAGATCCACCTCCAAAACCAGTGTCCGATTAGAAACAGCTTGCCACTCAATGGGAATGCTTGTTCAAACCGCAGCCATTTCCTTTTGGCTAAAGATAGTGTTCCAACTGGTCTCACGCTTTGTTTTAACAGCAAATGAAGACATGGGGAGTGACTCATGGTTAGACAAAACAAGCATATCTATTTCTGAGCTGGGCTTTTCATAAACATACCTATTTGCAAGGGGGTACAATAGTGCCAGGGAGGAGATATTTAGAAGGCCACATGATGTTGACCTCCAAACAGCAATGGCCATCACTGCTGGGAGTCATTCCAACATGAGTTATAAAAGTATTATCTTCCCGGGGAAGGTTCCCCCCCCCCCCCATACTTCATAGGAATCATAGGATAGTAGAGTTGGAAGGGGCCTACAAGGCCATCAAGTCCAACCTCCTGCTCAATGCAGGAATCCACCTTAAAGCATACCTGACAGATGGCTGTCCAGTTGCCCCTTGAATGCCTCTAGTGTGGGAGAGCCCATGACCTCCCAAGGCAATTGGTTCCATTGTGGTACTGCTCTAATAGTCAGGAAGTTTTTCCTGATGTCCAGCTGGAATCTGGCTTCCTGTAACTTGAGCCCATTATTCCTTGGTTGCATTCTGGGATGATTGAGAAGAGATCCTGGCCCTCCTCTGTGTGACAACTTTTCAAGTATTTGAAGACTGCTATCATGTCTCCCCTCCATCTTCTCTTCTTCAGGCTAAACACGCCCATTTCTTTCAGTCTCTCCTCATAGGACTTTGTTTCCAGACTCCTGATCATCCTTGTTGCCCTCCTCTGAACAAGCTCCAGTTTGTCTGCATCCTTCTTGATCAGCATTAACAAGGCAAAACTGCACCAGAAGGAGATTGCCAGATTTATTTTCACGTTGATGTATGTGTGTGAGGGAAGGGTGACGCAGGAGGTGGGGGACCAAGTTATGCAAAAAGCATAACATGACAAATGATGAGGTTGAAAGCAAAGGTATTTGGGAATCGTGACAATTACTGTAATTAATTTCTTCTTGAAATGGGAGCATTGGTTTAATTCATTGAAACCACAAGAAGTGCTTCCTGTCATTCCACACCTTTTAATCAATGCTCTATAGCAAAAAAAAAGATGGGGATATAAGTGTTGCCTAATGAATGGGTCTCTGGAAGGTCAGCCCACTGCTCGTTAGCTAATAGGGGAGTTATTTGTTTTGTAAATTGCTCACCCTTTTGGAACCTCTACATGTTAATTTTCATGGTGTGTGGGAGAGGCAAGAGAGGGGTTCTTGGGGTGGGTGGGGTGGTGGTGGAGAGACTGTTTTTGAAGGCCACAGTCTGTCACTGAAAGTGTAACAGAAATAGAATGAGAGAGAAAATGAGAGAACCTTGTCACTTTCATTAATTCCGGAACACGTTCTGCAGCTTGGGATCAGGAATGATGATCAGGTTGGATCAAAGGAGAGTGTTATTGGATGAAAGAGAAATCAGGGAGACTTAGGTTCAAACATCACCTCAGCCATAACCTTGGGCCGTTTAGTAAATAGGCTGACCATATGAAAAGGAGGACAGGGCTCATGTAACTTTAACTGTTGTAGAGAAAAGGGAATTTCAGCCAGTGTCATTTGCATGCAATTCTTACCTGGTGAAATTCCCTCTTCATTACAACAGTTAATGTTGCAGGGGCCCTGCCTTCTTTTGTATATGGTCACTCTAGTATAGTGCATGCACCTTTAACTGTTGTGATGAAGAGGGAATTTCACCAGGTACGAATTGCATACAAATGACACTGGCTGAAATTCCCTTTTCTCTACAACTGTTAAAGCTACATGAGCACTGCCCTCCTTTTCATATGGTCAGCCTACCTTTAGTATCTGTCAGGCTACCTTACCCACAGGAGAATAAAATGGTGGTTGGAGCTATGGACAGTAACCTAGGATGACCAGATAAAATCCAGGTCAGGGCTCATGTAACTTTAACAGTTGTAGAGAAAAGGGAATTTCAGCCAGTGTCATTTGTATGCAATTAGTTCCTGGTGATATTCCCTCTTCATCACAACAGTTAACGGTGCAGGCACTATACTAGAGTAGGGTGACCAGATAGAATCCAGGTCAGGGCTCATGTAACTTTAACAGTTGTAGAGAAAAGGGAATTTCACCCAGTGTCATTTGTATGCAATTAGTTCCTGGTGAAATTCCCTCTTCATCACAACTGTTAAAGTTGCAGGGGCCATGCCTTCTTTTGTATATGGTCACTCTAGTATAGTGCAAGCACCTTTAACTGCTGTGATGAAGAGGGAATTTCACCAGGAACTAATTGCATACAAATGATACTGGCTGAAATTCCCTTTTCTCTACAACTGTTAAAGTTACATGAGCCCTGACCTGGATTTTATCTGGTCACCCTACAGTAACCTGAGTGTCTTTGAAATAATAAAAAAAATCATTGGTTAATGGGGTGATTGCTAGATGTACAGCCTGAGTCAGAGCATGTTTACAGAGAAGTAAATCACACTAAGGCTACTGGGACATATTCTAGGGTGACCATATAGAAAGGAGGACAAGGGCTACTGTATTTTCAACAGTTGTATCGAAAAGGGAATTTCAGCAGGTGTCATTTGTATGCATGCAGCACCTGGTGAAATTCCCTCTTCATCACAACAGTCAAAGCTGCAGGAGCAGAAGCCCTTCCCTCTTTTGTATCTTGTCACACCAGGCAGGGTTCCTGCAGCTTTGACTGTTGTGGTGAAGAGGGAATTGCGCCATGTGCTGCATGCATACAAATGACACCTGCTGAAATTCCCTTTTCTGTGCAACTGTTAAAGATGCAGGAGCCCTCTCCTCCTTTCCATATGGTCACCCGAACATATGCTCAAGTAAGTGTGCTTAGGATGAAAGCCTTTATTTAGGATAGGATTCCAATACCTTTAATAGTTGTGCAGAAGGAAGCATTTTGGCTAGGGATGTGCATCGGATTGGACCTGATCCACGATCCAGGCCCGATCCAACCAAAATCGGATCAAATGATCCAATTACGATCCCCAGCACCTGGATCCACTGATCCAATCTGGACCGATCCAAAAAGGACCCGATCTGGATCGGCGGATCGGCGGATCAGCGGATCGGGCTCCCTCCCCCCACTCATGCTCCTTACCTGCCAGGGCTGATGGCTCCAGCAGGTAAGGTGCACGAGGGCGGGGGCTTCCCTGGCGGGGCTGTCTGCTTCCATCGGCAGGCTCCAGTGGGTGCCCACCGATGGAAGCGGACAGCCCCGCCCGGTAATGTGCATGAGGGGAGGATGGAGCTTACCTGCCAGGGTGGCCGCTTCCCTCCAGTGGCGCCACCGGAGGGAAACAGCCGCCCCGGCAGGTAAGCAGTGCGAAGGGGGAGGGGCAGGAGGCCCATTTACCTTGCCAGGGACGTCCGCTTCCCTCCGCTCCTGGACGCTACTGTGAAGCAGGCTTCACGGCCTGCCCCTAAGTAGATTGCCAGGTGATGCACGCTACTTAGGGGCAGGCCACGAAGCCTGTTCGCAGTAGCGTCGAGGAGCGGAGGGAAGCGGACGTTCCTGGCAAGGTAAGGTGCGCGAAGAGGGGAGGGGGCTTACCTGCCAGGGCAGCTGCTTCCATCCGCTGGCGCCCGTGGGCACCAGCGAACGGAAGCCAACGGCCCTGGCAGCTAAGCAGTGCAAGTGGGGGGGGAAGGATGGGGGGAGGTACAGGGAGGGGGGAGTTAGTCCCTCCTCACCCACGCACCACCATTTTTTCCCCCATAGACTTGCATTGGGGAAAGCTTTCTTTCCCCCAATGCAAGTCTATGGGGAAAAAAAATGGCATGCGATCTGAAAATTGGATGTCCAATTTTCGGATCGGAATCAGGTCCGAACTGAACCGGGGAGGCCTCCGATCTGATCCGATCCGATCTGAGGCCTCGAATCCGGTTCCGATCCCGATCCGAATTTTTGGACCGTGCACATTGTTAATTTTGGCACATGCATCTTCCTTCTTCCTGCGGTGTCCACAGGATGCTGTATGGTGCATAAAGCATCTGGAATGGTTCAAGGGGTAGACCGGAGGTACCTCACAGCTTAGGCTTATCAGCGTTTACCTTCATGCCTATGCAAAGGAGCTGGGGTTGTGCGACAGGTCAAAACCTGAAAGGCATCTTTCAGACTTCCCCAATCCTCTAAATGTGTCAGACTACAAATCCCATCCTCCCCACCAGCAGGGCTATTTATTTATTTATTTATTGCATTTCTATACTGCCCAATAGCTGAAGCTCTCTGGGCGGTTTACAAAAATTAAAACCATGGAAACCATTTAAAATATAAAACAAACAACAGTGTGAAGACGTAATATAAAATACAGTACAAAAGCACAACCAGGGTAAAATTGAGCAGCAATGCAGAGATCTATACAGTTTTAAAATACAGATTTAAAACAGCAAAGTTAAAAATTGAGCTGATAAGCTGTTAAAATACTGAGAAAAAAAAAGGTCTTCACCTGGTGTCTAAAAGGGTATAAGGTAAGAGCCAGCCGAACCTCTCTAGGAAGCTCATTCCACAGCCGGGGTGCCACAGCGGAGAAGGCCCTCCTCCTGGTAGCCACCTGCTTCACTTCCTTTGGCAGGGGCTGTTGCAAAACTTTAGTCCCTTTGCAAGTGCCAGTATGGGAAAAGGCAGGCATAGTTTAACAAACTTGTGAGAGGGCCAACTCTCATCTCTGGAGTGCTTTGTTTTGGATAATCTGATTTACCTAGGCTGACCATATGAAAAGGAGGACAGTGCTCATGTAACTTTAACAGTTGTAGAGAAAAGGGAATTTCAACCAGTGTCATTTGTATGCAATTAGTCCCTGGTGAAATTCCCTCTTCATCACAACAGTTAAAGTTGCAGGCACTATACTAGAGTGACCATATACAAAAGAAGGCAGGGCCCCTGCAACTTTAACTGTTGTGATGAAGAGGGAATTTCACCAGGAACTAATTGCATACAAATGACACTGGCTGAAATTCCCTTTTCTCTACAGCTGTTAAAGTTATATGAGCCCTGTCCTCCTTTTCATATAGTCAGCCTAGATTTACCTTCTGTCAGTCTGGTACTGAAGGGCTTCAATAATATCATTCTTTTGGCCCTGAAGAAGCTGCAAATGGCTAATTTGGTTGTAAAATTGGCAAATTGCCTGAGAGTCTTGATGAGACCAATAAGAAGACCTTTCAGAAGAGCCCATGCTTGTATTTGAGAGGACCCCAAACTCATGTTATAGACCAGGGATGGGCAGAAAGTAGATCCCCAGATGTTTAGGACTGCAACTCCCAGTATTCCTGACCATTGGCCATGCTGGCAGGGGCTTCTGGGAGTTGAGGTCCAAAACATCTGGAGATTTACCTTCTCCCCACCCTTGATATAGACCCTAGACACACATTCAAGAAGACCCCAGATTTTTTATTTCTAACATTTTATGTTATGGCCTTGTAACATCTCTGACCAAAGGCTGTGAAAGCTGGATTAGACCGTGTGTTGGAGAAGCACGGTGCAACTTGTGCTGTGTGATCTTGCTTTATGCAAGGCCACTGAAAGAATATCAAAGGTTATTTGGGTGAAGGCTTCGCAGCTGTTGATGAGGATCCAAGTGAAGAATGGAGCTCGGACTCATACTTGGGCATGAATTGGGGAAAGAGCATGCTTATAGTAGCTCCTGTTCAGCACCTGCAATGATAAGAGGATTGAGACCACCCTTACTTGATGATCCTTGGTTTGGGGGAGATCTAAGAATGGAATGGGCAACGGTTGGGAAAGGATGTAGCTGACCTTGAGTTCAAAGGATAAGAAACCCGAGAAGAAGCGTCAAAGGAGTCCAAATGAGATTATCCAAGCTTATACTGGATCAGCAAAAGGGCTGGATTGGCCCTTCTCGAAACAAACGTGAGGGTTCAGCAGATAGACACCTCACCTCTGATTGGTGCTAATGGTGGGTCTTACTGCCATTGCAAGCCTCAACTCTAACCAGAACAAGGGTATAAAAGGTCCATATAGGCTGATAGGCAGGCACTACCCTGCTGCTACTACTACATCTCTTGTCTTTCTTGGACTTCATCTTCATTTCTTTGCTTCTGATATTTGCTGGACCATCAGACCCAGGAACCAGAGTAACTTTGGTTTTAAATTATCCCTCTCTGTACTTTAACTTCAGGTGAGCTTTGACACTATGGCCCAATCTACACCAGGCAAGATATTGCACTATGAAAGCGGTATGAAAGCAGTATATAACAGGCAGGAGCCACACTATTGCTTTAGAACGGTATTGAAGCACACTGACAACTGTTGAGGCCCATTGACACAGACCATATTTCGCTTTCATAGTGCAATATCCTACTTGGTGTAGATCCGGCTTTAGAATATTTCCCTAAGTTTGGGACTTTGATTTTTTTCCCTTAAGTTGGGACCTCCTTTCTGAACTTAGAACTACCTTGTAACCAAACTTGGTTAACCCTTTAAGTGTCTTTCAGATTTATGTTTAAAATATAGGGCTTGGGTTTAGGATTAAATTGACATTTTTAGTGCTGACTGATACAAAATTAATCTCTTAGGTTTGGGAATGTTTGAAGCTGACTGCTTAGAGTTTGAGTAAGGAACTTTCATTCTTAACCTTATCTATTTAACCGTTTAAGTGCCAGGTTGAAGCCTTTGCATGCTTAGAGAAACTTAGTAATGCTGTAGCTTAGCTTTTTACATTCAAGTAGTTTGCAGGTCTAGGAGGGAGTTAAATGGAAGTTAAATTATTCACCATGCTTTAGCTTAGCATTTGGAATGCAAATCAAGCGGGTTGAGAATATATGGTATATTAGCTCAAGACCTGCATAATTTCTTGCTTAAATTACTAGCTCATGTAGTTAGCATGCGGACCATTATTTTATTTTATTTTTCCTAAATAAAGCATTTGATCCGTTTCACTTAAATTCTGAGCCTGGGGAGATATGATGTCTCCTTTTAGGCCTGGTTTGTTTCATACCCAGCTGGGATGAAAAAATAAGTGATTTTCACTGGCAAACTAATTAGGACAGAATTGGCACTTCCTATTAAGCAAAATACCAGCGATGAGCAGATGTGGTCAGTTCTGCACCATTATTATTCAGTCATTCTGTTCTGTCTTGGGTTTCACTCCGGTTATCTTCCAGCAAGAAAGGAGAATGTGTTCTCTCTCTCTCTCTCTCTCTCTCTCTCTCTCCCTACACAAAACTGTGGATTGGATCCAGATAGAGGTGCACACAACTGGGTTGACAGGAGTGGACATACATAAATACCCGGCCCCCTACTCCCTATGGAAGCATCTCCAGTCCCCTGAAAGTGCTGTACAGAGCATCAGGGGATCTTTGCTGGTCCCAGGCACTACCTCCCCATCTGGATTTGGGCCTCAAAGACCAAGGAAAAGTATGGGTGCATGGAGGGTAAGTTCTAAGCAAGCACAATTTCCGACCTTGCGCAACATCCTCAGTGATCATGGGGCATGTCTGTGAAGGCATCAGACTCAGCTTCCAATTTCCTGGCTTTGTGGGCCATGAGCCAACGTGAGATAACCAACCATAACTCTGGTCTGAAACTGGCAGTTTTTTAAAAGAACAACAATTGAATGGCGCCTCCATCAGCCTTTACCACCATGTCAGCCCTCGGTGGGGTTTTGACTATCCCTGGGAAGGGTCAGCCCACCTGGCCACTTTAGGGGACTGTCCTCACGATCCTTGGTACATCCTGCAAACATGTCTGTAACACTGGAGGCTGCTGGCTCTGATGCCAGCGTGGTGGTGAATCCGCTCTGGGTTTCAATCAGAACCAATCAGAACTCTAAAGGAGATTTTCAAGATGATTCACCGCCCCCACTGCCATCAGAGACACTGGTCACTAGTGTAGCCTTCCCCAAATGGGCACCCTCCAGATGTGTGGGACTACAACTCCCATCACTCCCAGCTGTAGTTCAAGAAATCTGGAGGGCATCAGGTTGAGCATGGCTGCACTAATCCATGCTTTCTTATCCACTTCCCATTGCACTGGTGATAACTGTAAAGGAAGAGAATATATATTTTTTGGAAGAATGATCTTTGGAGAATTAGGAAGCAATCACTGCAAATTAGAATTTGATGAAACAATACGTCTCTTTATTAAACTGTTCCAGAGTTTCAGGCATATATATATATATATATATATATATATATATTCCCCTGGTGCTGGCATCTATGGGTTTATTACTATTATTTTTTTGGGGAAAGACCTTTGCAGATTCTACATTCTAGACGTTTCTTGTGGCAAAGAAGACAATTACAGTACCTGCCTGTAGGCAAGGGAGAGACCTCTGCCCATGACCTTGGAGAGCCACTGTCAGTCAGAATACCTGGCACTGGATCTAGATTCATGGCTTAACTCATACCTACGCACCCCTAAAGCAAACCTCTGCAGCTTCATGCAGACAGGAGAAGCCCTGGTAAGACCTCTTCAGGTCATGCAAAACTGTCAACGGTACCCATGAATCAACGAGCTTGCAAGTTGCCCTTTTGACAATTGCACCTGCAATACTCCTGCAGGGAGTGCAGAGGGAACTCCCCCCCCCCCACAAATGCACACAGAGAAACATCTTGCCCTCAGTGGGGACGAGCTTTTGCTTCTCACAGGTGAGGCTCATTTAGAGTCCCATGTTTAGTCTCATGGAGCCAGGGAGAAGGGGATTTAAAGCAGCTGCAGCTGTAATTTGTGCAAAGGGGGAAAAATTGGATATCCTTGAACTTGGCCGGTTTGTTGCACATCGAGTTGAGCTCAGCAGCAGGAAGCAGACTGCAATATGGGGGACAGATGGACACAGGGAAGTTCATTGATTGAGCTCCCCACCCCCAATAGATTTCTTTGACACCTCTACTTTCAGGTCACATGTAGTTGAATGCAAATTGGGAGTAAATGACATGCCCCAAATCACACCAGGTTCCTGTGCCTGAGAGGGGAATACAGATTTCTAGAATGCCACGCCCAGAGGTTTTCCAGGCAGCAAGAATGCTGTTCCTTCCTTCCTTCCTTCCTTCCTTCCTTCCTTCCTTCCTTCTTTCTTTCTTTCTTTCTTTCTTCCTTTCCCTCCCTCTCCATCGCTACCTACATGCACAGGGAAATCACAAACTCACATACTCAGTTAATGTAGCCGGAGCTGGCTGGCGTGTAATTTAATTACTGCATGCTTAAAAGATTATATCTATGATTAACAGAATTTATATGGATTAGCACAGGCTGGGTTTTAAACCACTGCCAAGGCTCTGGAAAGCAAGGAAGCGGACGGTAACAAGTTGAGGGGAATGGGAAAAATGCCGTTTTGGGTTCAGCAATGACTTTTGCATAGGGGACCAACTCATCTGCACTCGGAGAAGGCAAGAGCAAGAAATAGGGGAGGGGCATGGAAGCCTGGCTGAAGAAACCTCTGGCTGTAGACCAGAGGTGTAGAAACTCTTACAGTGCAAAGGCTGAGTTCCAGGTTGGAGATGCTGTTGGGGAGCACATTCCAGTGGTGGGTGGGATCAAAGGGGAAAGGGGAGGGGCTCAACCCCCCAAATGCCAGCCTATTTTAGCTTAAAGCTCTTAGTGTCAGTATCCAAATCTTAGGGGAGCTGTTTCAACCTTTTTGAATAGGAAAAAAATGCATAAAAGTTGGGAAACCCGGAAATGATCTGTGGTTAGGGAAAGGCAGTGGGGCTAGAGGAAGGGGGTGGGCCCTTCCAGGGAACACTGGAGGGCTGGAATTGGCCCCCAAGCCTGCAGTTTTTCAGATTGTCTTGGTACAAGCACTGGTGTAGTGGAGCCAGGGCTCACAGGATGAAGCACCAACACTTTTTGATAGCCAGTAGAGGCGGGCGGAATCAGCCCATTTTGACTCAGATTTGGGATTCATCACCAAGGCAGTGCATACCCTTATTTTAAACCACGTATTGTTAATTGCTGCAATTTTTGACAACTTCTTCCATCTTCGACTTCTTTGCGCTGATTGTCCTAAGGCCTTGAGAACCAGGGTGGTTCCAGTGCCAGCCTAGGAGGGGGAGGATCCATGTTCAGATCCCCAGCCAGCCATTCAACTCAGGGGATCTCTTTAGGCCAGCCATTGTTTCTCAGCCTACCCTATCTTAGGGGGTTGATGTGACATTTATGTGGAGAAGAAAGAGCCATGTGCACTGCCTTAAGCTCTTGAAAGGGGACAAACTAATGATAATAATAATAATAATAATAATAATAATATATTTATTTATTTCTTACCCGCCTCTCCCTCTGGATCGAGGCGGGGAACAACATCAAATATAAAATACAACAATCTGATTAAAAGCACATAAAACTAATACATTGTTAAAATACCAATAAAACTCTTACAATTCAACTGGGTAGGCCTGCCAGAAGAGATCGGTCTTGATGGCTTTCTTAAAGTCAAAGAGACTATTAAGTTGATGAATCTCCTCTGGCAGGCCATTCCACAGTCTGGGAGCGGCAGAAGAGAAGGTCCTCTGGGTAACAGTTGTCAGCCTAGTTTTGGCTGACTGTAACAAATTCTTCCCAGAGGATCTGAATGTGCGGGGTGGATTGTATGGGAGAAGGCGATCCCGCAGGTGACCTGGACCCAAACCATGTAGGGCTTTAAAGGTGATGACCAACACTTTGTACTTTGCCCAGAAAGTAATTGGCAGCCAGTGAAATGATTTTAAAGCTGGTGTGATATAGTCACCCCTAGGTGTACCAGTGACCAACCTGGCTGCCCTGTTTTGAACTAGTTGAAGTTTCCATACTAGGCACAAAGGTAGCCCTATGTACAGCACATTGCAGATGTCGAGCCTCGATGTTACCAGTGTGTGCACTACCATCTTTAGGTCTTCCAAATCTAGGAAGGGGCATAGCTGGTGTATCAGCAGAAGCTGGATTTAAATACAATAAATACATGAGTAGAATGTGATTCTGCAACTGGAAGTGATTGCCAGAAACTGGTATCTCCTAAATCAGGGCTGAGGAATAGACAGTCTATGAATCCCTGGACTGCCTGAAGTTTCCTAACCCTTTCCCAAATGGAGACCTACAAAGTGACCCTATCATTAGAAGTGATTCGCAATAGGGCTCAGCCCTATTCATGGAGGGCTTGCAGGGGTGGGGGGAAGCTTTCACAATTCCTAATTCAATAATTAGTGTCGCAAGTAAACTTTATCCTTATTGGTGCCATTATAGCAGGACTTTGGGCAGATGTTCATGTCCCCACTCAGCAGTGGAGGCTGGTGGCTCGGATGTCAGTGGAGCTGTGAATCTATCCTGGGTTTCAGTCAGAAGTCTGTGCTCTGCACTTTGGATAGCTCCTTTAGAGTTGTGACTGGTTCTCACTGAAACCTGGAGTGGATTCATCTCCCCCCTCCACTGACATCTAAGCCACCAGAACTCCACTGCCTCTTAGCAGAGTGCACAGGAACACCCCCCCCCCCCCAAACTCAGCAGGGATGACGTCTCATATCTTGAAGTAAGTGAAGTAATGCACATTGCCACAGAGGCGGCTCCAATTTTGGTGGGTCTGTGGATCCATTCTGAGTTTCAATGAGAACAAAGCAGAACGCCAACGGAGTCTTCCATAGTGCTGAACCCGATCCCCCAAATAGATTCAACACCTCATATAGCTCCTTTAGAGTTCTGGCTGCTTCTGACTGAAACTCTGACTGGATTCACAGCCCCACTGAAATTGGAGCGACTGGCCTCCACTGCAATGCCCTCTAAAGAGATTTAGGGGGCTTGATAGAGTCATTTTGGGGCCTAAAGTGACTTAATTGCTCTAGTTTCTGTCCTGCTGCTTCTGAATGTGTGAGGGGGAACATGCAACCCAAAAGGAGACTCGTTGTTGTTTATATAAATCTACCTACATAAGAAATTATCAAATATTTCCTTTCCTATGAATTCCTAACTTATGCTGACAGTGAGAAGAGAGAGAGAGAGAGAGAGAGAGAGAGAGAGAGAGAGAGAGAGAGTTACACTGCCAAACAATTGGGCAATTATTGCTTCCCCCCCCTTTTTTGGGGGGTTTTCGGGAGTTTTTCAAGACAACCCAGTTCATGTCACAATGCTGAAGTTAATGGAAAGCACCCTGACTGTCATAGCATGTACTAGTACAGAAGTAATTAAATGCACTCTTATCTGTGCAGCCGCCGAAGTTAATGTGCCACATTATAAAGTGTGAGCAATTTTCCTTACTTTTAATGCTCTTGCTAAAAGTTCCCCGGAGCCGAGATGAAGTGTATGAGGATAAATTCTAACCCTTTTTATAATGGAGGCTTTCCGTAGTTTTTGCCTTGTGTGTGCTCTACATGGGTCAGAGGCAAGTAGCGTTTGGTCCAAGGAGGAGAAGACAAGTACATGAATGGAAGGATGACTGTGATGGCGGAAGGGCAGGGGAAGTGTGGGAGGAAGAGGAATCTACATCAAATGGACAGCAACTCCTTTCTAGGTCTTAGCTTTTAGCCAGAAATGACTTTGCCCTAAAATCTCTCCACATGCTGGAGAGAAGAGGCACAATCTGTCTCAATGGGGAGGAACAGGCATTTAAATAAGAAAGGACATTACAAGGGCCATTTCAGTTCTAGCCAGCATTAAGAAACAGGTGGTTCCTGAAAGTAGGACCCATTAGATGATGCATTTCATTTACACATCAAAAGAATTGTTCTGGCCTGGCTTCCTACTGTTACTCCCCCCCCCCTTAAGATGAAAGTGCACTATATATATAAAAAAATGTCCAAGTGAATATTCTTCATCGCCCCTTCCTTCATAAGAACATAAGAAGAGCCCTGCTGGATAAGACCAACGGTCCATCTAGTCCAGCACTCTGTTCACACAGCTGTCGACCTGGAACCCACAAGCAGGACATGGTGCAACAGCACCCTCCTGCCCATGTTCCCCAGCAACTGGTGCCCTCCCTCCCTCCCTCCCTTCTGTCCACCCTCCCTCCCTCCCTCCCTCCCTCCCTCCCTCCCTCCCTCCCTTCCTTCCTAAGGGAAACATATCAAAACCATTCAAACCAGATGTGTGCGAAACCCCGGAGCATTCTCACAATCCAATCAAAACTTCTTAAATGTTTGCTTCCCTCAAAATTTCGTATATATATCTGCCAAGCAGGAAGATCTGTGTTTCTTTATTTAAAAATAATCACTGACTACTTTTTAATTACAATATCCAAAACAGTGTATGGAAACTTCTCCGTAAAACACAATACAACTAGGGCTGTACGATTCTGTTTGTTCAAATGGATTCCAGATCATATTTTGCATGTCTCTCTCCTTGTGTTAGAGGGAGTGTGGAGTAGAAATGGGCAATTCAATAAAATTTGGCTTGACACAAACCATTCCATGTCCCCCCACCCCAATCTCTCGAAGAGGCCATGTTTTCCTGCTCAGAGTTGGTGGGGGTGGGGGTGGGGGCGGTAACATGGTTTCAGAATTCATGCAAACTTATTGAATTGTATATTCCTTCTTTAAAATAAATAAATAAACCAAGAACAACAACACCAGTAGCAAAAACATAGCTAAAATAATGTAGAAACAAAGTATAGCAAAGAAACCAACCACAGAAAAGGCTTGGAGGAAAAAAATGGTCCTAACCTGTTGTCTGAATGGTAAAAAGGGGGGGGGAGCAGTGGAATGGTTGCCAGCCAGACCTGGATGCAGAAGGCATTCTAGAACTGGGTTGCTGCCATTGAAAAGGCCATCTCTGTGGTCATCACCTGTCCAACCTCTGAAGGCTTGAGGTGGGGGAGTGCAAAGAGAAGGACCCCCAGAGCTGCTACTGCAATTGAGGCAGTTTTGTATGGAAGAAGGCAACTCTTGACATTTGTCCTGAAATTCACTGGGGAATCTAGTCTTGGATTTTATCAATACTGCCCACTGCATAGGGCATTTCTTCACCAGCCATGAACTCCAGTGCTGAGGAAGGACAGAGGATCATGCTCATAATGCATTTTGACCAATAACAAACATGAATGTTTCTCACTGGGCATGTAATATTTCCCAAGACTGAAAAAGTCAAGGATACTGTTGTCAAGTTGTCTTGGTCAGCCCTGATCATCACATCTGCCAATCTAGTTCCAACAGTGGCCAAACAATTTGTGGGGAGGGAGAGAATAGAAGGCTGGATTCTCAGCAATGCTTTTTTTTCACCTTCAGCTCATGGATCAGATGTCTCACATCTGGAAAATGCACAGAAATGCAACATCAGATTCCTCCCAGGATAATAGACCATCTTAAGAAACGGTTGCTGCTATCAAGTATTAAGCCAGAAAGACCCGGGCACCATTCAGCTCTAAAGACCAAGGGCAGAGTCGTTTGAGTCCCTCAAGTACTCCAGGAATCCATCTCCAAAGTGGTGACCTTACTAGAAGTTTCCATGGAGAAGAACTGCTTGCACATTTTTGAATACTGTTTTCATGAATATCTTCCTATTTGTATTCACTTTCTCCAAATATATGCATTATGGGGTGTGGTATTTTTGTAACTGGAAAACTCCATTGCCAAATTTAGAGAAGTACAATTTTCTAAGGATAATTGAACTTTTGATCTGGGTATTGGTTCAAAAGTGCAAAAGGAGGTAAGTTCACATTAACACTTAATGAATTAATTCCTGATCCCAACTTTTGAGCACAAAAGGCCTTTCTTCACTGCCCTACCATGCCCAGGGTCTGGAGGAGGCATTTTAACCCCCCCCCCCAAGATACATTTGTGTATTATAACCTGCACCCCTCCAGACATCAACAAGTCAAGGAGCACCTCCAGGTGGCACTCCTGGTCCTCCAAGGGAGGTACAACCCCACCCAGCACAGGATACACAGCACTTTCCAAATCAGTCCACTTCACAATTCACAGAACCTCCATCTTTGACAGAACTGCCATCTTTCTTGGATTAAGTTCCAGCTTGTTTGTCCTCATTTATACCAAAACTGCCTCCAAAACTGTTCAAGGGCTCCACTGGCTCCCTGGGATTCTTAAGAGGAAAAGAAATGTAGAGCTCCCTGCCACTGACACATTGGCTGCCTGTGTACGTTTCAGAGCCCGATTCCTTACATGGCTTTGGACCACAACACCTGATGGAACGCCTCTCCCAACACTAACCTACCCGTATGCTACGCTCAACATCTAAGGTCCTCCTCTGAGTGCCTACTCCAAGGGAAGCTTGGAGGATGGCAACAAGGGAGAGGACCTTTTCAGTGGTGGCCCCCCAACTGTGGAACAATCTCTCCGACGAGGCTCACCTGGCACCAACACTGTCATATTTTTGGCACCAGGTGAAGACTTTTCTATTTTCCCAGGCATTGAACAGCATATGTTGAGCTTTTTTAATTTTTGTAAACTGCTCAGAGAGCTTTGGCTATGGGGCAGTATATAAATGTAAATCATCATCATCATCATCATCATCATCATCATCATCAAGGAAGTGTAGTCATTTACTTTATTTATTTATTTATTTTATTTTCCACCCTTCTACCTAAACCTAGCCTAAACCTCCAGATGATTTCACCCAGCAGCTTCACATATACTGAAGAACATGGGGGATGAAAGGAGTCCTGAGGCACTCCATAAATCAGAGGTGAAGACCCACATGCCTGGAGACCAAATCTAGCTTGCCCAATCTGGCCTCCTAGAGTTCAAAAGTAGCCACACCCTTCCTCTGGCAGTACCCATTTCTGGCGACTACCAATCTTTTGTTTTCCTAGGTTTTCTGCAGTTTTATCTCCATTCTGAAAGGTCAAGATGCTGTTCTTAAGGCTTAGTTACAGGTAGTAAAAGCTTTTAGTTAAAGCTGCCGGTCCAGATCCGGGCCCGATTCAAAGCTCTAAACAGCTTGGGGCCAGGTTGTCTGAAGGAACGTCTCCTTCCATATGTACCTGCCCGGAAGACCTTTTTATTTTCTCAGGATTTTAAAAGTTTATCACTTTGATTTTTAACCTTGCTATTTAAATTTGTATTTTAAATCCATATGAATATCTGCATGGCTGCTCGGTTTTTATCCTGGTTGTGCTTTTAGGCTGTATTTTAAATGATGTTTTTACTAGGGATGTGCAAGGACCTCCCGGATTGGATCGGGACTTCCAATTTTGTTCTGGATTGGATCGGAACAAAATTGGAGGTCCCCTGGATCAGATCGGTCCTGATCCCAATCCAAAAATCGGATGTCCAATTTTCGGAACAGCTGCCATTTTCGCCATAGGCTTGCAAGCTTTCCCCCAATGCAAGTCTATGGGGAAAAATGGTGGTGGGAGGTGAGTGGGGGCCTAACTCCCCCTCCCTGTCCCCCCTCATGCTTCTTACCTGCTGGGGCCATCTGCTGCCATCCACTGGCACCCATGTGCGCCAGTGGATGGCCCCGGCAGGTAAGCCCCGTCCTCCCCCTTGCACTCCTTACATGCCGGGGCCATCCACTTCCTTCACCTGCCATAGATCTACTGAGAACTAGGCTTCATGGCCTAGTCATCAGTAGAGCGCCAGGTGATGACATCATCACCTGGCGCTCTACTGAGAACTAGGCAGAGAAGCCTAGTTCTCAGTAGATCTACGGCAGGTGAAGGAAGCGGATGCCCCGGCAGGTAAGTGGGGCCCCCCTCCCCCCTCACGCTCCTTATTTGCCGGGGCCATCCGCTGCCATCCGCTGGCGCCAGCGGACAGCAGCGGATGGCCCCGGCTGGAAGGAGCATGAGGTGGAGGAGGAGGTCCAAGTCTCTGATCTTATCTGAACTGGAATGGGCCCTTTCAGACTGGTTCAGATCAGATTGGATGATCCAGAAGCCGGGATCGGAATCAGATAATTTTATTCGATTTTGGTTGGATCAGCTCTGGATTGTGGATCGGACCCGATCTGATGCACACCCCTAGTTTTTACACTGTCATTATTTTGAATGGTTTTTATGGTTTTAATTTTTGCAAACCGCCCAGAGAGCTTTGGCTATTGGGCGGTGTAGAAATGTAATAAACAAACAAATAAATAAAGTATGCTGGCATTTTGGACCCAGTACCCTTTGCCTTTGGCAAATCTCACCACTGAAATGTGGTCCTCCAAACTGGAATTCTGCCTTCTTGCTGAAAGGGGTTCAATACCCCTACCTTAAACCAAAGGCCTGGGAGTGGAACTAGCCTTACGCAGTGCTACATTCTGGTACCAGCCATCAGGGAAAAATGGGATCAAGCAGGATAGAAGACTTTGAAAGTGGTTTGAAAACTGTATATGAAATGTATCATGGGCCCCGACAGTTGTCAATACCATTATAAACTGTTATAAAGCAGTAGTGTAGATCCTGCCCCAGAAAGAGAAGGCTAGGGATGGGATGGTGGTTGTCTGTGATTAAAGAGTTGAATGCTGGTTTCTTGAGTAGGGCTTGCATTGCTGCATATTTAAAGGTCGTAGGAACCATGTCCCTGGTAAAGTCCAATACTTCCTATCTGCGGACTGGCCTTTTCCATGCAACACTTTCCCCTTTTGCCTTGCAGTACTGCATAGAAACTGTGCTGGTGAGATATGGAACCTAAGCCATTTCTACATCTTTATGACATTCATGTCCAAAGGCAATGATTCTTGTGATTGCACATCCATTTCAAAGGCTGTTGCCTTCTATCTAAATGAGTTCCAGGGAACCAGGAAGAACAAAACAAAGCGACCTTGGCAATTAGAAGTGATGTCATGTTAATCGGAGGCCAGTTCAAAACCTAATTCCCCTTTCGCTTCCTCCATGGAGTAGTTCAGTTCTCTTCGGTTGACTTTTAAAGTCATTAGCTGGAGCTGACGTGTCGACCTGGAGCCCCTAAAGACTTCCAATAGACTAATTAGCCTATTGATTGATTGCCTAATTGTTGCCACTGTGACCACTAATGATAGCCTTAAGTCCAAGCGCTTGGAATGGAAGGACAACCAGAGATTGTTCAGGGGGACAAAAACTGATCAAGAATGCCTTGGAGACTAATTGCTGGGCAAGTGATATAGGCCATCTAGCATGGATAAGCTAGCTATGTGACCTACGTGGATATCTACAAATTATTCTGGAATCTGAGCAGCCAAGTAAAAGTTAATTAGATTACATTTTATCTTACAAAGAGGTCAACATCTTTGAATGTCTTTCGATGGCTCACCTTTTGCTTATACTCAGGACAGCAATCAACAGAGATTACGAAGGGTGAAAGGTGGAGGACATAGAGGTAAGAAGAAACATGGAACTGATATGTCAAACAACATCCTTGAAGTGTCAGCATTGAAAGGCATAACTGTAACATGGCTCAGATGTATCAGGTGGGGCAGTCCATCACTGGATAGGAGTTAGGATGCTCCCATCAAAACTCTCCCTTTACAATTCACGCTTCTGAATTACTTGGTCTTGTTTCCAAAGTGGAGTAGCTGTACAGCGTGCTGTGCTTTGGGACTCCTTCTGTTCTTTTGTGTCTTTCTTTCCCTTCTGCATTACCAATGTCCATGTGCATATTGGTAAAACACTGCAAACAAGAAGAAGAAGTAAAGATTATGTGATTGTTCGTGTGTCTGTGTGTGTGTGTGTGGGGGGGGAGTGAGGATGCAAATGAATTGAGGAAGCTGAAAGCTGAAGTAAACTGTGCAACTCCCATTTCCAGAATTAATTTTTGAAAATTCTCCAAGCTAAACTGGAGCTCAGGAGGAGGACTGGAATGCAGAATAGAATGATCCAGAGGCACAATAAAGCCCTGTGGTTCTCTGGATGCTTTTGGCTTCCAACTCTCATCAGCCACTGCCAGCATGGTCACTAGTCAGGGCTGATGAGTAGAGATGTGCGGAACCCAAATTCTGATTTCAGCCTGTATCAGATTGCAAGCTGAGTTGTTTTTTTTTCTGCATGAAAATCTGTACATATTTTTATGTGTATTTCCCCCTCCTCCAAATGTACACCTCAATTCTGCATATCCTTGAAATGAAAGCATTCTTCTCCCATTGATTAAGGCATATTCGTTCACATTTTTCAAAAGTATACATTTTTTCATGCGCATGATTCAAATTGTTGAGTGCATTCTTTTTGGTCTGCAAATCACTGTGCAACCTTGGAAATGTATGGACATTGACCGCAGATTGCATATGAGTTCACGTTTGGCCTAGAAGGAGAGAAATGGATAAATCCTGATAAAAAAAAAATCCTAGTTGAGACTTGGAGTCCAAGAACACCTAATAGGGATGTCAGAGGAATCCATTTGGGAAGCAGCGGTTGGTGTGTTTCTGCCAGTTCAGTCCCCTAGACTCTGGCTTGTGGAACACATCTCACGATCAGTTGGGCACGGTTGCCTTTCCCCACTTTTTTATAAGGCAAAATTGCAATTTGAGCAAAATTGTGGCTATAAAGAGTGCAAATGTGCACAAATTGTGCTATTTATGGCTGCATTTTTGTACAAATCACAATTTCCATAAATAGTTATACCTGTGATTTTGTGCAAATAACAGCTTGTGCAAATATCAAAAAAGCGGACCCGCTGCTTGGCTCGCAAATGCAAGCTGAGTTGGAGGTGCCATGGGTATCCATCAAGCCAAAAGCAAACAGGATTTAACCACAACCTCCATCCCCAGCTACAGGTTCCCCAACCCACCATAAAGGGACAGAACAGAGGAAATGCCATCAGTTTTCGATAGGGGTGAGGTGTTAGGAGCAATTACACCAACTTATTGCTAGTGCTATATTGTCTCCTTAGTATTCCAAACTTGGGGCCTGTTCTCAAATGTACATATATCACTTTATGTTCACAAAATCAAGTACTGACTGGTATGTTTAAATAAGCCACCACAAGTAGAGCTTCCTGTTACCCACCCAGGACACTGGGGAAATCCCAACCTTTGGAAACCTGAGGCCACTTTGCTAACACACCATGGTCACTTCTATATTCATGACAATGTCTGAATGCCAATTGTTTCCTACCCCTGGGATAAGGCTGAGCCACATGATTGGCTTTGATCCCCATGATGGTTGCTTCCTGCTTTGCTTCCTAATATGAGCTAGCCAGAGACCCCAAACAACCTCAGAATAGGGGCATTGTGTTTAAGAACATAAGAGGAGGCATGCTGCATCAGACCAAGGGTTCATCTAGTCCAGCACTCTGTTCTCACAGTGGCCAACCAGCAGTTGATCAAGAACCCACAAGCAGGACATGACTGCAACAGCATCCACCAACCCATGTTCCCCAGCAACTGGTGTATATAGGCTTACTGCCTCTGATTCTGGAGGTTGCACATAGCCATCAGGACTAGTAACCAACCATTGATAGCCTTCTCCTCCAGGAATTTATCCAACCCCCGTTTAAAGCTATCCAAATTGATAGCCATCTCTGTGCCTTATTGTAGTAAATTCCATAGTTTAGCTATGTTCTGTGTGAAGAAGAGCTTCCATTTATCTGTCCTGAATCTCCCACCAATCAGCTTCATGGGATAATGACCTCACTGGGTTCTAGTATTTTGACAGAGGGAGAAAAAGGTCTCCCTATCCACATTCTACACACCATGCATAATTCTGTAGACCTCTATCATATCTCCCCTTACCCTCCTTTTTCCAATGTAAGCTGTAGTAACCCTCCTTCATAGGAGAGATGCTCCAGTCCCTTGGTTGTTTTATTTGCCCTTTTCTGCACCTTTTCCAGCTCTACAATATCCATTTTTAAGTGTAGTGACCAGAACTGTACACAGTATTCTAAGTATGCTGTTCACGCTATAGATTTGTATAAAGGCAGTATGATATTGGCAGTTTATCCTCAGTTCCTTTTCTAATTATGCCTAACACGGAGTTTGCCTTTTTCACAGCAGCTGCACACTTGGTCGACATTTTCATCCAGCTGTCCGCCACAATCCCAAGATCTCTTTTTTAATCGCTAGCTCAGATCCCATGAAGTTATAGCTGAAGTTGGGAATTTTTGCCCCAATGTGCATCACTTTACACTTCCTTACATTAAATCACATTCGCCATTTGGATGCCCATTCCCCAGTTTGGAGAGGTCCTTCTGGAACTCCTCACAATCCCTTTTTTTAACCACCTTAAATAATTTGGTGTCATTGGCAAATTTGGCCACTTCACTGCTCACTCCTAGTTCCAGATCATTTATGAAGAAGTTGAAAAGAATTGGTCCCAATACAGATCCCTGTGAGACTTCATTATTTACTTCCCTCCATTGGGAGAATTTACCATTTATTTTCCTACACTCTGCTTCTGTTCTTTAGCCAGTTACTGATCCATAAAAGGACTTCTCCTCTTATTCCATGACTGCTAAGTTAGTTTAGAAGTCTTTGGTGAGGGACTTTGTCAAAACCCTTTTGGAAGTCCAAGTAATCAATAGGGGTGTGCACGGACCCCCCGGATCGGATCGGGACCCGGATCGGGACCTCCAATTTTGTCCCGGACCGGTTCGGACAAAATCGGAGGCCCCCCGGACCGGATCGAGTCCGATCCCGACCCAAAAATCGTTAATTTTTGGATCGGCCGCCATTTTTTTCCCCATAGACTTGCATTGCAATGCAAGTCTATGAGAAAAAAATGGCGGCGGGTGGGTGAGGGGGGGCCTAACTCCCTCCCCCCCCGGGGCCGTCCGCTGTGGACGGCCCCGGCAGGTAAGCCCCCTCCCCCGCGCTCCCTACCCCCCCTGGGGCCGCCCGCTTCCATCCGCTGGCGCCTGCGGGCGCCAGCGGATAGAAGCGGATGGCTCCGGGGGGGGGGGTAAGCCCGCTTCCCCGCCACTGCTTACCTTCTCGGCCCGTCCGCTCCCGTCCGGCGCCGGCGGCTACTACCAGCGGGCTCCGCGGCCTACTCTCGAGTAGCGCGCCGGGTGATGACATCACCCGGCGCGCCACCCTAGAGCAGGCCGCGGAGCCTGCTGGTAGTAGTAGGCGCCGGCGCCGAACGGGAGCCGCCGGGCCGGGAAGGTAAGGGCCCCCCTCCCCCCTCCGCGCGCCCCCTCCTCCCCTCCACGCACCCCCTCCTTACCTTCCCGGCCCGGCGGCTCCCGTCCGGCGCCGGCGCCTACTACTTCCAGCAGGCTCCGCGGCCTGCTCTAGAGTAGCGCGCCGGGTGATGACATCACCCGGCGCGCCACCCTAGAGCAGGCCGCGGAGCATGCTGGGAGTAGTAGGCGCCGGCGCCGGACAGGAGCCGCCGGGCCGGGAAGGTAAGGGCCCCCCTCCCCCCTCCGCGCGCCCCCTCCTCCCCTCCACGCACCCCCTCCTTACCTTCCCGGCCTGGCGGCTCCCGTCCGGCGCCGGCGCCTACTACTTCCAGCAGGCTCCGCGGCCTGCTCTAGAGTAGCGCGCCGGGTGATGACATCACCCGGCGCGCCACCCTAGAGCAGGCCGCGGAGCATGCTGGGAGTAGTAGGCGCCAGCGCAGGACGGGAGCCGCCGGGCCGGGAAGGTAAGGGCCCCCCTCCCCCCTCCGCGCGCCCCCTCCTCCCCTCCACGCACCCCCTCCTTACCTTCCCGGCCCGGCGGCTCCCGTCCGGCGCCGGCGCCTACTACTTCCAGCAGGCTCCGCGGCCTGCTCTAGAGTAGCGCGCCGGGTGATGACATCACCCGGCGCGCCACCCTAGAGCAGGCCGCGGAGCCTGCTGGGAGTAGTAGGCGCCGGCGCCGGACGGGAGCCGCCGGGCTGGGAAGGTAAGGGCCCCCCTCCCCCCTCCGCGCGCCCCCTCCTCCCCTCCACGCACCCCCTCCTTACCTTCCCGGCCCGGCGGCTCCCGTCCGGCGCCGGCGCCTACTACTTCCAGCAGGCTCCTCGGCCTGCTCTAGAGTAGCGCGCCGGGTGATGACATCACCCGGCGCGCCACCCTAGAGCAGGCCGCGGAGCCTGCTGGGAGTAGTAGGCGCCGGCGCCGGACGGGAGCCACCGGGCCGGGAAGGTAAGGGCCCCCCTCCCCCCTCCGCGCACCCCCTCCTCCCCTCCACGCACCCCCTCCTTACCTTCTCGGCCCGTCCGCTCCCGTCCGGGGCCGGCGGCTACCACCAGCAGGCTCCGCGGCCTGCTCTAGAGTAGCGCGCCGGGTGATGACATCACCCGGCGCGCCACCCTAGAGCAGGCCGCGGAGCCCGCTGGGAGTAGCTGCTAGTGCCGGACGGGAGCGGACGGGCCGAGAAGGTAAGCGCCCCCCTCCTCCCTCCCCCCCGCTGTCCACTTTCATCGGCAGGCGCCCGCTGGCGCCCGCCAATGGAAGCGGCGGTGGGCGCCAGTGGGCGCCCGCCGATCCGCCGATCCTCCGAACCGGTTCGGAGCCTTTTCGGACCGGTTCGGATTGGATCGGCCGATCCACCTGCGGGATCGGAAATCGGATAATTTATCCGATTTCCCACTGGACCGGACTCGGATCGTGGATCGGGTCCGATCCAGTGCACATCCCTAGTAATCAATGTCTACTGGATCCTCCCTGTCTACATGTTTATTGGCACTATCAAAGAACTCTTAAGGTTAGTGAGACAGAACTTACTTATGAGTCCCTACCAGCAGTCTGGAGTGGTACAGCCAGGCACAGGCTTACTTCCTCAGTGTAGTCATAACAACATGCTTTGTTTGTTATAAAATTGAAATCCTTGTACAATGTCCGGGGTGTGCATCGAGATTTGCAGGAATACCACTGATTAAAAGGAACACTAAGCAAACAGTCTCTTCTGTTAGAATTGGCAAAATATTGTTCCAACATTTATAACAAACAAGGAAGGAGGGGGGAAATGTTTGAAACAGAATTGAAAGATGGCAGCGGTTGCCTAGAAACTAAGCTTTTAAGCACCTCTTTGTAATTACAAGCCATGGAATAGCTCTTCCACGCTGAGCAGGTGGCAGGTGACTCAGAAATCCATCCGAGTTACTTCTGAGCAGGAGGCCTATGCCATTCCCAACAGGTTCCTATTCACTGGGATGATCCCAGTGCCTAAAGTACCAAGAGGGACGCTGGGAAATGATTCTCACATATTCCTGCTAAGGCCTCCCTGCTGCAAGAGAAGTCTTCATGGCTAAGATGTTGCTCCTCTTCTGTTCTTCATGGTAGTCTGTTACTAAGGCAACCGAACACAAAAGAGGTTGTTTTGGAGTTCCCACAATGTTTAAAAGAGGTCACAAGAGGATGGGGAAAGATGAAGTTACAAAACTTGTGATGAAAGCAATTAAGCTCATTAAGGGGTGGAGAGGGACAGGACAGGAGTTCATTCAAAAAAAGCATGGTGTGGAGATAGTGACTTTTTCATTTAGTTTAATTTATTATTACGTTTCTATACCCCTCCCTCCTGCCCACCACCAGTGGCCAAAGCTCTCTGGGTAGTTTACAAATATTGAAAACTTTTAAAATATAATATTTTAAATATAAAAACCATTTACATACAAACATATAAACAGACAACATGCACATGCACATCCACACACAAACACAAATCTATCTATCCACACACACACACACATGCTTTGAACGATCAACAATAACACATCCCAAGACCCAATTAAAAAACCTGATCATATGCTGCCAAATACCTTACAGTAGAGGAAAGTCTTAACCTGACACCAAAAATATGACAGTGTTGGCACCAGGTGGGCCTCACCAGGGAGACCATTTCATAATTGTGGGGCAACCACTGTGAAGGCCCTCTCTCTTTTCCTCATTCTTTCATACTAGTAGAGCTGAACTTACCAGCTGAGGCCAGAGCTAGCCATGATGGGAGATGCATGGATGACCATGAAGACAGCAGCTTGCTATCTCTGTTTCCCCTCTTCAAGAGTAACCTTCAGTACAGGGTTCACCGACTGGCCATGCCCAATAGAAATGTTATGGGAGTCTGAGAGGGGGGTGCAGTCTGGCAGACTCCCCACCACCACAACCTCGTGGACCCAGTTTGCTGAGCTCCCACATGCTTACTGGACCCATGCCCAGTCTGTGAGTGCTGGCTGCCACCTGACCCCTCAAGAAACCAACATTTTGCATAAAAATGGTGGCTCGGGTTTTCTGTAAATGTGTTGTTGCATAAATGGTCCTTTTACAGCCACCATTTGCACAACATTACATTGCCGGAAAACATGACCCTCCATTTTAGCACAAAATGGCAGCTCACTAAGGGGATGGCCAGCCCCGTGGCGCTCACTGGGTGCTCACTGGGCTATTCAGCAACTCATGCAGTGAACAGGAACAGGCAATTTGGTGAGTGCTTGGTGAGCATGGAAGGAGGTGAATCCATCCATCCTTAACTCCCACTAAGACAGCTATATTGTGAAAACACCCTCAATACTCTCTCAAGATTGGGGACCTTGCCGTGTTGAGACTTCCAACTCAATTTCACTGGCAAGGATGCTCTAGCATCCTTGGCACAAAGAATCTTGAGGTATGCAGTTTCTAGGACGACTGACCTCCTTACCAAGACATCCTGGGAGAACTTCATACCCAAGATTCTTTGTGCCTAGGAGACTGCCACTGCAGTAGTCAAGCTGCCAGAGAGGGTGAGAGGCATGGCCTCTCAAACTGCGAGCTGAGTCAGAGGATATTTCTGAGGGAAATGGCGTTGCATATATAACAGAGGTGAACATTCTTGTATACTGAACCAGGTCATTATGAATTTTGGCATCCTCCCTAACTACCAGGCCTAACTAGATGAAAAAGGAGATGCAGGAGAAAGAGGGGGAGATATGGGGCAGATGTTTTCAGCAAGGGCTGGCTCCAGGTTTTGGATAGTGAGCAATGAGGCAGTGGCATCTCTTGCTCCTCCTTCTTACCACCACCATCATTGTCTGGGATAGAGAAAGAGGCAGGTGAGCAAGCAGGTTGCAATGGTGAAAAAGAGGAACAAGTCTAGGGAGGTCTTGTCAGTGGGCCCCTGCTGTGGCATTGGCCCTTGGCAGGTGCCTGACCATGCTTACCTTGGATGCTTGCCCTGCACTCATCCGCCCTGTACACATGGCCCTCATCCTCCAAGGGGCCACTGTGGGGAGATGTTTCCTCACCACCTGTTTAATTCTCCCTATTCAATCTAAGAGGGCCACAAATAGGGTGGTGGTGATTAAAGAGGATTCCATAGCAAAATCTGTTGGTGTGGAGAAGTGTCTCTGAACATTGTGAGGAGCCTCTTGCCCAAAGTGTCTTCTGCATGCTGTGGGCTTCTTTACCACCACTATCTAGCTTTGGTGTTTTTGTTTGTGCAGGTGTAAAGTGTATATGAAACATGCCCAGGTCCATGCCTTTTGAGGGCCAAGACAAGTCTTCCTGTCTAAGCGCAGACTTTAATCTGTCAATAAAGTAGACAGGAGGACAATCATGTGTTTCTAATATAGGTTGAAGCCGGAAAAACACACAGCCCTTTAGCTATTTGATCAGGGCAGGATAAAGGCTACCACATGTTCCTGCTTTCTCCAATGTAGTGCCCTCCAGAAGCTGTGGACTACAATCCACATCATCCCCAGCCAGCACAGCAAATGGTCAGATATGTTGGGAGTTGTAGTCCAAAATGTCTGGAGGGAAGGCTGGCATAGTTCATGATCACTGCATAGAGCTGTAGTATAGGACAGTCATGTGTTTCTAGCATAGGTTGAAGCCAAAGAACACTCCCTCCCTTCAGCTTTTTCATCAGGGCAGGACAAATGGCCATCTGTAACCTTGACACAGGCCCTGTTTTCAGCACCAGCAGCCTACTAGTATCGCCCAAGAAGTCTAGTTCCGGTCTGAGGTTGACCTATGGTAGGTTCACACAATGTGCAATTCTGCATGAGGCCCCAGCTTCTATGTTGGTCCATGTGGCTGCTTGTGAAACTGGAGCACTGTTCCTCCCTTCATTCCCTCAAACAAATGAGTGTGATCTCTGCAGACTGTGTTCTGCATCTGTTCCACCAGGAGAGGAAGCCATGCCTGTCATTCTCCAGAGCTCAAAAGAAGTTCTCGCCGGTTGCTCCAATTAGTAGTCCAGGCAGGCAGCCTGACCAAGTTCAGCCCTCGACTTTTCCCTCCCTTTAATTTGCTACAGAAGTGAAGCAAATTGCTAATAACCCTTCCAGATGGCTGGCACATGAACACACTACCTTCCAGTCTGCAATTAGGCGAGAGAGCTTGGCGCTCGTGCGGAGACCATTCTGCACGGCACTCCTCCCCCTCTTCCCCTTCCCCTCCCAATCGGATACTTTGGTTTGCAGTTGCTGGCCAGACCCTCTGCAGGAAGATGTGATGCAAGGCAAAAATGCTAGCTGCCTCGTGAAAGGGCTATTACTGGACTCAGCTCTGTCAATATCCTTCTGCCTTTGCCACCATTTGCTCCTGGCTGATTCGACAGGGAGCCATTTTCGCCAAGGCAGATAAACCAGAGGGCACTGCTTCCTTGATGGGGAAGAGAGACTTAAAGCTACTTTGGAACAACTGCAGATGAAGGGTTTTATTTCATCCTCGGAGACAAGTGCATACCCTGCAAGAGCAGCAGGGGGCAAATGGAGAGTAATCCCGAAATGGTCAGATCAATTTGGCTTATTGAAATATTTGCAAAAACTGCATGCTAATGTGGTATCATAGAATCATAGAATAGTAGAGTTGAAAGGGGCCTATAAGGCCATCCAGTCCAACCCCTTGCTCAATGCAGGACTCTGCTTCAAAGCATCCCTGACAGATGGTTGCCCGGCTGCCTCCTGAATGCCTCTAATGTGGGAGAGCCCCCCCCCCCGGGTAATTGGTTCCATTGTCGTATTGCTCTAGCAGTCAGGAAGCTTTTCCTGATGTTCAGCTGGAATCTGGCTTCCTGTAACTTGAGCCCATTATTCCGTGTCCTGTACTCTGGGATGATTGCAAAGAGATCCTGGCCCTCAGTCTTCTCTTCTCCAGGTTAAACATGCCCAGGTAGATCTTGCTGATGCCTATTTATAGCCCATTAAAATCTGGATTGTCAGGACTATCAACTAGGAGTGGACTACAACCACAGGCCTTCTAGATATGCTGTTCTGTGAGCCATTGTAACTTAATAGAGTTACTTGCCAGGCAAGCAGTCTTTGACCAGTGGAGGCTGGTAGCTCAGATTTCAGTGGAGCTACAAATCCATTCCGGGTTCCAGTTATAACTAGTCAGAGCTGTTAAGTTAGCTATCCAAGGTGCTGAACCTATTTTGGAGATAGGGCTCAGTACCTTGGACGGATCCTTTATAGAGGAGCTACCAGCCTCAAATATTGACCGCTTGAATCAACACAATTGTGTTCTGCCAGGTAACTGGCATTGGGTCTGAACACCTGTGAATTTCAGATCTACCAGGTTTCACCCATAACCCTCCATGTTCTGCGCTGACTTAACTTGTTTCCTGCACAAACACACTTTAAGCAATGGAAGAAGAATGCACACATTTCAAAGATGTGCATACTTGATGCATACATTTGGGAAGATGCACACAAAAATGTGCATAGATTTTCATGTGAAAATAAAAATAAAGCAAAGCTCACAATCTGATGTGGACTCAAGTCAGAATGAGCTTTGAGATGGAATTCAGTGCACTCTTGAGAGTTAGCTGCTGTGTCATGTGTTGATCTACTGGGGCTATATGTCAGACAGTTCCCAGGATGGGTAAGTGTTCCTAGGCTCTTACATGATTCTGCCTCTCAAGGTAGCCATTGGCTCCTTTTAACCTGGAATGATTATAAAGGCATAACATCAGGCGTGGGCAACTAGTGGTCCTCCTGATGTTTTGGCCTAGAACTCCCATCAGATGTAGCCAGCACAGTCAACGAGGAAGGATGATGGGAGTTATTGGCCAAATAAATCCAGTGGGACACAATTTGCCCATCCCTGGTTTAGATGGCTCTCGGGGGGTTCATAGAGGAAACCTCCCCAGTCCTAGCTGGAAATACTGGGGACTGAACATGGGATATTTTTTCAGGCAAAGCATCTGCTCTATCACTGAGCTATAGCCCATGGTAGGCTGAAATTTAGTTGGAACATGACATTTGAATATTTATTGATTTTATTGTTTATGAAAACATTTGTATCTTCCCCTATATCACTAGGATCTCAGGCGGCATACAGATAAAACCATACAAACAGTATAAAACAATAAATATAGAGAGCTCAAAACAAATTAAACCATTAATCAAGCTAAAACCAGAATAGAATTGAAAAGCAATAGAAACAATTAAAACAATCAATACAATTAAAATAATTAAAACTAAGTGCAGGATTGCTGAATTTAGCAATCAAATGTTTTGCTAAAAAGCTATGTTTTAACTTGGTGCCGAAATAAGGTCAGCACCAGCGCCAGTCTGGCCTCCAAGGTGAGGGCATTCCATAGCTGAGGTGCTACAACAGAGAGAGCCTCTCCTGTGTCCCACCATAGTGTATGTCTCACGTTAGTAGGACACGGAGGAGGGCTCCTCCAACTGATCTCAATTCTCGGGCAGGCATATATATGGAAAGGCGCTTCCTCAAGTAATAATAATAATAATAATAATAATAATAATAATAATATATTTATTTATTTATTACCCGCCTGTCCCTCCGGATCGAGGCGGAGAACAACATCACCATAAAACACACAAAACTGATTAAAAATACATAAAACCAGTATATCATTAAAATACCAATAAAACACCAATAAAACACTTAAAATTCATCTGAGTAGTAATGACGTCCCAAGCCATTCAGGGCGTTAAATGTCATTACCAACACCTTGAATTCCAACCGGAAGTGCATAGGCAGCCAGCGCAATTCCTTTAAGACTGGCGTTATATGGTCTTTGTGGGATGTACAGGTCAGCAGTCTAGCTGCTGCATTTTGCACTAGCTGCAACTTCTGAGTCGACTTCAAGGGCAGCCCCACATAGAGTGCATTGCAGTAATCTAATTGAGAAGTTGCCAGCGCATACACTAGGTTGTCTCTGTCCAGGAATATAGCCTACACAGCAGAATTTTGCTGGCATCTTAAATCCCTTTCCCTGGCATTCTAGTTTTCTATGTACAGGGAATGTTTTTGGCATGGAAGACATAGCATCCCCACACCAGCAGACTGTAGTGGTAAAAACTAAGCATAGGCTGCCACCTCTGATGGTACCAAGTCTAATTTAAATAGTGAGAATCTGCAAATGCGAGAAATCTTTGTATGGAAACATTTATATCATAAATAGGGATGATGCAACTCATGCCTGTGTCAAGTTGAGAATTTTGGTTTGTTTGTTTAAGAAATGTGCATCCGCCCCTGAATATAAGCATCTATTGTGCACATTTTTGAAAAGAATGCTCTTGTCTACTATTCAGTATCGCGTGTTCGTGTGCCTTTTTCAAAAGTCCATGCTTTCTCATGCATACTTTTCAAATGGACACATTTCTGAATGCATTTTTCTTTTGTCTGCAAATCACATTGCAAATTAGGAAAAGTACAGAATTCAACCTCAGATGGCATTCAAGTCCATGTTTACATTCAGGAGGTATGAACTGGGCAAATCCCTTTCTGAAACAAACTGAAACAAATTTCTCATACATCCCTAATCATATCGGGGCACTCATCAGGGAACCAGGATTCCCTGCAGCTCCATCTCAAGCATATGGTGAGTTGCAGTCCTGGATTTCTTGCCATGTGTAGTGCGCAAAGGCCTTAAGAGTGAGGTCTGGATCTGATGATATGTGCCCCTGTTCCAGCCCATGAATTAAAGCAAGTGAGAGAAGTCAAAGCAAGTCTTCCTTCCCCGCTGATGCACAATGCCTATTCTACCTCCATTGCTCCCGGACGTCCATGTAGGGGTGTAATATTCAGCCACAGTGGTACAGGCATTAATAACCTCAAGACTGGATTACTGCAATGAGCTCTATGTGGGGCTGCCCTTAAGGTTGCTCCAAAAGCTGGATCTAGTGCAGAATGCAGCAGCTCAGCTGTTGTCAGGAGCTGCCTCTTTTCACCATATCACTCCTGTGCTGAGGGAATTGCACTGGCTACCTATTGGCTACCAAAGTCCTAAACAACTTGGGACCAGGATACCTGAGAAAGCTCCCTTACTATCCTGCCCAATCATTGAGGTCATTGGAGGGCATGTTCCTGGTGGTTCCACATGGACCTATGGCTGGATTGGAAACCACCAGGAGAGTAACCTTTAGTGTAGTGGCCCCTTCTCTTTGGAACTTCCTGCCCCTGGAGGTCAGCCAGGTGCCAACACTAGGCTGCTTCCAGCGCCTCCTGAAAACAACTCTGTTTTGAGACGCCTTCCTCAACTAACTAGCCACTGTTTTTCTGGTTCCTCTGTTTTTAAATTGTACAATTTTATTTTTTAAAAAATCTTCTTTCTTTTGCTGTTTATACCTACGTTCACTGCTCTGGAATCTGTGTTAGATAATTGAGCAGTATATGAATATTGATGATGATAATAATAATAACAATAATAATAGATACACATATGGTCTATGTACATAAAATCCAATGTGACTAGGCTCAAAATGAATGGTCAATTTCCCAGATAAAGTCTGGGCATCAGCGGTACAATCCGGACCCTTGTGAATTGGATTTTATGCATACGGGCTGTATTAAATGTTATCTTCTGCCATGGTGATCTGGGGATTTGAGAGGAAGGGCAGGGCAGGGCAGGCACATTAGGTAGGTGGGGAGGGAAGACTCACCTTCCTTTCCCACCATACATATGGGCTGGCTCAGAATAGGTAGAGTTTGATCCAGTCCTTAATAAGGATGGACAAATCTGTCAATTTCAATTTCTATCAGTTTCTCATTTTTTCCAACTTCAAAGTCAGTTCATCCCGAATTTTGAGATTATTTTTTAAAGTTGGCATGTAAATTCATAAGCATTTTTGTGCATATTTCTCCTAATATGTGCATTTTTGTCTAATCTACAAATTTTGCAAGCAATTTCCTTAACATATTGCATTTTTGGAATATTATTTTCCCCAATCTATACATTTTTGTTGGCATTTTTTTAAATCAGTGAAAGGCATTGCAAAATTCAGAGAAGTGTGAATTTTAAAGGATAACTGACCTGTGGTTCCCATAGTCCAGCAGTGCAAAATGAAGCAAGTTCACATTACTATGCAAATGGAACACATTTCTCCTGTATCTCCAAGTCCTGAATTTTCAAGGATTATGGGCTTCCTCCCAGTTACTGGGCAAATGAATCTGGTTGCAATGCCAAGCTCCACTTACTGCTAGAGGAAGCAAGTTCAGAACGCCACAGGATAGGTTACAATCACAAAGACACTCAACTGAAGCATAAAAGGATGTCTGGGGAACTGTTGGATGGTCCTTCTGAACAACTAAGCCTCTTATAAGGGTATGGCTGTGTGGGCAAGTTTGAGTCAGAGGAGAAGAAAACAGGAGCAATTTCTAGACAGTCAGACTGAAACTAGCATGTGTGTGTGTGTGTGTGTGTGTGTAAGCCTCAAAGATCACAACCAAAAAACTTGGGATGGGGAAGAGCCTTTGAAAAATGACCACCTGTTTGACATGGTTGGTTTTCATTCCCTCTTGTAACTGAACTTGCTGGCCACTGTGCCATGAGAAGGGCATACTTAATGGCCCTGTGCATGTCACTCTTGTAGGTTTGCCTCCTCCTGATTAGCATGCATGCCTGGATCAGTATCTCACACAGAAATATGCGTGGGAGGGAATCCTCTAAGGGTGAATAGTTCTTCTTAGGGGTGTGCTTTGCATCAAGCCAAATCCCCAACTGAATCAGGCTGATTGGGAAGGACTGAAGAACATAAGAAGAGCCCAGACCAAGGATCCATCTAGTACAACATTCTGTTCACACAGTGGCCAACCAGCTGTCGACCAGGGACCAACAAGCAAGGCATGAGCGGGAGATGTCTGAATCAAATTGAGGCTCCTCCAAAGGAGACCAAATCTGAATCAGTTTTGTTTGTGGTTTGGATATAGAGGAGAACAGAGACCAAGACAGTGTGCCTGCGAAAATGGATACATTTCCCCCAAGCTCCCAATATAAGCAAAGCGGGGAGAGGAGGGGTGTGTGGTTTTGTAACAGTTCTAACTTCTAATGGTTTTACCTGGCCTCCCCAATCCCCATGCTTTGGGGGAGGGTTGTTGAAGTAATACACCTCGTAGGACGGAACCATTTGCACTGTGTTCACTGCACTTTCTCAGTTCTCTCCCTGAGGAGTAGGGGCTTTAAAAGGTGGGGTGGCTCCATGCTCATGTTGGGTAGGAATGGGAGAAATTCTGACATCCCTAGGGTGGTGGGGTGGGGTGGATGGATGGGGCATGCATTGGGGTTTCCCTACCGTTTCCACCGTGTGATGTTCCCTCCTGTGCCTTTAAGTGAAAAAAAAATGGCAGGCGCTCTGGATGTTGCGCTTCCTGTTTGGAAAGAGGGGGATGATCCCAGAAGTTGGTAAGTCTGGGATTGTCCCCAGGTCTTCCCTCTACACACTTAGGTGTAGAAAGGGCCCATGTCTGCCTCTGCTACTGTCTGCTCCACATCCATCATCCACCCTTGCCCTATTGCATTTTCTATGACTTTGGTGCCACTTGAAGAGAAAACAAAATGGTCCTAAACTGTATTTCATCCATCGTAACTTGCTAGCCCCTTCTCTTATCCTAAAAGTTACCAGATTTCCTGCCAAGGGACACCTTTATGAAGTGTGCTACATGGATGTGGTGAAGGGGAAATTAATCACTCCCCACCCCACCTCAATTTGAAAACTTCTCTTCCACAAAAATTCTGTTTTTTTGGAGGTTTCTCTTAGCTAGGGACACCTCTATGGTATTGGCCATTTTATTATTATTATTACTATTGTTATTATTTATTTATAGCCCACCTTTTCCCCACTACTGGGACTCAAGGCAGCTTTACAAATTAAAACATGCACAGTTAAAACAGATAGAGGTATACAAAAATTTAGAAATAATGAAACATGCTGCAATATTAAAACATTTAACACATTTAAAATATGAATTAAAAAATTCCAATATATAAATAGTGCATAAACTGAGGTCCAGACTACTCCCCAAAGGCCAGACAGAATAAAAATGTTTTAGCCTGCCTCTGGAAACACACTAGGGAGAGAGCCAGTTTAGCTTCCCTGGGAAGGGAGTTCCAGATCCCTGGGGCAGCCACTGAGAAGGCCCTCTCTCGTGTTCCCACCAGGCATCATTGTGATGGTGGTGGGACTGAGACAAGGGCCTCCCCTGAAGATCTCAGAGCATGGCTGGGCTCATAAGGGAGAATACGGTCTTTCAGCTATTGCCCACAAAGAACAGAGTGGGATAAAGTTATCCTCTTTGGAACCTGTCAAACTGTAAAGACAGCTCTTGCATCCCCCCTTCACATGAACCTACTCATCTGAAACTTGGCAAGACTAATCTCTTCAGAAGGGGCAACATTGCCTCTAATTTTCATATATGTAAATCACACACAGAAATCAAATAAAACATAATTTGGCAGATTGCGTGTGTGTGAAAGAGAGAGTAACAAAAGAGTACTTAACTTTTTTTTTATTTGAGCTAAATGTTTCAACTTCCACCCTTGTCAGTAGCTGTGCTGATAAATGGCTACTAGGAGTGGCAGCTTAGAAGGCCCAGAGATGAAAATTCCTTAGGAGAAATAACAGAGGTATGGCTGGTATAATGCTTAGCAATTGTCCTACAGATCAAGGTCACTTGGACTAAGAGTTCTGAGTATGTAGACTGTGGATCCAGAAGTTTTCCCTTTTGTTGTGCATGTCACTGTCTTTTGTTTGTTCTGTTGGAAGCAGCTGTAAATCAGGGCTCCATCGCACCTCCTTTTTTCCCCCTGGTATGCACCCGCAATTTTGACCTCCGCTTCACGATTGCAGCTGTTGTTTCCTCTCCTGCTATTACACCCTTCTTACTCGCCATTTCTCTTTCCCCCTCCAGTTCATTGGTTCTTGTCAGGTGATGGATGTGATTGCTTCCCTCCCCTTGCTCTGGTTTTGTTGTCTGGGGATTTACCAATTCAGTGTTTAATCGGCTGGATGCCATTTCTGCAGGCAATGAGGGTGGGGTTGGAACAGCAAAAGTCTGTTCGACCAGCCCAGCACAAGTCCAATTGTTCGACTGACAGACTCAGCAAGCTGAAGGAGAACTGCCCCACCCTCCTCTTTCGTCAGCAGGAACGCCCCCAACAAAAGCAACATAGCACGAGGATGGCAATCTACGGGATGGAAGGGCACTTTTATTTTGCTTGGAGAAAAAAAAATTGCACTTTCCCCACCCTAGAAAAAGATGGAAAATGGAGGGGAAGAGGCAAGGTAACTGCAGGATAGGTACGATGTCATGTGAGTATCACATTTCAAAACAGCAAATCAGGCGGAAGGAGAGTGCAATAAAACGCTGGTGTGATGGAGCCCTCAGAGGGCCTATGTGCAGGTATGCTGAGATGCCTTGCAACAGGCTGCTCCAGGTTTTTTGGTAAGAATCAGAGATTTGTAGTTACGGAATCCTGACCTTAGTTCTGTTGCAGTTTTCCCTGTACACACTGCATATGAGATCCTGAAAATTTTTTTCCATTCAATTAACCACGTTAGTGGAAGTGCATGTTATTGATAGTCTAATGCAATAAGTGTTGTCAGTAACTGCTCCTGAAATAATTTGTTTCTTGAATGGTATCTAACACAAAACTCCTTGCCTGTATTATCTGACTTTTTTCAGGTTTCATCCTCTCACAAGTGTCTATTATGTCTGCAAAATTCATGATTGTCAGTGGGAGGTACGAAGCTTTGGATTTCCCAAGTGAGGTTCGGACAAGGCTGTTAGTCAAACCAGGCATCTACCGAAACAGTGTGAGGCAAACCAGGCTGTTTTCCAACTTGGGGTAGTTGAATCTTGTGGTCAATGCAAACCCTTGGTTCAAACTCCTTGATGCTCCAAAAGTAACCCTTTAAAAGAATCAGGCGCCAGAGTTACCCTGTTCATGGCCCCATTCTCAGGCTGCGAAAATAAATGGGAGAATTTATGCTATTTTCAGGGTCAGTGTGTGCAATTGTGGGGGGGGGCAGGAGAACTTAGTGGAGCCCCCCCTAAAAATAAATCCTATTTCAAAGTGCATTCTGGGGGAGAAAATGGGGATTACCACAAAAAAAAATTAGCCACTAGTGGGAGCGACTTTTATGTTTTTTTTAACAGCAGCTATGATTTTTTTTCACAGAATACCTGACAAAAGATTGTATTGGGGGGTGCAAATGTCCCAGCTGCTAGATCCAAACCTCTGGTGTGGCCAATGATACACCACCGAAATCCCACCCAAAGAAAAACCTGCAAAAGAAATCAGAAAATGCCCCCCCCCCGATCCTCCAGAGCTGTGCTAGGCCAAGAGAACAACGAGGTAGCTCTGGTAAGTTTCAGTGCTCCCCTCAGAATTTGCAGAGCTCTTTCCTGAAATAAACTCTCCCCACAAATTCTGGAGAACAACAAGAGAAAATTAGCTTTTTCTAAAGCAACCCTAATCCAGTAAACAAGTCCTCTGATACAAGAACTGATTTCATATATTCTTATTTTAAAAATCCAAGTGAGTCAATAGCTTTATGAAGCTTCCATTTGTTCTTGACCATTATTATTCCCCTTTGAAGATCAGAACATTCTGCACAAGAAGATGGAGAGCCTCACTGACAAAGCAAACAGCTTCAAGTAGGATAGGCATGGGCAAGGACTATGGAAAGTGAAACACACACACACACACACACACGAGAATATGAAGGGGGGACAAAATAGGATTTCAAAGCTCCCTTGGAAATGAAGTAAAATGCATATTTCCAAGAACTGGTGGGTCCATTGCCTCTGAACATGATTTGCATACATCACCAGTTTCAAGGTTTACTTTTCATCTCAGATCTGGCATTCAGCTATTTGTCCATGTTGGAAATCATGAAATTCTAATCTGCTACAAACTGGGAATGATATTTGGGCAATGACATTTGTTTTTTTCCAGTTCATGTTCAGTTCTGTTGCCATCATGAATGAATCCCCACTAAGGCCTGGATATGAGACTCTTTTTCAATCATGTAAGAAAAAGGACATGTTCTATTAATTGCGCCGCATGTAGCTAAACTGTTGTTTGTTTGTTTTTGGCTTTAGAGTAATTGTGCAGGACCAGCACACAATGGGTGGGGAAGATGAAACCTTCCCTCCTCCTTCCACCTCTTTGTTTTCGGACTACAAATCCCACCATCCCTGACTATTGGCCATGATGGCTGGAAATGTTGGGAGATGTAGTTCAAAACATCTGTAGGTTGGGGAAGGCTGCTCTGTTCTCTCTGCGGCATCTGTCTTCAGACAGAAATGACTCTGCATGAGAAAATGTATTGCCCAGCATTACTTTGGTGTGTTTATTGAAAAGAAACGGGAGAGATCCATTCATCTGCCCCTTTCAAGCATTCCTTCTGTTCATACCTAGCATTGTGGATGAGCAGAAACTCTCCATTATCACAGGAGAATCGCAAAGAAGCAGTCAGTGATCTTTCAGGACTCATAAAACACTTGGTCATTTGGGGCTTTTCATCTGACACTCTCCTATATTAGCCATTTAAATTAAAACATTTATAATTAATTGAGCCTATCATCCCCCTCCTCCATCCCCACCCCTCTTTGGGGAATTTAGAGTGTATGAGCCGTCAGTAAATTTTACTTTCCTAAGCAATGGGGTAGCCATTTCGTTTACAGACATCTCTTTTCCTGCTGGGCATGAATCAAGGGCAAACACAGAGCAGCTTTAACATGAAAATCAATTGATAGGAACATCAGATGAATGTATATTTTATAAAAGCAGAAATGAGTGTGGGGGAGGGAGAATGCCATTAAGAATTTACCCAAAAGGGGGGGGAGAGAGAGTCAATATTCAATGGAGATCAAAAGAACAATGCAATGAAAATGGGGATGTTTTGTATGTTGTGTTTTGTGTTTTCAAACAATGCAGTTCCTTCCTGCTGAATGACAGTGTAATGTAGTGTAGAGACCCAGAGAGTGGCCAACAGGTCTCTCGAGAGCACCTAACCACCCTATGCCTCATTTGAGAGGCACCGGGAGGTGGAGGCAGTGGGACGCCCGGGGCAGGCACATAGGACCTGCTGCTCTTTCCAGTCTGTTGCCTGAGGCAAGGGATTCACTCCACCACATGGGAGGGCTGGCCCTGGCTTCTGAGCTCTCTGGAGGAAATATAAATGCTGTGTAGAAGCACTTGTGGACAAGGCAAGGGAAGATGGCCAGGCTCCTGGAATTTCTACTGGTTGGATCCAGACTTACTGAGAGTAGATCCATTGAAACCAATGGGACTTAGTTTGGTCATGACCTAAGCATCATGAAACAATTAGATTGGTAGATGGTGGGTTTGATCCAGAGTTAGTCTTATGTCAGCTTGGGCAGTGGGTCAGATACAGACTTGGGGCAGATCTACACTAAGCAGGATATAACACTTTGAAAGCGGTATATGGAATGTGTTATGGGCTCCAACAGTTGTCAATACTGTAATAAACTGTTATAAAGCAGTAGTGCAGATCCTGCCTTGGCCATACTTAGAGTAGACCCACTGAAATAAATGGGAGTTAAATTAGCCATGACTATGTTATGGCTCATTGATAAGTATGCTAAGTCTGGATCCAACTCACTGCCTGCCAACCAAGGTGCTTCATGCTGCCTGCCAATCACAGAAACTGGTATGGATTATTGTCATCTCCTCCTGCATCTGTAGAGGGTTCAAGATCAAAGGATCACCCTTTATTCATGAGTTTCCTGGGTCAAGGCCCAGACAACTTGACACTTGGGCACCAAAAGGCACTTAATACAATGAAACATAGAAATCTGCCTCATATCAAGGTTCAGTCCTTGGCATCTCCAGGTAGGATTAAGAATAGTGCTGGATGGTGGTTCTGATTTCTGCAGGGCTGTGAATCCATCAGGGTTTCAGCCAGAACCAGCCAGAACACTGAAGGAGCTATCCATGTCTGAACTTGTTTGCAAATAGGGTTCAGCACCTTGGATAGCTCCTTCAGAGTTCTGGCTGGTTCTAACATAAACCAGGAATGGATTCATAGCCTCGATGAAATTGGGGCCACCAGCCTCCGCTGCTTAGGGAAGAGCCCTGTCTGAGACCCTAGAATCCCAATGCTAGTCAATATAGACAATACTGAGCTGGGTGGACCAATAGATTAGTGTAAGGCAGCTCCTTGTGTTTTTCTCATATGCATTGGGCCACATGGCTCAATGGTAGAGCACCTGTCTTGAATGCAGGTGGTCCTCAGTTCAATCCTGGGCATCTCTAGATTTCTGTCTGAAAACCTGGAAATCCACTGCCAGTTGGTGAGCAGACAATGCTGAACTAGATGGACCAATGGACTGGCTTGATATAAGACAGTCTTTATTCATTACTATGCTGAGCTACTCTGTACTACTGTGCCAATTATTCAAGAATGTAAGCAGTTCTGTCGAGAGATCATGAGGACACTGGGACTGAATGGGGAACACCATTCCTGTTATAAAATGGCACGATCAAGGCACGATCCAGGCCTTCCAAGCCGCTTAACATTAAGACGAAGAAGTATGAAATAACACTTTGTTGGGAACTACTAGTGCAGCATATAAAACAGAAAGAAACCAACAAGTTCTGAATTTACCAGGTTCAGAATCATTAAAATTCCAAGCCGTGACTATTTGTACAAAACTGTGCAATTCTGAAAATTGAACAAATGTCAAACCAAGCCAGGATTTGAGCAAATCAAAGGACTATTTTTTTAAAAATGCACAAATTAAATGATTAAAAACACACACAAAATGCCGCTATTAAAAAGGGGTATCTGTTTACTGACTTGACTTGCTACTGAGTGAGTCAGTGCCAGGAGGGAAAAATGAAACGAAACCTCTATGTTGTCCCTTTTTCTAAGAGTTGGTTCCACATCCCTACAAATGGTCACCAATTTTGGCCTAACATGAAAGTCATTTATTTGGAAAATTTATACCCCACCTCTTGATCAGAAGTCAGCTTGCTCCAGATTGCAATATAATAAAGCTACTGACCTTTCCCCCCTTACAAAAACATCCTCCCCACAGACATTTATGCATAATAACCCAGCAGCCCTTAGTCACCGGCTTGATGGTCAGGATTTGAATGTGCTCCCCTTCAGAGTTACCGTCCCCCATGGCAACTGGCAGAATTTGGGGTGAAGAATTAGAAGAAGAGGAGAGAAATATCTCATGGAAATCAAGTGCAGGATGGTGGGGGAGAAGAGGACAGAACGCACTGATGTAAAATTATACGACAGGACTTCCCACTTTGGGCAACTGCATTCTCAGAATTAATTGAAAAAGTTTTTAGCACTCTCAGCAAGGGTTGGGGTGTGCGTGTATGTAAGAAAAGCGGTGGAGAAAGAAAGAAAGAAAGAAAGAAAGAAAGAAAGAAAGAGCTTGTAAAAACAGAGCCTCCAGCATTTTCACTCGAGTATTAAATAGAAGCATCTGTAATGGAAGTGAAGCTAAATAAAAAAGAGTAATAAGCCGGAAGAATGGGCGAAGGGTGGGGGCTTTTCTCTTCTGTAATTCAAAGAAAATAGAATTGATCCTGCTGGGTTGCAGTTTGTCATCCACCAATAAACATTTCCTGAGCAACAGGTAGCCAACATTCAAGCCCTTGCAATTACATCGTCTTCCTGCTAGGCTCCTCCTGTAGCGACTACTCAGAGCAGCTGACATCATCTGCCGACAATAATTATTCCCTACTAGTGAGATGCTCACCAAATGTTGGGGATGTATGGAATATGTAGCATGGGCCCAGCTTGCCATTTAGAGCTGGTCCCTCCCCGCTCACCCAACACATGCCAAAGGCAAGGATTGGTCTACTGGCTGCTTAACACTGCTAAACTCTTTCTTACCATTGTAGAAGGAACTGAAATGATCAGGTAGATACAGCAAGGGCTGGGGGAAGAAGGGGAAAGTGGACCAGGTAACAGGAAAAAGGATGTTGGCAGGTGAGGGGGAGGGAAGGAAGGACAGAAAAAGATGAAGTCAGGGCTAACTGAGAGGGAAGCTAAAGGAAGTCTTCATAAGAGGAAGAAGAAAACAGATGGAGATATTGAGAATAAGCACATGAGGCAGCAGAAGGCAGGCAGTAAAAGATCTGGCAGAGAAAGGAAGCTGGTTACTGCGATCAGAAGAAGCATCTGTATCTGATATAGTGAAGGATCTGTGCTGTGTGTCAGGTAGGGACGTTTATGGGCACCTCACTGGTCCAGGAGTCTGATGGATTCCCCCACATCTGGCTCTTAGACCCAGTCACCCGTATGGCCTGACAAGTGCCCAGGAGCCATCCACCCCCATCCGGAGCCTCCATTGTGTTCGACAATGGAGGCTCTGGAAATTACGTAACCCCCCCCCCCCCCCCCGGCTGTGTAAATGGTGGCCAAAAAGGCTCCATTTATGCAGTGAGGGAAATTATGTAATTTCTGGAGCCTCCAATGTTGCACACAATGGAGGCTCCGGAAATTGCACATTTCCCCCATTTGCGCCTTTACTCTTGCACGAATGGGGCTTTTATGGCCACTGTTTCTGCAGCAGGGGGAATTGTGCAATGTCTGGAGCCTTCGTTTTGTGTACCAGCGGAGGCTCTGGATTGCACATGGGTGAGGACAAACGGCTGTGGCTGTGGGGCGAGCGTCGGATGAGCAGGGTGAGCTTGCCCATCCCAAGTTTCAGGCCTGAAGGGGTACCTCTGGAGGTTGGCAAAAGGAGAGACAGAACTGCAACAGACTCACTGTGGTATCAGTGTTACTGCTTGTTGAAACTGTACTGATTGAAATTAGTGCTGTGCTGAAAAGTTTTTTCTTGGGAGGGGGACAGGTTTTCCACTTACCTTTTTAAATGTAGCCAAATACTGAGGGGTCATTTCTCTCTCTCTCTCTCTCTCTCTCTCTCTCTCTCTCTCTCTCTCTCTTTTAAAACACCTCTGGCATTTTCAGGAGCCCAGGAGTGCTTTTTGGATGCCTATCAGAGAGGGAGAGGTCACACGGTCTCCAATAGGCCTTCACTTATAACTGTTGGGCTCATCCAAATGCTGGAGGAAGCAGGGGGCTTTTGTTGTTTTTTGGAAAAACTAAAAAAAATAGGAAAAAGGCCCATGGCTACACTTTAAAAAGGTACATGGAAATCCTGTCCCCCTCCCAAGGAGAAAATTCTCCAAATTTCCCCCCTCCTTGCAAAAGAGGCAGAAAAAACAATGCCTCCTTCGCAGGGAGAAAGTTCCCGATAATAGTGGGCAAGTTTCAGCCCAGCACTAATTTAAATGCTGGAAGCATTTGTTTCTTCTGGCTTCATTGTTAAATGCGTCACTTCCATTTCTTCATTATCTGGCTTCTATACTTGCCCTTTTCTTGGTTTCTACATTTGTGTTAACCCTGCCCTGTTGTTTAGATCTGATTACATATCCAGGAACCTGTGGTCTGCTACACTACTATTCCTGGCTGTGTGCTACAGTTGGGGGGGGGGGGGCTGGCTTCCATGGGAAAGTTCTCCAGCACTCCAATCATGATACATTAATTTCCGGCCTCTCTTCTCTTTCTGATTGTACTAGGGATGGGTGAATGAGAGATGTTCAGGATTGCTGGGATTCTCTGAATATCGTCCGGCTGCTCATCTCCTGCCAATTCCTGTTTGCGTTCGTGATTGCTGCCCACTTCACACGAACGGGCAATTTGTGTAAATTGAGGAGCAATGGAGATTTGAGCAGATTTCCCCTAAATTTGTTCAGATTTCCTCCGCATAATAAAGTGGGAGCTGATTCAGTCCACTCAGGAAATTAGAAAATTGTTAGAATTAGAACTGGGCATCAAGAACGAGACGAGCGTGAACAAGGGTTTGACAATTTGTGAATAGTTTTGCTCATCCTTGCATTTGGAGAATTGAGTGAGGAATGCTCGCATGTTTTGAACACAAAAAAAAATAATGAAATTCTCATTACATCCCTAGATTGTACCCACCTTGCTTGCACAAATGCAGTAGTTCACGAGAAGACAGTCAGTAGGCAGATTACCTGATTCAAAGACAGCTGGGGGTTTACACAATATCAAATGCTAGCTAGCAATATTAGTCTAATACCTTTATTAGGCCAACCAATGGTCATAAAAATGTGCAAGCTTTTGAGATATGCAGTTCTCAACAACAAGCAGGATGGGAGAGGAGATAGGGAGGGGGGATTCTGACTTAATGGTAAAGTCAGTATCTGGATGCTCTGAGTCCCAAGATCGAATGTGGGAGGAGGGGGTCTGCAGATATTCAAATTATGCTTTTCAGGTTATGCCTTGGTTACTGGGTGGACCTGCAGCTGCCCCTAGGGCTGCTGAGAATAAGAAAGGGGAAATGGGTGGATCCCCAATTTTTGAAAAATATAAACTCCAGCTGCTCTCAGAAGCATTTTCCGTCCTGGGTGAAATGTAACCAATAGCTTTCATATGAGCTGCAGAGCCTGGGGTTCTCCAGATAGCCAGTCCCACTGGCCCCACCCCTTTCCCCCAAGCCACAATCATTTGCTGGTTTCCCAGCATTTGTACAGTTCTTTCCCCATTCATAAAGGCTGAAATGCCTCCAGAGTAGGGGCGGAGTCTTATGGATTCTACCCTCCCCTGACCGCCCGGACCCTGCTTGCCAAGCCGCAGGGCACGTGCAGGCCCACTCGCTCTGCGTCTGCACAGGGCTGTGCAGAGCTGGTCATATGTACAGGCCAGATGGGAAGTGTGCCCCCCCCATTTCAAACTGCTCATTAAGTATTTTTAATGGTTTTTTAATGTCTGTTCTGCAAAACACCTTCATATTAAACCTGTTCTACAACACCTCAATGTTGAATCAGAAATTAACATTTATTTTTAGCTGCTGTACAAATAGAAGCAACAACAATAGAACAGTCCTTCATCATTATCAAACATTATCATCATCATCACTTTCATGATGTCATCATCATTATTATCATTAATAACTATCATCATCATTACCTCACCCTCCCCGCCCCGCATGCGGCATATGGCCCTCTGGAGCTTGTAGTCTGACCGTGGTATTCACGACGGACGGCTTCTGCGCTGTTTCCGCAAAGCGGGCTCCTTGCTTCTCGATGGGTCACGTACGCTATGGAAGCAGTAGCGTAAGCTGGGGGGAGAGACCTCCTCATCAGAGTGCCCCCTCAAAATTGTGGGCCCTGGGCCAACTGGCCTCACTGCCCCACCTCTGCATGGCCCTGCATTTGCATGCCCAAAAAGTGGGTCTGGCAACCACCCATCCCCATAGAGAGCCGCCAGTTGCTCGGGGATTTCCATAAAAGTAATGGTGCGGAAATTTATTTATTTGTATTTTAAATCAACAAACTTTATTTAAGTCCATAGACCATTTCCTATACAGCATATATTACAATTTTACAACAGCAAGAGTTACAATGATCTGAGAGTTTAGTATTTAAGCTAGAATTCATGTACAATTCCATGGGAGATAAAGAAGCCCATGTATTCTATTAGTGATGTAGAAATTTATTTATTTCATTCATTTCATTTCTATACTGCCCAATAGCTGATGCTCTCTGGGCAGTTCTCAATAAATAAAATGATAAAGTACAGTGTGAAATATAAAATATTAAAGCTGAAAACCATAATATAAAGCCACAATATAAAAGTCCAACCAGAATAAAACCAAGCAGCAATGCAGAGATTTAAAATACAGATTTAATACAGCAGAGTTAAAAGGTTAGGATGCCAAAATGCTAAAATACTGGGGAAATAAACCGGCATTGAAAAGAGTACAACGTAGGCACCAGGGGAACCTCTCTAGGGAGCTCATTCCACAGCCAGGGTGATACGGCAGAAAAGGCCCCCTTCCTGATAGCTGCCTGTCTCACTTCCTTTGGCAGGGGCTCATGGAGAAGGACCCCTGAAGCTGATCTTAGGGTCTGGGCAGAGGATGGCAGCCAAAAAGGGGCCGTTGACACAACATTACAGATGTGAATGCTATTCAGAAACTGGATGGTGGTGGGTCCATCCATCCAACTGACAATAAGAGTTTTGAGTTAAAAATTGCTGTCTGATTCAGCTACAGCTCTTTTCTGATGGTGTTGGTGTCACAAAGCATGGATGTAAGGTGTATTGTTGAGATGAATTCTCTGTATTTCATAGGAGTGCTATTCATAATAATCTGCGTATGCTGACTGTAAGTGAATAATAATAGAGCGATTAGCTATATATGCTATAAGCTAACTGTGAGAACCAAAAAGTGTACTTGGAAATAGGGATGTCATGTGAGTGTGAGAGTGGGGCAGAGTCTGACAGATTGCCTTCCCACTGACCAGCTTCCTGGACTTCGCAAACTGCCAACAGCTTTTGCTGAGCGGGGCACAGGTAGCCCACGAGTAGAGCACAGGAGTCCAACTCCTTAGCAAGAATTCATTTTGCATAGAAAAAACATCTTACACAAATGGTGGTCATAAAGCGGCCATGTACACAAGATGGTCCGTTCATGTCGCAACCTTGCGAACATGACTGCTTTACGCCTGCCATTTGTGTAAAATACCTTTTACAGAAAACAACAAGTCACCATTTCTATGCAAAATGGCAGCTTGCTGAGGAACCAGGTGCCTGTGTCTATTCATCAGGTGCCTGTGACTGCTGAACAGCTCCCCCCAGGGAGTGGTACAGGAGTGGGTAAGTGATGGTGGTTCAACAAGCTGCCCACAGGGTGGGTGCAGGTGGCTTCATCCATCCCTACCGGGAAATGGGGCAAAGAGAGTTGCCACAAGTGGGTTGGTTAACCACCTCCATCAAAGTAAAAAAGCTGCTTGGTTTAGGAGAGATACCTTCATTAAAGAGCTTCTGAAGTCAATGGTAAACCTGGCTACATTGGAAAGTAGCACTATTAGGTTTAGCTGGTACAACTTGGTGTAAGTATAGGACCAGATCCAACTTTAGGATGAAGTTATCAGCATAGGGGTTATAAAAAAACCTAGGGATTTGGTATGTTTGCTTAGACAGATCCTGGAAGAATGAAAACCCTACCAAACCTGATTACCTAAGCTCTGCTAACCATGGTTGTCATGGTTATAAGGTCTTAATGATGATTGTTTTGCTCATTGAGAGGAATAAATCTTTAATTTCACTAAGGCCATGTCTACACCAGCAATTTTTCCCTGGGTCGTCCCTGTGCATCTAAATGGCACACAGGGGATCCCGGGGACAACCGGGAATGACACTGGGATGACCCTGGAAAACCCTGGGAAAACCCCGGGATAGCGGAAACCGCAGATATCCCAGTTCCCCCCCCCCCATCCTGGGACCTGAAATGGAGACATGGAGCCACGTGGAGTGACTCCATGTCCATGGTGGGAAAGCTATTCCGCCATCCCCAGGATGGTGGGGTGGGTAGGGCGCACAGAGAGTTCCCCTTACCTGTTCTGCTGCTCTCCCTGCTCTGCTTCTTTTTTAAAAATCAAACAAAATGGTGGTTGCGACGGGCGCGACATCCCTGTTCCCTTCCGAGATGTCGCGTTTCCTGTTTGGATGCCCAGGGGGGATCATGGAAGCAGGTAAGTCCACAATCCTTCCCCTCCGTCCCTCCTCACCTTTAGGTGTATAAAGGGCCTAAGAAATACATTAGCCACTATTTCTGTCGTGTTTCCAACCATCTTAATTGCATTACATACAGTAAAGTGTTTTACTTGCTTCATTACTGCAAGTGGCTTATTCTTTAATACTGTTTGGGCAATAACTATATCATTTGTGGTACCACTTTGTGCTATTTGGCTTGAAAGGGGTTGCAGAGACCACAAGCCATATAAATTAATTCTTGAAGCCCAAAACACTCCACTGCAATTTGTCATGTGTACCACAAGGTCGGAGGCCTTGTGGATTGTAAGCTGATGCATTAGAAATAGATTTAGAAAGTCAATGTCTCTGGAAGCTTATCTCTGTCAGAGTTTCCCATGGGAGTTGCTGGCTGCGCTCCCTGTCTCGGCCTTGAAACTGCTAGTTCTCTGTGAACTTGGGAGTGGTTTGATAAGGTGGGGCCCACTCTTTGAGGGTGTCACTTACATTGCAGCATCATCAAAAGGGGGTTGAACTGTGCATCCCTGTTGGCACATGGGCATGGTTTACAGGTTAGAGGACCTGTCTGTCAAGTGGCTTTGAATAGGCCTTAGTATAAAATAGCTAAGCAAGGCTGAAGAAGCCTTGCTAGAGATCATCTTTCGACGCAAGGCCTGAAACCCCTCTTGTTGGATTCTACCTGTTTTGAGATTTTGGAAGCACTCTGCACATGCTCTCTCACTTGCTATTTGGACTTGATTTTTAAGGATTGTGTCATGGAAAGTACTGTGAGGATTTTCAAAGACTTGAACTTGCACTTGCTGTGGATCGTGTGTTTGATGGGCTTGAGATTTGACCTTCCCTGTGATCGCGCGTACTGTATTAGCTCAGCATTCGGCAGGCTGCATTTGATGGGCCGTGGTCTTTCATCTCTGCCCGGCTTTGGTGGCTCAGAGCATAAGTGTTTCCCTCCCTAGGATTTCATTAGTTTTTGGTCATGTCCCTTGAGGTGCCAGCATACGCGGCATCTGGAGAAGCTCAAGTCGGATGGTGGCAAAACCTACCCCCCCTCCTGAGTGTTTGCCAGAAGCATCGTATCAGGAAAGGTACCGAAGGTTTTCTAACTATCATTCAGCTTTCAGTAGGGTGTTGTTTGGAGAATGTAACCATTACGCCTTGTACCATGTGATTTCCTCAATAAAAAGATGCCCCACTGACGTGAGCGTCTCGTGTCAGTTTGCCAGCATGTGTGAATGCCAGAGGGAACGGGCACACAACACAATTCATACATCGGTCATTGAATATTACTGAGACAATATAGCTGCTGTTTTCTCTCTTGGTCAGGTGAGTCACAGACACACCTGTTCAGGTAAGCCAGTTAGATGGAGTGGGAATGGGTATCCTGTCTCACAAGCAGTAGTCCTAGGTGCTCCCCCCTTGCAAGGCAGCCATGCACAAGGCTGTCAGCTTCTGACTCTCTTAGAAAGGTCTTTCTATGCATTTTGTTCTCTTTCTATGCACATTTCTCCCAGCTCTGAGAATGTTCATGCAACGCAGCCTGCTCCTCCACCCTCCCCATGGGTGTCTCCTTTCTCCTCCTGACATGTGACAGAATGACATATCTTGGCATGATGTGTGCGTGTTTTTTCCAGGCAGAGTGACAGAATACATTAACACCAGCATGGAGCCATCACATTGCTGTTTTATTTCATTTCATTTATATATTTATTTTTTGCATTTATTTAAAGAAGGCACTCACAAGACATCAAAGCCCCATTGGCTTTCACGGAAGGGGAGGAGGCAAAACATCCATCATAAAGTCTTTGTTTATGTTCTAGGAATCAGGTGGAGCAACAAACATCTGACAGTCACTCCCTGCTACCAAAATCCCCAACTCGTGAAACAGCCACAACATATCTGGGAACCTGTCAGGGAGACAGTGGGGATGCTGTGACGGTGATAGAGTCATCTGTGGAAAGGAGAAGACCCATCTGGAAATATTGCTTGAGAAAAGCATTAATCATGTAATGAATGCATGAAAGGATTCTTGCTAAAGCTGTACTGAATAGTCTCTAATTTCAAGTCTCTCTTCCAAATTAGCACATTTATTTTAGCTAAACAAATCATGCTCTCCCCTCTAATATGGTCACCTTGATGATGTTTGATGTTCTTTTTGAGTCCATTCAGGGCCCTGCTGCTCTCCTACCCTCTGTTGCTTCAAGGCACCATTTTTTTCATATTCGTCCTCACTGTATTTTTTTTTTTCACTTGTCCATAATGCTACTAAGTCTGATTGGCCATGACAACCTCCATGGTTTATTTGATAGGCATCATGTCACATCATGACTTCATTGACAAAATGTCGTGGGCTGCCACAGCCGATCAGAATAAATGCCGGTGAAGGCAAGCAAGGGCAACAATAGTATGGATAAAGAAGAATAAGAACATCAGAAGTGCCATGCTGGATCAGACCAAGGGTCCATCTAGTCCAGCACTCTGTTCACACAGTGGTCAACCAGCTGTTGGACAGGGACCAACAAAACAGGACACAGTGCAGTCTCTCACCCATGTTCCCCAGCAACTAGCATATATAGGCTTATTGCCTTAGATACCGGAGGTAGAACATAGCCATCAGGGCTAGTAGCCATGGATAGCCTTCTCCTCCAGGAATGTATTCAATCCCCCTTTAATGCCATCCAAACTGGTCTCCATGACTACATCTTGTGGTAGTGAATTTCATAGTTCAACTATGTGCTCTGTGAAGAAGGGCTTCCTTTTATTTGTCCTCAGTCTCCCCCCCCCCCCCAATGGGGTGACTTCTATGGGATGAAGAATGGGAAACAGAGCTTCTGAGAAGTGGCAACCTCTATGATCCCCCCATGAACAAAATTAGAGCACATACAAATATCGGGTATGTTGCTGCTGTTGTTTTTAACTCATGAAATAAACATGGAACAAAGCAAATAGTTTTGATGCAGTCCTAATTCCTTCTTTATCATAGAATTTTGTCAAACGTTGGCGCGAGACTATTTCTATATTCCAGTGTTTAAAAATAAATAGATCTAACAGACGTCAACTTGATTGTGGATCAATAGTAGCCCATGTTGCTCAGAATGCAACATACATCTGTTGTTGTTGTTTTTTTTTTAAAAAAAACATCAACCCTGAAGTAAAAATCATAACTTTGAACCTATTTGTTTTGAATGAACCAACAGGTTTCCATGCATCCTCACCCCACCTCAAAAGCAGTACCGTGTTCTGCAAGATGTTGCAAGATTAAGCCTATTTCTCTGCACAGAAAAGAATGCGTAACCAGTGAGACATTTCAGCAACAAGCTGACATCATGTGAAAGAGCACACCAGACAGCACTTTGAAGGGTAACACTGATAAGAAGTAGCAGGACAGTTAGCACTTTGTCAGGTAACAAGCGTAAAGAAAAGCCTGGCATAGGGCAAGAGTAACCCCATCAACCCTTTGACAGCTAGTAAAGATAAGTAACGGCCTCGCATGGTGGTTCAAATGCAAGAGGGTGGATGCTTTGAGTACACACAACGTACAGTGCAAACTAACTGCTGGAATGCAGAAATTATAGATCTTTATTTGTGGATAAATGTTCGAAACGTGGTTGCTTTTTGGTAGGGCTGTGAACAGACTCTCCGATCTGATCCAGATTCCGATCTGTCATATCTGAATCAGGCCCAATCTGACTCGGATCGGGTCGGGCCCAATCTGATCTGACTCGGATCCGGATCCGGATCTGATCTGGGTCCATTCACAGCACTCCCTCCCGCTCTCCCCGCTCTCTTCCTCTCTCCCTCCACTCTCCCTGCTTACCTGCTGCCTCCTCCGCATTGTCCTTCCTCCTCGCTGTGGGCCACATAAAATCACACCTCCAAAGCTGCATTCACACCCATGGAGAAAAGATACAGGGTCCATGTATCTTTTCCCTTGTCAAGAGAAAAGTGACTTGGAGAGTGTGATTTTGAGTAGAAAAATAGGGATGCCAGCTGAATCGGTTTGGGGAGTGCAGCTTGGCCAGTTTTTGCCAGTTCAGACCCCTGGACACGAGCTTGCAGGTTCCTTGGCTGGCTTGACTCGACACATGCTGATTTGTGCAAATTTGCAGCTGGGAATAGTTACAGAAGTCATGATTTGTGCAAAATCACAGCAGCAAATAGTATAATTTGCACAAAATTGCATGTGTAAATGGTCCCATATGCCTGCATTTTATGCAAATTGCACTATTTATGGCCACGATTTTGCACAAATTGCAATTTCCATAAATATTCCCAGCTGTGAATTTGGACAACAACAAAAGGTGCCAACTCTCGCCAGTTGCCCACGGCTCCTGCAGCTTTAACGGTTGTGATGAAGAGGGCATTTCACCAGGTGCTGTGTGCATACAAACAACACCTGCTGAAGTTTCCTTTTCTATCCAACAGTTTTTTTAAATTATTATTTTTAGTTTAATATTTCTTGTTACATAAGTCAAGTGATATATATATATATATATATATATATATTCCATGACAGTCCAGAAAAGAATTACAAGTTTCCTATTGCAAATTTCTCTTTGGATTGGAAAATAATTGTCAAGCTTTGTCAATCTCCTATCTGCTCTAAATATCTATATATGGTAGAGGGGGTAATCTCCCCCTTTCATCAGACAACTGTTAAAGATACAGGAGCTCTGTCCTCCTTTTCATATGGTCACCCTACCTCAAGGGGACTCTGGGGCTGTAGCACTAAAGGATACCTTAACTTTAGACCCTGCCAAATCCAGGACCCAGATACCTCCCCTCTCCCATATGCCTGGATTCTCCAGACAAAATCACTCCAGCCTAAAAATAAAGGGGATAATAAATCCAGAGAGAGGCCTCTGGAAGGCCTCCCTTTCCCAAACTCAAGACCCTGACTGAGAAAGTACTTCCAGGATTGGGGTCCCCAGCAATACACCAGGAAGGTAGGGCTGGAAGACTTGTTATTAAAAACTCTCCGCTTCTGCCTGTTTAGTTCTGGTACAACATCTATATTGCTGAGCTCCCTGATGCTGCTATATTGCAAACAGTTCTATGGCTGTTTCACAGCAATCGTATCCTAGTGCATGACTCCAGCTTTAGCGGTAAATTCTTTCACTCCCAACTAGGAATGTTGAAGAAACCTGAAATGGAACCAAATGAGTTCAGATTTTCATGAATCCAACCCATGGATTCAGCAACAGACTGGGGGCCAGATATACACCTTGTGTCAAATCATTACGAATGTGGAATAAGAAGCAAGATATAACACTATGAAAATGGTATATGGAGTGTGTTCTGTGCTCCAACAGTTTTCAGTAGGGGTGTGCATCGGATCGGATCCGATCCACGATCCGAATCCGATCCGCCCCAAAAATCGGAAAATCCGATCCGATCCGATCCGATCCGATACACCATCCGATCCGATCCGATCCGATCCGGCGAGGTCCGATCCGGATCGGATCGGATCGGCGGATCGGACGCCATTTTAAATGCGTTTTTCCCATAGCAAAGTATTGTTGTTTTACAAAAACGCCTATAACTTTTTCATTTTTAACGACAGAAGGATGAAACTTGGGCACATTGTACACTGGTTAGGGATAGGTATCTGTGAGAAATTTCAGAAAGATTGGTGCATGCAGTTTGTGGCAATTAATTTTTTAATAAATAACATGGAATGCCTATAACTCGGTCATTTTTAAAGTTACACACATGAAACTTTGCCACATTGTAGGTGGAACCTTGGGACCCACGTGTGTGAAATCCCAGAACCGTGGGTGCTTGCCTGGTGTGGCAATGAATTTTTGAAAAATGGGTAGTAGTGGGGTAAATGCAGTTATGCCTCCCATGTTTTTATTTTTAAAGATACAAACAGGACACTTCGGCACATTACAGGGAACACTTCCCTTGATATGTGTGTAAAATTTCAGACAGCTAGCTCCAGGCATGTGTTGGCAATGAATTGTTGAAAATTGGGTAGCAGTGGGGTAAAATACAGTTTTGCCTCCCATTTTTTTATTTTCAAAGATACAAACGGGAAACTTTGGCACATTGCAGGGAACACTTCACTTCAAATGTGTGTGAAATTTCCGGAAGCTAGGTGCAACATTTTAGTGGGAAACGAACGTTTATTCATGGCATTTCACATGGGATTTATGGGTTGGTTTTAAGAGCTACAAACCTCTAACTCGCTCACATGGCACAGGACCTATGCCCGCTCAAACGCTGGAAATTTAACAAACTTTGGTGCAATGCTTTAGTGGGAAAACAAAGGTTTATGCATGGCATTTCACATGGGATTTATGGGTTGGTTTTAAGAGCTACAAACCTCTAACTCGCTCACATGGCACAGGACCTATGCCCGCTCAAACGCTGGAAATTTAACAAACTTTGGTGCAATGCTTTAGTGGGAAAACAAAGGTTTATGCATGGCATTTCACATGGGATTTATGGGTTGGTTTTAAGAGCTACAAACCTCTAACTCGCTCACATGGCACAGGACCTATGCCCGCTCAAACGCTGGAAATTTAACAAACTTTGGTGCAATGCTTTAGTGGGAAAACAAAGGTTAAACTTTATTATTTTAAACCTTCAGGAAAGGGAGGGGGAGGCTGTGTTTGTGTGTGTGTGTTTGACAGCTTGATCCACCAATTGTGCTTTAGAATACATGACTGAATCACCCAATCCTGTGAAGACTTTCTTCAGCCTCCAATCGCAATGCTGGAGGAGGGCACCAGTATATATTCTCTCAGCCCTGCCCTTCTGGCTCTTTGTGGGTTGAACGTGGAGGAGATTAGGGAGTGTTTTGGAGCTGTGTTGGAGAGACTGTATTGATTTGATTGCATTTGGAGGTGGTTTTGAGGAGTTTCTGATCTTTTACTTCAGCTTTTCTTGTTCTCTCTCTTGGCTTTCCTTTCTCTCTTGCCTTTCCTTTCTTAGATAGCACGTTTGTTTGTCTGTGAGTTCAGTTTGTCTTTGCAGTGAGTGTGTTTGTTTGTTCTACTTTCGCTTTCTGAAAAAAACCCAAAAAAATAATAAAAAAATATTTCTATCCTCTCTCTCTCTCTCTCTCTTTCTCTGTGTGTGTGTGTGTGTGTGCGCGCTTGTGAGTGAGTGTGTGTTGCTGGGCTGTGTAGCCTGCTGCTACAAACACAAAAAAAGTCAGCAAAGCACACACTTACACAAAAATAAATAATAATAAAAATAAAATGAAGCGTGGCACTCAAAGGGGGGGTGCTCCCAAGGCAGCATTTGGGAGAGGCCGCTCTGGGCATGGCGCTGCTGCTGCTGCTGCTGCTGGGACCAGCAGCAGGCAGCCTACTTCCACACCCCCAGTTAAACTGAGGCGTTCTCCACTGGGGCAGCAGAAGCAGGCAGAGGCAACTCAAAGTAGTGCCTGCAGGGCACTCTTTCAGCAACATGAGGCAGGTGCTGGGAGCAGCAGTGGGCATGAAGAAGGAGCACTATATTATCCAGCTCCTTCTTTGGTGGGTGAGCCTGTGAACCCGCTGACTGATCTTTTCCCAGATCTTGTGGAAGTCAGCGAGGTTCAGAGTGAGAAGGAGGACTCTGATGTGGGGCAAGAGGAAGAGCAGGCAGCACCAGAGACTTACTCTCCACAATCCGTCCTCTCTTCCACTCATTCCCTTGCTCCTGAGGTGACACCACAGAGCGAAGGCGCCGGCAGGCCGTCTGTGTCACCCCAGAAGCGACAGGCAAGCAAGGTGTGGGACCACTTTGAGGTGGCAGTGGATTCCCGCTTTGCTGTCTGTCGCCACTGCAAGATGTCAGTGAGCAGGGGAAAAATGCCAGGCCACTTCACCACCACGAACCTCACCCGCCACATGCAGAGGCACCACCAGTCTGTTTTGCTTGGGACCGAGGCGGGCACCTCGCAGCAGACTGGTGCTAGCGGCAAGGGCAAGCAGAAGGCTCCTGCAACTTCTGCCAGCTCTCGACCTCCCATCCCCAAGAGGCTTCGCCAGGCCACCATGGAAGAGATGGGGTGGGGGAAGTATGGAGCCACAAGGTGGCGTTTTCCAGCGCCCAACCAGATCACCAATTGCATCGGTGAGATGGTGGCGTTGGATGACCAGCCATTCAGCCTCGTCGAGAACGCAGGCTTCAAGAGGCTGATGGCTCTTGTGGTTCCATACTACAAGCCGCCGTGTCGCACCACCCTGAGCAGGCGTGTGGTGCCCTCCCTGTACCAGGCATGCAGGGAGTTAGTTCTGGGTCGTCTGTGCCAGGCAGAGGCACAGAAGGTGCACTTCACTTCGGACATCTGGTCCAGCGAAGGAGGAGTGCACGCTTACCTGTCCCTGACGGCTCACTGGTGGGGAGCCTCAGGGCAGGAAGCACCCAGGACTTCTGGGACTGGGAAGGAGGGCTGCCGCTGGGCCCTCCTTCATACCGCAGTCATGGACCAGTCCCACACGGCGGAGGAGATTACGGAGGCCATGAACCGCATGGTGGCAGGGTGGCTGGGCGGGCACCAGCACACCCGCGGTTACATGGTCACGGACGGGGGAGCCAATATGCTGAAGGCGGTGCGCGATGGCGGATTTGAGGGCATCCGCTGCATCGCGCACGTCTTCAACCTGGTCGTCAGGGATGGCCTTGGAGGCAGCAAGGCCCCTCTCCCTCCCCAAATCCGTAATCTCCTAGAGAGCTGCAGGAAGGTGGCTGGGCATTTCCACCACAGCGTGAAGGGCAGTCGGTTGCTGCGGGAGAAGCAGCAGGAGCTGGGACTTCCGCAGCACCGGCTAGTGCAGGACGTGGCAACACGTTGGAACTCCACCTACCACATGCTCGAGCGTATGGTGGAGCAACAGCGTGTTGTCCACGAGATGTTCAGGGTCGGGGACATTGGCATCCAGGCCCCACTGTCCAGGCAGCAGTGGGAGGCCATGTCCCAGCTTCTGGTGGTCCTCAAGCCGTTCCTTGAGGCCACCGAGACCCTGAGCAGCAGCACTGCCCTTCTCAGCCAGGTGCTCCCCGTGGCCAGGCATCTCCAGAATCAGATGGGCGAGTTTCTGGAGGCCGGGGATGCCGTCACCGGCAGGCGCTTCCTGCCAGAGGTGCGGGAAGTGGTGACGAGGCTGAGGGAAAGCCTATCCCGCCGGGTCCAGCCTCTCTACAACGAGAGGCAGTACATGTTGGCCACCATGTGCGACCCGCGCATCAAGGATGGGTTATGTGGGCAGACTTCCCGGGCAGGTTGGGTGGAAATGCTGGTGACGGACGTTCGGGCGGCCCGGGATGCCAGGATTGGGCAGGCAGAGGAGGAGCCCACCGAAGCCCAGGCGCTAAGTCCGCTGAGCACCACCAGCAGCGGCGGCACCACCACACCCAGCAGGGGGACAGGCCAGGGGTTTTGGGACAAGGCTTTGCAGGCTGCGGTTGGGCATAGAGGCACTCAACCCAGCCGCCGCCAGGATGACGCTGCAGCAGCAGTGCAGCGTTACCTGGCGGAGCAGATGGAGGACGGCTCCATCGAACCCCTGGCCTACTGGTCATCTCGGCGCCAGATGTGGCCTGATCTGGCGCGGGTGGCCATGGACAGAATCAGCTGCCCACCGTCCAGCGTTCCAAGCGAGCGGGTGTTTTCCATGGCGGGCGACGTGGTCACACCCCACCGCTCTCGCTTGGACGCTGAGATTGTGGAGCAGCTGGTCTTCCTCAAGGTCAATCTGCCCCTGCTGGGATACCCCACCCTCATGCCCGCGGGGGAGTAATTGGCAGGCACCCCCCATCCATCCCACACCTTTGGGCAGGCACCAGCAGGCCCTTGATTTTTTAATTCTTATTTTCGGTTAATTAATTTTCTTTACTTTAATTTACTGGCTGTGTTGTTTACAGCTCAGTAACTCAACTCTGAACGATGGATCCCGAAGGGATCTAGTTTCTTCTCCTAGCCTCTTACATTGAGGGGATGCACAAGCATCTCACACATTCTATGTTGTTTGACTTGAACCAATGTGCTTGCACGTGTGCCTCTGAAATTGGACTCCGATGGCTCCCTCCAGGCCTTCTGTAAGGTCCCACACTTCCATGGGCGTTTCTTCTTGTAAGACCACGTCAGAGGCTCATGAGAACTTTGGATAAGAAGAAGGCTTAATTTTATCGCCAAGGAACGCATGCACCTCTCTGACTATGAACGAAGGACGCGATAGGATTCCTCTTCCAGGCTCCTACATTGAGTGGATGACAAGCAGCATCCCACACTGTTTCTGACTGTGTCTTTTGGACTTATGTGGCAGCCTTGCAGGGCTGTCACTGTGTGTTGTGTTTATTTTGGCTATATGATTTAAAAAACTGCCTGCCCGCCTGCCCACCTGCTAGGTTGCCGCCATTGTGAAGTAGCCGGAATGCGTGGGCTGGTCTCACGGTTCTATTGCTTACTTGTGCAATGTGCAAGCGCCTGGCATCATGCCCGCCTCTGCCTCTGCCTCTGCCTGCCTGCCTGCCTGCCCGCCTGCCCGCCTGCTAGGTTGCCGCCATTGTGAAGTAGCCGGAATGCGTGGGCTGGTCTCACGGTTCTATTGCTTACTTGTGCAATGTGCAAGCGCCTGGCATCATGCCTGCCTCTGCCTCTGCCTCTGCCTGCCTGCCTGCCTGCCTGCCCGCCTGCTAGGTTGCCGCCATTGTGAAGTAGCCGGAATGCGTGGGCTGGTCTCACGGTTCTATTGCTTACTTGTGCAATGTGCAAGCGCCTGGCATCATGCCCGCCTCTGCCTCTGCCTGCCTGCCTGCCTGCCTGCCCGCCTGCCCGCCTGCTAGGTTGCCGCCATTGTGAAGTAGCCGGAATGCGTGGGCTGGTCTCACGGTTCTATTGCTTACTTGTGCAATGTGCAAGCGCCTGGCATCATGCCCGCCTCTGCCTCTGCCTCTGCCTGCCTGCCTGCCTGCCTGCCCGCCTGCTAGGTTGCCGCCATTGTGAAGTAGCCGGAATGCGTGGGCTGGTCTCACGGTTCTATTGCTTACTTGTGCAATGTGCAAGCGCCTGGCATCATGCCCGCCTCTGCCTCTGCCTCTGCCTGCCTGCCTGCCTGCCTGCCCGCCTGCTAGGTTGCCGCCATTGTGAAGTAGCCGGAATGCGTGGGCTGGTCTCACGGTTCTATTGCTTACTTGTGCAATGTGCAAGCGCCTGGCATCATGCCCGCCTCTGCCTCTGCCTCTGCCTGCCTGCCTGCCTGCCCGCCTGCCCGCCTGCTAGGTTGCCGCCATTGTGAAGTAGCCGGAATGCGTGGGCTGGTCTCACGGTTCTATTGCTTACTTGTGCAATGTGCAAGCGCCTGGCATCATGCCCGCCTCTGCCTCTGCCTCTGCCTGCCTGCCTGCCTGCCTGCCCGCCTGCTAGGTTGCCGCCATTGTGAAGTAGCCGGAATGCGTGGGCTGGTCTCACGGTTCTATTGCTTACTTGTGCAATGTGCAAGCGCCTGGCATCATGCCCGCCTCTGCCTGCCCGCCCGCCTGCCTGCCTGGAGGTGCCCATGCAGCTGTGACTTTGCCTCTGCCAGTGGGACTTTGCCTCTGCCACTGGGACTTTGCCTCTGCCACTGGGACTTTGCCTGGAGGGAGCTGTGCCAAACTGTGACTTTGCCTGGAGGACCCTGTGCCAATGTGACTTTGCCTGGAGGGAGCTGTGCCAAACTGTGACTTTGCCTGGAGGAGCCTGTGCCAAACTGGGACTTTGCCTGGAGGACCCTGTGCCAATGTGACTTTGCCTGGAGGGAGCTGTGCCAAACTGTGACTTTGCCTGGAGGAGCCTGTGCCACTGGGACTTTGCCTGGAGGGAGCTGTGCCAAACTGGGACTTTGCCTGGAGGGAGCTGTGCCAAACTGGGACTTTGCCTGGAGGGAGCTGTGCCAAACTGTGACTTTGCCTGGAGGACCCTGTGCCAATGTGACTTTGCCTGGAGGGAGCTGTGCCAAACTGTGACTTTGCCTGGAGGAGCCTGTGCCACTGGGACTTTGCCTGGAGGGAGCTGTGCCAAACTGGGACTTTGCCTGGAGGGAGCTGTGCCAAACTGGGACTTTGCCTGGAGGGAGCTGTGCCAAACTGTGACTTTGCCTGGAGGACCCTGTGCCAATGTGACTTTGCCTGGAGGGAGCTGTGCCAAACTGTGACTTTGCCTGGAGGAGCCTGTGCCACTGGGACTTTGCCTGGAGGGAGCTGTGCCAAACTGTGACTTTGCCTGGAGGACCCTGTGCCAATGTGACTTTGCCTGGAGGGAGCTGTGCCAAACTGTGACTTTGCCTGGAGGAGCCTGTGCCACTGGGACTTTGCCTGGAGGGAGCTGTGCCAAACTGTGACTTTGCCTGGAGGACCCTGTGCCAATGTGACTTTGCCTGGAGGGAGCTGTGCCAAACTGTGACTTTGCCTGGAGGACCCTGTGCCAATGTGACTTTGCCTGGAGGAGCCTATGTGCCACTGGAGTCCTCCGATCCACATCGGCCGCACGAATAAGGTAAGTGTGTGCAGTCAACGCAGGGACACCTGAGAGTGTCCAGAAGTGGGGCAGTGTGAGATCTTACTTCCGAGTAAGCAAGCAGGCAGCCCCGTGTGCCTACTGGGGCGTGGGCACTCAGGACCGGGCAGATGCCAGTCCTGGGTGAGAGGGAGCCAATGGTGGAAAAGTATGATTTATCTCATGTTAATTCTTTCCCCCCCCCTCCTTCTTTTGCAGCCTATGGAACTCTTTGCCACAGTGCCCAGGAGAGACGGTAATGCAGACTGCCCACCTGCCCGTCACTGCCCGCCTGGAAGTGGCATCTTATCAACAACGCCCTCAGGAGGACTACGGTAAGTGTTCTGTGAATGGGGGGGGGGCACCTTCCACCTAACTGAAGGTTGGCTGTCTGCCTGCTAACTTCCGAGTGAGCAGGCAGCCCCGTGTGCCTGCTTTGGCGTGGGCACTCAGGAAGGGCAATCCTGGGTGGAAGGGAGCTGGTTGTGTTGAAGTGGTCAACTAATATTCATTCTTTTTCCCCCCCCTTCTTCTTTTGCAGCCTATGGCACTCTCACTGCCACAGTGCCCGGGAAAGGAGAGACTTTGCCCATTAAATGCCAGCCTGCCCGCCCGCTGCTGATGCCGCCTGCCGCCTTCCAGATCCTTCCTGCAAAGAGAGCAAGCCGCCCTCCTCGCACAAGCCATGGGACTTGGCATTCGCCCTCAAGGAGAATGTCACCCAGTCCCCAAAGCCGCTGTTGGACTTTGCCCATTAAATGCCAGCCTGCCCGCCCGCTGCTGATGCCGCCTGCCGCCTTCCAGATCCTTCCTGCAAAGAGAGCAAGCCGCCCTCCTCGCACAAGCCATGGGACTTGGCATTCGCCCTCAAGGAGAATGTCACCCAGTCCCCAAAGCCGCTGTTGGACTTTGCCCATTAAATGCCAGCCTGCCCGCCCGCTGCTGATGCCGCCTGCCGCCTTCCAGATCCTTCCTGCAAAGAGAGCAAGCCTCCCTCCTCGCACAAGCCATGGGACTTGGCATTCGCCCTCAAGGAGAATGTCACCCAGTCCCCAAAGCCGCTGTTGGACTTTGCCCATTAAATGCCAGCCTGCCCGCCCGCTGCTGATGCCGCCTGCCGCCTTCCAGATCCTTCCTGCAAAGAGAGCAAGCCGCCCTCCTCGCACAAGCCATGGGACTTGGCATTCGCCCTCAAGGAGAATGTCACCCAGTCCCCAAAGCCGCTGTTGGACTTTGCCCATTAAATGCCAGCCTGCCCGCCCGCTGCTGATGCCGCCTGCCGCCTTCCAGATCCTTTCTGCAAAGAGAGCAAGCCGCCCTCCTCGCACAAGCCATGGGACTTGGCATTCGCCCTCAAGGAGAATGTCACCCAGTCCCCAAAGCCGCTGTTGGACTTTGCCCATTAAATGCCAGCCTGCCCGCCCGCTGCTGATGCCGCCTGCCGCCTTCCAGATCCTTCCTGCAAAGAGAGCAAGCCGCCCTCCTCGCACAAGCCATGGGACTTGGCATTCGCCCTCAAGGAGAATGTCACCCAGTCCCCAATGCCGCTGTTGGACTTTGCCCATTAAATGCCAGCCTGCCCGCCCGCTGCTGATGCCGCCTGCCGCCTTCCAGATCCTTCCTGCAAAGAGAGCAAGCCGCCCTCCTCGCACAAGCCATGGGACTTGGCATTCGCCCTCAAGGAGAATGTCACCCAGTCCCCAATGCCGCTGTTGGACTTTGCCCATTAAATGCCAGCCTGCCTGCCCGCCTTCCAGATTCTGCTGTGGAAGGAGAAATAAATAATACTAGGTGCTGCAAGAGACCATGTGGATTGGCTCTACATCAAAGCAGCCTTCTGGTTTAGAATTACATAGTACACAAGAAAAGAACAATCACTTATCCTGCAAGATCCCTTCCCAGGCTAGGATCTGAATAATAGCTATTAGCTAGGATCTGAATAGCTATTACCTGGGATTAGCTACTAGTGCATTTGGTAGCATTCCTGCAACCAACACCTGTCTTGTCATGTAAATGTATGGGTCCCTAAAGCAATTTACAATCACTTTACATTTTACAAATGAATAAGTGAAACTTTCTTCCCTCATTACCAATCCACACCAGGCAGGCAATGTCCCCTTCCTGAAGGTTTAAAATAATAAAGTTTAACCTTTGTTTTCCCACTAAAGCATTGCACCAAAGTTTGTTAAATTTCCAGCGTTTGAGCGGGCATAGGTCCTGTGCCATGTGAGCGAGTTAGAGGTTTGTAGCTCTTAAAACCAACCCATAAATCCCATGTGAAATGCCATGCATAAACCTTTGTTTTCCCACTAAAGCATTGCACCAAAGTTTGTTAAATTTCCAGCGTTTGAGCGGGTATAGGTCCTGTGCCATGTGAGCGAGTTAGAGGTTTGTAGCTCTTAAAACCAACCCATAAATCCCATGTGAAATGCCATGCATAAACCTTTGTTTTCCCACTAAAGCATTGCACCAAAGTTTGTTAAATTTCCAGCGTTTGAGCGGGCATAGGTCCTGTGCCATGTGAGCGAGTTAGAGGTTTGTAGCTCTTAAAACCAACCCATAAATCCCATGTGAAATGCCATGAATAAACGTTCGTTTCCCACTAAAATGTTGCACCTAGCTTCCGGAAATTTCACACACATTTGAAGTGAAGTGTTCCCTGCAATGTGCCAAAGTTTCCCGTTTGTATCTTTGAAAATAAAAAAATGGGAGGCAAAACTGTATTTTACCCCACTGCTACCCAATTTTCAACAATTCATTGCCAACACATGCCTGGAGCTAGCTGTCTGAAATTTTACACACATATCAAGGGAAGTGTTCCCTGTAATGTGCCGAAGTGTCCTGTTTGTATCTTTAAAAATAAAAACATGGGAGGCATAACTGCATTTACCCCACTACTACCCATTTTTCAAAAATTCATTGCCACACCAGGCAAGCACCCACGGTTCTGGGACTTCACACACGTGGGTCCCAAGGTTCCACCTACAATGTGGCAAAGTTTCATGTGTGTAACTTTAAAAATGACCGAGGTATAGGCATTCCATGTTATTTATTAAAAAATTAATTGCCACAAACTGCATGCACCAATCTTTCTGAAATTTCTCACAGATACCTATCCCTAACCAGTGTACAATGTGCCCAAGTTTCATCCTTCTGTCGTTAAAAATGAAAAAGTTATAGGCGTTTTTGTAAAACAATAATTTGCTATAGGAAAAAGCATTCAAAATGGCGTCCGATCCGGATCGGAAAATCCGATCCGCGGATCGGAATCGGATCCGATCCGATCCGACACACGATCCGATCCGATCCGATCCGATCCGACCCCCCAGGTCCGATTCCGATCCGCTATCCGATCCGATCCGGGGGGTCAGTGCACATCCCTAGTTTTCAGTGCACTTCAATACTGCTATAAAGCAGTAGTGTAGATTAGGGATGTGCATCGTATCGGATCTGATACCCGATACCAATACAAATCGGAGGAAATCGGACATCCGATGTCCAATTCCGATGATGGCCACAGGAGGTCTGATTTCTCCTGATCCATTTTTTTCCCAATCCGATTAATATCAGAAAAAAATAAGAAAATCGGACCTCAATTTTATATGTTTTTGCCATAGGCTTGCATTGGGGGATAGAAAGCTTTTCCCCAATGCAAGTCTACGGGGAAAACATGGCGGCGGGTGAGTGGGGATCTCTCTCTCTCTCCCTTCCTCCCCCCACTCATGCTTCTTACCTGCTGCCTCCTCGCTGCCACCTGCTGCTTCCGTACTACTGATAAACAGGCCATGCGGCCTGTTCCACAATAGAGTGATGTCGCGCCCAGTGATGTCATCACTCAGTGCACTGTCGCTCTATTGTGGAACAGGCTACAAGGCCTGTTTATCAGTAGTACGGAAGCAGCAGATGGCAGCGGACGATGGCAGCAGGTAAGGAGTGTGAGTGGGGGGGAGGGAGAGGGGGAGGTCCCCCCTTACCTGCCATCATCACCCGCTGCCATCTGCTGCTTCCATGTGCTGCTAATTAGGCTTTGTGGCCTGGTTCTCAGAAGAGCAATGACATGACGGGTGATGATGTCACCCATCACATCATCGCTCTTCTGAGAACCAGGCCGCAAAGCCTAATTAGCAGCACATGGAAGCAGCGGTCAGCAGCGGACGGCAGTGCGGGATGGTAGCAGATAAGGAGTATGAGTGGGGGGAGGGCCGCCATTTTAGGTGTTTTCCCCATAGACTTCCATTGGGGGAAAGCTTTCTTTCCCCCCAATGGAAGCCTATGGGGAAAACACCTAAAATGGTGGTCCGATATTGAAATCGGAACTTCTGATTTTGTATCGTTATTGGATCCAATCTGATAAGACGGACCTCCAATTTTAATGATATGATACTTTACAAAATCTGAAGTTCCGATTCCGATTTGATTTTTGGAGTCCATGCACATCCCTAGTGTAGATCTAGCCCTGTGTTTACCCCTGTCAGGTGAAGTCCACAGACCAGCAGACCATTTTTCTAACCTTCGTGAATTTTGAACAAATTTTGTAGTTAAAATGCACAAATATTGGGGGGGGGGGGGAAACCCAACCCAACCACATTTATGCCATAGGATAAGGTATGAAAATGTGCATGTGCAAGGAATTTGCACATTTTTGGTGAATTTGAACATTTCCTTGCATGCAGAATCGCACAAATTTGCATTTGTGCAAATACCAAAACTGGGGGGGGGGGGGAAATCCGAGTATATTGATGTGCAGATGATGGAATGAAGGGCCCTTGACATTCCACAAAACACAGACAGAACAGGTTTTACACGATCCATACATACCTAATACAAACCAACAAGCCTGGTCACTGCACCTAAAAATGCAAAAAGTTTTGGAAAAGGGCAGAAAAGGGCAGCTGAAATGATCAAGGGGATGGAGCATCTCCCCATATGAGGGAAGGTTACAACAAGTGGGTAAGGATTGTTTAGTCTAGAAAAGCGGTGAGTAAGGGAAGACTTGTTGGAGGTGTACAAAATTATGCCTGGTGTGGAGAAAGTGGATAGGGAGACATTTTTCTCCCTTTCTCCTAATACTAGAACCCAATGGAGTCAGCCCATGATGCTTATTGGTCGCAGATTCAAGGCAGATAAAAGGATGGACTTCTTCACACCCCACATAATGAAATTATGGAATTCGCTACCACAAGCTGTAGTAATGGCCACCGTTTTCGATAGCTTTAAAAAAGGATTGGACAAATTAATGGAGGAGGAGCTGTCAGTGGCTACTGGTCCTGATGGCTCTATGCTCCCTCCAGTATCAGAGGCACTATCACTATGTACACCAGTTGCTGGGGAACATGGGCAGGAGGGTGCTGCTACACTCATGTTCTGCTTGTGGGTTTCCTGTGGGCAGCTGGGTGGCCACTGTGTGAACGGTAGGGGTGTGCATGCACCTCCCGCTTCACCTCAAGGGCCATTTCAGAGCCCCCAAAACAGCCCCAATTTGACTCAGGGGGCTTTGGGGGTAGCCTGCTTTGCCTTGGTGTCGAGGCAAGATTTGCCTCCGCCGAGGCGACTCGTCCTTGCAGGTCTCTGGGTACCGGTTGCGCAGCTGGCACCTGGGAAAGCCGATAGCAAGGCCAGCAGTGAGTCCATTAAACTCACCTCCCTCTCCTGGCTCTCCCCACTTACCTGCTGCTGCATTGGCAGTGGGGAAGGGCAGTGGCGGATGATGATGGGCGATGACAGCAGATGGTGGTGGCGGCAGTGGCAGCCAACGGCAGGCAATGGCAGGCAAGAGCAATGTGGCAGCAGGTGAGTGGGGAGAGCTGGGAGAGGGAGGTGAGTCCAATGGACCCACCACCATCTTTCCTGGGACAGCGGGAGGGAGGGCCCAGCACCGCTCCGAAGTGGCCCAACTCTCCCGAAGCTTCGAGTACTGGTCTGGTTTGGCTTCGGGGGCCTCGGGCTGACCCGGAACAAGCTCGGAATCAAGGCGCTACACAACACTAGTGAACAGAATGTTGGATTAGATTGGCCCTTGGTCTGATCCAGCAGGGCTCTTCTACTTTTCTCATATATAATAACAGCCATTAGGAGAGAACTATGCTGGGGAAGACTGAATTATAACATTAACCTTGGAAATGTTGAAGAAGATGTGAGAGGAAGCTGCCAGTCACCCCTCTCATTTTAGAGTCAAATTCAATCTTCTGACTTGTTATATTTGGCACTCTCCATTACCTTGCCGGAGGATTAGCTGCCTGTTCTCCCCTGTTAATAACTATCAATATAATAAGACGATGCCCATCAGTTCTGCCAGCTGCAAAGGGAAGTGGATTGTTGCTGTGGATTTAATAATAATAATAATAATAATAATAATAATAATAATAATATTTATTTATTTATTTTAACCTCCTCTCCCTCTGGATCGAGGCGGGGAACAACAATAGATATAAATACAAAGACCATAATATAAATACAAAGACCATAAATACAAACTCTCTATACTACATTTAGCGTTCTGATGGATGAATGTTTCAAAAAGCCCCTGGGTGGACTACGTGGTTCATTAGACAAGGAAGATCTTCTCTCTTTGCTGTGTCATCATGAACATTGCCTTGGGCTTCTTGGATGAAAGGTGAGCTATAAATGTACCAATTAGGTAAATAAATAAAATTTTAAAATACATTAATTTATATGCATAGATGCAAACTCAGAAATAATTTTTCTAATTTAAAATTCATTTTTTATTTGTTACATTTTATACCATCCCATAGCTGAAGATCTGTGAGTGGTTGACAAACATTCAAGAAGCATTAAAAACACTTCATACAAAATCCAAAAAGAAAGACATTTACATCAAACTACAGACAACATATATCTACAAATAATTTGTTAAGCCATCAACCAAGGATGATCCAAGGTATGATTTCAATTCATTGTATGCTGCCAAACGCCTGAGAGAAGAGGGCAGTTTTGACCTGCCACCAAAAAGATAACGAACTTGGTACCAGGCGCACCTCATTAAAGAGATCATTCCATAACTGGGGGGCCACGACGGAGAAGACTCTTTCTCTTGTTGCCACCCACTGACCTTCCCTCAGAAGAGGCACCCAGAAGAGGGCCTTAGATGTTGAGCTTAGTGTATGGGGCAGTTCATGCCAGGGCAGCTGTTCCATCAGGTACTGTGGTCCTGAATAAATAGAAATACAGTCCATCTTACCACAGCTTGCAAAATTGTGACTAGGTGACCTGTGTGCCTCCTGTTCGGTTAGTTGTCCAGGTTGCTAACTAGCGATGGGAGACAGTTCTAATGCTGTTTATTTTTAAGCTGGAATAGGACAGGACAGCCCTTCAAATAGAGGAATGTCCTCTGTAAAAGAGGGCACCTGACCTCCTTAATCGGGAGAAGGGCTTTAAAGTGGTGGGAAAATTGTCACTTCTCAGGTTAGCATGGCTAGGAGGGAGGATTACAAGAGCTTTTGTTGACAGAAGGTTTTAGTCTGTCACATTTTAAACTGCGTAATTGGATTTGTATTGAATTTTAATGGGATATTTTATATCTGTTTGAGATGTTGCTCTCATGTGCCCTAGTGCTTTAGGGGGGAGGGAAGAGGCTACATTGGTAAAAATAGAAATTAAAAAGACAGTTCTTTGGACGTTCTTTGAAAGCCAGTAGCGTTACAACACGAGAATAGGTTGCTTGAGGCTAATGTAAACTGATGTGAAGTGAAAACTGTAGCAAACTCTGTGTTTGTGCCAGTTATGAAATAAACTGTAGAAGTAGGCTGGGTTAAACCAAAAGACAGTCAGAGTGGAACACTGGTTAGAGCCAGCCAAGTTTTGGAACAACAATGGAACTGATAGGTGCCACCTGTTCATTTCTACTATAGTTCTGCCGATAAATCATATCATCCCAGAGTTTCGGGAATAAGACAGATGAGGAGGAAGAATAGATCCGAAGTGGCAATGCTAATTATTTCCAAGAAATTCTGAACTGGTGATTACAAGGGCAAACTTAATGGGCTGTACTCAGCCTGCAAGAAGATAGCTTTAATGGAGCCTATTTAGAATAGATTAGGCATTTGGTCATTCTTATGTAGACCTCAATCCATCTTGTGTCTCAGATGTCACATCACTTCAGGTCTAGATTGAAGATGAAGGCCTTTTTTTCTTCCTTTGAAACAACAGGAAGTCTAAAGCATAAGAGCAGTTTAATCAAGCAAATGGGAAGCAGCGGATCAGCCTGACAGGGGCCTTGTATGTGCATTTGGAGAGCGTCCATAGAAGTTAGAGCTTGGTCAAAAAATCCAGTTTCCCGAACGCCATCCTCCCACATCAAAAGAGAGAGGGGCTATTAATTAATTAAGTAATTAATTATAATATTTATATAATGCCCTTCATGATTAAATCACACAATGGTGTACGAAGCTCATTAAAACAATGACGAAATCACCACCAACAAAAAGTTATACATCAACAAACAAACAAAATCTACTCAGCTAGGCGTTAAAATCAGCAGGTGCCTGGGCAAGCAGATGGATTCTCAACAGGAGCCAAGACACCGTCAAAGATGCACCTGTCACACACTGCTTGTTGGGGGGAGGACTCCAAAGGCAGGGGTATCACAACAGGGAAGCCCCTCTGCCTGGTTGCCACCAGATGTACCTTTGAAGGTGCTAAAGACAACCATGAGGCCTTGATCTGAAGGTCTCAGTGAATGGGCAGGTTGATATGGGAAAAGGTGCTTTTTCTTGGTTGCTTTGGGGGGCAGTGGGTGATTCATAGCAACAGGTACAAGTGGGAGCTCGTTTACCTTATGGGTTTAAGAGGTACCTGAGGGCTTTCCCCCCATTTTTTAAATAGTTTTTTTTTTAACCCTCATGATATTCAATTGTAGCAGTCTATGTGACTTTTCTTCTAGAATCCAGGAAATGTGGGTTGGAATACAGTTGTCGCAGAAATCAGCAATAGAACGAAATGAGTTCAGATTTTTATGAACCAGACCTGAGGATTCCTTAGTAGACCAACTTTTGCCTTGTCGGGCAGAGTCCCTGGACGTGCAGACCATTTTCCTGACCTTTGGGAATTCTGTGCAAATTACGTTGTAGAAAAATATGCTAAAAATGCCCATTTCCCCTGTAGGCTAAAGCGTGAAAGTTCACATTTTTAAAAATCTGGTTCCATCAGTGGGCAGATGATAAAAAGAATGGTGCCTGACAATCCACAAAAGACAGACAGACAGGTTTTGCATAATCCATACATCCCTAGGTGGGAATGATGTTGCGAGACAAGTCTCATCACCCTGTACACATGGACATGATGATGCTTTAAAAAACAAAAACAAAAACCTTTAAATGAAAAATAAATTGGGAGAAGAATTTTCCGCCACTTTGCAAAACCATAAGGTCAGCTAACTCCCACATCCCTAAATGCATGTTAGAAATTTGCACTCCAATTTATGTTTTGCTTGCTGCATTTCCCCCTGGATCGCAACAGCTCTAATACAACTGCTGTTCCATTCTCTTGCTGACATTGAAGGCCAAAATGGAACTGCTATGGGCTATAGAGGTAGGGCTAACTAAATTTTATCCTGATCGCTGTTAAAATTGGAATAAGGATCACTAGAGATTTGAGGTGATCTGTAACTGATATTTGTATCTATTGGCCCCAGACCAGCTGATGTTTATTGGGAGAGTGCTATTGGAAAGGAATGGGGTTCGAGATAGTCATTCGTTCCATGGATTTCAGTGGGACCAAGTTACAATGAACTTTAGCCAGACGGGAGCTATGATATTATTTAATTCATATATATATATATATATATATATAATCAGCTTTTAATTTTTAGCTTTCAGTTCAAACTAGTTCCAGAGGAATATCTTTGTTATTCTGTTGCACAAAACACAAATGTTTTTGTGGCACCTTAAAGACTAATACATTTGATTACAGCTGAAGCTTTTGTGGACTAGAGGTCACTTCATCGGATGCATGAAGTGTGATTCTTGGTTGTCAAGTATATAAAGGACAGAGAGAAAAGTGAGGGGAATATAAAGGTTGGAGTTAACTGGCAAGGGGGAGCATAATGTACAGTCTCTGACAATGCAATTAGAGCTTAAATGTATGCAAAACGATACTTAGAGCAATAGAAATTGGTGATAATGCAACCCCCCCCATCAGACTCTATTTGTACAACTTGGCAAGATAGATACAAAGAAGGCGTAGGAGGGACTATGCATTTAAACCAGGGCATTGAACCTTTTTCAGCCTCAGGGCTGAATTTCCATTTGAAGAAGCTTTCAGGGCCACATTCCAGTGGCTGGTAAGGCCAAAGGCCCACTGCAACCCCAGGTTGGATGGATTTGCCTCCCCTCCCCAGATGTGAGGTTCTACATTGCTGGTTTAAACCCTGCCCCTGAGGATGCATGGCTACTCCTTCAGCTCCATCTTCCCATATGCCTTGTGGGCTGACAGATTCTTTAGACTTCCATGAAGTTGGGATGTTCGTAAGCATCCTATAGCAACCCTGCAGGCATGGGAGTGCTCATTTCAACAAACTAAAGATAACCCCCACAGCCAATATAACTATAAAGGTTGCTGAAAATGCAGTTTACATTTATTTGCATTTGGAGGTAGGTTAGTTCATCTGATTGGATCGGGAGAGGGCATGAAATTTGTAAACAAGTTTATTCTGGAAAATTCTGTACTGTGGATTAATTTGGTACGTAGACACGCACAGCACATGCCATTAGGGTGTGCACCCAGGGAATTGTATTGATTAATTAATTTTTTAAAGACAAACATTTATTGAATACTTTTTATTTTCCCCCATTTATTTATTAAACACTGTTCCATTGATGCCCTACTCTGCATTCAGATTCCCTGACCACAGGCAGCCCATTGCAGGTGATGGTGGGGCATGAGGAGACATTCCTCAAGCCCCAGCAGTGGTGGGGCTTTGTGGTGACAATGGACAAGAGGAGGGTCTTAGGGTCCCCTCCTCCTGGCCTCTTTGAAATGTGGCTCCCAGCAGAGAGACATTATTGCTTGAGACATTAGGGTATGCGTAGGCACACCCGGCACACCCCTTGTGCAAGTCTATGATTTGGTGCCTCATTTGTCTCTGTACAAGTATTGCTCCTCTTCTAGGCTAGGTATGGACAAATTTTGGTTTCTTTCAGTTTCTCACTTTTCCAATCTTGAATTGGGTCTGCTGGAAGTTTAAGGATGTATCCAGTCTTTAGTTCAGTTCATCCCAAATGTTGAGAACTTTTTTTGTTGTTTTAGTTCACATGAAAATTCATAAGCATCTTTCTGCACATTTCCCCTAATATATGAATATTTGCACGCATTGTTGCCTAATATACACATTTTTACCAACAAGTTTCCTAATATAATGGATTTTGACATGTTAATTCCCCTAATATACATACTGTTGTATGCACTTTTGACTGGAGTAATCCAGTGCAAAATTTGGCCAGTGTGGTGTAGTGGTTCAGGTGTTGGACTGGGATTTGGGAGAACTGTGTTCTAGTCTCCACTTGGCCATGGAAAGCCACTGGGTGACTTAGGGCCAATCACAGACTCTCAGCCCAACCTACCTTACAGGGTTGTTGCTGTGAGGATAAAATGGAGAGCAGGAGGATTATTTATGCCGCCTTGGGTTCCTTGGAGGAAAAAAGGTGGGATATAAATCCAATAATACATGAATAAATTTCGAAGGACAACACAGTCTCTGTTTGCATAGTGATTCGGAAGTGATAAATTTAGTAAGTCTGCATTAAAATGCAAATGGAATGACATTATCTCACATTCCTATTCTAGATTATTATATTTCATTGTACTGCATTGTATTTGAAGCATTTATACACCAGGCTCACTTGAAATTGATGCCAGCGTGATTGTCAAGGTTGAAAACAACGTACAAATGCATAAAATTGCAAGTGAAGACAAAGAAAAAAACACAAGTGAGAGCCAAGACATCAGATAAAAAGGTTGTAAACAATATTCAAAAGAATGCAAAATTCTCTTTGAAAGCCTTCATTGTTAAAATGTTTGGGTTTTTTTTGGCCTAGCATCTCAAAGAATGCAATGTTGAGCCACCTGGGAGAGGCCGATGCCATCAGGGTAAAAAGCCCTCTCTAGTTGCCACCAGGGATGGACTGCTCTGTCTGGTGCTCACCAAGTCCCCGGTGTCTGCCCCCACTCGCGGAAACTCGTGAGCTTCTTTGTGGCCAGCTAGCGAAGCGGCAGAGACACCTGCCCTTGTATTGAATCACCACTGTGCACAATTGAGCATTGGAGCATCCACACCTCTAAGGCTGCATAAATGCGCCTTTTACAGCTGCCATTCCTGCAACTTTAGAAATATGCAATATCCGGAGCCACTCTTGTTGTATGATGACAGGACCATATGAGTTCGGGCAACTGCTAGACAGTTGCCGAGAGGGCCAGCGAATGAGCTGTGGCTCAGCAAGCTGAGTTCGGGGAGGGGGCGCGGGGGAGTCCACCATACTTTTGGGTGCCTGCAACATCCCTAGTGGCCACCAGGCTCACATGAGCCAGGAAAGGCCCATAGAGAATGGCACCAGCAGGTTGACCTGGTAGGAGGCGTTCCGTCAGGTCTCAAGTTGTTTTTGACTCCCAAAATAGGTGGTTGTCCCCAAAAGAGGGCTTTAGCTCTGTTTCTTTTTCTTCTATGCTGAAAAGTTCAGTTCTGAAAGAACCTAGACAGCCAAACTTTTAAAAGCCAAGCAGAATGCATTCCCCCAGCCTTCCTGTGGGGAATATTTTGGGTTGCAATTGCTTTACAGACAGTAGAGTATAATGAAAAAGAATGCAAGGTGAGACACCGAGCTTGTGAGCAATTACTGAGATTGGCCGGCAGTCCGTTTGATCGGACTCGTGTCCCCCTCCTGCTATCTTTTCCCAGGCAATACATTTGGAATTAAGGACAAATTGTAATTACTTTCGTCGGTAACGAGAGCTTCTGAAGAAAAAGAAAGTGATAGATTCCAAATTTTATCCAAGCTGACAGGGAACATTATTTGTGCTGCATTAGAACTGGCACATTGTCAAACTCAAAAGGCCCTAAAGATCACCTCCTTACCTTCCCCATGGGGGAAGAGTGGACAACCGGGGCTGCCTCTTATGAAACCCATCCCAGCATCCTTGAATGCTGAATGGCTGATGGAACAGCTTTATCAGGAGGCAGACGGTTGCTTGGTATAGCCTAGTAATGTCTATTCTGAGTAAAGCTGGGCCAAGTATCCCACCCCCCTGACTTTTATGGGACCATTCGTCCCCTACAAAAGAGGGGCAGGAAGCTATTTGTTGACTTTTCTGGGATTTTTCTTCTAAGATCTTTTACAGAGAGGGGATTCATAGTTCTTACCTTACTATGAGTTAGCTGAAGGTTTCTTATTAATTTAATTTATTCAGTGGAGGCTGGAGGCTCCGATGTCACTGGAGTAGTGAATTTGTTCTGGGTTTCACATAGAACCAGGCAGAACTGTGAAAGAGCTCCCCAAGGTGTGAAGCTGCCAACCAATTGCCTCATGAGTAGGAGAGGAAGAAGATCGTTCATCATTACCTCCCCCATCTGTTGCTGTTCCTCTTCCTCCTCAACTATCATCACCACCATCACCATTATGCATTGTGTGGAGAAGGTGGATGGGGAGACTTTTTCTCTCCCTCTCTCGAAATACTAGAACCCAGTGGGGTCATCTCATGAAGCTGATTGGTGGGAGGTTCAGGACAAATAAAAGGAAGTTCTTCACATAGCGCATAGTTAAACTACGGAATTCACTGCCACAAAATGTAGTGATAGCCACCAATTTTGATGGCTTTAAAAGGGGGTTCGATGAATTCCTGGAGGAGAAGACTATCAATGGCTACTCGCCCTGATGGTTATGTGCTACCTCCAGTCTCTGAAGCAGTAACCCTGCATGCACTAGTTGCTGGGGAACATGGGTGGGAGGATGCCATTGCACCATGTCCTGCTTTGTTGGTCCCTGGCCAACAGCTGGTTGGCCACTGTGTGAACAGAGTGCTGGTCTAGATGGACCTTCGGTCTGATCCAGCATGGCACTTCTTATGTTCTTATCATCATCATCATCATCATCATCATCACAACAATTATTATTATTATTATTATTATTATTATTATTATTATTATCTCTTTTCTCACCCATGGCAGTTTTTCTAGATGGACATGATGGGCTTTGCCAAGTCATGCTGTCTTTTACTGATTCAGGAATTTCCTGACTATTGAACATGTTTTAAGTATGACTGCTTTCTGTATGTTGGTGTGGAGGATGATGATGATGATGATGATCATGATGATGATGATCATGATGATGATTATCCTTCCTCCATAGCACAACACAGTTCCCATAACACAGTGTACCAAAGGAATTAAACTGCAGTATTCTCTCTTTGGGGGAGGGATGGGGGCAGAAACCTATGGGGGATTCTGTTATAGAGATGCCTACAAAGTATGCAACTTAGTGTCTACAGATACCAATGTGCCCCCAGATACCTTTCTTGGCACATATTCTGGTGGCCTACATTCTCCTACCAGTTGCTGGGCTTGTTCTGAAATAGGTTTCTGTTGGTGTTGAAAACTGTGGGTTCAAAGGTGTTGTTTAGTCTCCTTGGGCTTAGACTCACCTCTGCCTTGCTCAATGTCTTTTGGGCAGGTTAATTTTCCTTTGCCATACCTTCCATAGCAGCCATCTTGCGGTGGTGCCCAGGACAGTTTTTTCAAATTGACAAATATGGACTTAAGTTGGGACATGAGCTCAAGTTTTGTTGATTCACACAATACATGATTAGAGACGGTTTCATATATATTCCCCACAGCCTTAATGAAATACAGGCATCAATTAAATGTAAACTTACTTCGACAGGGTCAACAAATTCAGAGACATATTTCTGAAGGTATTCATTTGTTGGAGGTTCTTTTCAAAACATATTTCACACCTATTTTCTTCATGCTGCCCATCTGCAACATTTTCTTCATTTCGCTACACTAAACATTATGTTGGCAGTGATGATTATCCCTTTCTCAAATTAACACCGATTGCATTATATTGGGGGCAAAGCAGACTATTTATTTTTTTTTTTTAAAAAAAGAGGGGGAAGGGTAATTAAGTCCCAGAAAATTAAAGAAGGAGGGGGAAATGATGTAATGAAATTAGTTTAGATATTAAACAGTGAGTTTAGATGAGACCTTTGCAGAGTTCTGTCAAGCAAAACTAACTCATTTATTTCAAATGTTAAAAAGGAGCCCTCAATCAATCTCAGAACTTCATTTAACACTGTAATGGATTCAATTGACCTTTGTGTGGTAGAGAAACTGTGTTTAAGGAAGGGGGAGGCAGCAATTTATCCAAGTTGCAAGTTTATCACTATTGGCAAGTGATGATGTGGGATTCTGGTTTCTTTTGTTTACTTAAGAACATAAGCACATAAGAAGAGCCCTGCTGGATCAGACCAAGGGTTCATCTAGTCCAGCATTCTGTCCACACAGTGGCCAACCAGCTGCCCACAGGGACCCACAAACAGGACATGAGTGGAACAACACCTTCCCACCCATGTTCCCCAGCAATTGATGTACATAGCCATACTGACTCAGGCACTGAAAGTAGCATAGAGCCAGCAGGACTAGTGACCATTGCTAGCCTTATCCTCCATTAATGTGTCTACTCCCCTTTTAAAACCATCTAAATTGATGGCCATCACTACATCGTGTGGAAGTGACTTCCATAATTTAACTATGTGACAAGTAAAGATGTACTTCCTTTTATGTGTCCTGAATCTGTCACCCATCAGCTTCATGGGATGAACCTTGACGATCACAACAATCATTTGTTCATCCATCCCTACTGGATCTTCCAGGATTGGAAAGAGATGCCCCTGGGTTCTATTATTACGACGGAGGGAGAAGAATATCTCCCTGTGTCTCCCTACTTAAATCAAGGGTGGGCAACCCTCAGCCCCAGGGCCACTTGCAGTCTGCAGCTGCAATATATCTGGCCCCTGAGCTGATCAGCAGCACCAGGCCAGTAATCCTGACCATTAGGGTGAGGAAGGTTTTAGCCTCCACATGAACACCCTCTTTACGGCCAGTATTTGTGCAAATGTGCAGTTATGAAAAAGGCTGAGCTGCCATTTTAAGCAAAATGGCAGCTTGGGGAGGGGTTGGGCTGCTGCGCACTTGCCCAACTCTGAATGTGCCAAGTCAGGCAAGTGCTGGGATCCATAGACTGGTATAGGTGCCAAGCCAGCAAGTTCTCTCCAGGCTTTGAGCCCCAGCTGAATGCCCGTGCAGTCCCAAAATACTGGACTAGATGTGGCTAGTATGAGTCAGTATAAGGCAGCTTCCTATGCTCCTATGCTCCTATGCACTGAGGGCTGACAATTCATAACATAACATGCCACGGTCATGCAATTCATAATATGACATGCAATGGTCGATAGGGAATTCCTTCCAATTCCCAATTTGTAGTAAGGATGCTGTCAGTAACTATATGGCCCCCGCTGATGAAACATCCTCAGGTAAGGGAGTCCATGACGTTTGCCAGGTCACTGCCCTCAAATGCACCATTGAAGCTGAGCACAACTGCTGGGGGTTACTTCCCACCTGCTTTACTAGCTCTGGCCTATGGTCCCAGCGGTCCTAAGCTGAACACCTGGGTCCTTTTCATTCACTGCTGGGTAATAAAACAAAGGGGCTGAACACTTTGTCCTCGCTCAAGGACTTATCCTGCCTGCCTCAGCTGGCATGGGAACAAACATGTCTTTCTGAAAACTCACCAGCGGAGAAGGGAACAACAACAAAAATATATATATCAAAAACCATTCAGGCAACTTTCTATGCTCCCAGAGCAATTATTATCAGCTAATATGAGCTGAGAGTCCCCACGCCTCTTCTGCTGATTGAAATCTCATTTGCCTCCTTGCACTTTCGGAATGGAAGCGAAGGCAATCTCTACCCCTGGAAAATAATAGAGAGCTGGGATTTGAGGCTCAGGGTCACCCTCATTACTTAAATAGAATAGGAGAGAGCAGATGGAGGACAGAAAGATTATTTGTCAAGTAGCTTCATACCAATGGAAACAGCATGAGATTGGCAAACCGCTCCTAGGTGGGTTTACTCAGACGTTGGCCCTCTGCATCAAATGAAACTTACTCCTATGTAATGTGCATGGGACTGCAGCCTTACAGATTGATCATATGTATATTTATTCAGATGTAAACCTCATCTATATCTATATCTATCTCAACTGCACATGACACTTCTTGGTCTACATCATGCTCCTGGTGGTTTCACGTGGACCTATGGTCTGATTGGAGTCCACCAGGAGAAGAGCCTTCTGTGTGGTGGCCCCCTTCCTATGGAATTCCCTGCCTCTGGAGGTCAGGAAGGTGCCAATTTTGTATTCCTTTCAGCACCTCCTGAAAATGTTGTTGCTTCAGGAAGCCTTCCCTTAATGATCAGCCGTGGTTTTATTTGCACTTTGTTTCTTTTAAAAACAAACACATACTTTGAATGTGTTTTTCTTCTATTTGTCCACCGCTCTGAAATTCTTGAATGGAGAGTGGTATGTAGATATTGTAAATAAATAAATAAATACATCAGGAGTGGGGAATCTCAGGCCCGTGAGCCAAATGTGGCCCTCCTGGGGTTTCAATTTGGCCCTCTATAGTTCCCAGATGGTCACACCTCCATCCCCTGACACCAACGCTTCCACCCAGTTTCCCAGGTTTCTTTTCAGGACCGGCCCTACCATTAAGTGTGTGTGTGTGTGGGGTCATGCCACCCCATCAGATGACAGAGTAGGAAGAGTGTCAAATTGCAATACTTTTTCCCTTTGCCTCCACCAGCAGGGCCCCCTACTTCCTCTGTGCCACCTGAGCTGTCCGCTCCCTTGCTTGGCCTGTCTCACTTGGCTCAGCCAGACAGACAACTTGTTCTTGCATGCCCAGTCATTCTCGCATTTTGTCCCTGGCACAGGGCTCCTGTGAAAGATCATTCCTACCCCACCAACAGAAATAGAGGCACTGCACAAATCCCATGGAAAGGCAGCCCTGGCCCACGCTCCAGTCCAGCCCTGCTCCCACTTCCTGCTCCAAGCACCGCATCGTGCACACACAAGGGCCGCCATGAGATGGGGAGCCCTGGGGGACGGGGTGGTGTTTGTCAGGGGCAGCTGCAACAGGAGAGGAAGGGAGCAAGTGAGGGAGCGGCTGGCTGATTGGCCAGCTGAGCCAGGGAGCAAGCAAGTGCGGGTGGGTGAGCAGCACGGAGGCACCTCCTCACTTCAGGTGGCAATATACCTTGAGCTGATCCTGTGTTTCCCCCATTCAAAAGGGCTGAAAGGCCCCTCCAAAGGCATACTTACTAGGGGTGTGCGCTTTGCTCTGCCCATTCGGAGGTCCATTGGTGGTCCATCAGTGGTCCAATCCCGCAGAATGGATCGTGGGTGGATGGCTGTTGGATGTCCGAACCGCCCTGAAAATATCCTACCAGTTTTCAGGGTCTCTCTAAGGCTTATATTTTAGTTGCTGGTAGTCAATGGAACACTTCTCCATATAAGGAAAATGCTCAGGTTTTGAGATTGACAGTTGTGGCTAACCAATAGCCACAGTCTCCTCCCTGCCCCCCCATCCCAGTGCTTAGTGAAGGAAGGAAGGAAGGAGGGAGGAGAGAGTCAGAGAGAGCGAGAGCACTTCTGCTTGTTTGCTTGAGTTCTTTTTTATTTGCTTGCATCCTCTGTCTCTGTCTCTGGTTTTCTTTGATTCCTTTGTGTGTGCTAGTAGGTTAGTTATTCTCCACTCCCCGAGTTCCTTTCACCTTAGACCCACCTCAGACTCTCCCTTTGTATGTTATAGTGTGAGTGTATGGGTGTGTGGCCACTTATTACCCCCTCCCATACACGCACACACTAAAAACTATATCCCTTATCTGTGTGCTGGTGTTCATTGCATTAGGAAGGAAGGAGCAGAGAGTCAGACAGAGAGCTTCTGCTTGCTAAGTGTTGCTGTTTGTTTGCATTCTTTCTTTGTGCCTCTGGCTATCTTTGGTTCTTGCGGGTGTGCTATAGTTCTTCTTCTTGTGTATTCCAGTCCCCAAGTTCCTTGCACCTCAGACCCTCATCAGATCCACCCTTTGTGTGCTATAGTGTGTGGTGTGTGTGTGTGTGTGTGTATGGGGGGGGATGGTTTGAAAGGATTTGTTTTTTTAAAAAATCCTAAAAATCAAGGGATGAAGGGATCTGCTTCAAACTTGGCAAGTCTAAAGCCCAACTTAAACACTATCATCGTACCAAGTTTTATCTCTTTATCTGTAAAAATCAGGGAGCTGTAAGCATTTAGTTTAATTCCCAAAGGTGATAATGGAGCGGTTTCTCCTATGATGAATCCGATGGGGTGGAGCATGGGAGCCACCCTGAATTTCAGATCAGAGAATCCACTCAGCAAAGTTCTGCCCACAATGTTGGAGCAGAGCAGACCCTCTCTGCGCACCTCTAATGCTTACTAACAGGAAGACAAACTAAAACATGTTGGTATTTTTGGCATTTCCCCCACCCCCTTTAACCCACCCACTACTGGAATTTGCCTCTCAACAACTTCTCCCAAATTGAACTTGGCCCTTGCGGTGAAAGAGGTCTCCCATCCCTGAACTGTTCTATAGAGTGCTGAGCAATAGAATAGAAAATGACGCAGTTACCCTTTGACCCCTGGAAGTACAAAGGCTAACACTGATTGTAGATGAAAGTTTAAGGAAGGAATTCAGAACAGCATTCTCCAACCTGGTGCCCTCCAGATGTTTTGGACTGCAGTCCCCATCATTCTGAGCAAATGGTCATGCTGGCTGGGAATGATGGGAGACCAACATATCTGAGGGGGGGGCAGAATGTTGGCTTAGAAAGTCCCTTAAGGGGACAAGACCCATTGGCCATCAGGGCCTGAAAGGCGAAACAGGAATTAGCACTAAGCCAAAAATATTCATTTAACGTAGTTAAAACAATTCTTGGCTGGTTGTTTGGGCAAAGCCCTCCCAAGGTGGTATACAGCAATCAGACACATAAAACCAGAATGATAGTAACAGCAATTAAGCTAGCAATTGAAAACAGCAACAAAACCAGCAATAAAAACAAAAACAATAGCAATAGCTATCATATCAGGAGAAAGCCAGAATAAAATGTTTTCAAGGCCTTCTTAAAACCATACAGCATGGTGGAGCCCCAATGACAATTTATTCCAGGAATGTGGGGACACTGAGAAGGACCTCCCATGTGTGGTCACCCACCTTACTTTTTTTTTGCTGGACAATGTGAAATTTGGGAGTTTTTTTGGGGGGAATAACAACACCAAGACCCCCCCCCCCCCACAGAGATTGAGTTGTCATCCATAGCAATATAAATCACAAAAGGGAGTTATTTGTGGCATCAGTAACAGATGCTCTCCAGGTGATCTGTGACAAGCTGTTAACAAAACATATTGTGAAAAGGGGATGCCTTGTAATGGCGATGGTTATGCAAGTTTAAGGCTGATTTGGAAGCTATTACATTCAGCACCCGCTATCAGATGCCATGGTGGGAAAAAAAAGTGATCCAAAAGTTTTTCCTTCTAGTTTTCTCTCTCTCTCCTTCTGACTTAATTTTACACAAGCCATTTCACCAGCAATAAGGCCACATTCTCTGGGGATCTGCAAGAATTTTGTTTCAGTTCACAATTCTTGAACGTGAATGGGAGTGCATGTAGGACACGGAATAATGGGCTCAAGTTACAGGAAGCCAAATTCTGACTGGACATCAGGAAACACTTCCTGACTGTTAGAGCTGCATGACAATGGAACCCATGACCTAGGGAGGTGGTGGGCTCTCCCACACTAGAGGCCTTCAAGAGGCAGCTGGACAGCCATCTGTCAGGGATGCTTTAAGGTGGATTCCTACACGGAGCAGGGGGTTGGACTTGATGGCCTTATAAGCCCCTTCCAACTCTCTTATTATATGAGTATAATTCTATGTTTTTGGGAAATGTTTGCACATTCCCAAAATTGTGCTCATATTCAACAAATGAGGATGGAAGGGTTTTTTAATGTGCATTTTCCAAAAAGAAGGGAAAAAACGCAAAGCAAAGAAAAGAAGAGCCATTGCGATGTAGTGGTTAAAGTGTTGGACTGGGAGTGGAAAGATCCAGGTTCTAGTCCCCTTTTGGCCATGAAAACCTCCTGGGTGACTTTGGGCCAGTCAGCTTATCAGCTTATCAATGGTACCTTCTCAAACTGGAGGGAGGTAATGAGCAGGGTACTGCAGGGCTCTTCAACATTTTTATTAATGATTTGGATGAGGAGGTGCAAGGAATGCTTATCATAGTTGCAGACGACACAAAATTGGGTGGGATCGCTAATACCCTGGAAGACAGAAACAAACTTCAAAGTGATCTTCATAGGCGGGAGAGCAGGACTGAAAACAAGAGAATAAAATTTAATAGGGAGAAATGCCAAGTGCTACACTTAGGAAAAAGAAACCAAATGTACAGTTATAAGATGGGGGATACTTGGCTCACCAAAACTACATGCAAGAAGGATCTTGGAATTGTTGTAGACCACAAGCTGAATATGAGCCAACAGTGTGATGTGGCTGCAAAAAAAGCAAATGCTATTTTGGGCTGCATTAATAGTATAGCTTCCAAATCTTGCGTGGTACTAATTCCCCTTTATTTGGCGTCAGGCCTCATCTTAAGTACTGCATCCAGTTCTGGGCACCACACTTCAAGAAGGATGCAAACAAGCTGGAGCGTGTTCAGAGGAGGGCAACAAGAATGATCAGGGGTCTGGAAACAAAGCCCTATGAGGAGAGATTGAAAAAACTGGGCATGTTTAGCCTGGAGCAGAGAAGACTGAGGGGAGACTTAAAAGGTTGTCACACAGAGGAGGGCCAGGATCTCTTCTCGATCAACCCAGAGTGCAGGACACGGAATAATGGGCTGAAGTTACAGGAAGCCAGATTCCAGCTGGACATCAGGAAAAACTTCCTGACTGTTAGAGCAGTATGACAATGGAACCAAGTGCACACTTTTGAAAAAACAAACACAAACGTGCATAGATGCACACTTCTCCAGTTTGAGCCACCCACAAATCAGGTCATGAATGAATGTGGGTGCAAGCTGAACCAAGCTTTGAATAGAAGTTTGGAGAATTTTGGAATGCCCAAACCTCTCTAGTTCTCTCATCCCGCATCCCATTTGTTCAATCATAGTTCCAATTCATCCCTTTTTCTAAGGTTTTTTCCTTTTAATATGCACAAAGTGTGCATACAGGTCTTGCATGCATTTCCCCATAGAATGTACTACTTCTATATCCCTTATTCAACAAAAGGTGCATTTCTTTTTGACCTGAGAACTGTCTCACACAATTCAGAGTAGAGTGGGGGGTGCAAAGGACAACTTCATTCTGAGCTACATATTAGTCCAGGAAGTGTGGATTAGTTCAGTTCCCTTAAGCATGCCAGGTTGGTTAAAAACAAAACAAGCATAATCTTTGACCTCCTCACAGAAGAGGAGGCCTACCTGGCATGCTTCACGGAGACCTGGCTGGGAGATGACAGTGGCCCGACATGGGCTTAGACTCTCCCAGCTGGGTACTGTGTTAGTGAGCAGGTGAGAGAAAGTGGGCGGGGGGGGGGGCGGAGTAGCTGTGGTCTACAAAAACCATCTTAACCTGACCAGACATCCTGTCCGGCAACTGAATCACATCGAGTGTGTGTACCTGAGTCTGAAGACCAGGGATAGACTAGGGATTCTGTTAGTGTACCGGCCACCCCGCTGCCTATCAGACTCCCTGGCCGAGCTCACGGAACTGGTCTCGGAGCTGGTGTTGGATTTGCCCAGGCTCTTGGTCCTGGGCGATTTCAACATCCCATTCGGGGCCGGTTTGTCAGGTGGAGCTCGGGAGTTCATGGCATCCATGACAAACATGGGCCTATCCCAATTGGTCTCTGGACCCACACGTTCAGCAGGTCACACCCTCGATGCTGTTTTCAGTTCCGAACAGACGGATCTGTGGGCGGAGGTACTGAATACCTCTGAATTGTCATGGTAAGACCATTTTCTGGTCAGAGTTAGTATCACGGCTACCACCCGTCCCTGCAGGGGTGGCGGACCTATTAAGATGGTCCGCCCTCGAAGGCTGATGGATCCTTCTGGATTCCAGAAAGCCTTGGAGGGTTCCATGGCTGGTATCGTCGACAATCCTGTAGAAGCCCTGATCAATAGATGGAATCAAGACCTAATTAGGACTATCGACACGATCGCCCCCAAACGTCCTCTCCGGCCCGCTTCTAATAGGGCGCCCTGGTATACAGAAGACCTCAGGGAGTTGAAGCGGAAAGGACGACGACTGGAGCGCTGATGGCGGAAAACTCGACTTATATCCGACAAGACACGACATAGAGAACATCTTCGTTTCTATGGAGTGGCAATACGTGCAGGGAAGAAAGCTTTCTTCTCTGCACGCATTGCGTCTGCGAATTCACATCCAGCAGAACTGTTCAGGGTAGTGAGGGGTCTAACTCAGGCTCCTTCTCCCCTGAATCCGATTTTAGAGCCTTCGGCAGTTCGCTGTGATGCCTTTAACGATCATTTCTCAGATAAAATCTCTCGGATAAGAGCCGACTTAGATGCCATTGTTATAGCAGAGGTTGACAGTGGAGTGTCCAGTGACTCTGCGAGTAGGATTACACTTGATCAGTTTCAGTTAGTGAGTACCGAGAATGTGGACAAGGTACTTTGATGTGTGAGGAAGATGACTTGCCCTCTCGTCCCTGTCCTTCCTGGCTGGTCATCCAGGGAGGAGATGCAGTTAGATCACATCTACAGCATATCATTAATGCATCTCTCAGGGAAAGCTTTCCATCATGTTTAAAAGAGGTGGTGGTAAGGCCGCTTTTAAAAAAGCCCTCCCTGGATCCCCTGGACCTTAATAACTACAGGCCTGTATCAAATCTTCCATTTTTGGGCAAGGTGATCGAGAGGGCAGTTGCTTTTCAACTCCAGGTAGTCTTGGATGACACTGATTTTCTAGACCCATTTCAAACTGGCTTCAGGGCGGGATACGGAGTTGAGACCGCTTTGGTCGCCCTAGTGGATGATCTACGTCTTAGTATAGACAGGGGGAGTGTGTCCCTGCTGGTACTCCTGGACCTCTCAGCGGCTTTCGATACCATCGACCATGGTATCCTTCTGGAGCGCCTGGGGGAATTGGGAATCGGGGGCACTGTGCTTCAGTGGTTCCAGTCCTATCTCTCAGGCAGGTTCCAGATGGTGATGCTTGGGGATAGCTGCTCTTCAAAAAAGGAGCTGCTATGTGGTGTACCACAAGGTGCCATCCTTTCCCCAATGCTGTTTAACATTTACATGAAACCGCTGGGAGAGATCATCTGGAGGCATGGGGCGGGGTGCTATCAATATGCTGATGACACCCAAATATATTTCTCTATGCCTTCGACAACATCGTCAGCTAAGGATAGTGTGTGTCCTCTGAATGAATGCCTGGAGGCGGTAATGGGCTGGATGAGGAAAAACAAACTGAAGCTGAATCCAGACAAGACGGAGGTGCTTGCCGTCAAAGGCCCCAACCTGGGTCTGGAGGTATGTCAACCAGTTCTGGATGGGGTTACACCCCCCCTGAAAGATTGTGTTCACAGCTTGGGGGTACTCCTGGATCTGTCGCTCCACATGACAGCCCAGATTGATGCGAGGGCCAGGAGTGCTATTATCAGCTTCGGCTGATACGCCAGCTGCGCCCCTTCCTAGAGTTGGAAGACCTAAAGATGGTAGTGCACGCACTGGTAACTTCGAGGCTCGACTTCTGCAATGCGCTGTACATAGGGCTACCTTTGTGCCTAGTCCGGAAACTTCAACTTGTTCAAAATATGGCAGCCAGGTTGGTCACCTGTACACCTAGGGGTGATCACATCACACCAGTTTTAAAATCGCTTCATTGGCTGCCAATCAGTTTCCGGGCAAAGTATAAAGTGTTGGTTATTACCTTTAAAGCCCTACATGGTTTGGGTCCAAGGTACCTGTGGGATCGCCTTCTCCCGTACAATCCGCCCCGCACACTTAGGTCCTCTGGGAAGAACTTACTCAAGGCAGCCAGAACTAGGCTGGCGAGTGTTACCCAGAGGACCTTTTCTTCCATCGCTCCCAGACTATGGAATGGTCTGTCGGAGGAGGTTAGACAAATTGACAGTCTTCATGAATTTAAGAGAGTCAAGAAGACTGTCCTCTTCTGACAGGCCTATCCAGATGAATTTTAAATTGTTTTTAATGCTGTATTGTTCTCTTGCTTTTTAAAAATTTTAACTGTTGTGATTTTTATGTTTATATTGTTGCTGTTCCCCGCCTCGATCTGGAGGGAGAGGCGGGTTACAAATAAATATTATTATTATTATTAAAAATAAACACTGAATTAAATCCTCCAACCACCCCATCTGGGCTCCTGAGGCTGGTGCTCAGCTCAATGAAGAAGGTGGATGAAGCCTTCAGACAATGCACCACACCTTTATACTTACTTCATAATGTTAACTAGGCATTGTGTCATCCATGTTCTTGTATTCATAATTATGCTAGTTTATGCAGAAGTAAGTTCCATTGGGTTTGATGCAGGCCTATGCCCTTCCTACACCATAGGGATGTAGAGGGAGGGAGAGAGGGCGAACCCGGAAGTACCTAATATGCAACATCGGCACACAGGGATCAGCCGGGGGCCATCCCAGGCAAATAGCCTGGTGTAGAAATGGCCTATGCTTTGAGTAAAGTCATTGAAACCAATGGGAGAATTTAGCAGTGACTTAATCGCATCAAGTGATGTCAAGGTGTCTACTTTTAGAAGCTTGGCTTAGTCTGGATCCAACCCACTGTGTCCTATGGGGCTTATTCCCTAAGAGAGCAATCCTATAGCCACTAGACGGCATCTGGCTGGCCATAGGAGATTTTGGAATCCAAGGTCGACATTCTGTCCTAGGAGCTGGGACTAGGTGCTCCTCTCCCCTCCCCTCCCCTCCCCTCTCCCAGCAGGTGTGGAAAGAACCGCACTGGCTGCCTCTCTGATGTCAGAAAAACAACCATGGGGAGTGGCTAGAGGGGGCATTCTAGTAGGTGGGGAGGGGACAAGAGGACATCCAGTGGACACCCAGTGGGGGGTGGGAAAGCGGCTTTCTGGAGCCTCTGGAAAGCATGTCATTCACCCCCGCCACCTTGAAGGCCCCAATTGGAGTGGAGGAGGGGAAAGCATGTCATTCCCGCCCTCCACTGCTCCAATCAGGGCCTTTTCTATAATGTACGGGAATGACACGTTTTCCCATTAAAGGACCTGATTGGAGCAGTGGGAGGGAAATGACCCACCTTCAGGAAGCGTGTCATTCCCTTGCACCATGCTACTGTGGCCTTAAAAGGGAAAGCGTGTCTTTTCAGGACATTATAGGAAATTGTGGAAAATCCCCCCTGATACCCAGGATAGAACAAAAACAGGGACAAGTCTAGGGAAATCCTGACAGTTGGTCACTAGGGATGTGCACTGGATCGGACCCGATCCACGATCCGAGTCCGGTCCAGTGGGAAATCGGATAAATTATCCGATTTCCGATCCCGCAGCTGGATCGGCCGATCCAATCCGAACCGGTCCGAAAAAGCTCCGAACCGGTTCGGCGGATCGGCGGATCGGCGGGCGCCCACTGGCGCCCACCGCCGCTTCCATTGGCGGGCGCCAGCGGGCGCCCGCCGATGAAAGTGGACAGCGGGGGGGGGAGGAGGGGGGCACTTACCTTCTCGGCCCGGTGGCTCCCGTCCGGCGCCGGCGCCTACTACTACTAGCAGGCTCCGCGGCCTGCTCTAGGGTGGCGCGCCGGGTGATGTCATCACCCGGCGCGCTACTCTAGAGCAGGCCGCGGAGCCTGCTGGTAGTAGTAGGCGCCGGCGCCGGACGGGAGCCACCGGGCCGGGAAGGTAAGGAGGGGGTGCGTGGAGGGGAGGAGGGGGCGCGCGGAGGGGGGAGGGGGGCCCTTACCTTTCCGGCCCGGCGGCTCCCGTCCGGCGCCGGCGCCTACTATTCCCAGCAGGCTCCGCGGCCTGCTCTAGGATGGCGCGCCGGGTGATGTCATCACCCGGCGCGCTACTCTAGAGCAGGCCGCGGAGCCTGCTGGAAGTAGTAGGCGCCGGCGCCGGACGGGAGCCGCCGGGCCGGAAAGGTAAGGAGGGGGTGCGTGGAGGGGAGGAGGGGGCGCGCGGAGGGGGGAGGGGGGCCCTTACCTTTCCGGCCCGGCGGCTCCCGTCCGGCGCCGGCGCCTACTACTCCCAGCAGGCTCCGCGGCCTGCTCTAGGATGGCGCGCCGGGTGATGTCATCACCCGGCGCGCTACTCTAGAGCAGGCCGCGGAGCCTGCTGAAAGTAGTAGGCGCCGGCGCCGGACGGGAGCCGCCGGGCCGGAAAGGTAAGGAGGGGGTGCGTGGAGGGGAGGAGGGGGCGCGCGGAGGGGGGAGGGGGGCCCTTACCTTTCCGGCCCGGCGGCTCCCGTCCGGCGCCGGCGCCTACTATTCCCAGCAGGCTCCGCGGCCTGCTCTAGGATGGCGCGCCGGGTGATGTCATCACCCGGCGCGCTACTCTAGAGCAGGCCGCGGAGCCTGCTGGAAGTAGTAGGCGCCGGCGCCGGACGGGAGCCGCCGGGCCGGAAAGGTAAGGAGGGGGTGCGTGGAGGGGAGGAGGGGGCGCGCGGAGGGGGGAGGGGGGAGGGGGGCCCTTACCTGCCCGGCCCGGCGGCTCCCGTCCGGCGCCGGCGCCTACTACTACCAGCAGGCTCCGCGGCCTGCTCCAGGGTGGCGCGCCGGGTGATGTCATCACCCGGCGCGCTACTCGAGAGTAGGCCGTGGAGCCCGCTGGTAGTAGCCGCCGGCGCCGGACGTGCCGAGAAGGTAAGTGGCGGGGAAGGGGGCTTACCCCCCCCCCGGAGCCGTCCGCTTCTATCCGCTGGCGCCCGCGGGCGCCAGCGGATGGAAGCAGGCGGCCCCAGGGGGGGTAGGGAGCGCGGGGGAGGGGGTTTACCTGCCGGGGCCGTCCACAGCGGACGGCCCCGGGGGGGGGAGGGAGTTAGGCCCCCCCTTACCCACCCGCCGCCATTTTTTCTTCATAGACTTGCATTGCAATGCAAGTCTATGGGGAAAAAAATGGCGGCCGATCCAAAAATGTACGATTTTTGGGTCGGGATCGGACTCGATCCGGTCCGGGGGGCCTCCGATTTTGTCCGAACCGGTCCGGGACAAAATTGGAGGTCCCGATCCGGGTCCCGATCCGATCCGGGGGGTCCGTGCACACCCCTATTGGTCACCCTACACTCAATCCCCAGACCTCACCAGCCTCTTTCCCTTCCCATCTGACATGTCCAAGCTAGACAGGTGAAAAAGCCTCTCTAGCTAAAATACAAAGTGCGGGGGGGGGAGTGGAAAGGTGAAGTTTGACCCTGCCCTCCCCTGCTTTGCACGGGATGATGGTAAGCCTCCAGATTCAGAGATGTATGGCCATCTTTATATGATTGTGCCCTAAAGCTACAATCCTATACCCACTTACCTGAGAGTAAGCCCTAACAAACTTAATCGGCATTTTTCCCCAATAGACATGTATAGGATTGCCCATGAAAGGCTCAATCCTACTCATGTTTAGAATGAGAAAAAGTTCTACAACTCCTAGAATTTCCATCCAGGCTGGCTGGGGAATGCTGGAAGTTGTAGGGTTTTGCTTTTGTCCAAACACTCTTTGGATCATAACCTAAGGGTATTAAGACTTACAGCTGAGAGACTTCAAGTTTTGAAAACCTTGCTGGAATAATAATGTCATCACAGTCTGTTTGAAGACAGACAGTAATGGGTATACGCATACCTGGGAAGCTGGCAGGACTTCTGTTACTTTCCATTCTGGCAGACTTTTCAAGATGTTTACCTTGCTGCAATTTTATTCTGTTATACATGTTTATTAAAGATGAAATCATCTCTACCTCCAATTCTTTCTAAAGTGCACTGGGAGGTTGGATACCTAAAAAGCAATATAGAAATGCTTTCATTATTAATATTTTTAAATGTTTTTATATGCATTTCTACGCATATAAAATCTTTTAAAAATTCATTAGGAGGAGTGAGGCAGGTGCATCCAGGAGCTGATTTTGGGTGCCATGAAAGGTTTGCATATCATTTAACAATTATATATACTGCCAGATGCTGAGGGTGAGATGTACTTAGGGATGGGGAAGATTTTTTTTCCAGTTTGGTTGTGAAAAGAATGTACCAAAATTCAGAACATTCTCCATATTCAGGACAAACTAACTTGAGACTTTTTAAAAAATGTGTGAGAAATCAATTTAATAATAATAATAATAATATTAATAATAATAATAATTTATTTATTTATTTATTTATTACCCGCCTCTTCCTTTGGATCGAGGTGGGTAAATACAAAACAGCATAAAATACATAAAACTGATGAAAAACATATAAAACTAATGAATTATTAAAACATAAAACACTAATACGTTATTAAAAGGCATCTTAAAATTCAACTGGGTAGGCCTGCCAGATGAGATCAGTCTTTATGGCTTTCTTAAATTCTGGAAGACTGATAAGTTGATGAGTCTCCTCCGGCAGGCCATTCCACAGTTTGGGAGCGGCAGAAGAGAAGGTCCTCTGGATAACGTTCGTCAGCCTAGTTTTGGCTGACTGGAGTAAGTTCTTCCCAGAGGACCTGATTGTGTGGGGCGGATTGTACGGGCGAAGGTGATCCCGCAGGTAACTTGGACCCAAATCATGTAGGGCTTTAAAGGTAATAACCAACACTTTGTCCATCCAGGCCCAAGGCTTTGAGTGATTAGCTCTAAAAACCTGGGTTTGAATTCCTGTGTATTTGATCAGGGGCTCATCTATACCTGCAGGCCTTCCGGGATGTGGGGAGGACCTCGGGTTTTACAGCTTCCAGGATAATCCCCCAGGATGCATACACCAATGTGACATCCTGGAAGTAAAGAGGGACGTTCCAGCACAGCATTTGTTTTTTTAAGAAGAGGAGATGTTTTGCAATTGTGCAGGCATGATCCAGCGCCAAGGTAAGATTTTTTGAAAAAATAACTTGGAAACTCGGCACCAAAAACCACAGAGAGCCATCTGAGGGATAGTGAAAATTCTACCCCCTCGCCTTCTGCAGAGCCCTGTGCCCATTTGGTGAGCCTTGCTTCTCGCGGGGAGGAGGGACGACCCCGGGAGCAACTGTTACACTGCCCGCGGACCTCGGGGTTGTCCCAGTACCTGGGGGAAAATTGGGATAACTGCAGTCCCAGGTATCCTGGGACAACTCAGAGCTCATCCCTGCTTGACCCTGTGATCAGCTGTGCATCATTGGGACGCACAGGGACAATATTGGGTGGACAATCGGATAACTGGCTGGTGTAGATTAGCCCCAGGTTTATTGTGCTGATTTATTGTTGACACCTCTTTTTTTTCTATAGGCTCCCTACATCTTTCACACCTACCCTAATACTGCCCCACCCACCCAACCACCCACCCACAAAAGTTACTCAAAGCTCTAGGCCTGGTTGGATGAATTTGTCAGCTTCAGTTTCTCCTACATTCACATTTAAGAGCTTAATTCCTTCCTTCTTTTCTTTCCTTCTTCTCCTCTTCCTCCTCCTCCTTCATTTTATTTAATTATTGTGCATAGTACAATGAGCTTATAGGCAAGAAATACCATAATGTTCAAGTATGTAAACACAATTTTAAAAAAGAAACTGTGTTCCCATTCTTGTCTGAGTCACATCAACAGTAGAATGTTCTTATTTATTGTTGTTCCCCGCCTCGATCTGGAGGGAGAGGCTGGTTATAAATAAACAAATATATTATTATTATTATTATTATTATTATTATTATTATTAGAGCAACCCTCATTCCATTAGACTCCTCCAAAATCATGTTTGAGGTATCATTGATGAATAGGTCACTGTCCCTTTGTGGACAAAAGCCTTGAAGGAAAACCAGATGTCCATGAAGTGGTGGGTTAGTCTCTCTGAAAGTGCCATTTTCCAGATATTGGTGAACCAACCCTGCATCATGCAACCGGCACCTGTTTTCCAATGTTGCACTTTCTCTAGGTGTGCTGCTAGAAACAAACAAACGAACGAAATGATACTACCCTGTTTATGAAAAATGTTGCACGTGTTAGTATGTTTGTATAAAAAAAATGAAACAAACATCATTCCCAGCAAAAGATCACAATGGTGGCACCTGTAAAGACATGTATAGGGGGAGCATTCTATTATGTGAGATATCTTCAAGGGTTTAAAGTTTACCATCACCAGTATTGCAGTCTTCCAGCTCCTTTGGTTTTGAATTATCCCTCCAATAAACAACTGAGCAAATGCTAATGAGAAAAAAGCAGTTACAAAATATATACAGAAGCCATCTATTGTTGAGTGGAAAACTTTGTAATTGCACAAAAGATAATTGCCTTTTTGTAAGAAACCCATTCATAACCAACATGTATTAACCTTTGAGGCATATAAAACAACAAAGGAAGGAGGGGGGTTGAAAATCTATATCCAATGTGCCAGCATAAGGTGGGGGATTGATATGGGAGAAATCCACACAGAGCAGCAAATTTTATGACTCTTCAAAACACCAACTTTGCAAGACTTTTCAAATGCTCTTTGCCAGATTAAGCCTCAAACAATATCAGGTGTCTCTGCTTTCTTCAATGCATTTGCAGCAGGAGCTTTGGCTGCAGACTTCTAGGATCAATACAATCATAAATGCACTTGCTTGGAAGAAAACCCCACTGAAATCAATGGGAATGAGGTCAGAGAAAATTGCAGTGGGAAATAGGCTCCAGTTACAAACAAAATCAGCAGTCACAACATCAAGCATGGACCTTTCATTATGAATCGGCAAAGCTCCTCCTGTCTGATCCAAAATTATTCCAGACCTTACAGATTAATTCCAGAAGTGGGACTCTAGGCCAGCCTTCTTAACTTGGCACCCTCCAAATCTGCTTGACTACAATTCCCATAATTTCAGGGGATGATGGGAGTCATATCTAGAGGGCACCAGCTTGGAGAAGGGTGCTCCAGGCTCTGGAGCATGTGTGATAACTTCATCATCCATGAGTGGGAACATGAATCTGCCATATCCCCGTCGTCCAAGCATGGATCATGTTCTTCTTACCATACTCTTCCCTACAGAGTTATGTATGTGCAGGAATGGGGAAGTCTCTGCTTATGAGCTTGGAGAGCCTTCCAGTCAGAGGCACTTCCAGTCAGATGGACCAATGGTCTGATTCTGTGTGATGTATGTGCATGCATATATATTAGGGACGTGCACAGTCAGAAATTTCGGAATCGGATCGGAATTTCCGATATTAAAAATATCAGATCCGATCATATCGCGGGGTACCTGTATTTGATTGGATCCAATATCCGATAAATATTGGAAGTTCTGATCCAATTACAGACTGCCATTTCAGGTGTTTTCCCTATAGGCTTGCATTGGGGGAAAGAAAGCTTTCCCCCAATGCAAGTGTATGGGGAAAAACACTGGGCTGGCACTCCCTCCCTGCCCCCACTCGTGCTCCTTACCTGCCACCATCACCGCCGCTGCCATCCAGTGCTGCCGCTTGCTTGGTCCGTAGTACTGATAAATAGGCTTTCTGGCCTGTTCCTCAGTACAGCGATGCGCTGAGTGATGACATCCTCACTCGGTGCGTCTCTGTACTGAGGAACAGGCAGGAAAGCCTGTGTATCAGTACTATGGACCAAGCGGGCAGCAGTGGGGAAGGCCACAGGTAAGGAGCGTGAGTGAGGGGGAGGGAGGGGTCCCCCCTTACCTGCGGCCTTCACCACTGCCATCCTACGATGCCTGCTTGATTCATAGTACTAATAAAAGGCTTTCTGGACTGTTCCTCAGTACAGCGATGCGCTGAGTGATGTCGTCATCACTCAGTGCATCCCTGTACTGAGGAACAGGCTGGAAAGTCAGTTTATCAGTACTACAGACCAAGCGGGCAGCAGTGGGGAAGGCCGCAGGTAAGGAGCATGAGTGAGGGGGAGGGAGGGGTCCCCCCTTACCTGCCGCCATCACTGCCACCATCCTGCGCTGCCGTCTGCTGGCTCTGTAGTACTGATAAACAGGCTTTCTGGCCTGTTCCTCAGTACAGAGACGCTCCGAGTGATGATGTCATCGCTCAGTGCATCTCTGTACTGAGGAACAGGCTGGAAAGCCTGTTTATCAGTAGTATGGATCCAGCAGACAGCAGTGCAGGATGGCAGGGGCGGCGATGGTGGCAGGTAAGGAGCGCGAGTTGGGGGCAGGAGGGAGTGCCGGCCCAGTGTTTTCGCTATAAACTTATATTGGGGGAAAGCTTTCTTTCCCCCAATGCAAGTCTATGGCAAAAACACCTAAACTGACTGTACGAAAATCCGATATATCTGATAGTTATCGGACATATGGATATCGGATTCAATCCGATAGGGCCTCCTTAGGAAATAATTGTTATCGGTCATTGGATGTCCGATAACATCCTTATGGTTCGTTATTGGACATCGCACCTGAGATGATACACATCCCTAATTTATATTAGGGATGGGTGAATGAGCAATGTTCGAGATCACCAGGATTTCCCTGAACATGGTCTCATCATTTGTCTTTTGCCCAGTTCCTGTTCACATGTGCAATTGCTCCTCATTCAATGTGAATGGGAAACTTGCTCAAGGAGTAATTGAAAAGGAGATTTGTGCAATCTTACCCAAATCTGGGCAAATTCACTAATTTGCGCAACTTTCTACCATAGATGAAAGCAGGTCTAACTCAGTCCATGGAAGAAACTTGCACAAATTAGGAAATTTGCGCAATTAGAAAATTTGCGCAAATTGAACTGCATATTGAAATGAGGCGAAGGTGAGCATGTATTTGACAATTTGCAAATATTTCCAGTGGACATATGCTAACGTTTGCGTTCAGAGCTTCAAACATGTCAGGATGTTTTGTGAGCAGAAACAAAATTCTCCTATCTCCATCTATCTATCTATCTATCTATCTATCTATCTATCTATCTATCTATCTATCTATCTATCTGTGTAATAGCAAAGTGACAAGGATCCATTATGGATGCAGCCAATCTTAAATAAAAACTTAAGAAGGATGGGCTAACAACAGAGTAATTTCTACGTATATTAAGTGTTAAATGTTTTAGTTTCTGCTTTCATCAGAAGCTGTCACATCACAGTTACTGATGATGGTGGAGGCAGAAATGTTTAGCACTTAATATATTTTGAAATTACCCTGGTGTTTGTTCTGTATATATACATACACAGAGAGAGCGAGACCTTTAAATGTGCGTTGACTTCCCTGATGTCTTCTGCCGCTTTTAGAAAATGTAGTCAATAAATACATTTCACATAGAAATGTGATGCTATTGCTCCCTCTGCTTTCTAAAAGTCCTGCCCCTCCTTTTGCTGAATCCTCCTTCCCTCTCAGTGGAGTTTGGTGAGGCTGTGAATCCATTCTGGGTTTTAGTCAGAACCAGCCAGAACTCTAAAGCAACTATCCAAGGTGCAGAACCCATTTTGGAGACTCTCCAAGGGAAAGGGTTTCATTTGGGATTACTCATGACTTCTGAGAGAGGTTAGTTGCAGTCTGAGCATGAAAAGCCAGCTGCCTCCTCCACGCCCACATGTGCCTTCCATGGAATAAATGGCTCTTAACCGCATTTCTCATCCCATTCCCAGGTGATTGGAGAATGATGAGAAGTGAATGGCCCTTTCAAAGTCCCTCTTGCTGCAAAATGAGCCTCTTAGATGTGCTTTATTGTGTTTATTTTTGGCAGTAATTGTTTCAGCTGCCATTGCCAAGCTGATCTCTGACCTGGGCCCCTGGTGGAGCTGCTTTCTGGGAAGGCCCTTGGCTTGTGCAAGCAGAACCAGCAGGTAAAATACTTTTTGGGCAAGCAAAATCTTAAGCCAGAACTGGAGGTTCCTGTTCAGCAGAAATGTCTCGTGAGAATGTTGGGGTAAGGAAAGAGACCTGGTAAGACCACTAACATTTTTTGCTGGGCATTACAGGCATCCCAGTGTGTGGGAGCCATAGCAAACAACGATCTCGGTCTCCAGAGCCAGGCTCTTGAATCTCTTTCAATTCAAGGGCCAAATTCCTTTAATATTTCTTTAAACCACAAAGATAGACAGAGAGCCTATCTACACTGCTGCTTTAAAATGGTTTAAAATGGTTTGTAACAGTTTTGAGAACTGTTGGGGCCCAGGACACACTCCATAGACAGTTTTCAAAATGTTTTCAAAGTGTTTTATCCTGCGTGTGTAGATAGGCTCACAGACACAGGCACAGGCTCTCTCTCACACAATTACATTTGCATTCTCTCTCTCTCTCTCTCTCTCTCTCACACACACACACACACACACACACACACACACACACACACACTTATACACAAACACACTGATGCATACACACAAGTCTTGAGTTAGCCTTATGTTAATATCTAGGGTGACCAGATACAATCCAGGTCAGGGCTCATGTAACTTTAACAGTTGTAGAGAAAAGGGAATTTCAGCCAGTGTCATTTGTATGCAATTAGTTCCTGGTGAAATTCCCTCTTCATCACAACAGTTAAAGTTGCAGACACTATACTAGAGTGACCATATACAAAAGAAGGCAGGGCCCCTGCAACTTTAACAGTTGTGATGACGAGGGAATTTCACCAGGAACTAATTGCATATAAATGACACTGGCTGAAATTCCCTTTTCTCTACAATTGTTAAAGTTACATGAGCCCTGTCCTCCTTTTCAGATGGTCAGCCTATAGGCTAAATGGCTACTCCTCAGCCCCACTGCTCCTCACCTTTAACATTGGCTGGATTTTGGTGAAGTTCAGCAAGCCAGTTGTATCGTTTTGGGTCCAAATCCCTGATCTGTAGTATATTTGCATTTACATATGCAGTTTATCCCAGCGTATGGCTTGTAGGGTGCAATAGATGATAGGGGCAGGATCTACACGTCATCCTCGATGCGCCCTCCCTGCGCCACAAGCCGCTTTGGAGCACTTCACCCCTCCTAGTGTGGCTCAAACCTTGGAGGCTCTGTGAGAGGGATTTCCAATTGCTAGCTTTTGTTTACAACCCTCCCTCCTCCCTCCCTGGGACCAGCCGGGATGAAAGGGCGGCTGCAGCGGCGAGAGTGCGAGCAGAGCCTCCGAGGCTTGAGCCATACTAGACAAAGTAAAGCGCTCCAAAGTGGCCTGTGGCGCAGGGAGGGCGCATCGAGGACGACATGTAGATCCGGCCAGGGTCTGCCTCATGAAACACTGTTTTGCACCTGGCTTCCCCTGGGCCCTATTTAAACCTGGTTTTGGTGTGTGGCCCACAGGGATCTAGCAAACAATAGAGCAGATCCTGCAAACTTATAGGCCCTTTGTATACTGGCGTTTTGCCTGGGAAAGCCTCTGGATGCTCCCTGTGAGTCCAAATGATGCACAGGGAGTCCCAGAGGGGGAGGGGTTGGCCACAGGATTTTCTAGGTTTAAAGGAAGTTCCTGGGACCACGGAAGATGTGCCCTCCCATCCTGGGTGTTGCCATGCTTACTTGCGAGTAAGCATTGCAGCAAACTGGGCATGGAGCTGCACCGCATGGTTTCATGCCCAGCAGGGGAGGGGGAGCCAAGTCCACCATTGCCAGGATGGCGGAGGGGACCCCCCTCCATCGTGTGCTATTTTTATTTATTTTTTTAAAAAAGGAACCTTACCGCAGGAGCGCTCGTGCGCTCTCCTCTGGGCCTGGGACTTCCAAAATGGCAGGCACGACAAGTGCGTCATGCCCGAGATGAAGCGGAACTTCTGCTTCCTCCATGAGGACTCCAGACACCGATCCTGGAAGCAGCTACTTCTGGGATTGCTCACCCTGAGCCCTCTACACCCCATGGTGTAGGAAGGGCCACAGTCTTCCAACTGGTCTATGGTATCGGAACTGTCTGTGATGGCTCCATTCACATTGTAAAGGGATACAAAATGTGAAGTATTCATCATTGCCCTGCTTCTACCCCCCCCCCCACACACACACACACATACTGGCCTCCCACGAAGCCTCTGGGCCTCTCTTGGAAGGGATACTCCACATATTCACAGGCATGTCTATTGGTTGCCTACATGGTTCACGTGTTGCTGTGACTCACATCCATGCTTTGTTGACTCACCTCTTCCTTGGGGTCATCAGCCATGGCAAAGAGAAGGCTGGGTGCATGCCCTGTAGGGAAGTCAGAGAAATCCGCAAGGAATCAAATTACTTTGGATTTCTATGAAGCAGATTCCACAGCAGATCAACTTTTCCCAAGTCCCACAAATTCTGCCGAGTTGCAGATTTTTTTTTTTTTAAGTTCTGGAATTTTCTGTAAATTTAGTCCTAGAGATATGCTTTTTTTTTTTTTTTTAAGCTGAAAATGTGCACTTCCCCCATAGGCTAAAGCATGAAAACCCACATTTGGGGAGAATTGCACATTTTGGGAGGATTTGCTCATTCGGGGTTGGGGAACTGAAGGAAAAAAAAACCAATTTCATCAACGAGCAGCCAATGAAACAAAAGGCACCTGACAATCCACAGAAAGCAGACAGAATAGATGTTACAAAATCTGTACAACCCTAATCCCTGCCCCTGAGCAATGTCACCCCACTCTAGATACAGATAAAAACCACATCTTGATGGTGTCATTATCAAGGGATACATATGTAAAGCAATATGTTCATCAGCCTGCATTGTTCCAATGAAAGAAAGACATTGAGAGTAGGGATGGGTGAGGAATTTGTTTGGTTCACATTTCAAGCAAATTTACCACATTCACACTTCCTGAACCGGAACACAAACAGGAACATAATTTGCCACTTAAAACTATACATTCCTGATGGTTGTAATGGGGAAAATGTGTACATTTGCAAAAGTGCACATAAAAAGGTTACACATTTTCAGGTGAACTAAAAATAATCAAATTGCAATCCAATTCAGGGTGATGGAATTAAAAATTGGAACCTGAATGAAATTGCGCTTGACAGATCCACTCATCTCTAGCTGAGAGTAGGCTTTTGGGAAATGACAATTGGAGAGAACAGCATTTGTTTGCCTGCTTGTGAATGTAATACCACGTTGTTATAACAGCCAAGGAGGCCTATAGAGATAGAGACTGGGTTTGGACAACACGATAACTAACAGTGGGTTAAATAGTCAACGGTTATTTATTGTGCCAATCAAACACACCATTGGCTAATATTCAACTCAACACTGGCCTTAATCCACACCAGATGGTTTATGTTTATTTGTTGTTCCAACTATCATGGTCATATCAACTTTAGATACACCAACAATACAGATGAAGACATACAAACTGCATAATACAAAAAAGTAAAATACAAAAAGATACTAGAAAAGGTTTCCATTAGAACATGCCCATATATATGTGAAAGATAGTTTTAATACAAATAATTAAAATAAGAGACACTAAGAATTTACATTAAAAGGTCCATAAATGTATAGAAGTTAATACTACTAATATGTTAAATTTTAAATTTCATCATTACCTCTATGAATCTTCTCAACTTTTGGGCAACCATTGCGAATCTCGCAACTCTGCCTGTCACAAATTTGTCAGCATCAGAGAGCAAATATATAACTTTAGCTTGATCATCACTGTCAGATATATCCCGTAACAGATGCAAAATAAATTTTGTCCTTGGTTCAGAATACAGAGAACAATATAATAAATAGTGGTAGAGGTCCTCTACTACTTGAGCACCACATATACAGAATGTCTGTTCTACAGGTATTTTACAGTAACGGTTTTCTAAATATTGTGAAGGCATAGTTTGAAAACGCAATGCCTTTCTAAAGGATGGTATTGATAACTTATGCAGATAGCGCTCGAATCCATGAGTGAGTTTTAAAAGATGCAGGTATGGAGAAAATGATGTTTTTTTAAAATTATGTCTAGATCATGTAAGGAATAAAACTCATCCACTTCATTCTTTATGTGTCTCTGAAACTAATCTCAGGGCCATTTCTCGAGAACCTGGGGTATTAAATTAAAAGCTAACATTTGCTGTTTACAGTTTGCTACCCAGGTGGTCTGTCAGTGAGATTTCAACTGTTCTAAAAAACATTTTTAGGTAACCTAAAATTATCCATATTAAGAAGTTTAAAATAAAACATAAACATAGCTACGAAAATATAAAACTGTACTGGCATAGTCCTGGTCTCAACTCTAATACTGCCTGCTGAAGAAGATGGTAAGCCAAGTAAGGTTTTAAGAAATTTATTTTGGGTGATTTCCAAATGGGTAATTTTTGTCAAGCCCCAAATCTCTCCCCCATAGGTCAGCTGTGGGAGGACTTTGCCTCTATAATCTCTCAAGGCAGGAGCAATCATGTTACCCCCTTTAATTTTAGTAAAGCACAAAACTGCTTGTGACGATCTTGATGCTTCAAAGCGGAGGGCATCATATGATGGGACCAATTATCCCTGTCAGTAAACCAAACCCCAAGATAATTAAAATGCCTCACTTGCTCTATTATTTGTCCATCAAGGTACCATTTATGCTTGGGGGGGGGGCGCCCCAAACACTACAACTTTTGTCTTGTTATAATTTACACTAAGATGCTCATTACGACAAATTACCCCAAAATCCTTTAGTAAATGCCTCATACCAATCTGAGTATATGATAGCAAAACCATATCATCTGCAAATAGCAGGATGGATAATTTATGGGACAGGGTTGTAACTGAATAGTAGTTTGTTTGTTTGTTTTTAAGCTCCAGTATTACATCATTCACATATAAATTGAACAAGAGAGGGGCTAATAAACAACCCTGTGAGATAGGCTAGGCTGAAGGTCAGTGACTGGCCCATAATCAGCCAGTGAGCTTTATGACTGAGTGGGGACCAGAACCCAGATCTCCTGAATCCCAGTCCAATGCTCAAAGCCCAACACCACATTTGTCGGAATATTACACAAAATACACTTGTTGGTTTGCTAGTTATTTGTAGGGATGTGCACTGGATCGGACCCGATCCACGATCCGAGTCCGGTCCAGTGGGAAATCGGATAAATTATCCGATTTCCGATCCCGCAGCTGGATCGGCCGATCCAATCCGAACCGGTCCGAAAAAGCTCCGAACCGGTTCGGCGGATCGGCGGATCGGCGGGCGCCCACTGGCGCCCACCGCCGCTTCCATTGGCGGGCGCCAGCGGGCGCCCGCCGATGAAAGTGGACAGCGGGGGGGGGGGGAGGAGGGGGGCACTTACCTTCTCGGCCCGGTGGCTCCCGTCCGGCGCCGGCGCCTACTACTACTAGCAGGCTCCGCGGCCTGCTCTAGGGTGGCGCGCCGGGTGATGTCATCACCCGGCGCGCTACTCTAGAGCAGGCCGCGGAGCCTGCTGGTAGTAGTAGGCGCCGGCGCCGGACGGGAGCCACCGGGCCGGGAAGGTAAGGAGGGGGTGCGTGGAGGGGAGGAGGGGGCGCGCGGAGGGGGGAGGGGGGAGGGGGGCCCTTACCTTTCCGGCCCGGCGGCTCCCGTCCGGCGCCGGCGCCTACTATTCCCAGCAGGCTCCGCGGCCTGCTCTAGGGTGGCGCGCCGGGTGATGTCATCACCCGGCGCGCTACTCTAGAGCAGGCCGCGGAGCCTGCTGGTAGTAGTAGGCGCCGGCGCCGGACGGGAGCCGCCGGGCCGGAAAGGTAAGGAGGGGGTGCGTGGAGGGGAGGAGGGGGCGCGCGGAGGGGGGAGGGGGGCCCTTACCTTTCCGGCCCGGCGGCTCCCGTCCGGCGCCGGCGCCTACTATTCCCAGCAGGCTCCGCGGCCTGCTCTAGGATGGCGCGCCGGGTGATGTCATCACCCGGCGCGCTACTCTAGAGCAGGCCGCGGAGCCTGCTGGAAGTAGTAGGCGCTGGCGCCGGACGGGAGCCGCCGGGCCGGAAAGGTAAGGAGGGGGTGCGTGGAGGGGAGGAGGGGGCGCGCGGAGGGGGGAGGGGGGCCCTTACCTTTCCGGCCCGGCGGCTCCCGTCCGGCGCCGGCGCCTACTATTCCCAGCAGGCTCCGCGGCCTGCTCTAGGATGGCGCGCCGGGTGATGTCATCACCCGGCGCACTACTCTAGAGCAGGCCGCGGAGCCTGCTGGAAGTAGTAGGCGCCGGCGCCGGACGGGAGCCGCCGGGCCGGAAAGGTAAGGAGGGGGTGCGTGGAGGGGAGGAGGGGGCGCGCGGAGGGGGGAGGGGGGCCCTTACCTTTCCGGCCCGGCGGCTCCCGTCCGGCGCCGGCGCCTACTATTCCCAGCAGGCTCCGCGGCCTGCTCTAGGATGGCGCGCCGGGTGATGTCATCACCCGGCGCACTACTCTAGAGCAGGCCGCGGAGCCTGCTGGAAGTAGTAGGCGCCGGCGCCGGACGGGAGCCGCCGGGCCGGAAAGGTAAGGAGGGGGTGCGTGGAGGGGAGGAGGGGGCGTGCGGAGGGGGGAGGGGGGAGGGGGGCCCTTACCTGCCCGGCCCGGCGGCTCCCGTCCGGCGCCGGCGCCTACTACTACCAGCAGGCTCCGCGGCCTGCTCCAGGGTGGCGCGCCGGGTGATGTCATCACCCGGCGCGCTACTCGAGAGTAGGCCGCGGAGCCCGCTGGTAGTAGCCGCCGGCGCCGGACGTGCCGAGAAGGTAAGTGGCGGGGAAGGGGGCTTACCCCCCCCCCGGAGCCGTCCGCTTCTATCCGCTGGCGCCCGCGGGCGCCAGCGGATGGAAGCAGGCGGCCCCAGGGGGGGTAGGGAGCGCGGGGGAGGGGGTTTACCTGCCGGGGCCGTCCACAGCGGACGGCCCCGGGGGGGGGAGGGAGTTAGGCCCCCCCTTACCCACCCGCCGCCATTTTTTCCTCATAGACTTGCATTGCAATGCAAGTCTATGGGGAAAAAAATGGCGGCCGATCCAAAAATTTCCGATTTTTGGATCGGGATCGGACTCGATCCGGTCCGGGGGGCCTCCGATTTTGTCCGAACCGGTCCGGGACAAAATTGGAGGTCCCGATCCGGGTCCCGATCCGATCCGGGGGGTCCGTGCACACCCCTAGTTATTTGTTTAAGTTTTTAAGTGGTGTAAACTGCCCAGAGAGCCTCAGCTATGGGGCAATAAAGAAATGTAATAAATAATAATAAATGCCAATAAGTCAAATCTATTTTTTTATTCAGTTATTCCAGAATACAAGATTTTTAGTATTTGAATTATCTCCCCTGATAGTTATGTTTTGCCTAAAAGTCAATGTGCAAGGGCTATAAAAAACACTTAAAACACATTAGAGTAGTGGTTGGTGGCACAGTTTATTTATTATTGCATTTATATCCCACCTTTTTCCCTCCAAGGAACCCAAGACTGCATACATAATCCTCCTCCTCTCCATTATATCCTCACAACAACAACCTTTTGAGGTAGGTTGGGCTGAGAATCTGTGACTAGCCCGCAGTCACCTAGTGGGTTTCCATGGCTGAGTGGAAACTAGAACCCGGGTATCCCGATGCCCAGTCCGACACTTTGGCCGCTACACCACACTGGCCCCTAAATCAAATCTTCTCAACCCATTTGGCTTTCTTTACACAGACACAGTAAACTGGGGCTACTCCTTTGCTTGTGTGAACTTGTCGCTGGTGGCAATTCATCAAGTGCAGAGAAAACAAATGGTGGACAAGACGGGCAAAAATCGCCTCAGCCTTCCTTTTTGGACTTGAACCTGTTATGTTGTGTTGTGTTCTGACTAGACCAGACATCAATGGCTATACTTTTTCCACGTTAAGTCTGAATTTCAATCGTCCTCTGGATAGTGAGCCATGACAACCATGCTGAGCTTGAAAACACCTTCCTTTTCCTGATAATTGTAGACGTTTCCTCCTCTCCTTGGTTTCCCCTTCCTGTAAACATCCTGGGTGACTTCCAGAAAAGGTCAGCTAATACAGTTGTGGAGTCAACGTCTCTCAGTTTCTGCAGCAAGATGGGAGACTGTTAGAACTCCCCAACCTATTAGTGGAAGTCTCCTGTCAGACTCCATGAAAATTGGTCTCTCTGTTTGGGGGCTGTGGCGACTGGATATGGCCTGCCAAATATCTTTCATTCTTGTTCACACTGGTTATTCCCAGTACAATCTCCCTCTCTCCCTCAAACAAACAGCGATTCCGTTTTCATTGCTAGTAACGTGAAAGACCCTCATGTGCACCAAAGAGAGAGAAAGAGAAAGAAGGAGGGTTGCAGAGAGAGAGAGAGAGAGAGAGAGGGAGAGAGAGAAGGCTGTCCAAGGTTTAAATTAAAAATAGCAATCAATATTCCTTCTAAAAAAGGAACAGAAAGGAAAGAGCTGGGCTTGAAAATGTCCTTACACCTTTGAGTCAGCAAAATTGTTTGCAACGTTAGTTCTCTGATGCTTTACTTGTTAATTGGAAGTTGTAAAAGATAAACAGGGAAATGGGAGTGATAAAAGTATGAAGTTCTTGGCAGAGCTCCTGCAATGATAAAAGACAGGGTTGCATTTCACATGTTGTCTACCTGTCAGAAGGTGAAAATGTGGACAGGAGAGATGTACTGTGGATTTCACTTTGAGCACAGAAACTTGTGGTTTGATCCTATGCTCTGAGGCTGTGGCTCATGGCATTCAGTTTCCTATCAACAATAAGAACCACCTAGTGGGTCAAACCAAGGGTCAACTTAGTCCAGGAATCTGTTTCGAATGGTGGATAGTTGGATGCCTCTGGGAATCCCACTTGCAGGGTCCATGAGTTGGTGTTAGGAGAATATTCATATGGGAACATAACCAACGGTGTCCCTTCATTTTCACTGAAAAGCTTCCCTGAGGTGGATTGACACATTTTGGGCATTTCTAAGCAACAGCAGATATGAGAGATGGATACTTGAACTCTGGTTCAGCACTTCAGAAAATAGAGCAATTCTGCTTGAGCCAATTTGGTCTTTGAACAAGAAACTGACAAAGTTTCAGAAGGATAGGTTCAGGGGCTAGTGGGTCATGATGAAAATACACATGGATTTCCATGCAAAGAAGGGGGACCCCAAAGGTTACAATCTGAAACAGATTCAAGTTGGAACGGCATTTGAGATGGAATTCAGAGAACCTCAGTGAACTGGCATTTTGCTGATTTGCACATTCCTAGTTCCAGCTTTGTTCTGGCCACTCAGGAAGCACCAGAAATGGCCCAAACTGACCTTATTTGGACTTAGCTTTGGGCTCTGGCCAAATCTGATGCACATCCCTAGCAGATATGTGTGGCTTTCACAATGTAGCTGTCAATCATTTTTATTCATTGCATTACTGATGTGAGCTACACCAAGAACTTTGTGACAGGGCAACCTATAAATACGGTTAATAAATAAATCCATAGAATTATCCACAGCTGTCGCCTGTGCATCTTTTTCTCCAAGTCAACCTTCACCAACCTAGTTCATTCCTTATGTGTTGGACTGCAAATCCCATCATTCCAAGCTGGCAAGGAATGCTGACTGGAAATGCTGGGAGTTGCAGTCCAGAACATCTGGACAACATCAGGTTGGGGAAAGTTACTCCTGAGTGTTAAAATGCAGACTTCAATCATGGTTGTGCATCCTGTGGTTATTGTTCACTTATTAACTTAATTGCTCATTGGTTTGTGCATCATGTTCCCCACTGAAAAGCACAGGTATTTCTCTGAGAAGTATATTGCAAGCCAGTGCTTATTATTAGGGATGTGCACTGGATCGGACCCGATCCACGATCCGAGTCCGGTCCAGTGGGAAATCGGATAAATTATCCGATTTCCGATCTGACAGCTGGATCGGCCGATCCAATCCGAACCGGTCCGAAAAGGCTCCGAACCGGTTCGGCGGATCGGCGGATCGGCGGGCGCCCACTGGCGCCCACCGCTGCTTCCATTGGCGGGCGCCAGCGGGCGCCCGCCGATGAAAGTGGACAGCGGGGGGGGAGGAGGGGGGGAGGAGGGGGGCGCTTACCTTCCCGGCCCGGCCGCTCCCGTCCGGCGGCGGCCGCTACTACCAGCGGGCTCCGCGGCCTGTTCCAGGGTGGTGCGCCGGGTGATGTCATCACCCGGCGCGCTACTCTAGAGCAGGCCGCGGAGCCCGCTGGTAGTAGCCGCCGGCCCCGGACGGGAGCGGACGGGCCGAGAAGGTAAGCAGGGGGTGCGTGGAGGGGAGGAGGGGGCGCGCGGAGGGGGGGAGGGGGCCCTTACCTTGCCGGCCCGGCCGCTCCCATCCGGCGGCGGCGACTACTACCAGCAGGCTCTGCGGCCTACTCCAGGGTGGCGCGCTGGGTGATGTCATCACCCGGCGCGCTACTCGAGAGTAGGCCGCGGAGCCCGCTGGTAGTAGCCGCCGGCGCTGGACGGGAGCGGACGGGCCGAGAAGGTAAGCAGTAGCGGGGAAGGGGGCTTACCCCCCCCGGAGCCGTCCGCTTCTATCCGCTGGCGCCCACGGGCGCCAGCGGATGGAAGCGGACGGCCCCAGGGGGGGTAGGGAGCGCGGGGGAGGGGGCTTACCTGCCGGGGCCGTCCACAGCGGACGGCCCCGGGGGGGGAGGGAGTTAGGCCCCCCCTCACCCACCCGCCGCCATTTTTTCCTCATAGACTTGCATTGCAATGCAAGTCTATGGGGAAAAAAATGGCGGCCGATCCAAAAATTTACGATTTTTGGGTCGGGATCGGACTCGATCCGGTCCGGGGGGCCTCCGATTTTGTCCGAACCGGTCCGTGACAAAATTGGAGGTCCCGATCCGGGTCCCGATCCGATCCGGGGGGTCCGTGCACACCCCTACTTATTATTAACTTAGTAATTAGCTTAGCGCTATGCATCTGCTTTCACAAACACAAACACACTCATGTGTATGTGTGTGTACTGGCCAGAAGGCTCCGACATCATCTAGTATTTGTTTCCTGTACCTTTTGGGGATGAAGGAGCAAGAGAGGCCGTCTAATAGCCAAAGTTGATGTTTAGTAAATACATAGCATGCAGCTATTTATCCGGACTTGCTTTAGTTAATTGCAGTCATAGGTGTTCGTGGGTGGTGGTGATGGGATCCTGATATATTACCAGAAACAATGCATACAGGGAGTGGAGCCATGCCTTTACTCCCTCAGTGTTATCAGAGTAAGGCCAGATCTACACCAAGCAGGATATAGCGGTATGAAAGAGGGACAGAAAAGGCAGGAGCCACATTACTGCTTTATAGCGACATGGAATTACACTGACAACTGTTGGGGCCTATTGACACATATCATATACCACGATATCCTGCTTGGTGTGTCTCCTGCCTTTTATATACCACTTTAATGCCACTTTCATACCGCTATATCCTGCTTGGTGTAGATCTGGTCTAAATCCCTCCCTCCCACCACCCATCTAGAATGCAGGAAGGCATTTAGCAACACACAAGGGGACATTTAGACTCTGGCCATCCTGGGGACTAAAACTCTAAACATAACCTCCCCATGAACAATTTCATTTCATTCATTACATTTCTATACCACCCATTAGCTGAAACTCTCTGGGTGGTTTACAAAAACCATGAAACATACATTATACATCATATCAATGTCCATTTACCTCCAAACATAAAAACAGACAACACACACACACACACACACACACACACACAAATACACACTTTCAACTCTTTTTAAACAATCAATAAAAATCCAGTTCCTGATCAATGTTTAAAGATCCATCCTACGGCGCACCTGTAATTAACTAAAGCAAAACCAGATTCATCGCTGCATGCTGCGTACCCTTACAGGATGTTCACTTTGACCATTAGTGGCTCCTCTCCAGTGGTAAGAATCCCTCTTCCACTTTTTTCCAGAAAACTGGGAACATTTTCATGCAGTTCATTGGTGTGTGGCACACAGGGAAGGAATCTGTGTCCTGATCATCAGCCTTGTTCCCAAATCTCTCCTGTCCAAGGTCCCCATGTACCTAGACACAATTTCCATAGGCTTCTGTATGCTCAGTCAATGCTGTTAATTTAGACAAGGAATGGAAAGACCTAATGTAAGAATTCACCTAGTTTGCAACTGTAGATCTTTGAAAAAGAAAGAGCCCCTATCATACCTTTAAATCACAGCTCTAGTGGAGAAGGACACATGGCAAAAGTGAGTCACATAAGCGGTAGCTCTGGGTTTGGGAAGAGGGAGGGAGGGATGCAAGCGGGGAGTCCAATGGATTCCTGCTTGGCCTTGCACCTGACTTACCTGGATGCCTCCGATGTGAGTCAGGGGGCTGTGCATAGCCCTAATTTATTCATATTTATGGTTTATTATTGCATTTATATCCCACCTTTTTTCCTCTTGCAAGGAAGGAACCCAAGGTGGCTTACATGATCCTCCTGCTCTCCATGATATATTTGCAACAACCTTGTGAGATAGGCTAGCCCACTGTACAACAGTGTAATTTGTAGGGATGTGCAGGGACCCCCCGGATCAGATCGGGACCCAGATTGGAACCTCTGATGTTGTCCTGGATTTGTTCAGGCAAAATCGGAGGTCCCTTGGATCGGATTGTATCTGATTCCGATCCGAAAATCGGACATCCGATTTTCGGATCGGCTGCCATTTTTGGTGTTTTCGCCATAGGCTTGCATTGGGGGAAAGAAAGCTTTCCCCCAATGCAAGTCTATGGGGAAAACATGGCGGTGGGTGGATGAGTGGGGGCCTAACTCCCCCTTCCTTGTCCCTCCTCCCACTCACGCTCCTTACCTGCTGGGGTGGCCGCTTCCCTCCGGTGCTTGGATCTACCGAGAAACAGGCTTTGTGGCCTGCCTCTCAGTAGCGCGCCAGGTGGCGCGCTACTGAGAGGCAGGCCATGAAGCCTGTTTCTCAGTAGATCCAAGCACTGGAGGGAAGTGGCCGCCCTGGCAGGTAAGTGGGGGGGCCCTCCCCCCTTGTGCTCCTTACCTGCCAGGGCCGTCCACTGCCGCCTGCAGGTGGCACAGACAGCCCTGGCAGGTAAGGAGTGTGAGAGGCAGGAGGAGGTCTGATCCTCTGATCTTATCCGAACCGGATCAGGTCCTTCCGGACTGGTTCGGATCAGATCGGACGATCCAGATCAGGGATCGGAAATTGGATAATTGTATCTGATTTTCCCCGGATCGGGTCCGGATCGTGGATTGGACCTGATCTGGTGCACACCCCTAGTAATTTGGAGATTGATCAACTAACATTTCAGTTGATTGATTCCCAGGGAGGCAAATTTGAATTGTGGGACTAAGAATTAAAGGAGAAACTTGCTTCTTTCTCAAGACTTTTTGTTTGTGTGTGTGTGTGTGTGTGGGGGGGGGGGCTCTGGAGCTATGACACAACAGAAGACAAAAATGAAAATATTAAAGGAGCTCTTCAAACAATGAATGATATATTTTGTTTTTTAAATTGTACATTAACTCACTTTCCTTCAGTATCTCAGAAACACACCTGTATGGAGTTTTAAACAATATACAAACTTATTTAAATTAAATTAATTAATCACTTAATTGGTTCAAAAGGAAATGACTGTTCAACTAACAACTGTTTAATCAGCTGACAGTCCTAAATATACTATTTCTGTGGTTAAGCAGAGTTCTAGTTGCTTCATAGAGATATGGGGCAACTGGAATGGGACAATTTCCATTATATTTTAATTCATGTGATTTAATGACTATTCAGGTGTATATGTGAGTGTGTGTTTAATGATTCTTCCAAGGAAAAGAAAGACATGAGAAATTTCTTACCTGACTGACTACTAACATATTTCTTCACCAAGCAGGTAAATTGTCAATGTCACACCTCATTTAACAAGAAACTAATAATGATCAATAACTAGTGGTTGTTTTTTTTTTTTGTAATCTACTCAGTCTCTCAGTTATTAGCAGAACTGGCAGGGTTCCCATTTTGGGTCATTAGCAGTAATGCATAGCCCTGCAGAGTTGATAAATGGGCATTTCTGCTTAGAGTTATCAAGCTAGATTGCAGAAGACTAAATATTAGTCTTTGTGTTGGAAGGGAAAGTGAATGGGAATGGGGAAAGAGAATGAACTAGATCATACATATATATGTATGTATATATATATATATATATATATATATATATGATCATCATTAGTCCTTCTGATCATGGATTCAGCCAGAGCAGTGCCTATCACCTTGAAAGAAAAATGTTTACGACACAGGTCTGAAGAGCTTATAAGAAGAGATTTGTTTCAAGAAACTTCTCTAAAGTCCAGACATTTTATCACTCAGCAATTAAGTGGCACTGAGGAGTTTCAGCATTATGTACTGTACTCCATAAAGATTCCTAGAGTCAACAAAAGGTGATTGAATTCAGTGCAGCTATAAAAGCAGGAGATGTTTTCAGAGGGAACAATGAGAAGCAATTATGCTTATCTCGAGCATTTTAAAGGAATTTTGCAAGTCCGCTGTCCAGGTGCCAGTAATCAAAGTAAATTTTATGAAGTCAGAATGAAATAGTGGAGAGATTTAGATGTTCTAATTATGTGGGAGAATGCAGGAAGGAGGCCAGGCTGAGGCTGCAGATCAAAATGCACAAAAAGACACTCAAGAGCCTGCTAAGGACAAGAGGGACAGAATTTGCTTGTCCTTTACATTATCACTCGGTAAACTGAAATACCATTGTGCAAGTTAATCTGAACTGGAACCTTCTCTGGCAATGTGAAGGCTGCTTGTAGGGATGTTGCAGGGCCCAACTGGGTCCAGGAGTCTGATGGACACTAGGGATGTGCATTGGATCGGGTCGGATCCACGATCCGGAGCTGATCCGACCAAAATTGGATAAAATTATCCAATTCCGATCCTGGCTCCTGGATCATCCAATCTCATCCGAACCGGTCTGAAAGGACCCGATCCAGTTCGAATAAGATCGGAGGATCGGACCTCCTCCTCCCCCTCACGCTCCTTACCTGCTGGGGCCATCCACTGCCGTCCGCTTTCGCCCGCGGGCAGCAGCAGCGGCCCCAGCAGGTAAACCCCCTTCTCCCCTTCGCACTCCTTATCTGTTGGGGCCATCTGCTGCCATCCACTGCCCCCTTCTACTGAGAAACAGGTTTCGTGGCCTGCCTCTCAGTAGTGTGCTGGGTGATGACGTCACCCGGTGCACTACTGAGAGGCAGGCCACGAAGCCTGTTTCTCAGTAGATCGGAGCAGCAGACGGCATTGGACAGCCCCGGCAGGTAAGGAGCGTCAGTGGGGGGGAGGGACAGGGAGGGGGAGTTAGGCCCCCACTCACCCACCCATCGCCATGTTTTCCGTATAGGCTTGCATTGGGGGAAAGCTTTCTTTCCCCCAATGCAAGCCTATAGCAAAAACACCAAAAATGGCGGCCAATCTGAAAATCGGACGTCCGATTTTCAGATCGGGTTCAGGTCCAATCTGATCTGAGGGACCTCCGATTTTGTCCAAACCAATCCAGGACGACATCGGAGGTCCTGATCTGGGACCTGATCCGATCCAGGGGTCCGTGCACATCCCTAATGGACACCCCCACATTTAGCCCCTGGACCCAGCCAAGCATCCACATGGCCTGACAAGCGCTCAGAAGCTGTCCGCCATGGTCCGGAGCCTCCATTGTTGCACACAATGGAGGCTCCAGAAATTATGCATTTTCCATGTTGCATAAATGGCGGCTGTAAAAGTCCCATTTACATAAGATTCAAGGCATGAATGCTCCATTCACAGAGTGCTGCTGGGTGCTTGTTGGACGCTTGTGAAGCTTCAAAGAAGCAGGCAGTGCTCGTCGGTTGAAGAGCCTCCAACGAGCCATATATGGGTGAGTCTGTCCACTTCTGCAAGTCTTGTATTGCCACTTGTTGTGTAGGTCAGGGATGGCCAGAAAGTAAATCTTCAGATGTTTTGGACTTCAGCTCCTAGCATTCCTGATCTTTGGCCATGCTGAGAGTGGATTCTGGGAGTTGCAGTCCAAAACATCTGGTGATCTAATTCCTGCCCAGCTATGGTGTTGCTCAGCTCACCAAGGCATAAAACTGTGGGTGAAATTTGTCTGTAAGGGGTAAGGGTGTGGATTTGTTTCAGTTTCGTTTTGATCAGGATTTACCCAGTTTGCATCTCGCGAACCAAGCATGGACTCAGACACAACCTGCAGTTGAAGTCCATACATTTCCAAGCTTGTAATGTGATACGTAGATTTTTTTTTTTAAAAAAAAGGCTTTCAGCAGCAGGCATACATTTTAAAATGTGCATGAAAAAACTGATACTTTTGAAAAATGTACACAAATGCATTTTAATGCATGCATTTAAAAAATGTGCATGATTGATTTTTACATTGAGAAAAAATACATATACAAATACACATCGATTTTCATGGAAAAAAGAAAAATACAAAACAAAAAAACCAATGCTCACAATCTGATATCAATCCAAGTCAGAATGAGCTTTGTGATAGAATCTGGAGAAGTTGGGTTTGCTGATTCACACGTTCCTATAAATCATTTGCACTGAACTGCGCGACCTGGACTTCGGGACAGCCAGAAAATAATGTGATATGCCCTGATTATTTCTGGACCTGAACTAGGGGGAAAAACCATTCGCTGTGTTTTCTTACCTTTCCACACTGCTTGTACTTTTCTCGAGATCAGCTTCTACTGTCCTGCTTATTACCTGATAGCTATCAGGAAGGGAGAGAGGAGAGAGAGACATTCTTACAGCAATGTCATTGACAAGTAGGTGAAAGCATTCATTTTGGGATATTTTTTTTAATGCTGAACCCTAGAACTAGATGGAGTTTCTTATTTAATCAGCACCTTGTCCTTCCAATCAGCCCAAAAACTTCACTTAAAGGTTTTGATGGAAGGCTACTCACAAATTGCTAATGGCATACATGTTCCTCTCCTCGGCCTCTTCGCCATGCCTCTTGTCTGGCCTTTCAAATGAAAGTAAAGAAAACGAGAGAGATATTTAGGGCACTGTCATGGGGAATCGAGTGATTATTGGGCCTGTCAGAGGATGGAGCCATTTCTGCTGGCAGTTTCTAGTTCAGGGATGAAACTAGTCAGCACTTTTGAGAATGGTTTTGGCAGTGCCACCCCCGTTTCAGTGTCTCTTCTTTCACAACTGCATGGTTACTCATTTAAATTGCCCTCCTTCTTCTACTTGTCCATACTCAGGGAGTATGGATGGCACGGGCGTCCAGCTTGGGGGTAGAGGACCGGCAAATTCTCACTGGCTCAGCCCCCCACCCCCCCGTGGGCACCAGTCCATGGATCCTTGTGCTTGCCCTACTTGGCAGATGCAAAGATGGGCAAGCACGGATATCCCCAATCCCTCACCGACCTGCCATTTTGTAGAAAAAAAGGTGGCTTGGCCTTTTTCGTAAAGGCCCATTTGAGTAAATGGCAGGCACGAGGGGGGCATTTATTCAAAATGACAGGCATGTTTACCTGCCTCTCACTCTGGCCCAGAGAACAATGGTGGTGAGAAGGAGAAACAGTAGATCTCACTACCAACTTGCTCACGGGTTCTGCTACTTTCAAGCAAGCAACTGGTAGCAATGATGAGAAGGAGCATGAGGAGCAAGAGATGCTGATGATAGCGATGGAAGGGTTCATCTCTGTCCATGCCACTGGGTGCTCACTAAGCCACTGCCATTCACCCATGTTTGCCTGGCTCCCTGGATGAGCCACCATGTGGTCCATGGGCTGCCCAACCCATTGGTGAGCTGCCATTTTGTGTAAAATTGGCAGGTCAATTTTCCTATAAATGCAATGTATCATAAACGGTGGTCATAAAGGGGACATTTATGTAACATTACATTTATTGAAAAATCTGAGCAGCCATTTCCCCCCCACAAAATGGTAGCTTGCTAAGGGATCAGGGGCCACTGGGTTCTCATGGACCACAGGACAGTTTGTGAGTAGGGTCCAGTAAACAGGGTCTGGGAAGCTGAACACATGTGTGTGTGTCCTGCAAAATCCCTAGCGAGTGACAAAGGCGATTGGAAGGTGGACTCACTGAGATGGGGGGGTGGCATAGAGGATGTCTTTCCCAAGGTCCTTCAATAACCTGGAGCTGGCATTGCACAAGGTCAATATGGAGGGCAGTTCAACAGCCTTTTAAGGTGGCCACATCCTATTAAGGGATGGGTAAGAATTTTGTTACAGTTTGTTTTTGATCAGAATTTACCCAAAGTCACAAAATCCTTCATATTCAGAGTGGAAAGGATACGAGATTTAAAAAAAGCTTACGCCAGCTGTGCCCCTTCCTAGAGTTGGAAGACCTAAAGACGGTAGTACACATGCTGGTAACTTCGAGGCTTGACTTCTGCAATGCGCTGTACATAGGGCTACCTTTGTGCCTAGTCCGGAAACTTCAACTTGTTCAAAATAGGGCAGCCAGGTTGGTCACCGAGACACCTAGGGGTGACCACATTACACCAGTTTTAAAATCACTTCATTGGCTGCCAATCAGTTTCTGGGCGAAGTATAAAGTGTTGGTTATTACCTTTAAAGCCCTACATGGTTTGGGTTCAGGTTACCTGCGGGATTACCTTCTCCTGTATAATCCGCCCTGCACATTCAGGTCCTCTGGGAAGAACTTACTCAAATCAGCCAGAACTAGGCTGATGAGTGTTACCCAGAGGACCTTCTCTTCTGCTGCTCCCAGACTGTGGAATGGTCTGCCGGAGGAGATTAGACAAATTAGCAGTCTTCATGAATTTAAGAGAGTCATGAAGACTGCTCACTTCTGGCAGGCCTATCCAGTTGAATTTTAAGATGGTTTTAATGATGTATTGGTTTTTATTGGTTTTTAATATCTCAACTATTTTGTGGTTTTTGTGTTTTATATTTGTTGTTGTTCCCCGCCTCGATCCAGAGGGAGAGGTGGGTTATAAATCATCATCATCATCATCATCATCATCATCATCATCATCATCATCATCACAGATCCATCCATGCCTTGCTGCATTACTGGCCCTCTTTTTTCTGCAGTGCAGATCCCGTCCTGACCTCCCTGTGCTGCAGGAAGGGATTAAATAGTCAGCCTTCAGGGGGCTGAGTAGGAATTTTTGAGCCTAGGACTGGAGGGTCCTTTTTTCACCTGCTTCTTGCTATTTCCACACTTCGGCTGTTTTTGGTTTGTTGTTTGTTTTGGTCTGATTTGATGAATTGGCTTCTTCCTTGGTTGCATCTGGCAGGCAGGACAGGCACCCAAGCAGATGAGGTAGTTTACCCTGGTCAATGCTCTCAGACACCAGAGGATGAAAGGTGGCTAGGACAGCATAGATCTCATTGTTGACCAGTTTGAGGGCTTTTAGCAGGAGGCCATGTTAGGAGGACCCTGGAAGCTTTGCCCCAGTGAACACTGGCCAATGGGGTGGGATTGGCCAGTGTCAGGGTCCTCTCAGCTGCCTTCATGGTGGGCAGGGGCACTGAAAGATGTAGATATAGTTGACTTTGATCTGTTGCCTGGAGCCAGGGTGGAATTGCCCAGTAAGTGTAGCGCTGGGCTAGTGCTAGTCTGTACCCATCAGTCTTACATAGGGAATGGGTGCCCACATTTGGCCCTAGATTTCCCCCCTCCCATTACAAATCCTATTATATTCCTTAAATGGCATTGTAGCTCTTTAGCACAAGATACTTTGGTCTTGTGTCTTCCTCAGGTGGGGAGGGCGACAACAGATGAAGCTGAGCATTAATGCATCACTAGATTTAAGAAAAGAACAAGAAAGAATATAGAAATTGCTTCTGTGAATATGAAAGAATGTCTTCTTAGCTTATGCATAAAAACACCCGGTTGCCACCCCAGTGAATTTCATGACTAAAATAACATCTGCGTCTCTGGCATACTGTATTTGTGCTGTCAGTGATATAACTGTCTAGGAGGGACAACCCACATGCCTTTAATAAAGTGACTCTTTAAAAAGTCTATTGCAAAAAAGTATACTGACTTGCTGGAAACGAGCTGCAGTCATAAGAAACTATCCAAGCTTTCCAGCCGTTAATTTGATATATAAGTGGGCTTTCTTAATCCAAGAGAAGTACTCTCTTTGGGCAACCAAGCCTCCACACCAGGCTCCTGCCCATGGTATGGAATGTCTACTTTTTTCCATCAAGATCTTGTTGACGTCCTTTTTTGGAACACGATGCTCCCCTCTCCAAATTACAGGGGGCAGTTGTGTCTTCCTTGCTTCTGCAGGCTGGTGATTGAGATGCATTCAAACTGGGACAATGAGTTCCTTTGCGACAATCTCATCAATTGTGACAACTCCAAACTTTCTTTCTGCTGGGCTTTTTCCCCAGACTGTAAGAATTCTTTCCTCTGAAATGCTCTCACTCCGCTTTCCTTTTCCGACATGGAAAGTGAAGAGCATGGTTTCACTTGTTTTATAATGGGGACAGAATTATGGAAGCTTCACAGACGCGTGATCACACATGCATGATTTGATGGCTGCAACATCCTGGGGGCTGCAATAACATTTACGGTCGCCAACTTTTTTATTGACTCTGCTCCTGTGCCTTCAATGTGAACTGGATACTGAGACATTTATCAGGCAAAGTGATTTCTGTGATGTAGATAAGTGCAGAGACCTGGCAGAGGATGATGCTAGCTGCATCTTTGTATAAGTTACTGCTCTGGGTTTAGCTTCTTCTGATCAAAAGGCAAAATCAGAACAGCAACTCATGTGGAATCACAGGGAGCAGTTTCCTTTGTGGACCAGTTCTTCTGAATGGATTGTATGCAAATGTAAACTCCCCACCCCTGGAATGAAGATATGAGGTGTAAATTGGGGGAAAACACCACAACTTCATTAACTAACAAGAAACTGCAGTGAGCACCAAAATTACTTAACTTCATTGAGTTCTGCACTTGAAGAGACACCTGGAAGAAGTTCTCCACTGTCTCCCAATTTGAGTGAGACCAACCTGGCTCAATGTACCAAATTAACTATCTTTCTGATCCAATACTTCCATTGTCTGCTCACTTTAAAGGTGGGCAACCATTTTGCACCCGAAGGCCACATGGGATGATGGGGGTAGGGTTGGGGGGGCACATGCCTGTGGTGGCCGGGGCCAGGGCTGGTGTCCAGTTGCCCATTCACACTCAGAAACACACACAAACACGTTCATATTAATTGCACTAGCATCACACACGCACAGAGACAGACACACACCTAGGAGCACCATTTATACAGACAGCCTGGAATGCAGGGGAGGATAATTCCTGCATGCCATTCTCCCTATATGATGCTTTCCTCCTACCTGCCCACCAAATAGCTGAATGACAGGCTTGTGAGTCTGTCTCATTCAGTCTCACAAGCCTCACAAGTTTGGGGAGGCACCAAAATTCAGCAGTGGTGGTGGCAACTTGAGTGGTTATGTGGGCTGCACTGAAGGCCTATGAAGGTCACTCTCAGACTGTGGAATGGCCTGCCAGGAGAGACTCATCAACTTGAAAGTATCCCAGAATTTAAGAAAGCCGTAAAGACTGATCTCTTCCGGCAGGCCTACCCGGTTGAATTTTAAGGTGTCTTTTAATAATGTATTTGTTTTATATGCTTTTAATTAGTTATATATGCCTTTTATGGTGTTTTGTATTTGTTACTGTACCCCGCCTCGAGCCAGAGGGAAAGGTGGGTAAGAAATAATAATAATAATAATAATAATAATAATAATAATGATGATGATGATGATGATGATGATGATATCAACATATGGGCTAGAGCATCTAGGGACCATGGGAAGCTCCTTTATTGCAATATCTTGAATTGGCTGGCAATGAGAGGTAGGTTGAGACAGTGACCTTTGACCCCTCCCCCCAGGCGCCTCAGATTGTTCAACAGGATAGTCTATCTTACCTCCAACCATGCATGAAGTACCTGGCAGTTGTGAGCAGAGAAGGGTCAAGCAGTGTATACTGCACTCCTTGCAGAGCAATAGTATGGAGTAGGAGAAAAAAAGAGGTTCTCTAAGAGCCAAATGTGGAAACCAGCCCCCAAATATCCTACTCAGGCTGCCAATGGGTGACTGGCTAATCCCACGCTGCTGCACTGGGACAGATGTGCTGGATTCAAGAAGGTCAAAAAGTTAGTGGCTCCATCTCATAAAGGCACTTGTCCTTCTCCCCTTCACCATCTTGAGTGCTGCTACTGAGTGAACTGGGAGGGATTTGACCTGGGAAAAGTAGTTCTCTCAAGGGTTACTGCAGATGCCAGTGGTCTTTGGGAAAACTTCGTTTCCCAGATCTATTTGTGGCTGCTTGCAAATAGGAGAGAGGAAGAAATCTTCCTCCATTCTGCTTGCTACTTTTGGAACAGCAGGAACTTATGCAGACAGATGGGGGGAGCTACCCTGGGCTGAGAAGTGGTTGTGAGCTTTGTGGGTGGAACAGTAGGGGTGACCCCCCCCCCCCAAGCTTTCACAGGAAACACTTGGTCACCCTGGCTTTTTAAATTCCTACTTGAGGATGAACTGAAAAAGCAATGTTTTCCCTGGCAAGCTGGTGGAAGCCTGTCTCTCAACTATGCTTCTGCTATTGGAAGTTTGGGAAATGTTGTGCTAGTTTCAGAGGGCCAAAGTAGACTTTTTTTTTTTTTAAGTATGTAACATAAGTATCTCTCCCCTTTAAATAATTATGCCTCCTCTGCCTGATTTTTATTGGAAAGGCAGTGGATGGGGATATGAAACTTATTTCTTCACTTCCCTGACTTGATCGGGGAATGGAAATTACTCTCCACCCCCCTGTACATTTAGAAGCTTTAGGTGGAACAGTTGCCATTGGTGCTAATGGCAACTATTTCCCTTAGACTTATAGCTGTGTGCGTGTTGTGTGTGGTGGTAGGGATTTCCATTCTGAAGCTTTAGGTGGAACAGTTGCCATTGGTGCTAATGGCAACTATTTCCCTTAGACTTATAGCTGTGTGCGTGTTGTGTGTGGTGGTAGGGATTTCCATTCTGAGTGGTGTAAGGGGAAGAAGTACAATGTCTTACCCCATGCACTGCCTTCCCAATAGGAATTCTCCTTCCTGCACCTGTAAGTAAGGAAAATATAAGATACAAAGTGGCATACTACCTATTAACACACAAACAACAGGGTGCTAACCTTAACCAAAATCCTCAAAACAAACCAAAAAAAGAAAGTTAAGGGGAAAATATGTAATAAATTTTAATACTTAATGAAATAATATATTTATCACCAAAGAAAACTAATAGAAATACATATGTATAATAACAAAGTAAAAACAAGGCTCTTATGATTCTGGCCAAACGCGTTTCGACAATAATGTCTTCTTCAGTGGCCCAATCACTGAAAATAAACAACAAAGATAATAAGACATTTAGTAGTGCCCCAGATGGAGGAATTTTTTTGTCTTTTCAATATATAAGGTTTTTTTAAAAAAATAAACAACCCACCTAAATGGTTTGAGTAACAGGCAAAGGTTTTTTCCAGCGGGGCTGATTTATATATATCCCCAATAATGGGATTGTGTCACTCCCCACATTTGGTGTATATGATGCACCCTGGAAGAAATATATACAAAAAATAATAATTAAATGCCCAATTAAACTTTAACTCCACAGGGATGTACATCCAATTCCACCAAAAATAAGACAAAAGATACTCACAAATGAAATTCACAGGCTTTGCTGTTTGCAAATGGTATGCTACTGCCCAGATAAACCCTTAACAGCCAGGCTTTCATTATATACCCATTTGGTAGGCTCATTATATATAACAGCTGTGTTGACAGCTTTTAGAAAAAGATAGGAGTAACTCCCTCCATCTGTAGCAGGCACACTGATAATAAACAAACACGATGAGAAATCAATCTCAGCTGAAAGCTGTCAAGTCAAACAAGTTGTAGTTTACAGAATACATGACCAATTGCAATCCTCATTGAGTCCATTTGGCATAACTGTTCTGAGTGTGAAAATCCAAAAGAGTTCTTGTTTTTTCAGTCTTTTTTCCAGTTGTTGTCCAGAACCAGTCTGTCTTTCCAAAGTCCAGAACTTCAAATCCTTGTCAGAGTGTCCCATTTCAGTAAAATGTTTCACCAAAGGTGCCTGCAATCTTTTGTTCCTGATGCAGCTTTTGTGCTCGCAGATTCTTACTCTTACTTTTCTAGTGGTCATACCAACATAGAAAAGATTGCAAGGACATTGAATAGCATACACAACCCCCCTGGACTCACAATTAAAAAAATCCTTTAAGATATACATTTTGTTGTCTTGTGGGTTTGTGAATTCCTTAACCCTCATGCAATTATCACAGACACTGCAATGATGGCATGGGTAATTGCCCTTGGTTTTCTGGTATGTACTTAAACCCCCAATGCTTTCCCTGTTTCTGAAAGTACTGTGCACTAATAGATCTTTTAAATTTCTGGCACGTTTATAAACAAACAATGGTTTTCTATTACACCCTGGTACACCCTCCAACAGGTTCCAGTGCTTAAGTACAGCATTTTGTATATACTCATTATGTCCATTGTAAGTTAAAGGTACCAGCATTCTAGATTCATGTTTCTCTTTATTTTTATTTGTAAATAAATTCTTCCGTTCCATATTTCTCACTTTAAACATAGCCTGCCTTAATTTTCTTTTTGGGTACCCACGTTTCTGGAGTTGTCTCATCAGTATTTTGGCCTGCTTGTCATAGCCAGATAAAGTACTACAGTTCCTACGGAGTCTTATAAACTGAGAGTATGGTAGGTTCCTCCTGATGTGTGCAGGATGGAAGCTGTCGTATTTCAAATATGAATTGGCATCTGTAGCCTTTCTGTAGGTATCAGTATATATTGAGGTACCACTTTTAATTACCACTACGTCCAGAAAATTAATTCTGGAGGTGTCATGGTTAAATTCAAATTTTATGGTGTCATGTACACTGTTCAAATGAGCTTTAAATTCCATTAGTTCGTTTACAGACGTAGTGGTAATTCTAAAAGCTGTCAACACAGCTGTTATATATAATGAGCCTACCAAATGGGTATATAATGAAAGCCTGGCTGTTAAGGGTTTATCTGGGCAGTAGCATACCATTTGCAAACAGCAAAGCCTGTGAATTTCATTTGTGAGTATCTTTTGTCTTATTTTTGGTGGAATTGGATGTACATCCCTGTGGAGTTAAAGTTTAATTGGGCATTTAATTATTATTTTTTGTATATATTTCTTCCAGGGTGCATCATATACACCAAATGTGGGGAGTGACACAATCCCATTATTGGGGATATATATAAATCAGCCCCGCTGGAAAAAACCTTTGCCTGTTACTCAAACCATTTAGGTGGGTTGTTTATTTTTTTTTTAAAAACCTTATATATTGAAAAGACAAAAAAAATCCTCCATCTGGGGCACTACTAAATGTCTTATTATCTTTGTTGTTTATTTTCAGTGATTGGGCCACTGAAGAAGACATTATTGTCGAAACGCGTTTGGCCAGAATCATAAGAGCCTTGTTTTTACTTTGTTATTATACATATGTATTTCTATTAGTTTTCTTTGGTGATAAATATACTACCTATTAAGCCAGGAGTCTTGAATCTCTTTCAACATGAGAGCTACATTTAATTATGGAGAAACTTTCAGGGCCACATTCCACTGCTAGAATGGAAGACTCCTTTGCAAAGCTGAGAAACCAGCTGATTGGAGGTTGGGGAAAAGGGGGCGGGGCCCAGGGGCAGTGGGTGGGGTCATCTGGGGAGTTCTAACAGGCTGGATTGGGATGCCAGGAAGGCCAGATTTGGCCCACTGGCCTGAGGTCCGATACCTGTGTGTTAAGCTAACATCTGGCTTGGCACTAGATGATGATTCTCTCTGGCCCTTTCCACACCATAGTGTTGGAGAGGGTGGGGAGAGGGCGATCCCAGAAGTAGCTACTTCTGGGATTGGAGTGCTCAACCCACATCAGAAATGCGATGGCTCGGGCTTCTCCCGGGCCGTCACAACTATCTCCCGCCATTTTGTTTTGTTTTGTGAACATAGAAGAGTGCATGGGTGCTCATGCGCAAAATATGAGTCCTTTAAAACACACACACACACACACACACACACACACACACACACACAAACCCATGCTCCCCCTCCCTCCCCTCCCAGGGGTGCCGAAACTGCTGCCACCCCCTCTCCTGATGGCCTTGGAGTTGCGCGGTGCAGCTCCGTGGCCATCAGTGCTGCCATGCTTACTCGCGAGTAAGCGCAGTTACACCGAGGCAGGCGGCCACAATCTTCCGCGGTCCCGGGAACTTTCCGGAACTGTGGAAGTATCGAGATTTTTCTGGTTCCTGAGAACCAGGAAAAATCCCATGCCCGCCCTCCCGCCCCTTGTACTCCCTGTGCATCATGCGGCCGCACAGGGAGCAGTCGGGGTCCATCCCAGGCAAACTGCCTGGTGTGGAAAGTGCCCCTGTCCAAAATCTGCCTCCGCGTTCCTCCCGCTCCTTGTTTTGAAGACCTCGTTTCACCAACAGATAAGTGCACAGTAGAAAGACTTCTCATTTCCTCCAGGGCAGGAGGCAGGCAGGCATTTGAGTCGTGATATATTAGCGTTTGATTCTCTGGATAAGTGTAGATTTCTAACTGCTGAGAAGAAGACATGAATGCAGCTGCACCCATCCACTTGTGACTTTAATACCACATTCTTGTTTTTAATCGCCTTTCGTGGCTACCTCCTACAGAATTTCAAAAGGATACTGAGACAAATAAATGTCTAGAGCAGACAATTATAGGGGTGTGCGTGTGTGCATGTGTGTCTATTTTATTTTTAAAATAGAAATCTATAACCAGAGAACGGAGGAGAGGAAATAGATTGCTTGACAGGATGACGACCCCCCCCCCCCCCCATCTTCAGAAGGTTACTTAAGCTGCAGTCCTATACCTGCTTACCTGGGAGTAGGGATGTTCGAGGAATCCAGTTGTGGGGTGGAGTGTGAGGAGCTTTCATTGGCTTGGTCCCTCAGAATCTGGCTTGAATCTGTTAGCTGGCCTGAATCAGTATGCAGCGAATCAGCCAGCTAGCAGATTGTGTGTGTGTGTTTGTGTGTGTATATATATATATATATATATATGCAATTCACAGCTGCAATTTCCACAAATGTCTATTTCCACATTTTATTTTTTAAAAATGAAAAAAATATCCTGAATTTCAGGGAAAGCCTGTGGCTTGAGTGCCATGGAACTCTGGTGTGCCTAAAAAGGGCTAGATTTCCTAGTGACAGACACCCCTACCTGGGAGCAAGTCTCATTGAACTGAATATGACCTAAGATTACATTATTACCTTATAAATAACTTCCAGAGTGTGTAGCCATGTTAATCTGTTACAGCAAAACCATTCTTATGGCAACTGAAGAACAGAGGTGTGGATATCTTGGGAGTTTCCTACAAAGGTTGTTATATTAAATCTTAACATTTGTCTTAACATTTCACTGGGGGGTGGAATTGCTGGCAATTTTGGTTCAAGGCTCTTTTCTTTTTTTCTTTTTTTCTTTTCTGTCTTTCTGTCTTTTTTTAAAAAAACAGTTAATAGGTCAAATTGAAAAAGGGTATACTAAAAAAAAAAACCAAGTGTGAGGCCTCAATTTAAATACTGAATTAAATCAAAGGTTGCATCTTTCCTCCCCCTTCTTAAAATATGCTCAAGGTAGGTATAGGTGAGAAATTTATTATGTTGTTTTGTTTAGTTTTTAATGGATTTGGCCAATTTCATAGATTGGTTGACCATATGGAAAGGAGGACAGGGCTCCTGTATCTTTAACAGTTGCATAGAAAAGGGAATTTCAACAGGTGTCCTTTGTATATATGCACAACCTCGTGAAATTCCCGCTTCAACACAACAGTTAAAGCTGCAGGAGCCCTGCCCTCTTTGTATCTGGTCATTCTAGCTAAAGAGGGCAGGGCCCTTGCAGCTTTAACTGTTGTGACGAAGAGGGAATTTCACCAGGTGCTGCATGCATATAAATGACACCTGCTGAAATTCCCTTTTCAGTGCAACTTTTAAAGATACAGGAGCCTATTCATAGTGCAATATCCTGCTTGGTATAGATGAGGCCTGAGTACAGTTCTGGTCACCACACATCAAGGAGGATGGCATAGAGGTGGGAAACGGTGCAACCAAATTGGCTGGAGGAACTCTCCTATGAGGAAAGTCTACAATGTATGTGGCCTTTCAGTTAGAAAAAGGTATGCAAAGCATGACATGTTAAAGACGTATAAGATGATGCAAAGTGTAGAGAAACTGGATAGCGAGGAGTTTTTTCTTCCATACTAGAACCCCATTTCACCCCATGAAGCTGAATGTTGGGAGATTCAAGCAAGAACAAAGGAAGTACTTCTCCACAAAGCACATGGTTCACCTATGTAATTTGCCACCACATGATGTGGGTGGTTTTAAATGAGCATTATGAGCAGCAGTATGTTGGACCGGGATTTGGGAGATCCGGGTTCTAGTCCCCACTCAGCCATGAAGCTCACTGGGCGACTTTGGGCCAGTCACTGACTCTCAGCCTACCCTACCTCACAGGGTTGTTGCAAGGATAAAATGGAGAGCAGGAGGACCATGTAAGCTGCTTTGGATTCCTTACAAGAGGAAAAAAGATGACATATAAATATAATAATAAACATGAAAGTAAGGCTATTAATGGCTATTCAGCACAAGAGCAAAGCACTGAAAGTCATGCAAACGTAGCAGAGAAAACATTCTCAAAGTATCTGTTTTGGAAATGTTATTCCTTCTTCAAGGGCTTATGCATGCAAACAAAATCTGTAATGTATATCATTATTATTATTTAAGCATACAGTTAAAATATGAGAAGTTATAAAAAGTTACATCAACACAAATGCCTGCATATTTCATATCATTGATGAAGAATGACGATTATACCTTAAATTCACACTCTTCAGGAAGTATCCACATATTTCTATAGACAAACTAAACCAAATAGCCCTATGACCTGCCGGGAGAGATCCATGAACTTACCAGTCTTCAGGAATTTAAACGAGCTATAAAGACTGAGCTCTTCCGGCAGGCCTACTCAGATGAATTTTAAGTGTTTTATTGGCGTTTTATTGGTATTTTAATGATATATTGGTTTTATGTAATTTTAATCAGTTTTGTGTGTTTTATGATGATGTTGTTCCCCGCCTCGATCCGGAGGGAGAGGCGGGTAATAAATAAATATTATTATTATTATTATTATTATTATTATTATGGCTTCCTAATAGTCAAACTGTTCACAAACATATCTACTTATATCAGCTTTCTGGCTCTTATGCCAAATGTCAAGCTGCTATGGTCATGTTCTGCTTCTGGAGTTCTAACAAACATCTAGCTATATCCACCATGGGAACAGAATGTGAGGCTAGATGGGTTTGTGGTCTGATCCAGCACATCTCCTCTTAATATTCATGTGCCATGTCTCTTACAGGTGTCAAACTTAACATTCTGAATTTAGGGATTTCTGTTTTGTTTTCCTAATGAGAAATGTTGGCATTTATTCCCAAGGAAAAGGGCTGTGCAGGAGAGAAAGATCTGTGTTGGATGCTACAATGTTTATCTCTCCTCTCAGCAGTTATTTTTGAGGAACCCCTCAAAGGGAAGAGAGTATGCTACAGCTGGCCATCAGGAGATACCGCACATTTGCAAATGAAAGCCTTCTTATCTTGCGAGGAAGGAGACTTGGCTTTTGAAACTTCTGCTACCCTCTGAAAAGCCTGGCTTCGAACAACACCTTATTATTTCTTTCAAATTTCCCACCCCAACCCCAATACATTTTAAAACCATAACATTTTATATATCCTTCCTTTCCTTGGATTTCGTTTTTATTTGTTTGTTAAAGACAAAGAAAAGACAGAAGCGACTCATTTTCCTTGCATTTGGGGAAAACAAACACCCGGTATTGCAAAATTTCTTTCACCCCCTTAATTTCTTCCCGGATGAAATGAACATTATATAAGAACCATTAGAGAACATGTCTAGAAGGACCCATAAATGTAATGAATTCAGGGACTTCCAACATTTTTTCCCTCCCAAAACATTCTCTTTGATTTTTCATTTATGTGTCTCACCATTTTCCACATTCAATTAAAACTGATGACTTCAGTTTTAGTACTAGTAGTATGAGGACTCAATGACATCACACATGTCATAGTTTAGAACTGAGATGTTCTTGCTGTGTCTGCTGGTAAGCCAATTTGGACTCTATAGTGGGATCTTTGTCCACCTTTTGATGTGAACTTACCTAATTTTGCACTTTAAAACAAATTTGCAAATAAAAACTCAGTTATACTTCAAAATTTGCATTTCTCTGAATTTTGCAATAGAATCAAATAATGCACCCCAATATAGAATTTTTGTGGAAAAGTGCACACAAAAATGAATATATTCATGAAAATAATATTAAAAATGCATTTAGAAATTGCTTGCAAACATGTGTATATCGGACAAAATTATAATGTGAACTTAATTTTGTATTTCCTTACAAATACGCAAAATAGAACTCAGTTATCCTTCAGACTTTTGCACTTCTCTGAATTTTGCAATGGAGTTATTTTCATGTGTGCAAAATTCATGAAAAGAATGTTCAAAAACCCCTTTCATTTGAAAAAAAATGCTTGCAAAAATGCATTCATTTGACAACATTGCATACAAAAATGCTTGTATTAAGAGAAAGGTGCACACAAATACACACACATTTTCATACAAATTAAAAACAAAATAAAATAAAATAAAAACAACATAGCCTCAATGTTCAAGGTGAACCGAAATGAAGTAAAAATGAAGTAAAAGTGAAATTAACAGATTCGTCCATTCCTAAATAGTGGAGAGAAAACAGGCACAGTATTGCTCTTCCAGGTCCTCTCCTTAACAGCAGACAAAAACATGGAGAGGCTGTTGCCCAAGAAAAGATGCATTTGGGGGGTGATTTTCAGGGGCAATTTGGGGGAGGGCCAGAACATCCCGGCAGCTGCAGAGCTCCTCCCAGGAGCCACCACGTAGAGACCACCATTTTGTTATTCCAGCAATCCCTTCCCCCCCTTACAAACTTGGAATTACACTACAGGATTATGCGCCATTAGTTTGAAGGGAATTGTGGGAAAAAAGAAATGGTGGCTGCCAGCCAGAGGCCATTGGGTGAAATGCTGTGAAACAGGGAGCAGCAACGTAAGGTTGGCCCTTGTCTCGCTCCTCATCTTTCCCAAATCTCAGTTGGAAACTCTAATGAGGAAACTTTTAGCCCACCCTGGATTTCAGCCTTGGGTGCTGCATCTTTTCCTGGAAAGCAGCTAAACTTGGGCCTTGCTTGTCCTGCTCCATCGTTTTCTCCAGGTGCCTTTGCCTCTTTGATGACCATCCCTTGCCTGTGATGAAGCGGCCTCCTATGGTCCCCAAATCTTCTGCCACCAGCTTGTGAGGCTTTAAGGCAGGGTGGATCACCTTTTCAGCCTTGAGGGCAAGATGTGATACTGGACCAGGGGTTAGGGGCTGCATGTGCATCCACATCCACACTCACCAACAATCCTATAGAGATTGTTTTTCCTTCATTGCTAGCAGTGGGGGAGTGGTTATCTGTATCAGGATTTCCAGTGGAGGGAGTGATCTATACGAAGTAGAAGAAGAAGAAGAAGAAGAAGAAGAAGAAGAAGAAGAAGAAGAAGAAAAGATCTCCTGGCCTCCCAGACCCCACTTGCCAAGCTGCATTGTGCTCATGGACACACCTTTTACAGTCACCATTTACACAACATGACCTTTCCGGAACCCCACAAGAGGCCATTGTTGTGCAACAATGTGTCATGACTAGCTCTGTTCCCCCTAGGCTGGGGGAAGGAGTTTCAGGTGATCAGTCAGAATCAGATTCTGAAGCAGAAGAGACAGCACCAGAAACATACCAGCCTATATGGGGAATGGGAGAGGTGACTCTCACGGGCTCTTCACAGCAAAGAATCTTACCTCTGAAAGTGTGAATAACAATCAGGCTCTCGGAAATCAGTATTATTCTGAGGAGGAAGGCACTGAAAGGCTAGCTGATCCTAGAGTATGCTGCAGATTAAAATGGGCGGAGCTAAAGGAAAGTGAGAGAAGGTCGGCCCAGCTAGCTTCTCGCAAAAGGCTTCTTCAGAACCAGTCTCCATGAAATTAAAGCATACTGGGAGAAGGCTTTCCATTCTTCTTGAAATGACAATTGTCTTGCTTAGTTCACACAGTTTTTCCCAGAGGAAAGTTCCTAGAGGTTAAACTCTCTTCAGGTGGGAAGAAATGTCTATTGCCGGAAACGCCCTTCCCCCACTTCCTGGCACTAGCCACGGGGAGGTAATTGCAGGCGGGGGGAGTAGAGACATGCTCTCTCCCCATTGGGGCATTTTTGGCACCACTGAGCTGGGAGTTGGATGGCTGCACGTATTTAAGGCAGCTGCGCCCAGCCTTCCAGACTCTTTGAAGCGCGCCTCCCTCCCTTCCTCCCTGTATGCAGTGTGGGTTTAACTGGTTGCCCTATTGAAGGCTGAGTAGGAATTTTTGGCACATAGTCTGATTGGCCTGGGCTATGTGTCCTTTCGCCTACTTCACACTGTAAGTGGGGAGAGAGCGTCTTAGGAATTATAATATCCTGATCTTGGTTAATTTGGTCACATTCGGCTTAGGCTGTTAGGGCAGGCATGCTTAGAGGAAAGGGATGGTGATCATTTTGCGGCACTGTTGTTTGGTGACAGGTGATACCTGAGGCCTTCCGCTGGGAGTCATGCAGCCCCAGTGGGGGGATAAGGCCACCTGTTAGGCCAACTCTTGTTACTCCAACCGGGGTTATGAGGCCCGGGGGGTGAGTGGCATGGGTCGGTCTACCCTCCCCAAATGGGGTATGGCCTGGGTGTGGCGATCATCTGATGCCACTCGCCAGACGTAGAATGCTTCACCTGATATCAAACGCCTAGCTAGTTGCTGGCGTAGTTTAGGGCCCGCCCAGTTCCCCTTTGCAGGTCTTCAATAAATGTGGCCCGACTTTGATACCAAATACAGTTGTCTCGTCTTGTTATTTCCCCCTTCCACATGCAATAAAGCTTTGTGGATAATGTGGCGGACCTCTTTATTGTCTCCCAATAAGGTGGGAAGTTTTGGGAAGCATGACAGCATGGTGGCTTGTTAGGAGGGTTCTGGGAGGCCGGGCATGGGGGAGTCTGTTGGATTCCACCCCCTCGGCAGACTGTCATGATATTCCTAGAAAAGTCACACTCTAATAGAAAAGGAAAAAAGATTGGGCAGGGAAGAGGAAAGCAAGCATAGGGGTTGCCTACATTTTCACTGACCAGTGTGATTAGGCCACTGTTGTCCCCATGATAGTCTTCCTGGGCATCACGGCTTGAAGCTTCCCAGTGGTCCTTGGTCTCCTGGCTTGTGGATGAAACTCTGTGTTTCTCAGGATATACAGCTCTGCCCTCACAGCTTGACGAAAAGAGCAGAGAACAGGATGACAAATGCAATTCCTTCATTAGCTAGCCTTTCTTTATACAAGTTCAGTGTTCAAAGGCACTTCAGTACAAGAACGCCCACACACAAAAACATGAAGTGACTCAAGTGGTCAGCTACATCCAAGATGTATATATTTCTTTAGACAATCAAAGCTCCCATGAGATAATTTTGCTTTTTCTGAAAGGTTGACGTGTTTTGAAGGAGGCAGAGTTATGGATTTAGTACCAGCAAAATCGAGGCAGTATGCTTTCATATCACATCAGCTTGGAGCAGTTTGGTGGATGGATAATTGAGCATCCTCTGTTTTGGTTAGCATTTCTAAAGCACCATCTACTCCCACGTCCACCAGCCCATCAATACAAATAATCTCCAGGGGCTCTTCTGCATGCACGACCTCTACCTTCTGAGTCAGGTGGATGGTTAGTGGAGAAATGGTCTTTAACATGGTGGTGCCCAAATTCTGAACGTTATCACCAGATATGTTCCCTGGCGCCATGCCTGCCATCCTTTAGGTACCAGGCAAAACCTGTCACATTCTTTCAATCCTTTTGTGGCACAGATATCATTTTATTGGTTTTTCACTTCTGCTTTCATCTGGTTTAATTTGTTGCATTGATCCTTGTGCCTCTATAGTTGTGTTGTTGTTTGAAATTGCATGTTATTGCATTTTATTTGTTAATATTGATTGTTCATGAGCCATGTTTGTTTGCATCAAAAGATGGGGAATAAATACTACAAACAAATAAAAATAACAGAAGTGTTCATAGGCAGAGGTGGAATGAGGACAGTCGAGTGGAATGTCGAGATGGGATCTAGATCCAGATCCAGGGTAGGGTTGTGTAAATCAGCAAAACCTGAACTCACCAAAGTCCCTCAAATTCCATTTTGAAGCTTGTTCCTACTCAAGTCTGTATCAGATTTCATTTTCCTTTTTGCATGAGAATCCATCCATATTTCCATGCACATCTTTCCAAATGTATGTAAGCATCAACTGTGCACATCTTTGAAAGTTTGCATGAAAAGTTGTACATATGTTTGTGTGCAATTTTGCATAATATATACCTCTTTTTTTTTTGCAAGGGCTTTTCCTACTGTGATGGATTTATGTACATTCTTTCCCCTACTATACTATTTTTTTTGGATGTATTTTGTGATTGGAAAACTCCATTGCAAAATTCAGAGAAGCATAGATTTTGAGGGATGACATGGTGCAAACTGAACCAATAGGTGCTAACTGAACTGGAGTTGACTATGCCTGTGGCCTTTAGGCCAGATGTGGGCAGCCTGTGGCCCTCCAGATGTTTTGGCTAACTCTCATCTGCTCCTGCCAGTATAGCCAATGATGAGGTATGGTGGGAGTTGTAGTCCAAAACATCTGGAATGCCACAAGTTACTGTTTTGAGCATGATTTCCACTCACTTTACTGCCTACACTCTAGATAAGATATCCTGACCAGGACATCTGCAAAAACAGTCAGCCCTTCCGGTAGAGAAGGAGCTCTGCTTTTCCCGGAGGCTAAGGCACAACTTGAATCCTGCTTTTAACAAATTACTGTTAAAAGTGAGCAAAGCTTGGCATACAGTTACATCTTCATCTGCATCGGGATCATTGTGTGCTGAGCAATTCAGGTAACATTGAGTCAAGTATTACAGTATTACAGAGCGGTTTGAAAAATAAAGATGATACAAAAAGTGAGGAAGAAACAGAAAGTGCTCAGGGTGGTGGTTGATAGGAAACCTCAGAGTATGAGAGAGCTTCTGCATAATTCTTGCCCACTGGGCTGTTTGAGTCATAATTAATAGCAGCCTTTTGGAGTCAACTACATATACATACCAATGTGGAAAATCGATTCCAAATGTGCCTAGTGTCTAGGTTAGCAAGCATCCAACGCAAGCTTAGAGTCACTGTAACCTTTATGTTTGGAATGGACCATAACCATTCCAGATCAGTGATGCAGTGGAGACAGAACTCACAGGGTTGAAGCACCACAGCATTATGATCAGTAGGGTAAAGCCACCCTCTTCAGGTTTCTCGGTTCCTTCTTAGCCATATTCCTCATTACGGATGTACACAAATTTCATGTGTGCTCGTGCAACACCTGAACAAATCTGTGAACACATAATGGAGCAGGAGAAAGTCTCCTCTGGAAAAGTTTGCGATCTGTCAAGCATGCCGTCATGCTCAAATTTCCCACTTTAGTCTATATGGGGAAGTTGTGCAACTTTGGGAAATGCACACATGTTTACACAATCTGCTGTTGATCCCTTTTGATTTGTGCGATTTTCCTGTTTGTGCAGATCAGACAGAGATCAGAAATAACTGCGGTAAATGGATTGAGAAGACCATGAAGCTGATGCTCGGATAAACTGAGCAAGCATGAACATCTCTTGTTCAACCATCTGTAACTTCCACTGTACCTGAGGGAAAGTGGTTTCTCCAAGCAACAATATATTATTGTGAGCTATCCCTGCTGTAAGGCAGAATATTTTGGGGTGGCTGGTCTTGAATGGGTAATGAAGACCCATTAGATCTATAAAAGACATGTCTAAAATATAACACTCATGCACGGATGGATCAACACAGCTGTCTGTATTTTTGGCCTCTCCTTGGGGCTGTGTCTAAGGGGACACTTATTATGAGTGTGTGCACTTCAAAATTTACCACAATACCTCTGTCCCAGATTTGCGGTATTCACCCATAGCAAAGAATGTGGGGTAGCTTCTGATAAGGAAGGCACATCATGGGATATTGATGTAGTTCATCATCAACATCTGGCATAGGGTTTTCCTGCCAGGGGTGACTGAAGATGGATAGGCATTGCATACTCTGTAGCAGCTCCAATTGCACTTTTCTGTATCGTCACGATACCCGGCTTTTCCCAAATAGGATTCCATCTCCAACTGGGTCATCAGCTGCTCACCTTCCTTGCAGCAGATGTTTATCTTGAGGTTATGTGTTCTGCTGCTCCTCTGAAGATGGAAACTTTTTTTTTCCTATTCTGAACTCCAAGGAGTGCACCCATGGGAAATACTCTCCACAAAACTGTTGCCTGTCAGTACATGAATGGCAGAAAATTAAATCTGTGGGACACCAACGTGTCACAGGCCAACTGGCAAATCAGAGAAACATTGGGAAGGAAAGAATAAATCAGTGAGAGAAAGGGGAGGTGAGGAGGGGGGATTTTCAAGTACATAACACATAACCTTCTATCCTCGGCGTGGCATTTGAGTTCTTCATGAATATGTCCTCCAGACAGGATTGCTCATCATTTTAGAGCTAGAAAAGGTGCACGAATGGGCAATCTGAATGATCAAGTGGCTGGAGTATGTCCCCTATGAGAAAAGGTGACAACATTTGGGGCTTTTTAACTTAGAAAACAGGCAAGGAAGGGGGGATCTAATTGAGGTGTATAAAATCATGTATTGTGTGGAGAAAGCGAATAAGGATCTCTCTCTCTCTCTCTCTCTCTCTCTCTCTCTCTCTCTCATAATACTAGAAAGTGGGGTCACCCAACAAAGCTGAATACAGGGATATTCAGGAAAAATAAAAGGGCACACAATGCATAGTTCAACTAGGGAATTCACTACCACAAGCTGTACTGTGAGCCATCAAGTTAGATGGCTTCATAAGGGGAGTAGACAAATTCATGGAGGAGAAGGCTATCAGTGGCTACTATTCACAGTGGCTATATATTAACTCCAGTTCAGAGGCACTAAGTGTCTCAATATCAGTTACTGGGGAACAGGAATAGGAGGGTGCTATTTCACTCATACCCTGTTGTGAGCTTCCCATAGGCATCTGGTTAGCATCTGGTTAGCATCTGGTTGGCCTTTGGTCTCATCCAGCAGAGGTCTTCTTATGTTCTTATCATTCATGGCAACCATGGAGCATGGTGGGAGTTTCTGGTTCTAGCCCTTGATCACATATTACAATATCTAACTCCATTGGGGAAGAGTGGGGAACCTCTATTAGATTGACAAAACTGATTTCAAATGCTTGCTCAGCCATGAAGCTCAATGGCTGATCTTGTGGCAGTGACCCCCCCCCCCCTTCTCTCAGGGCCAAACTAGATGTGATGCTCCAATTGCTCACTTGCTGCTGCTGTAATAATAATAATAATAATAATAATAATAATAATAATAATAGGTGGGGTGGAATGTTCATCGGAATGATAGCATGTGAGGAAGGGTGGTAAAATTTTCCGCTCCTGCTTCTGGCCTGAAGAAAATCACACAGACGCATGCACATCATCCAGTTCTTATTGGGATCACATCTAGTTTGGTCCTACACCTAACCTACGTCACAGGGCTGTTGCAAAGATAAATGAGAGGATGACCCTGTATAACACCCTGAGCTCCATTCTGAGGCACATACGGATTTCCAAATTGGACAAAACTTTGGAGGAATTCTGTATGTAGCAAAAAATGAAGCAAATGAAGGAGCCCCTTCCTCCACCTTCCCTGGGGCTACTGAGAGAAGGCAGAAGAGAGGAAGTCCAGGACAGGGACATAATACATCAACCCCTTAAGGGCTTCAATCCACCTGAGATAACTACATTCCGGAATTTGTTTGGTATTGGGTTTACGTGTATCGGTGGGTGTGGATGTGGGTTTTTGTTTGTTTCAGTATTTAAAAAAATGAAAAATAAAACACCTTAGGTGCATTGGCCGAAGGATGGTATAGAAATTAGGGGTGTGCACGGACCCCCCGGATCAGATCGGGACCTGGATTGGGATCTCCAAGATTGTCCTGGATCATTGAGGACAAAATCGGAGGTCCCTCAGATCAGATCGGACCCAATCCCGATCCCAATCCAAAAATCGGACATCCGATTTTTGGATCGGCCGCCATTTTTGTTTTCCCCATAGACTTGAATTGGGGGAAAGAAAGCTTTCCCCCAATGCAAGTCTATGGGGAAAAATGGCGGTATGTGAGTGAGGGGGGGCTAACTCCCTCCTCCCCTCTCATGGTTCTTACCTCCCGGGGCTGTCTGCTGTGGATGGCCCCGGCAGGTAAGCCCCCTCCCCCGCGCTCCTTACCACCCGGGGCCATCCGCTTCCATCCTCTGGCACCCACGGGCGCCAACGGATGGACACGGATGGCCCCGGGGGGTTAAGCCCCCTCCCCCTCCCCCTGTTTACCTGCCGGGGCCGACCACTCCCCTCTGCCACTGGCCGCTACTGCGAGCAGGCTTCGCAGCCTGTCCGTAGGTAGTGCACCAGGTGATGACATCACCTGGCGCACTACCTAGGGGCAGGCTGCGAAGCCTGCTCGCAGTAGCGGCCAGCAGCGGAGGGGAGCAGACATCCCCGGAAGGTAAGTGGCCCCCCTCCCTCCCTCCTCTCCCCCACGATCCTCACCTGGCCTGGCTGTCTGCTTCCATTAGCGGGCGCCCGCTGGCGCCCGCCGATGGAAGCGGACAGCCCCGCCAGGGAAGCCCTCCCTGTTGTCTGCTTCCTTCCCCCTCCCCCCCGCTTACCTTCCGGGGACGTCCGCTCCCCTCCGCCGCTGGCTGCTACTGCGAGCAGGCTTCACGGCCTGCTCCTGAGTAGCACGGCGGGTGATGACATCACCTGGCATGCTACCTAGGGGCAGGCTGCGAAGCCTGCTTGCAGTAGCGGCCAGCGGTGGAGGGGAGCGGACGTCCCCGGAAGGTAAGCCCCCTGCCCCCGTTGTCCGCTTCCATTGGCGGGCACCTACTGGCATCCGCCGATGGAAGCGGACAGCCCCATCAGGGAAGTCCCCCCCCCACTGTCCGCTTCCATCGGTGGGCGCCTGCTGGCGCCCGCCAATGGAAGCGGTGGTGGGCGTCAGTGGGCGCCTGCCGATCCTCCGATCCATTCCGATCTGGATCAGGTCCTTTCCAGATCAGTTCAGATTGGATCGAACGATCCAGCAGGGGGGATCGGAAATTGGATAATTGTATCCGATTTCCCCTGGATCGGATCCGGATTGTGGATCGAACCCGATCCAGTGCACACCCCTAATAGAAATGCATTAAATAAATAAATATAGTTTCAGTAAGACCAGTAACATTGAATGGGGGCTGGAGAGGAAGGGAAATTCACAAGCTCTTAGGTAGACCCTGAGTTTTGCTTAAAGTGAAATGTGGAGGAATTTAGAAGTCCTGCCTTGGCAGAACATCAGGCGAACATGTAAGGAAGCCCCAAAAAAATTGATAAGAGTGGTGAAATTTCCCAAGGCATTCTCTACATTTCATCTAAAGTAAAAAAGTTGAAATTATCCTCTCAGGCAACGCTCAGGAGAATCAAGAACAATCAAAATGAAATATCAGTAAGACATGCAAATTTCTGTAGGAGGGTTTTCAACCATTCATAGTATTTCCCATCCTATGGGAAATAAAATCTCCAAAGCCACAGTTAGGGTAAATATCCCTTTATTAAAATTAAGCAAAATGCCGCAAATGTGTGAGCAAGCTTTTGAGTTCTCTGGGACTTTTCACTGGGCTGGATGATGCACAAAATGGTGTGTGTGTGTGTGTCGGGGGGGGGGGGAGAAGGAATGGACACTCTGTTGCTCCCCCAAAGTCTGCACTTTATAACAATCTTAACATGGAACACAAGAGCAGTTATGCAAACATAATTGGATTAGCCTCAGAGGTGCAAGGCAGATGGTATGCTGCAACCAGGGCTATGTGGGACAAAGAAGAAAAACTATAAAGTAAAACTGGGAGCTCAAACATGGAAGTACCAATGCAGAGTGCAAATGGAGGATTCAACGACCAGAGTCTTTTCAATGTCGAAACTATTTGTTCCATTTTATTCCATTTATTCCATTTCTATACAAACCAATAGCTAAAGCTTTCTGGGCAATTTACAAAGATTAAAACCCCAAAATACTATAAAATAAGAACATAAGAAAAGCCCTGCTGGATTAGATCAAGAATTCATAGAGCATAGAGCCACCAGACTAGTAGCCATTAATAGCCTTCTCCTCCAGGAATTGCTCCAATTTTCTTTTAAGGCCATCCAAATTGGTGGTCATCACTATGACTTGTGGTAAATAAGGAAAATATAATACAAATCCCAGGAGCTCATTGTATGTTCTCAAATGCCTGGGGGTAGAGGGAAGTCTTAATCTGTCACCGGAAAGACAGCAACATTGGCACTAGGTGGACCTAATTGGGAAGAGCATTTCACAATTGGGGGGAGGCATTACTGAGAAGGTCTTCTCCCTTGTTGCCATCCTACAAAACCACTCTCAGAGTAGACACTTCGAAGAGAACCTGAGATGATGATGGTAGAGTATGGGAAGTTTATACCAGGAAAGGTTCTTTGTCAGATATTGCTCATGACTGAAGGCTTTGTACATACAAAACTAGCAAGACAGAGGTAGTTTGAGGTTGGCAATGACATTTATGCTGATATGACTGCATAAGGTGTTGGAATTCTGTTAGTGTATATCCCAAACCAGAGCCTCCGGGAGCCAGTCTTCCTGCACCAGAAAGCCAGGTTGATTGGGTCCTGGTTCACACAACATGGCAACCCATGATCAGTTCTCAGCCTTGTTTGTTTCAGAATGGCTTGTCGTGACATCCAAACCCAGCATGGTGGCTTAGAATCATAGAATTGTAGAGTTGGAAGGGGCCTATAAGTAGGCTGACCATATTAAAAGGAGGACAGGGCTCATGTGACTTTAACAGTTGTAGAGAAAAGGGAATTTCAGCCAGTGTCATTTGTATGCAATTAGTTCCTGGTGAAATTCCCTCTTCATCACAACAGTTAAAGTTGCAGGGGCCCTGCCTTCTTTTGTATATGGTCACTCTAGTATAGTGCCTGCACCTTTAACTGTTGTGATGAAGAGGGAATTTCACCAGGAACTAATTGCATACAAATGACACTGGCTGAAATTCCCTTTTCTCTACAACTGTTAAAGTTACATGAGCCCTGTCCTCCTTTTCATATGGTCAGCCTACCTATAAGGCCATCGAGTCCAACCCCCTGCTGAATGCAGGAATCCACCTTAAAGCATCCCTGAGAGATGGCTGTCCAGCTGCCTCTTGAAGGCCTCTAGTGTGGGAGAGCCCACTACCTCCCTAGGTCATTGGTTCCATTGTCATACTGCTCTAACAGTCAGGAAGTTTTTTCTGATGTCCAGCCGGAATCTGACTTCCTGTAACTTGAGCCCATTTTTCCGTGTCCTGCACTCTGGGAAGATTGAGAAGAGATCCCGGCCTTCCTCTGTGTGGCAACCTGTCAAGTATTTGAAGAGTGCTATCATGTCTCCCCTCAGACTTCTCTTCTCCAGGCTAAACATGCCTAGTTCTTTCAATCTCTCCTCATAGGGCTTTGTTTCTAGACCCCTGATCATTCTCGTTGTCCTCCTCTGAACACACTCCAGCTTGTCTGCATCCTTCTTGAAGTGTGGTGCCCAGAATGGACACAATACTCAAGATGAGGCTTAACCAGGGCAGAATAGAGGGGAACCAGTATCTTGTATGATTTGGAAGCTATACTATTAATTAGGGATGTGCACTGGATCGGACCCGATCCACGATCCGAGTCCGGTCCAGTGGGAAATCGGCTAAATTATCCGATTTCCGATCCAACAGCTGGATCCGCCGATCCAGTCTGAACCGATCCGAAAAGGGTCCGAACCGGTTCGGCGGATAGGTGGGCGCCCACTGGCGCCCACCGCCGCTTCCATTGGCGGGCGCCAGCGGGCGCCCGCTGATGAAAGTGGACAGCGGGGGGGGGGGAGGGGGGGGCCCTTACCTTCCCGGCCCGTCCACTCCTGTCCGGCGCCGGCGGCTACTACCAGCGGGCTCCGCGGCCTGCTCTAGGGTGGTGCGCCGGGTGATGTCATCACCCGGCGCGCCACTCGAGAGCAGGCCGCGGAGCCCGCTGGTAGTAGCCGCCGGCGCCGGACGGGAGCGAACGGCCCTAAAAGGTAAGCAGTGGCGGGGAAGGGGGCTTACCCCCCCGGAGCCGTCCGCTTCTATCCGCTGGCGCCCGTGGGCGCCAGCGGCTGGAAGCGGACGGCCCCAGGGGGGGTAGGGAGCGCGGGGGAGGGGGCTTACCTGCCGGGGCCGTCCACAGCGGACGGCCCCGGGGGGGAGGGAGTTAGGCCCCCCCTCACCCACCCGCCGCCATTTTTTCCTCATAGACTTGCATTGCAATGCAAGTCTATGGGGAAAAAAATGGCGGCCGATCCAAAAATTTCCGATTTTTGGATCGGGATCGTACTCGATCCGGTCCGGGGGCCCTCCGATTTTGTCCGAACCGATTCGTGACAAAATTGGAGGTCCCGATCCGGGTCCCGATCCAATCCGGGGGGTCCGTGCACACCCCTACTATTAATGCAGCCCAAAATACCATTTGCTTTTTTTTTTTTTTGCAGCCACATTACACTGTTGGCTCATATTCAGCTTGTGATCTAGAACAATTCCAAGATCTTTCTTGCTTGTAGCATTGCTGATCCAAGTATCCCCCATCTTGAAATTGTGCATTTAGTTTCCTTTCCCTAGGAGTAAACTTGGCATTTATCCCTATTAAATTTCATTCTGTTGTTTTCAGCCCAGCACTCCAGCCTATCAAGACCACTTTGAAGTTTGTTTCGGTCTTCCAGGGTATTAGCTATCCCACCCAATTTTGTGTCATCTGCATGGTTTCTTAACCAAGTCACTCTCAGAACCCATGCCTTATTGTTAGGTTGTTTGGGGTAGTTTCAGAGTAGTTTGTCAGGATGTGTGAAACCGGCATGATGGCTTGAGCATAGCTTGTGCCAAAAGGCTACAGAGTCGCTTGGCAAAAGTGATAGAAAACCTAAGCAGTCTGCTGTCTGCCTTGCATTCTCATGAGCCACATGTGGGCTTCCTGGGAGGCCACTGATTAAAGGGGAAACTGGATGAGACTGAACCTTGGTCTGTCCTTATGTTGAATTCAACTTTTTCAAGGTTTGCCCCAAAGCAGACACTATTGCTTGTAAACAAAAGCTAGAGTGACCAGATAAAATCTTTAACTTTAACAGTTGTAGAAAAAAGGGAATTTCATCCAGTGTCATTTGTATGCAATTAGTTCCTGGTGAAATTCCCTCTTCATCACAACAGTTAAAGGTGCATGCACTATACTAGAGTGACCATATACAAAAGAAGGCAGGGACTCTGCAACTTTAACTGTTGTGATGAAGAGGGAATTTCACCAGGAACTAATTGCATACAAATGACGCTGGTTGAAATTCCCTTTTCTCTACAACTGTTAAAGTTACATGAGCCCTGACCTGGGTTTTATGTAAAGTTACATGAGCCCTGACTTGGGTTTTATCTGGTCGCCCTACAAAAGCTCTATAGCCAGCAATCAGAAACTGGCCGAATGAGCAGTGTGTGTGTGTGTGAAAGTTATTAATAGCTATGATAAACCCATCTTAACAGGACAACTGCTGCTGTAACCCCTCCCTGCTTGGCACTTAGCTGCAGAGAAAATGAACAGCAGTGATAATATTTTCCACTAAACTGTAGGCTACACTACAGCACTGTACTAATAAAGTGTGTGTGTGTGTGTGTTTGTGTGTGTGTGTATGTGTATGTGTGTGTGCGTATGTACATTGCTACCAGCTGTGTAAATCTGAGGGTTATGAAGACTTGTCAGAACACTCACAACCCAGCACGTGCCCAACAAGAGAAAAACGGGATTTTTAAAAAGTGATTTCAGAAACAGTTTGAGGGGTTTTTTTATTTTACATTTTTTTAAAAAAATTTTGCCTGTCACTAAAGCCTGCATGTTTCACAAAGGCCAGATTCTCATTGAATTTCATGATGAGAGCAACAGCAAGGCAGGCCTGAATCCAAAATGGCTGTTCTCTCTCCCCCAGGAGCTTTTGCAGCCTGTCAATACAGAGCTTTCCCATAGGTATGATGCAATGAAAGGGCAGCTCTCGCCCTTTTGGAGCAGAGGAAGGGGGATGCTAGAGGTTGAGGCAAAATTAGGGATGTCGGAGGAATCCATTTGGGGGGTTGGAGCTCATCATTTCCATGGAGAAGGAGGCTGACAGGAAGAGGTGCTGGCGACACACTTGTACTGGGTAGTAACTCATTCTCCACCCTTACAATGGCCAAGGGTGCTGGAGAAGGGCTTCACTGTTGCTTGCAACCAAAAGCCCCATGGCCAACAATAGGGTGACCCTGTGGAAAGGAGGACTGGGCTCCTGTGTCTTTAACAGTTGTATAGAAAAGGGAATTTCAGCAGGTGTCCTTCGTATGCATGCAGCACCTGGTGAAATTCCCTTTTCATCACAACAGTTAAAGCTGCAGGAGCCCTGCCCTCTTGACCGGATACAAAAGCGGGCAGGGCTCCTGCAGCTTCAACTATTGTGATGAAGAGGAATTTCACCAGGTGCTGCATGCATGCAAATGAGCCCTACTGAAATTCCCTTTTCTATGCAACTGTTAAAGACACAGGAGCCCTGTCCTCCTTCCCATAGGGCTAGCAATCAGAAACTGGACTAATGAGCAGTGTGTGTGTGTGTGTGAGAGAGAGAGAGAGAGAGAGAGAGAGGTATGAGCGTTTGCTGGCTCAACCACACCATGGACTCTGGTCCGACATCTGCCAGTTTGCCCAACTCAGCCCACTCCAAATTGAGCCAGCTGGCGGATTTTCCCCTTTTGCACAGCGGCACGGCTGCAGAGGTGGGAGGATGAGAGGGAAGGAGAGACTCATGCGCAGTGTCCCCGTTGTGCACATAGGGCTGGTACTCCCCCACCCAGGTCCTAGGAGGGGGAGAAGCAACCGTTTGCGCATGGCAACTGTGGTGCCAGTGGTACTGGTGGAAAGTCCTGCTGCTACCACCTGCTGCCGCTGCCACCGCTATTTTCAGCAAAAATAAATAAATAAAATAAATCCAGCAAAGTTCTCGGGTTTCGGGAAGTGCCAGGCGGCTCGGCTCAGAAATGAAAGTTGAGCTGGGTCTGTCACAGGGATCCATCAAGTCCCCAAATGACAACCCTCAGCAAAATGGAGGCTCCCATGGCCTCCAGTTGGCATAGAGGGTGGGGAGGTGTGATCATGGGTACTATACCCCTAGTATATCAGCCCTAAAGAGAAGGAGGTACTGGAAGTCCCATGACAGTGAGGATGAAAAGCAAAAGGCAAATTCCCTTTCTTTTGTAGAAGGGGGAAAATACTTGCATGGGAAGCCAAAGATGAATCAGGGGCCAGATGAGATACACAGGGCAATTGTTGCCTTTCTCTTAGAAAGCTCCAACTTTCAAGTCTCCAAGATAACCAGCAGGTCAGAAGTGAAGAGCGAGTGACATTTTTAGTCCCCTGCCCTTTCCCTACATGTTTCCCCCTTTCTTTCAACTGATTTTCTCCCAGTGAAACCAATTATGGTTTGGCGGGTGGGAGAGGGGGTGTCCGTGGGCCCGCAAATCTGTGAATCCTTTACTTCCATCGCCTTTCTCACTTCTCTGCCTGAGATACACGCACACCTCTTTTCCATTTCAATGACAGAATGTTGACACTGGAGAGGTAAGGGGCATGCACGTTTCTGCAAGGGCTGGGAGGGGATGACCCAAGATCAAATCCCCAAGGGTGGGCCTCTCTCTTCACACTCAGAAGGCGGGGGTTCTGATATATCCTTTGGTTCCTGGGACCATAGGATTGCATTTGGGCATCACAGTTTCCCAGAAGCCTGTCACTCCCAAATGCTGCTCTTTGGCAGGATCTGTACTAATGCTTTAAATCAGTTCATATCAGTAGTGACAAATGTTGGGGCCCAGAGCACACTCCATATACAGGTTTCAAAATGTTTTCAAGGTGTTATATCCTGCTTGGTGTAGATCTGGCCAATGCAACTCCTCATGGAGAGAGGCCTGAGATTAAAATGTCCCTTCCTTCCTTCCTTTTTTCTTTTTTCCCCTTTTAAATAAATCCACTATATATGGCACAATATCCAAGTTCTTCCATTACAGAATAGCTGTCCAGTCATGTATCTTAAGAATCCCTCAGGTCCACAGGCTGAAATCCCTCCCCACTCCCACCTCCTGCCACCTAGTGGGTCCTGTTTACCAGGAGTGAAGAGGGCATATCCCCCATTTCACAGCTCTTGCTCCCATCGTCCTTGGTTGGAAACACCTGAAGAGCCTCTTTACCAGGTGTTCATTGCCTCCACACTTTGCATGTAATGCTTCCCGGCCACTTCAGATTGGAGGATTCTCCTTCCCCTGTTAAATCTTTCCCCTGATTTTACAGGGATAAGAAGTGAGACCTTTACCTGAGGTCACAGGTGCAAAGCCCCCAGCCTGTGTGTGCAGCCTGGCCTGCTGTGCTACCTAATCCAGCCCACAGAGCTCCGGTTCCTCCAGAAAGTGGATTTTACTTCCCTAAGGCAAGGGTACAGACTCCCCAGCCCAAGCGCCCAATCAAACCCATAGAGTAGGGTGACCAGATAAAATTCAGGTCAGGGCTCATATAACTTTAACAGTTGTAGAGAAAAGGGAATTTCAGCCAGTGTCATTTGTATGCAATTAGTTCCTGGTGAAATTCCATCTTCATCACACCAGTTAAAGTTGCAGGGGCCCTGCCTTCTTTTGTATATGGTCACTCTAGTATAGTGCCTGCAACTTTAACTGTTGTGATGAAGAGGGAATTTCACCAGGAACTAATTGCATACAAATGACTCTGGCTGAAATCCCCTTTTCTCTATAACTGTTAAAGTTACATGAGCCCTGACCTGGATTTTATCTGGTCAGCCTACCATAGAGTGTCTCTGGGTTCCCTGTGGAGGCTTTCTGCCTTCATGTCTTTCTTTGTGTTCCTTTCACTGCTCCTGCTTGGGATGGGAAGAGTAGGGATGGGAGACTCAGCAAGGTCTGAGTTTGGGATTTTTCCTATTTTCACCTCTGAGCTTGGTTCATCTCTTTCCCAAACACATTTCCCCCTTTTCAATCAAAGATCTGCAGATTTTAATGCATGCCATCAAACGTGCACTTTTCTCTGTATACTGAAATGTGGAAGTGCACGTTTTTTATTTTACAAAATGCGCACTTTTTGAACATGACGACAAGTTCAGTAACTTGCCAGTTTTTTCCGGAAAATTGCTGGAAATTTGTGTTCGTGTTTGGGATTGGAAAAGGGGGAAATTAAAAGTAAAAATGAACCTGAACAAAATCCTCATGCAGGTCAGGCGAGTCATGTGGAGAGGAGGCACCTGGCTCAACAGGCACTGGGAGAAGCCGCTCCTCCCAGAACTGCCTGGGTCCATTCATGTGCCACTTGCCACTCTGATCAGGATGACAAGTGATGTATGAAACATAGAATCATAGAATAGTAGAGTTGGAAGGGGCCTACAAGGTCATCAAGTCCAACCCCCTGCTCAATGCAAGAATCCACATTAAAGCATATCTGATAGATGGTTGTCCAGCTGCCTCTTGAATGCCTCTAGTGTGGGAGAGCTCACCACCTCCCTAGGTCATTGGTTCCATTGTCATACTGCTTTAACAAGAAGTTTCTCCTGATGTCCAGCCGGAATCTGGCTTCCTGTAACTTGAACCCATTATTCCATGTCCTGCATTCTGGGATGATCGAGAAGAGATCCTGACCCTCCTCTGTGTGACAACCTTTCAAGTATTTGAAGAGTGCGATCATGTCTCCCCTCAGTCTTTTCTTCTCAAGGCTAAACATGCCCAGGGATTCAATGTAGAGAAAGTAAAAATGGGCATAGTGATAGATTGTTTATATCAGTGAACATGGCCATGGCCTCTGATATCATCCTGCCCACAGAGGGTCTGGGGGGGGGGGATTCAGCCCCCCACTTAAGATTTGTTCTGCACCACTGTCCTATATATTTTTCCCCAATTTAACAAAGTAAGTGGCACTTTGTGTCTTACAAGTAAGATTTGAAATCTTTCTTTCTGACTATCTAGTGTTGGCTATTTAGAAAGTATGCTGTTTGATTTCTTTGGGATGCTACCTATTTTTCGCTCTTCCTTTGTACCTAATCTTAAGAAAGCTTCTTAGTTTGAAACCTGAGGTTTGATGTATAGTTTCCACCACCCAAGGACAGTTCCCCTACAGGAAAGGCCGCTCGTTCATAAATACCTGGTTCAGTGCATGAATTTGTCCAGCTCTTAATGCTTGGCTGTATTATGAACTGAGTATTTTCCCCACTTCTTAACAGTTCTTCTCTGGCTTGGAATGTTAAATAAGGTTCTCTTTATGTACGGTCAGCATTCCACAGACCTGGTGCCCAAAGCCAGCTGCTTTGTAGATGCCGTTACAGAGAGGAGGTCGTTCCTGAATGTTTAAGCATAAGAGCATTAGGAAAAAGCCCTGCTAGATCACGCCAAAGGCTTATCTACTCCTGCATCCTGTTTCACACAGTGCTTCTCAGATGCTTCTGAGAAGTCCACAAGCATAAACCCAATGTTCCTTGAGAGAGCTTATCAATGCTGAACTGACTCCAACTCAACCCAAGGGGAATTTGCCCATTTCTGGCACAAAGAGGTTTGCTCAGCAAGAGATATCTCACACCTAAGGTTACCAATTATGTGTTCTGAATTTTTTATTCCTATGAGCATCCTTCTGTTAGACATGGTCCCCAAGTTATTTATTTATCATGGAATTATTTATTTAAAGTCTTTTTCACTTGCTTCTCAGCCAAAAAAACACAAGTTCCCATAGTGGCTTACAATTATGTTAGTGTCTTAATAATGGAATATGTGGATTCATGTCTATTTCTGCTTATATTGGCTTCTAGAGGAAGGGGTTTTTGCCTCTAGAGCAAGGAAGAAAAGTGGCATATGGCCATCAGATCCCTGTTGGGTTAGACTAGAAGTCTATGGATGTGCAAAACATTCATTAGAGTTCTCCGGATCCCACCTCTGAGCTCTTTCCATGTCATGTCCCTATCAGACTGCAATCTTTGGGTTTTTCTTTTTTTGTGAAAATGTGTACATAGTTTTGTGTGTATTTTTCCAAATGTAGGTATTGTGCACATCTTTGAAATGTACGCCTTATTAATTAAAAATGTTTGTCTACGTTTTTTAAAATGACGGATGTGCATGTTTCAAAATTGTGCATTTTTCATGCACATTTTTCAAATGCATGCATGCTGTTGAGCACATTTTTTTTGTCCACAAGTTGCAATTTTGGAAATGTAAAGACTTCGACCATGGGTTGTGTTCAGATTAGGGATGTGCATTGTATTGGATCCGATGTCCAGTTCCGAAGTGAATCGAGGGAAATTGGACATCCGATTCCCAATACCGATTTTTTTTCAGGAGCTCTGATTTTATCCGGTCCAATTTTTTTTATCCAATTCAAATCAGATAAAATCGGAGCATTGGACGCCATTTTGGGTGATTTTCTCCATAGCCTTTTATTGCTGTAAAGAAATGCCTATAACTTTTTTATTTTTAAAGATAGTAGCATGAAACTTGGCCACATGGCAGATAGCTACTTCTGTGTGAGAAATTTCAGAAAGATAGGTGCAGGCATTTTGTGGCTATGATTTTTTTTACTATGAACCAGGAATGCCTATAGCTTTTTTATTTTTAAAGATCCACACATGAAACTTGGCCACATTGCAGATGGTATTTTGCTACTCATGTGTGTGATATTCCAGAAACATAGGTGCCTGCCTTTGGTGACAAGGACTTTTGAAAAATGGGTTGCATTGGGGGAAAGACAGTTATGCCTTCTACTTTTTTATTTTTAAAGACAGAACCTTGAAACTTGGCCACATTAGAGATGACACGTAATTAGTGATGTGTGAGAAATTTCAGAAACATAGGTTCAAGCGTGTAGTGGCAAGGTATTTTTGTAAAAATGAGGAAAGAAATACATTTAACTTTTTTATTTTTAAAGATAGAAGCATGAAACTTGCCCACATTGCAGATGGGTTTGAGGTATTTATGTTTGAGAAATTTTAGAAAGATAGATGCAGGCATTTTGTGGCTATGAATTTTTTATTTTAAAAGGGGGGAGAAGGAGGGGGAGGGGCGCTGTTTGATACCAATTCTGATCCAATTTTCCTGGCCCTGCACATCCCTACTTCAAATCCGTATTTGGTCCAGGAGGTGCAAACTAGGCAAATCCCAGCTGGAACAAATTTCTCAGACGTCACTAACCCTTCCCCAAGATCCTTCTTTCAACAGTAGGACAACCAGATCCCTCCAGAAAACCCACAATCAAGGCTTGATGGTATCAGCTTTTCCCACTGGGTGGAATATTTTTAAGAAATGATGCATAGTTCTGTTTGCTCAGCCCAGTTCTTAGAAGTGATTATCTGACCCAGTTTCAGAAGCTTTTAAAGATTGAGGGTAGCTGGAAGCATGTCACAGCATTAGCAAGATAAACTCACCCACCTCACCAAGGAATCAGTGCAAAGCAGTGCTACTGCTGTTGTTGTTTAAAATGTTTGGGAATCATGTGTAGATGGAGAAGTTTTGTTTCAGTTTCTTTTTGATAAGAATGGAGAAACATCCACAAAGTTTTCCATATTTGAGACAAAAAGAACTTGATTCTTTTTTTAAAAAAAATGGGAGAAACCACCTGACAGATTCATCCATCTAGGCTCAGGGTTTTGAGTAGTTTGCCTTTAAAATTCTGAGTTTGAATCTCTGTGTATCCAATCATGTTGGTGCTGCATTAGAGTTGCCACCTCTTTTTTTCAGGCTGGCTCCTTATCTTTAACAGCTATATGGCCAACGGGTATACCATGGGCCTCTCTAGGTTGGGAATGGCTGTACTAATTGAATTTGGCTGGTGAAGATGGGTGAGAATTCCATTTCAGTTTGTTATCAATACGGAATTGCCAAAATTTGCGAAGTTCATATTTGGAAGCGACAGAACTTCAGATTATGTTATTTATTTATTTTTTAAAAAAGGATTTAGCAAAAAGTGAAACTGACACATTAACACATCCCTAATTGCATGTCTTTCTCAAAACAGCTTATTCTCAGAATTGGTTACTACATGGAAGTAATCATAAGAACATATGGAGCAGACCAAAGCTCTTTCTAGTCCAACATCCTACATGCCACAATGGAAAGCCCACAGGGAGGGCTGTTCCTAGCAACTGGTACCCAAAGATAGAACATAGCATGATGACGTGTAGCCATTGATAGTCCTTATCCTTGAAGAATTTGTCTGATCCCCTTCTAAAGCCATCTAAGCTAGAGACTGTCAGTACATCGGGTAGCAATGGATTCCGTAAGTTAACTATGCACTGTGTGAAGAATTAATGACGAGCTCCAGGATTTCGAGGGGAAGGATCATAGAGATGACAGTAAAGCCCTTGTCACCTTGAAAATGCTATAGAAAATCTTCATGATCGACATCACAGAGCTGGGCTCCTCACATATTTTTCTATATATATATATATATATATATATATATATATATATATATATAATACAAGCTTGAATTGCCTTGCTGCTTTAGAAGTGTTTTGTTTCCCAGCAACCCTGACGGTAATGCATTACGCTAGACTGAAGAGGCCACGCTGCAGCATCACCTGCTTTTATCCTAGCCCCTTCGGAACATCTCTTGTCTTTGAGAAAAATAATTCCAAGCACCCAACAGCTGGCTTGGTCTGCAAACAGATGGCCTTTTGCTTCCCTTGGCCTCCTCTCGAATATGTCAGAATGAAGGAAGGAGGTGCACAGGAGAATGGGGTTCCTACCTTTGCTGTACTTGGTTTGCCATGCATTGTGCTGCCCCACAGGTGCATGAAAAAGCATCCTGATCAAGGTATTTGAGTGCTACATTGTTTCCCACTCCCAAACAAGGATAGTTCACAACAGCATACCTGATGCTTCCCAGGAACAGAACTGGACAAGGCCTCCTCAAAGGAATAGGTCACCATTGTGGGCCCTAGCAGGCAAGGCAAATTGGTGCACCCTGACATCAAAAAAGAGGACATACATAGGGATGGGCAAATTCTCCCATGGCTGCCTTGGCGGATGCTCACCCTGTTGCCACTGCCATCCACCCCCACTCATTGGCCACACAAGCCTCTTCTGGGGCTCAGCTTGGCCCAGTGAGCGCTTGGCAGCCACCCGCTCTCCTGCTGAAATTGTACACTTTCCCCCGGCATCAATGGTGGCCATAAAGGCCCCATTTAAACGAGGGGAAAGATGTGAATGCTCTGTTCATGCTTTTACCCTTTACAGCTGCCATTGACATGTTAGGGGGAAATGTGCAATTTCTGGAAGCTCTGGAAATTGCACAATCCCCCTATTACATCAGTGGTGGCCGCCATTGATGCATGGGTGGAGTGTAAGGGCAGATGGTTGCTGAGCACTGTAGCAGTCTTGTGAGTGCTCGAGTGAGGTCTGTGCACATGCCAAGAGCACCCAACTGGGTCTGGGGTGGATGGATGCCGGGGTGGTGGTCCACCAGATTTCCAGATGCAGTCGGGCACTCGTGACAGCCCTAGACATAGATTTGCCTCTGTAAAGTAGGACAAATGGATTGTGCCCATTAAGCCAGAGGCTATCAACATCTTGAACTTACAATGAAACTCCAAAGAATACTATTTCACAATATTATATCAACCTGGGGACCTATCTACATTATTGCTTAAATCCAGATTTAGGCACGTGCAACTTGGCTGACAGAAGTGTGCTTCCCTCCTCCTCCACACCAGATCCCAAAAAATGTTACACAGAGGGTCAGGGGACCCCGCTGAATGGGGTGAGCTATGACACGTGGGGGAGGAGGATCCTGCAAAATCAGGCAAAAGCACCTTCCATGAACAGAGCCCTTTTGTCAACAACAGGTGGATCTCGTATCCAACCCTACAAATGTGTATCAACTTTATAACACCTTAATGATCATAGTTTACTTCCCGCATATTCTGGGATCTGTTGCTGGGAAATCTATGGAGGAGATCCCTGTGGACCCCCATTGAACGACAGTTATGTGTGTTTGAGAGGGAGAGACAAGAATCATGAGACCAATTTAAGTCTGTGGTGTCGAATGAATCTCTGCATCTTTCACCTGTCTTCTCTCTCTCAGTACTGAGAAGTCTAGATTAAATTATTCATTCCAAAAGCTAAATGAAGGCCATTCCAGCTGAATATTTCAGACCCATAGCAGCAAAAGCTAGGAGAATAGCCCTGTCCATGTATGTTCCTTTACAGATGCAATCTGGTCTTTTCATCTTGGAATTTTATTCAACATTGATTTGTTGGCAGGTGGATAGAGAGGCAGAGAACAAGTGTGGGAGAGAAGGTGAATGCCTTCCAATGTCATGCCACCAATGTCATTAGGGAAGCAGTGTTTACTTATCAAATTGGTGAGCTCATCATAGTGGTCTCCAGGTGCAGAAGATAACTGAAAGTTTCTAGCCTCAGGAAGGCTCCATGTACTGAACTGCAGGAGCAATGAAATATCAAACAGAAGTCAGGAATTCACACATCACTCCAATGATCTAGAGGAGTCCAGGATGCCTGAGTTAGCCAGCATCTGGGAGTCCCCCTGAGCCTAGTTTTATTCCTGGGTAAGCAGGTAACAACGCAGGGCAGTGTGCCTTTCATCAGGTTTGTCTAATGTAGTGGCAGGGGATGTGGGCACTCCAGCAGATTCTAACACCCATCAGCTCTAGCTAGTATAGCCAAAGGTGAGGGATGGTGGAACTTGCAGTTCAATGTTGTCTGGAGGGCCACGCCCCCATCCCTGATCTAATGCATAGACTCAGTCCATTTGGGGGAGGAGGGATCTTGCCATGCTTATAGATACTTGGTAACTTCCACAATCAATGGATTTAATCCAGATTTAGTCATGTTTAGAGTAGACCCAAAGAAATCAATGGGATGTAATATAGGCATGACTATCTTAAGCCCCATTAATTTTAGTGAATTGAAGTATGAGTAAATCTAAGTCCAAGCCAATTAGTACGATGGGTTTTTGATCCCCTTCAAAGGTAGATCTTGATGGATCTTAGAAGTTGAGAACACTTTCAACATCTGCACCGAACTCTTAAGACATCCCTGAGAGGAAGTCTATCTTCTTCTTCTTCTTCTTCTTCTTCTTCTTCTTCTTCTTCTTCTTCTTCTTCTTCTTGGCTCGGAAACCTCACCACAAGCTAAATATGTCAAGGAAATATAGGCTAGGAAGACCTCTACGAGCCTGTATTTCTGACTCAAGCCCTTTCCACACCAGGCTTCTTGCCTGGGTTGGCCCCTGGCTGGTCCCTGTGCACCAATGGTATGCATTAGGTACTTCTGGGATCACCCTTCCTCCCTTCCTCTACACCCCTATGGTGTAGAAAGGGCCTTAAGCTGTTATAAGTTAGACAAAGTATGGAAGTGTAAAGTTTCTTCATCCTGACTGAGGCTTGGGAGCATCACTTGGCTTGCCACCAGTCCTTAGGCATGGGTGGACAATTGAATGCCTATGTGCCCTCATTGACAGTGGGAAGTCCTGTATTTTAAGGGCTCCTGGAGCTGGTTGGGGCTGTGGGAGAGCCACTCAGGAAGCCTGGCTTAGCCCCCCTCCCCCAGGAAACTCATTGGAACTCAGGATGTGTGACTTTTGTAACATCCGTTGTGGTTGCATGTCTCAGATTGTCAGGTGACTTTTGTTTCATCATCTGCTCATTGATGGATTTGGACTGATTACATTTTCCCAGATGTATGCACATTCGCACGAGCGTAAATGTGCAAACCCCCTGAAATGCGCAAATCTTCCCCAAAATACATATTTTCTAGGGGTGTGCACGGACCCCCCGGATCGGATCGGGACCCAGATCGGGACCTCCAATTTTGTCACGGATCGGTTCGGACAAAATCGGAGCCCCCCCGGACCGGATGGAGTACGATCCCGATCCAAAAATCGGAAATTTTTGGATCGGCCGCCATTTTTTTCCCCATAGACTTGCATTGCAATGCAAGTCTATGAGGAAAAAATGGCGGCGGGTGGGTGAGGGGGGCCTAACTCCCTCCCCCCCGGGGCCATCCGCTGTGGACAGCCCCGGCAGGTAAGCCCCCTCCCCCGCGCTCCTTACCCCCCCTGGGGCCGTCCGCTTCCATCCGCTGGCGCCCGCGGGCGCCAGCGGATAGAAGCGGATGGCTCCGGGGGGGTAAGCCCCCTTCCCCGCCACTGCTTACCTTTTAGGGCTGTTCGCTCCCGTCCGGCGCCGGCGGCTACCGCCAGCCGCCTTTGCGGCTTGCTCTCGAGTAGCGCGCCGGGTGATCACCCGGCGCGCCACCCTGGAGCAGGCCGCGGAGCCCGCTGGTAGTAGCCGCCGGCGCCGGACGGGAGCGGACGGGCCGGAAAGGTAAGGGCCCCCCTCCCCCCCTCCGCGCGCCCCCTCCTCCCCTCCACGCACCCCCTGCTTACCTTCCCGGCCCGTCCACTCCCGTCCGGTGCCGGCGGCTACTACCAGCGGGCTCCGCGGCCTGCTCTAGAGTAGCGCGCCGGGTGATGACATCACCCGGCGCGCCACCCTGGAGTAGGCCGCGGAGCCCGCTGGTAGTAGCCGCCGGCACCGGACGGGAGCGGACGGGCCGGAAAGGTAAGGGCCCACCTCCTCCCGCCCCCTCCTCCCCCCCCGCTGTCCACTTTCATCGGTGGGCGCGCGCCGGCGCCCGCCAATGGAAGCGGCGGTGGGCGCCGGTGGGCGCCAGTGGGCGCCCGCCGATCCGCCGAACCGGTTCGGAGCCTTTTCGGACTGGTTCGGATTGGATCGGCGAATCCAGCTGTCGGATCGGAAATCGGATAATTTATCCGATTTCCCACTGGACCGGACTCGGATCGTGGATCGGGTCCGATCCAGTGCACATCCCTAATATTTTCATGCTTTAGCTTATGGAGGAAATGTGTAGCTTCGACACTTTTTAAAAAAACCACACACACATATTTTTCTATAGCTAAAGTTTCATAAGAGGCCTAAAAGTGGTGGTGGTGGGGAACACCTTGCAGAATCCATGCAACTCAATCCATGCAAATCCATGCAAGTCTACATAATCCATGCAACACAGTAAAAGCCAGTCCACTGCAAAATCCATGGGTCAGATTCACAGAAATTGTGAACTCATTTTATTCCATTGCGGGTTTCTCTGAAACCCCTACTTGTAAATGAGTTCAGCCTTTTCTTTCTTTTTTTCCCCCTTTGCTCTGTCTGAGCAGTAATTAGTGGTCAGGACTTGAACTAAAAATGACTTTAAATAGACCTGTTTTCTTTCCCATTTCCCCTTCTGTAACCTCTGTCTGACCTATTCTGTATGTCAGGGGAAAACAAAACAAATGAATACGTGATAATCGGAGCTCACTCATTATTCCGCTCTGGCATTAATTCCGTTATTGGTAAGTGGTAACAAATGATCACTCATTAAGAAATGAATACCCCCCACCATACCCACTTGCAATGTCTAAAGGCCTCTTCATAGGTCAGTGATATGCATATATTTGCCTTTAAGGACCTCATTGGCTTGGCATCTGGGTATCTAGAAGACAGTCTTTTCCTGTATGAACCTGGCCAAAGACTAAGGTAGCCAGAGGCTGCCAACCAATGCTGTTCTCCGAGTTTCCCCTCTTTCTGAAGTTAGGAGGCTGGTAAACTTATGGCAGACCTTCATAGTGGTGGCACCCAATAGGTGGGTCTCCTTCCCCAGGGAGCCTTGACTGGTACCTAAACTGATGACTTTCTGCTGCCAGGGGAAACCCTTTTTATTTGTCCCAAATCAAAGCTGGTTTTAATAGGTTTTCTTACCTTTTCTTGTACTGATTCTGCTGATTTTAAGGCTGTCATCGAAGGTAGGCATGTTGGGCACCAGCCAAGAGCCCTGGGGTCCACTGATAACCCCCCTCCAGGAGTTGTTCCTCCTCTTCACCACTGCAACCTGCTTGTCCACCTACCTCTCACTCTGTCCCAGACAACAGTGGTGGTGAGAAGAAGGAGAAGCAGATTCCACTGCCTACTTGCTCACAAGTTCTGTGCCTGCCAAGCAAGCAAGTTGGTCAGCCACTGTGCGAACAGAATACCAGACTAGATTAACCCTTGGTCTGATCCAGCATGGCTCTTCTTATGGTCTGAAGTGGTAGGAATGATGAGAAAGAGAAGGAGGAGCAATAGCAGTTAATGATGTCGAGGGCTGAGGGAGGGAGCCCATAGGAGATGTCTTGCCCAAGGGCCCTCAAGCGCCCAAAGCCAACACGGACTGATATTATTGATAAGTTGTGCTGTTGATTTAGAGCACAAACTGAATTGATTGCTGATTTGCAGACAGAGGGCCCTGAGATAGGGATGGACGAACAAGTCATGTTTGAGATTGCTGGGATTCTCTGAACATTGTCTTGCCATTCATCTCATGCCTGATTCCTGATTGCATTTATGACCGCTGCTCACTTTGTGAGAATGGGAGATGTGCATAGGTCGAGCAATGGTCAAACGGGAGATTTGTGCACATTTGCTCCATAGAGAAAAGGGGGGCTGATTAAGTCTACTAAGGAAATTTGCACAAATGAGGAGATTTTCGCGAATCGAACTGGGAATCAGAAACAAGGTGAACCGAGCCTGTGTTTGACAAATTGCAAATATTTTGTGCATCTGGGGCACACTTGCCTGCTTTGCAAGCAAAATAAATAAAGAAAGAAATGCATCCCTGCTCTTCTGCTCCATCAGTCACCTCACAGCAAGAACCTCACAAGGCAGAAGACTAGCTGAGGCTTTTACAGCCTCACCATCAGCCTCACCATAGGCCTCTGACCCTATCAAGCTGCTGTGTGTAGTGATGTCATGAGCATCTGGATTGGGTCCACAAGGGCAGTGGACACCCTACCCCCCTCATCTGGCCCTCACAGACCCGATTAGACGCACCCAGCTCCCAAGTTCTCGACCTGCGCCTGAGTTCTCACAAGCCCTCACAAGTGCTTGGGTGTGGGTCTGCCCTGGCTTCTGGGATCATGCCCTTTGCCCCTTCCCCCCTGCTGCATAAATGCTGTGGCCGGGGGAAATGCGCACTTCCCTGAGCCTCTGGAAAGTGTGCTTTCCTCTCTGCTGCGTTAATGGAGCAGGCCAGCGTAGCCGAATGCCGAGTGTGAACCTCTCAAGCAGGCCATCCCATGTGCCATGAAGACAAGCCCCTTGGGTGATCACATAGTGGCCTGTGGTCTATACATTCTTCAGACTGATTTTTACAAAAAAGAAAAGAAAATATGTTTTAAAACGAGGAACGTCAAGCCATGCAACTAAGAAAACCTGTAGGTTTCTAGGAGTGATTTCTATCAAGGGTAGGAATAGTTGTGTGAAAATTCTCTACTGTCCAAGACAGGAAGTTAAGCAAGGTGCTCATAATGGCTCCTGCTGCTTTTAATACCTAGAAACATATGGGGGAAAGTGGAAGGCCAGGTCTGTTATTCGCACTGGTCTTCATTTTTGTCTCGTTTGGAGAGGATGGATGGCTCGTCTTGTCACCCCCACCCCCGTTTTGTTTAACAAATGTAAATAAGAAGAAAGGCATCTCCGACAGCATCATTCAAGCTTATTCCCGAAGCCGCAGGGGTCTGATGAAGGGAAACTTTTCCGACTCTGTCGTCACAAGGAATTTTGTTGCCAGGGAGACAGTGGTTCTTTTGTGCATCCAGCTTGCAGCCGGAGCTTGGGGGAAGATCAGAAAACCGGGTCCTTGATTTAGAGCAGATCCTTCTGATTATTGTTCCCTTGAAGCCTGCTGAGTTGGACAGCGTTGGACGGCTCTTGCTTATTCATGAGGCTCATTGGGGGCTCCATTCAGAAAGATTGTGTGGGGGGAGGGAGTCTGGGACACCAGACCATTGGGGGTCAAAAGTAAGGTGGTCATGCATCCTATTTTACAGAGCATAGTCCTCTAATTTCAGGGCTGTCAGAGGACAGTCCTAAATTTAAAGGCATCCTCTATCTGAAGGGCTGCACAGTCCATGTCCGGTTTAAAGATAACCATTTAGAACGGAGAGCAAGGGCTAGCCTTGAATTGGCCCATCAACAGTAAGGACCTGGATAGCAGATGGAGCAGGCAAGCACACATCTCACATGCTCACAATCTTTCTCCACTATGGTGTGATTTATTGCATTTCTATTTAAATTATAATTGGTATGTGTGTGTGTGCAAATCTTGTGCAAATCCACGAGAGCTTCTGCTATTATAGAAATGTAATAAGTGGTTTGGGCCCAGGTTGTCTGAAGGATAGCCTCCTCCCACATGTACCTGCCTGGACCCTAAGATCATCCTCAGGGCTCCTTATCCATGAGCCCCTGCCAAAGGAAGTGAGGTGGGTGGCTACCAAGAAGAGTGCCTTTTCTGCTGTGGCATCCTGGCTATGGAAAGAGTTCCCTAGAGAGCTTTGCCTGGCACCTACATGCTACTCTTTCTGGTGCCAGGTGAAACCACTGCCTGAAAGGGCCTCTTAAGTATCTGCTCTTACCCTTCCCCCACTGTGCAGCCCCCCTGCCCCTTACCTGGACCAGCCATGAGGGCCCACAATTATCCGGCCTTCTTCAAGAGAGTCTCCAGTAACTCATGATGGGTCCCAATGGGCGAGGGAGGGGGGAGAGGCGTGGGAAAGCCATTATTGTGGCTGGGGAAATCTGTACACTTTCCAGAGGCCTGGAATGTGCACTTTAATGTGGGAGAGAGGGGGGAGAGGTGTGGGAAAGCCACACTCTCATCCAAGTCTTACACACACACACACACGGCTGAACAGCACAGGGCTTAGGAGAGAGCCCTGTCGCAGTCCATTGGAGACCTCCCTCTGGAAAGATGCCAAGCCATTAACTAGCATTAGTAGAGTACAGTTGCTCAACCAGCTGTTGATCCACCTAATTATAGTGTTGTCCAACCCACATTTTACCATCCTGTCAACAAGGATAACTTGGACTGCTCAAAATATTTTGCTGAAATCCCAAACATATCTGAACTGACAGAAAGGCACTTTAAAATAAGTCCTTCTTACCTAAAGCTCCTTCTGCTTCAGATTCTGGAAATATTGGCCCACAAGGTCAGCTCCTGCCACCTTTTGTACCTCTGCAAAGAAGCCAAGGTAGTATCCTCTCTTTGGCTTACTCTTATTGAGAGGATTTGGCTGCGGTCAGGATGGAGACGCACAAAACAAGCCATAATCTCCCTGAGCCGAACTTTTCATGGGTTCATATGTTATCGGTGCTGCATCATTCTGTGTGCCGACATCACAGAGGAGGCTTTTCTTGGTGAATTGATCCCAGGGCTCCATAAATCTTCTCAAAGGTGTCAATACATTCTCTAAGAAATTCTCCAAATCATTTCATTTGAAAAATTTGGGAGGTTGAGAAAGGTAAAGCAGAAACAGAAAATCTATTCCCCAGTGCATTAACAGAGTCATTCTTGTTAGAGATGTGGTTAGCTCAGCATGCCCCAGACTTTGGACAGCTGACACATACTTTCTTTGAGAAGTAAAAAGGAAGACTCAATTTAGTCTCATAAAGAAAGTGTAAAAGGGACAATTCTTTCCCCACAAGGGAGGCCATTCCTTGTATTTCTGAATGAGTCACTCAACGACACCTCTTGACCAGAATGGTACAAGCCCAGAGCCATGACTCACCCACGGCTTCCTCTGAAGTAAGATGTCACAGCACAGCCTGTAGCCTAGGGTGACCAGATAAAATCCAGGTCAGGGCTCATGTAACTTTAACAGTTGTAGAGAAAATGGAATTTCAGCAGGTGTCATTTGTATGCAATTAGTCCCTGGTGATATTCCCTCTTCATCACAACAGTTAAAGGTGCAGGCACTATGCTAGAGTGACCATATACAAAAGAAGGCAGGGCCCTGCAACTTTAACAGTTGTGATGAAAAGGGAATTTCACCAGGAACTAATTGCATACAAATGACACTGGCTGAAATTCCCTTTTCTCTACAACTGTTAAAGTTACATGAGCCCTGACCTGGATTTTATCTGGTCACCCTACTGTAGCCTGCAACATGAGAAAGAGGGAAAGGGAGTGAATCAGTTAAGTTAATTCTTCCTACGGTGGCCTATTTTTCAGAGGACAGGCCTCTAGTTGAAGAGTTTCACAGTCAAATCATAAGAACATATGTCCTTCCAGACTAGATGGATCAAACCAAGTCCAGCAATCTTTCCCACTAGAGTCAACCAGCTGCCTATGGGAAACATAACTGCAACAACACCTTCCAACTCATGTTCTCCAGCAACTAGTGTATGTAGGCACACTGCCTGATACTGGAGGTGGCACATAGCCACCAGAACTAGAAGCCATGGATAGCCTTACCCTCCATGAATTTGTCTAATCCCCCTTTAAAGCCATCCAAATTGGTAGCCATCACTACATCTTGTGGGAGTGAATTCCGTAGTTTGAATATGTGCTATGTGCAGAAGTGCATCATTTTATCTGTCCTGAATCTCCCACCAGTCAGCTTTATGGGGTGACCTTGGGTTCAGGTCTTATGAGAGACGGAGACAAACTGTCTCCCTATCCACTTTCTCCACACCAGGAATAATTGTGTACACCTCTGTCATTTCTCCCCTCATAAGAAGGTCAAAGGCCTTGAAGTTGCCCATCAACAGTTAAGCACCTGGAGAGCAGACTGCATAAGGCATACAATTCATCTGTATTTAGGTATGCCATAAGAACCTGGTTGGGGGTTTGAGCATGGTGGGTTTCCACCTGCTCAACCCCCTGCATGCCAGGCCATGGACCCCCCATGCTTACCCACAAGCCATCATTTTGCAGAAAACTGCGGGTAAGCATTTAACGTAAATCACCATTTTGCACAAACAAGGGCTGTAAATTGGGCCAGTTATGACTGTAATATTGCACAAATGGCCCTATTTACAGCTGCCATTTCTGCAAAATGGTGATTTACGCAAAAGGTCTAGCCACCATTTTGCGCAAAATAGCAGCCACTGTAGCAGTAGGAAGTCATGGGCTGGGTGCCATGGACCATCAAATGACCATCTTTATTTCCTAGCTGTCATAACTAAAATAGCCCTTTAAAACTGTAACCTTATCACTACCCCTGCCAATATAGTCTATTGGAGAATGTGATAAGGCTATTAGGCATGGGCAACTTGTCGCCCTCCTGAATGATTGGGCCTACAGCTCCCATCAGGCCTAGTCAGTATAGCCAATGGTGAGGAATCATGGGAGTTGTAGGCCAACACATCTGGATGGCCATAAATTGCCCACTCCTGCTCCAAACCAAAAGCAACCATTTTATAATCAACATCCAAGGTCCTCCTCTGAGTGCCTACTCTGAGGGAAGCTTGGAGGATGGAAACAAGGGAGAGGGTGTTTTCAGTGGTGGCCCCCCAACTATGGAACAATCTCCCCGATGAGGTTCACCTGGCGCCAACACTGTCATCTTTTCAGCACCAGATTAAAACTTTTCTTCTCTCCCAGGCATTTAACAGCATATGTTGAGCTTTTTAAACTGACTCCTGGACAGTTCAAATGACATGTAGTTTGATTTTAGGCTTTTATGGTTTTAAATTTTGTGTATTGGTTTTTAAATGTTCAATGTTTTTAATTTTTGTAAATCGCCCAGAGATTTACTGCTGTGGGGTGGTATATAAATGAAATAATAAAAATAGTAATAATATTAATAATAATAATAATAAATACTGGGATAAAACAATTCATACAGCCAAGACAATACCTTGCAACCGACCAGACATAACGTTCATAGACAATAAAGAAAAACACACATACCTCATCGACATAGCAATACCGAATTACAAAAATGTTGTTGGAAAGGAAGAAGAAAAGAGAGACAAATATACACCACTGGCCATGGTAGTCAAAGAACTATGGCAACAGGAAAAGGTCACAATTATTCCGTTAGTCACATCAGTTACTGGCATCACATCAAAAAATATACAGAAAACCTCCAAAAATGGGGCCTATCAGAATACATCCACACCAACATCCAGAAAGCAGTCATACTTAAAACATGCTCAATCGTCATGAAATTCCTGAATCTGAAAAAGACAGCGTGACTTGGCCAAGCCCGTTATGTCCGTCTAGAAAAACCGCCACGAGCAAGAAAGAGATAACATAATACCAAGATTTAAACACAGTTTCATTCCTTCACAGAGGCCGATCTTTCTGAAATTCTGCATTGGCAGTAACTGAAAGATCCAATCATCCCTGATGCAAAGTTATGCTAGAAGTAGTGAGGGCTGAGCTAAGTTGAAATGAGGAGTGCAGTTTTCAAATCCACCCCCACTTGAACCACCTGCCTCAATTTGGTGAGTTTACCACTCCTTTTGCAAAGGTCTGCAAAACATTTACTACTACTACTACTACTACTACTACTTCTATTACTACTACTAATTGCTAATAATTATACTTACTTTTATCCATGGGGGAGGGGAAACCTCTCATTTCAAAATTTATTATCATACTGAAAACTCCATATAAAATAGGGTTAACCTTACAGGCTGCAATTCCATACCCACTTACCTTGGAGGAACTGATTTAACAGAATTTGCCTTACTGATGGATAGACATGTATAAGTAGTGGAGGCCATTGGCTCCTATTTCAGCGGAGCAGTAAATCTGCTCTGAGTTTCAATCAGAACCAGACAGTGCTCTATAGGAGCCATCCAAGGTGCTGAAAGCTTTCTTGGGAGGGATGGGGTTCTGCACTTTGGATAGTTTCTTTAGAGTTCTCACTGATTCTGACTGAAACCCAAAGCAAATTCACAGTCCCACTGACATCTTCTCTGCGTGCATTGCGTCTGCGAATTCACATCCAGCGGAACTGTTCAGGGTGGTGAGGGGTCTAACCCGGGCACCTTCCCCCCTGAATCCGATTTTAGAGCCTTCGGCAGTTCGCTGTGATGCCTTTAACTATCATTTCACAGATAAAATCTCTCGGATAAGAGCCGACTTAGATGCCGTCGTTATAGCAGAGGCTGACGATGGAGTGTCCGGCGACTCCACAAGTAGAATTACACTGGATCAGTTTCAGTTGGTGAGTACCGAGGAAGTGGACAAGCTGCTTGGACGAGTGAGGACGACGACTTCCCCTCTCGATCCCTGTCCTTCATGGCTGGTCATCCAGGGAGGAGATGCAGTTAGATCGCAATTACAATATATTATTAATGCATCTCTCAGGGAGGGGACTTTCCCATCATGTTTAAAAGAAGCGGTGGTACGGCCGCTTCTAAAGAAGCCCTCCCTGGATCCCCTGGACTTTAATAACTACAGACCTGTATCAAACCTTCCATTCTTGGGCAAGGTGATCGAGAGGGTGGTTGCCTTTCAATTCCAAGTAGTCTTGGATGACACTGATTTTCTAGACCCATTTCAAACTGGCTTCAGGGCGGGATACGGAGTTGAGACTGCTATGGTCGCCTTAGTGGATGATCTATGCCTTAGTATTGACAGGGGGAGTGTGTCCCTGTTGGTACTCCTGGACCTCTCAGCGGCTTTCGATACCATCGACCATGGTATCCTTCTGGAACGCCTGAGGGGATTGGGAATCGGGGGCACTGTGCTTCAGTGATTCTGGTCCTACCTCTTGGGCAGGTTCCAGATGGTGATGCTTGGGGATAGCTGCTCTGCAAAGAAGGAGCTGCTGTATGGCATACCGCAAGGTGCCATCCTTTCCCCAATGCTGTTTAACATTTATATGAAACCGTTGGGAGAGATCATCCGGAGGCATGGGGCGGGGTGCTATCAGTATGCTGATGACACCCAAATATATTTCTCTATGCCTTCGATAACAGCGCCAGCTAAGGATAGTGTGTCTCCTCTGAATGAATGCTTGGAGGCGGTAATGGGCTGGATGAGGAAAAACAAACTGAAGCTGAATCCAGACAAGACGGAGGTGCTTGCTGTCAAAGGCCGCAACCTGGGTTTGGAGGTGTGTCAACCAGTTCTGGATGGGGTTACACTCCCCCTGAAAGACTGTGTTTGCAGCTTGGGGGTGCTCCTGGATCCGTCGCTCCAAATGACAGCCCAGATAGATGCGACGGTCAGGAGTGCCTACTATCAGCTTCAGCTGATACCCCAGCTGTGCCCCTTCCTAGAGTTGGAAGACCTAAAGATGGTAGTGCATGCGCTGGTAACTTCGAAGCTCGACTTCTGCAATGCGCTGTACATAGGGCTACCTCTATGCCTAGTCCGGAAACTTCAACTAGTTCAAAATATGGCAGCCAGGTTGGTCACCGGTACATCTAGGGGTGACCATATTACGCCAGCTTTAAAATTGCTCCACTGTCTGCCAATTAGTTTCCGGGCGAAGTATAAAGTGTTGGTTATTACCTTTAAAGCCCTACATGGTTTGGGTCCAGGTTACCTGCGGGAACGCCTTCTCCCATACAATCCACCCTGCATGCTCAGGTTCTCTGGGAAGAACTTACTGCAGTCGGCCAAGACTAGGCTGACAACCGTTACCCAGAGGACCTTCTCTTCTGCCGCTCCCAGACTGTGGAATGACCTGCCGGAGGAGACTCGTCAACTTAACAGTCTTTTAGAATTTAAGAAAGCTATAAAGACTGTTCTCTTCCGGTAGGCATATCCAGTGGAATTTCAGAATGTTTTAAGGATGTTTTTAGGATGTTTTAGGATTTTTTATGCAGTTTTAATAATATGTGTCATGTTTTAATCTGTTTTATGTATTTTATCATGTGGTTGTTCCCTGCCTCGATCCAGACGGGGAGGTGGGTAAGAAATAAATTGTTATTATTATTATTATTATTATTATTATTATTATTATTATTATCAGAGCCACCAGCCTCCATTGTGGATAGGGAGGACCATAGTGCAATAGTAGACGACCTGCTTTGCAGGCAGATATCTGAGGTTCAATCCCCATCATCTCCAAGTCTGTGTTGACAATACTGATGGACCAATGGTCTGGCCCAGGATGAGAGAGCTTCCTATGTTTTTGGCATATTCCCATAGGATTGTAGTGCAAGGAGAACACAGGCATGCTTGCGGTTACCTTCTATTTCTCCCATTAATGTGAGGAGGATGTTTAGTGCATTTCTCCAGGGACTGGCTGCACCCAACATTATCTGGTCAGTTCAGCCTGTCCCAGGAAAGCAGTTGTAGCTTCAAAGAATGCGTGCATAGAATTTGCGTTTACTATTTCAACTACTTACAGCAAGGACATGCAGTCTGTAGTCTTCATATTAGACAAGGTGAAGCAGTTGCCTCAGTCAGGTGGCAGATGATGAGAGGCAGCAGCAAGGTGTTCAGCGAGACAGCTGTGTGCCTTGCAGCCTAATCTCTGCCCCTTACATTGGCCTACTGCCTTCAGGTTCAGTGGAGGACATTGCCTCATCGTTAGTGTTGAAGACAGATTCATCTGCCTGTCCAGAAAGACTTTGGCCATGTCTATACCATGCATGTATCCCGGGGTCACCTCTAGGTCGTCCCTGTGCATCCAAATGATGCACAGGGGATCCCAGGGTCAAGCAGAAACTTTCCCTGGGATAACTGGAATGGCAGATTTCCCACTTTTTCCTGCGGTCCCAGGACACCTCTGAGGACCGTAGCTGGTTTGGCATGCGATCATGGGTTGTCCCTTCTTCCCCGCAAGTAGCGGGGCTCTGGAAATGACATGGAGCTGTGTGGGGATAGTCCATGCCCATTGGAGTGGGTGGGCACAGTTTCAAGGGTTTCTGAAAAAAATGGTACCTGCAACATCCCTCTTGGCTTTTGGGATGTCATGCTGGCGTTTGGACACTGGGGGATGATCCCGGAAGCAGGAAAGCCCAGGATCCTCCCCCCCTCCCTCCAAAAAGGCTCATAGGTATAGATGAGCCCTTTGTACATGGAATGAGAGAGGGCGCCATCTTGACTTTTGCCTCAGGCAAAATATCTTGTGCCAACCCTGGTGGTCCTCCATATGTTTTGGCCTACAACGTCCACCAGACCTAGCCAGCATAACCCACTGCTGAGGGATGATGGATATATATATATATATATATATATATCCCAGACATCAGCTGCAATCCAAAGGGGCATGCTACTAGCGCTGTGCACATGAGGAAAGTTTTTTTTAAAAAAATAACAGCCACTACATGGCAAAGCAGTTTGAAACTGGGAGGGGGTGGCATTTCATAAAAAAAAAATGTTGGCAATATGATGTATTTTCCAAACATATACATCAGTGGTGCACATATTTGGAATTGATGTAGTCTCCAATTGATTAAAGCATGTTTGTGTGCATTTTTCAAGTACAGGTTTTGTCATGAACATTTTTTTTCAAATGTACACATGCTGTCATATATATATATATATATATATAGGTTTTGTGAATCACGTTGCTAGCTTGGAAATGCACCGACCTTGACCACAGGTTGGAGCATAATACTATAAACAAACAGAAGTAACCGGAATGTTCACGGGCAGAGGTGGGATGAGGACAATGGAGTGGAAAGTTGAGATGAGACTCAGACTGAAATCCAGGGTAAGGATGCGTCACTCAGCAAAAACAAGCTCACCAAAGTTCTCCAAATTCCACCTTGAAGTTCATTCCAATTCAAGTCTGTATCAAATGGCAAGGGTTTTTTTTTGGGGGGGGGGTGGCATGAAAATTCATTCATATTTCCATGTGTATCTTTCCAAATGTATGTATGCAGCAATTGTACACATCTTTGGAATGCATATTTTTTCCTCCCACTGATTAAAATGTATTTGTGTGCATTTTTCAAAATTATGCATTTTTATGTGCATATTTCAAATGCTGCCAAGCACATTTTTGTGCAGTGTACAAGTCACATTACAACAAGCTCATAAATGTTCAGACTTTGACCTCAGATTGCATCGGAGTCTGTGTTCAGTCCAGAAGGTGCAAACTAGGCAAATCCCGATCCAAAAGCAAACTGAACTGAATTTCTCATACATCCCTAACCTGGATCGGATGTACTTTAAACCCCTTCAAAGCCAGGGTTTTATTTCCCAGTGAAGTGAGGCAATATACCACTTCAGGCAGGGTCTTCCATTATGTAACCCCTCCCTCAACCTCCTCGCCTATACCACCATGTCAGGGAAAACAGATATAGGCTGACTTTGTCCCCGCTATCTAGTTTTCTCTATGGAAGGATTTTTTGTAGTGCTGGGCTGAATCCTGCCCCTATGTTCAGGAACTTTCTTTCTCCCTGCAAAAGAGACATTGTTTTTTCTGCCTTTTTTGCAGGGAGAGAATTTTCTCCTTGGGGAGATGGACAGGGTTTTCACATACCTTCTTTTAAGTAGGGTGACCATATTTTGGAAACCAAAAAGGAGGACAACATGGCCGCCCCAAGGGGGCATGCCCACCAACGTGGCTGTCCCCCAAGGGGGCGTGGCCACCAACATGTCCAGCCCCCAAGGGGGCGTGCCCTCCCAAACATGGCCTTGGTCACATGTCTGATTTCACAGCATACAATTAAGACAAACCTGTTCTACACAATATCTTCATGTTAAAATCACTAAAATAAAGAACAAGTGAGACATTCAATGTATCTGAAATTAACTTTACTCACTCCTACTTTTGTAGCTTTTGCTGTACTTTGAAACTTTTGCTATGCTCTGTGTGATAGTTTCCCCTTCCCTCAAATATGTTTTCTGACTGCAAATCCTTCACTGGATGACCATAGTCCCAACTTTCCTAACATTTAACACTCTTTCCCCATAACATTTCTCTTATCCATACTCACAGATTCAGCATTCCACCACTGAACAAATGAAGCAGGTGACAAGTGCAGAAAAATCTAGTACAACAAACTAGCAACCTAGCATTGCAGGAAGAGTATAAAATATGATTACCCTGCAAACATTAGCCATGGAACAAAATGGACTAAAGGCTTGTTGTAGTCACTTCTCACCTCTTAGCTTGTTTCAACTACTGGTTTATTAGTGAGAAACTAATCTAAAAATGTGTCATTATATCTCTGGTTCATTAGCCATGTAAACAAAACCATGGTCAGTAGCAATACAAAGAAAGGCCAGAACGGATGCCCATTATCACAATGCTAGACTTTTCCCTCCTTTTATCCAAGTATATCCTGAATTTACACTGCCTTAGTGTGTAGAGAATAGAAATCCCAGTCAGGGACCCAAAGAAAACTGCCCAAAGAAACTTTAGAAATAACTCTTGTTGATTTCAATGAAGTTTACTCCCAGATAAATGAATGTAGGATTGCAGCCTCTTCACATCTATTCACCTTACTCTAGCAAGTGCAAGGCCCTCCTGTCAAGGACAACTATGCACTCACAGAACCTGGCCTCCTTGATCATGCAACCAGCAGGTGCTTTCCAGAAAGATGCTTTCAGAGCCTAGGAGATCCAGACACACTCAAACAAGTCAAGCCAAGCCATGCTATGCTGGGACAGAACAATTCTGGGACAAGACAATACTTTGCAAGCGATCAGACACAACAGTCATACATATAAAAGAAAAACACAACTACCTCATTGACATAGCAATATCTAATGACAAAAACGTTGCAGAAAAGGAAGAGGAAAAGAGAGACCCAGCAAAGGTTTTGGGAAAACTTACTCATATTGGCATAGGTTGAGATATTTTGCTGGTCAGAATTTTCATCAGTAGGACTTTGATGGAAATGTCTTTAGGACTTTTAACAATTTTACTTTGGGCTTTCAGACTTCAGAAACTTCAGGTGGACGATATAAAATAACTAGCAATTACAGGAGAAGTGAAAAACCCTTCTCCACCCACCCCACCCACCATGCACATTGGCGCAAGAGCTAATAGTTAGATCCAAAAGATTAGTGAATTAAATGGAAAAATCATTAACAGTCTGACATGGGTTTTGGGAATTAATTGAGAAAATATATAGAAGATACAATATACAATGTGGATCTAGACTCCAGCTTCCCTTGACATTTGGAAGAGCCCATCAGTTCTTAGCGAATGCCTATTGGAGACCATGTGACCTCTCCCTCTCCAATAAGCATTCAGGAAGAACTTCTGAGCTTCTGAAAATGCTGGGGGTGTTTTTTTAAAAAAATAAAAAGAAACAAAGAAGACCCCTCAACAACTGGCTACATTTAAAAAAGTATGTGGAAACCCTGTCTCCTGCCTAAGGAGAAAATTCTCCAAAATTCCCACCTGTTCCCACCTCTTTTGCCTGGATTTCATTTCCCCCCACCCCCCATGAAATGCCAAAGAATATTATTATTATTTATTCCATTTATATACCGCCCCATAGCCGAAGCTCCCTGGGCGGTTTACAAAAATTAAAAACACTGAACATTAAAAACACCGATATACACAATTTAAAAACCATAAAGCATAAAAACAAGTTAAAATTACAATATCCATCTGGGTCAAAGCACAACAACAACACAAAAACACATAGCCCTCATCATATGCTGTTAAATGCCTGGGAGAAGAGGAAAGTCTTGACCTGGTGCTGAAAAGATAACAAAGTTGGCGCCAGGCGAGCCTCAAATGGAATGTTTGGAAGTTTTGGCCCAGCACTTTTGCTGGTAGGGGCATCCAATCATGCCAGTCCCATCTGTGATCTGAAGTGATGAAGCCCAGACATCGACCAACCTTGCTGAGAATTGGTCCCGAGACTTCAAAAATAATACTAGCTGGGCACATCTCTCTCAAACACATTTATTCCTTGCTTTTTGTGGTCTCTGGGGAAAGTTTAGTCTGTATTAGTGATGGATTTCCAGGCTTAGTTCTGGTTTTCCTGGATTTGGGGGAGCTTTTAAAAGAAAGCTGCTGAACTGTATCCCAAACAATAGGAAGTGTTTGTATGTATGAGGGAGATGTGAATGTAGCAAAGCACTAAGCTTGTTCCAGGAGGCTGAGCTACAGTTGCTCTTATGTGAGACTCCAAAGAAAGCGGGGACATGCAGAAGTGATTATATGCGCGCCACATGTTCTTTGACACTACACCAGAGCCACACAAAATGTTGTTGTATGCTTAATAACTGTGCATTCAGTCTAAGTAGGGGTGTCATCTGTTTAAGTAATTCTTGCTTGATTAATCCTAGCAGTTTTAGCTGGTTAATCAGTTGATTAGTTTTGCACTGACAGGAAGCTCATTTTTGGTTTTTAGGTGTTGAATGTTGCAGCAGGCATTATTTTAGAAGAGATGCTCCCTTCTGTCTGAGAGAGAAAGAATTTCTCTGTTATGGTGATGTCTCTTGCCACCTGGCATTTTATAAGTATGATATGTTTATTGGTTTTGATTTTTAATTTGCAGCACGATTAGGGTTGGGTAGCTTTTCATTTGATTAAAAGTAGGCTGACCATATGAAAAGGAGGACAGGGCTCATGTAACTTTAACAGTTGTAGAGAAAAGGGAATTTCAGCCAGTGTCATTTGTATGCAATTAGTTCCTGGTGAAATTCCCTCTTCATCTCAACAGTTAAAGGTTCAGGCACTATACTAGAGTGACCATATACAAAGAAGGCAGGGCCCCTGCAACTTTAACTGTTGTGATGAAGAGGGAATTTCACCAGGAACTAATTGCATACAAAGGACACTGGCTGAAATTCCCTTTTCTCTACAACTGTTAAAGTTACATGAGCCCTGTCCTCCTTTTCATAAGGTCAGCCTATTAAAAGTCATGTTTAAAAATGAACACACACTAATTAATCTAACTGGTTGAGTGACAATGCAATCCTATACATGACTACTCAAAAGTAAGTTCATTGAGTTCAATGGGATTTACTCCTGAGGAAGTGGGTGCAGGATTGCAGCCTAAAACAATTTACTGAAACTTGTCTGTAAGCCCCTTCATACTGTTTAAACTGCTTTGGAAACGTTTCAAGGAAATGTTTTCAATGAAATCTTCTTTTTTTCTCCTCCTCCTCCTCCTCCTCCTCCTCCTCCTCCTCCTCCTCCTCCTCCTCCTCCTAATCCAAAATGAATCAATTTGCAGAAGATAACCAATGTGGAAGAACATGATCCTCAAGCTTTGTGCTAAGGGCAGCAGTAGGAAACTTTTTCCACCATGGGAATTTGTCTGTGTGCTGAGGACATGTGACGGTAGTGGCAGGACCAGAGCCACTCTCCCCAAACTTTCTTGCTAAAGATAATCACTACCCCACACTTTTGTCACTCCTTTTCTCTCTTAAGAAGAGATACGTTCTGAAGAGAGAAACTTCACATCTTGAGATCATTTACCATTCTCTATCTCTCACGCACACATCCATCCATCCATTCAGCTATGGATGTTATAGGTGTCCAACCGGATCCTGTTGACCAATGGACTCCCCCACATCTCTCCCGCCCCCAGACCCAGTTTGCCAAACATGGCACATTTACAGGCCCACACTTTGAGCATCTGATGAATGCCCAGCTTTAATCTTGCATAAATGGGGCTTTTATGTCCTCCATTATTGCACACAAGAAGTGAGGGAGACAGGGGCATGCAGAGAGACCATCAGGACCTGCTCCAGTTGGACTCCCCACCCAGGGCTAATGGACACCTTGACCCTGTGGGGAAGAAGGAGGAGCTGTTGGTCTGTGTCTCCTTGGGAGATGAGAGTGGGGAGCAGGGCCTTCCGACCAGCCCTGCTCAACAGTCTCCTTAATTTCTTGTTCTTTTCCCCCTCTTCCCTCCTCATCCCCTTTTCCTTGTGTGATGTCTTTTCTAGAATGTAAGCCTGGTAGGGACTGTCTTCTTTACGGATTGATCGTTAGCCACTCCAGGAGCCTTTCTGACTGAGGTGTGGCATAAAAATACTATAAAGGAGGCTCCAGATGAGGGTGAGTTATAAAACTTCTGCAGCGATTCAGTGGTAGTAGCATGCAACAGGTTGGTTTATTTTTTTTTCAAGGCAGACTCCAGGCTCTCTCTCTCTCTCTCTCTCTCTCTCTCTCTCTCTCTCTCTCTCTGCCACCCAGTGTACCCCGGTGTGCACTTAGTTGGAGAATCACTTTCTTCCACAAAGGGCACCTTCCATGAATGAAAGGGACATGAATATTGACAAGCACCGAACCATTAAAAAAGAGAGGTTGACATTCATTCACCGCGACTTTCTCTCTTAACCACTCTCCGGAAGAATGGCTTAGGGGAGCTGTATAAGGAACAGTTGCTTTACCAGAGTTAATTTTAAATGTCAGCCCCTGTTGACTTGTGAGGGCTAATTAGGAGACAAGAGAGAAAGACAACAGTGGAATTAAAACAAAAAAGACAGAAAGAAGCCAAATAGAGATGCAGGGAATCCAATTTTAGGCACAGCTAACCATGAAGAGCTTTCCATGCTGGTCATTAGAGTTGATTTTGTAATTTCGGCTCCAAATGTTAGTCAATACAACAAATGGGCTACAAATAACATATTGAGGACTTGTGGAGGCAATCAAGACAGCTGTCTTGAGATAGTTGCACCAAAGTCACCCAGGTCAGGTTCTAGGGATGTTGTGAGTGGAGGTGAGTCCGTCCATCCCTATGAGGTCCCATAAAGACTGTCCATATTCTGGCCCTCACAATAGGGACATGGGTCTAGAACTGACAGATAATCACACATGGGATCTGCAACAAAATGTTGCAGTCTGGAGTGTTTCTCTTCAGGTTTCCAACTATGGCGGGAGAAAGATATTTTCCTGCTTGAGGCGAAATACAAAACGGCATCTCCCCCTTCCACATATTGAAACCAACCACAGTGGTCATTGAAGCTTTCTTCCACACTGACTGTGGGACAGCATCTGCCGTGAACTTGCCCAACCCCGGGCTTCTGCTCACAAACTTAGGCAAACTGACAAGACAGTCCAGACAGTGAGACTTCTTTAGTTGTGAAATCACACGGAATTCAAGCATAACAGTTTCATTTCCGCACACATACAAGTAAAGCTGATGACAGCCATACAGCTTTAGGCTCAAACAGCTTGATGCGAACCAGAACAGCAATCTCTCGGGAGGAGAAGCGTTGGGATAGACCAAGTCCTATATGAGCAATTACCAGACGTGAAACACACTGACCCATTAGGAACAGGCCCACAACCCCAGGGAAAGCTTCAGTACAGGGGTGCCTGAAGACCGGCAGAGACAGTATACATCTTGTACAAACCACACAGTAAGCACTGAGTTGATCCAAGTAAGTAAGATGCCAGGGAAACGAACATCAACCCAGGAACCCCTCTGCCTATAGCAAAGGCTCTGAGAGTAGGCTCTCTCTCAGGTCACACACAACACACAATCCAGAATAGCAACAGTCGACCTAGAAAACTTCCCCTGTGCCCGTACAAGCCAAAGCTCTCTCTCGAGCCATAGAACACAATCCAGAATAGTAACTGCAAGTCCGAGTCTATGAAAAGCTTCAGAGCACTTTCCATGGCACAGTCCTTAGAAATTCCAAGTCCAAATAGCAACAGAGCATGTGCAGAGTGCACCCAACATCTCCAAACAGATAGAATCCAAAACACGAGGAGTTTTATGACAAGCGTAGAACTGATGACCCCTACCAAAGGTCTGATAGCCTGGAGACTGGCTATTCCAAGCCACTTGACAGACAGGACCTCAGACCTGCAACCCAAACTCATGTGCCAACAGGGCGGCACAGTTCAACCTCTTCTTGATGATGACACCATGTGAGAGACAGCTTGCAAGATTGCCCCCACCTTTTCCAAACATTCTTTTGTTCTCAAGGAAACTCACCAACTCAAGGCCTGGGCTAGCAAACTTCCCGTGAGAAACAGCAACAGATGATAAGCTCACAAAGACACAGACTTTCTCACAACAATTCCCAATTTTTCAGCTTACAATTCACAAGGTCTGCTGGCCTTGTGAATTGTCTGTGATACACTTGACATCCGACAGCATCCACCACCACCCCTGAGGATGGTGAGGTAGCTTTGGGGGAGCTGGTCAGGTTCTCTAGCATCCATTGCTTTGTTCTCCAACATCTCTGTGCTCCTCCCATTGGGAGCTACATCATTTTACCTAATGGTAGGACTGGCTGTTTCCAACCATATCAGTAGATACCATTTGCCTCACCCCCAATTCCCCCCCTCCAACAGGACATTCCATGTCCTTTGAGCATGCTGAATTCCCGTGGAGGTGGGGGACAGATCCCCCCTCTGAATAGTTTCCCCCCCTACTTTTGCAAACCCCAGGGTTCACTCAGACCTGCTGATATTTCTCTGTGTGGATGATGACATTCTGGCTACATAAACCAGGATATTGCTTAGGGATGGAGGAGAAATCCCTGTTTCAGTTCATATTTTAATGCAAGCTTACCTAATTTCACACTTTCCAACCACTATGCAAACCAAAACTCAGTTATTCTTTAAAATTCACATTTTTCCAAATTTTGCAATGAAGTTTTCCAATTAAAACACGCATATTAAAATGTATATATTGGTGTTGGAGGAATAACATACACAATGCATTATATTACTTCATAACTCTAATATAATTGCATGGTTTTTTTTAGAAGAAATGTGCAAGAAAGTACTTATGAAACATTAGGGGGAAATCTCAAAGTTCAGGATGAATCAGACTTAAGATTGGAGGACTTCTCAAAGTTTGAGATGAATTAAACTTAAAATTGGAAAAATGAGAGAGAAACCGAAACTGACAGACTTATGCATCCCTACTATTGAGATCATTTCTAGCATATAGGGTGATGTGATCAAATTGTTCTTAGGCTGTACTGCTTCATATGGCAGATGGGGGACACAACTTTTGATAGTTCTCCCACAAAGGAAGTCCCCACATGTGGAAAATTAGCTTTTCAGGAGAAACCTCTTTCACTGACATACTAGCTTTCTATGTGTAGTTTTCTACAGGCATATGAGGAGCTCCGAATATCTACATTGCCTGTTTAGGGGCAGGGGGATGGCTCACCATTAAAAAGTGACTATCAAAGCAACATCACAGACAAAATCATGAAGCCATTGTCACAAGTGATGGGTTTTCATTATCAAGGCAAGAGATTAAGAAGGTAGCTATGGGGATGTGCTTCTGCTCAATTCAAGGGAAAAGGAGATGCACTGGGAAGCCCCTGAGAAGTAGAGTACGCACACATTTTCCACCTGGTCAGCCAGGGAAGAGAGTAAATTCATTTCTCTTTGTCTCAACAGTCACTCGGTTTCCTTCCATGCCTGTGTGTGTGTATGTGAGAGAGAGAGAGAGAGTGTAAAGTGGAACATCAAACATACTTATGTCATCTTTCCTCTCCAGTTGTGACCTTCATCTCCTTAGACATCTCATAGTAGAGCACAAAATAGGTGGTGGTGGGGGGGGGAAAGAAGGCCAATTGGAACCTGTCATCATCTTTGCCTAATATCACACACTTGTTTCATTGAAAAAGAAAGAAAAAGCCCTGGTATTTCCCACCTCGTAGTTGGGCCATCCATTCATTTGACTAGATATTCTACAGGAATGAAAACAGTCAGTGGTTTAGGTAAGATCCCAGAAAAGAAAGCTGTAGAGTAGGGATGGACACATTCATCGGTGTCTGGTTTGGGCAAACACTCAACGATCCACCGCCGCCCGCCCCCGCTTGCAGCACCATGTGAGCTTCCTCAAGGCTTGGTGTGCACCTGACAAGGTTGTGAATCCATCTGCCCTAGTTGTGAACTGTGGAGGCTCCGGAAATTGCGTATCTCCTTCTTTGCAGAAATGTTGGCCATACAGACCCCGTTTATGGAAGGTATGAAATACACTCCAGAAATTGGGTCTTTCCCATATTGCATTAATGGTGGCTCTGTTGTGTGCAGCAGTGAACACATCCCTTGAACCCATTATCCTTTGGACTGCACACTTTGAATTTTGTGATGCAGTTCTTAGAATAAAAATGAATAAAAAAATAATTACAGCCGGTCAATTCAGCAACAGGATGGGAATGGTCTAATGGAGAAAAGTGTGTAAGAGTCACCCAGAACAGGAATCGACCAATTTGCCCATCATTGCTACCCATTGCTTCATATGCTGTCCTTTTTTCAAATCCCAGTTCTAATTCCATTTTTCAAGGCTACTGGCTCAGTTTATTTGCAGCCAACAGGTTTTCTGCTCTCCTTTTTTTATGAAGCCGCGCTGGGAAAGCGAGTCTTGCTGACACATGTATTTTTAAGCCTAACCTCCATCTGTGCAGTGGTGAGGGTGGTGTGTGTATACGGGGGGAGCATTTTCAGATGTCTTGGGTGAAAACTGTTATAAAATATCAATACAGTATAATTTTATCTACCTGCAGAACTGACATGAATTTTTGACACCAGCCTATTTTCTATTATCAGTCCCACAGCATAACTTCTCCTTCACCATTTCAGGGAAATCACTTGTCAGGAAGATGGCAGAAACCTCAGATCTTTTCCTTCAGCTGGGCTGCTCTTTTGGCTGAGTAATTTCCCCTGACCTCTGAGAGCCCCATTATACGGTCAGCATAGCCAAGTTTTACAGCTTTTTTTCTTATTATTATTCTTGGACTATATCACTGTAGATTGAAGGGACATAGTTGCTTCACATTTGAATGCCTTCCCCTTGCCCATCCCAAAACAGAAAAGTCTCTGCACATAGTTAGCAATCGTATGAGATGTCTAATCTACTCCCTTGTCCTTGAACTGCTAGCATTCTAACTGCATTTTTTCCACCCAGGGAACAAAGGCCATCTCCCATTTCTCCCCTGCCTTCGGTATTAACTTATTCAACTAAGATCAGCAACAAAACATTGCAATGTGTTCTCTTGTAGGAATGCTCTTATTCAGGGTCCCTTCACCGGGTCCTCCTTGAGCCAAGTCCTCCTCCATCTATTGGCCTTCAGCAGCACCTGAATGCATTATGAAAGGACATGACCCCCACCTCTGTACAGGGCAGTTCCATTGAGTTATCATGTCTCATAGCCATAGAAAGAACCCATCTTTGCAATTCCAAAAGGAAGGGAGTTGAGCCATACCTCTTGCATTACTATGTAGATCAGAACATAGCTAACCAACCTATTTTGTACTCCTCAGGATGTTACAAGACAATCCCCCACCAAATGCATTACAATGTGGACATTAAGAGAAAATGTGTTCAGAAAGGCACATTTGAATGCAAAATTTGGGGGTGGATCTCCTATCAAAACTGGCAAATTAGGAAATGGAGTGGAAAGGACTTAGGAAGGAACACATGCAATATGGGAAAAGTGGCACCAACTGCTTTATCCATCCCTAACACAGCACTCAAGATGGATCTATGGATCTAGAAGAAGTACTGGGGGAAGGAAGAAGTTTAGTCCTCACTCCATGGCATCCATGAAGGGTCCCCTTTCCTCAATCTCATATAAGTAAAGGTGAAGCTCATTCATCACTTCTACAAGGAAGGCGTAAAGCACTGAATGTGTGGGGACAGTGTCACTTCATTGGATGGCCTGACCTTCACTTACAGGAGTCATGAAGTTGGGAGTGCCATGTGTCTCTGACATGTCCAATGTCCCTCAGAGTCTTTCTTGCAATATAGAAGTCCTCCTGCTGCCACAACAATGGACATTGGGCAAGTTTGCCATAAAGTTGGGCAATTTATCCAGGAGTTGAGGGGTAGACTCCAGATTGGTAAAAGAAAGTACTTTTTCTGCATTATACATGAACGTGGATGGATCTGGCCAGTGGTGCAGACAGTTTTAAAAAGAGACTAGACAAATTCATGGAGGAGGAAAGGTCTGTCCAAAGCTATTAGCCGGGACAGAAATATAGAAAACTTCCTTGAACCAAGTCAGATCATTGATCAAGCTAACTCAGTGTTGTCTAGGCTGACCATATGAAAAGGGGACAGGGCTCATATAACTTTAACAGTTGTAGAGAAAAGGGAATTTCAGCCAGTGTCATTTGTATGCAATGAGTTCCTGGTGATATTCCCTCTTCATTACAACTGTTAAAGTTGCAGGGGCCCTGCCTTCTTTTGTATGTGGTCACTCTAGTATAGTGCATGCACCTTTAACTGTTGTGATGAAGAGGGAATTTCACTAGGAACTAACTGCATACAAATGACACTGGCTGAAATTCCCTTTTCTCTATAACTGTTAAAGTTACATGAGCCCTGTCGTCCTTTTCATATGGTCAGCCTAGTGTTGTCTCCACTGACCAGCAAGCAACAGCATACCTTTCTCAGCCAAAATGATGGAGTGGACCTTGCTGTTCCATTTCTTCTTCTCCTGCAAGCCATGTGGAATTGCTGCCGAGACATTATGGTTGTGGGAGAGGAAAGGGTTTGGTGTCCTCCTGTTGCATATTCAGCTTTATCCCTATAGATTTGGTGTGTGAACAATGAGGACTAGAAACTGGCCCTTTAAGATAGATAAATAAATAAAGCTATGCCAGAAGCTAAATACTGTATTTAAGGCAGATTCAAAGAAGCCTTCTAATAGTAAGTTTGAAAGAGAGTACTCTGATTGCTTGGAGGAGGGGAAGGGAAGAATTAAGAACTTGTATAATAGATTAGTTCCCCAAAGATTAAGTTGCAGGCAATGAAGGATAATGGGTTCTAGTGGGTTTTTTCTTTTCTTCATTACCAATCTTTGGCTTTTTGTGTACACAGACCTCTGGGTATATAATGCCAGCTGTAATAATCATTTGCTGATAGGACATTCTTTATATTGCTGTTTAAACAAACTGTATCAAAATTAAATCCTCTCCTTCACAGTAAAACAGCTTAATCAGTTTAGCTATTGGAATTGCTTAAGATGTGTAATTCCATCTGACTTTACAGAATAATATTTATGGGTGTCTTTCTTTATATTCAGGGAAAGTTTCCAGAGACTATAATCATAGTGAAGTTCAGTCATACATACGTGCATTAATTAAGTTACTAGTGGAAGTAAAAAATTCCCGATCCATGCCCTACACTTGTGCGTTCATATCAACTACTGGGAATTGGAAAGAAAGAAAGAAAGAAAGGAAATTAAATACTCCAATTGTAATAATAATAATAATAATAATAATAATAATAATAATAATGCCAGCAAATTTTGTAATTATTTTGTTCGACATGTATACTTCACCTGTTCCTCATGCTCATGAGCCAGGACTACCATCTTGTGACTTTGCTATTAAGATTGTTGGCTTCTGAGTATGCGGTGTATGTGTCTAAATAACACCCTTTCTGGTGAGTACATTGGATTATCCCATTACTTATGTATGGTGCACTCTGATGATGTCATTGTACCCCACAACCAATCACGTTCAAAGAAGTCAATCAGGAAGGGTTTACGTAATATGGTGAGTCATGACATCATGCTGCAATATATGCTTCAAAAATACAGCTCTCAAGATGTACCTTCTTATTGCCCATGCACAAAAGTGCACATGGGGGGAGTGGGAGCTCATTTTGAGGGAGAACTCCTGTTCGAGCCCATACAGGTAGGGTTTGATGGACCACCCCATGCCCATCCCATGCGCTGAACCCCACCAGTTACCCAAACTGCTGGGTGAACCATGGGCACTGAGCTGTGATGGGGGCCCAGTTTTTTCCATAAATGCCCAATTTGCACACATGGTGGCCTTAAAGGGGCAATGTATGCAACATTACAGGCCTTTTTCCAATGGACATCTGGTTGGCCACTGTATGAACAGAGAGTTGGACTAGATAAGCCTTGGTCTGAGCCAGCCCAGCTCTTCTTATGTTCTTAATGGTGTTTCCAATAATTTCCTCATCCATCCCATACAATTTCTCCTCTACCCCATGAGTCCCTAGGCCTTCTTCTCATTTCCAAAACTTCTTGATAATGGGAAAGGGACATTAGTGGCGGAATGGTCTGTTTCTCTCTTTGTCAGGAGCTCTAGAAAACTAGAGGAGCTCTGGGAGATATAGTTCACTAGGGTTCCTGAGTCATTAAGAAGGGAGAACCCAATGGTAACTATTGGAAGCTGAGGTCCAAATTTGAAATGGCCTGAGCTCACCCCATGGGAGGGGGGATGTATTCCTAAAACTCCCAATTCCAAATGTGCCCCATTGCCTCTCCCTGGATCAGTGGTCTGACTCACTATAAAACCACTCTGTGTGCTTCTAAGCACTTTCTGGTCTTTTTCATGGTGGCCCTTTGCCATTAGGGGGTAGGTTAGGGGCTAATGCATCCTTTAAGGCAGGGGTGCAGAATGTCAGGCCCAGGGGGCTAAACCTGAGACTCTCAGCATTCTCCAAACATAGTTTGGCTGCTTGTCTTATGCCTGATTCCTGTTTGCGTTTCTGAATGCTGCTCACTTTGCATGAAGAGGAGCTTGTGCAAATTGAAAAGCAATTGAATGGGAGATTTATGCAAATTTGCACAAATTTCCTAATTTGCCCAACTTTCCTCCGTACAGCAAAATGGGGCTGTTCCAGTCTATGGAGGACTGGGAATCCAGAACTACTAATGGGTTAACTCACCCAGATCATGTTTCAGCAGCCGCATGATGAGCTGCCGTTGCTGCCCTTCCCAGCCTGTGGTGCCACATGAGCTTCTCCTGGCCTCGTTGACTGCCCAACAGTGACATGGGACTGCCAGTGGCCCTGTCACAAACTATCATGTTGCACAAAATGGCAGCTCAGGAATATCTGAGGAGTTCAATTTCTGCAAAATGGTGGCTGGGGCAATTCCGGTAAGGTTATAATATGTAAATGGCCATCGTAAAGCAGATGTTTGCACAATATAACAGGCATGAATGACCCATTCACACCTACAGTGTTGTGTAAATTGCCCTGTAAAGCTGCAGTCAACCAACTTTACCATTCCTGAGTGGCCATTTGTACATAAAATGGTGGCTCAGGGAAAGAGGAGGTGATAGCTGGATGCTCATGGATGGATCTGGTGTTTGTCATGCAGTCTGCAAACTGGGCTGTGGAGGGCCAAATTGGGGGGGGGGGAGTCTGGTGGACTCCACCCCCATATTGGGCACCCACAACATCCACATCAGGAATGAGATGAACCCAAGCATGTGTTCAACAATTTATGCATATTTTGGTGGGTACATGCTTGCACTCACACTGGAAGCTTCAGATGGGACATGCTCACTTGTTTTGTGTGCAAAAATGAAATATTCACACGTCTCCAATCTTATCTAAGCGTTTGATGTTCAAAGGATTCCAGACTGCCTCCCTATTTCTACCTGCAATATAATTCCAGATTCTCATTGTTTTCTAGGTCTTCTCTGGCAACTCTGACCTCCCTGACACCAATCAAACGCCACGATCGTTGCTAAACATCCCAACTTTCCCCCATCTTCTTCTTCTTCTGCTTCTTCTTCTTCTCCTCCTCCTGGGAGACTTGGACTTTCTGGTCCATCTTCATTTTGTTCACTACACTCTTCTTTTTGTTCACCTCTGCACTAATGCTGCCAATGAAAACTCTGTCTTGCTTGTCTTCCTTAAGTGTAATTCATTTGGACTGCTTCAGGAAGCAAAGACAGGCTGAAGTACTCTATCAACAGCCTGTGCATTTGAAGTACAGAAATGAGAGGTTGACTCAAGGTACTTCGGCCCACAGCTGGAACTCAGCATGAACATCTGGGAAGTGACAGAAATGGTTTGTGGTGATGTTAGCTTCTGTAATGAGCAATATATATATATATATATATATATATATATACTGTAATCTGAAAACAAACCTAAACAGAGTTACCAAATGCAAAAAAGGACAGAGCTCCTACACCTTTCACAGCTAAGCAGGAAAGGGAATTTTGGAAGGTGCAGCTTCTCTCACCACTGAAGGACAACCTGCGCCTTCTATAATGAGGGGTACTAGGGAGGGGTGAATCGGATTGCTCTTAAGTAGGTTATTAGACATGCCAAATTTGAAGCAGATCCCTTCAAGCTTTGATTTGTTTTAGGATTTTTTTAAAAAGTCTGTGGTTTGAACATTATTATTTTTTTAAAAACACCATCATTTTTTAAAGATAAAGAGATGAAACTTGGCATGATGATAACTCTTACACAGGGCTTTATGCTTGCCAAGTTTGTAGCAGATCCATTCATGCTTTTTTTTTTTTTTAGGAATTTATAACTATTTCCCCTTAAACCATTATCCCCTTAAACAGTTACACACACTCATCACACTTTTATGAAGGGAGCTTTTATCCTTTCCTTTGCTGATGCAGAGCGGAAAGCTCCACTGCTGCTGGTGGAAGTTTCTACTCCAGCCTTCTCCAACCTGGGGCCCTCCAGATAAATTGGATGGAGCCCCCCACACACTGGAAGCTCAGCCAGCCAATAGGAGTAATAGTCTAACTGAAATAATGAGCCTGCCTGACTCAGGTGTAGAAGTTTACTCACTCAAGATGCTAGCCAGCCCAGCAGCACTTTCACACTATGGACGATTGACTTCTATGAGTCTGAGCAGAAACATGCTCCATCTCCCCCCCCCCCCACATGGCCAAAACCAGCCACCAGTTAGAGTTTTCCACTCCCCCAAACACTGTGATTGGAGGAGAACACGGTCGTGGACATAGCTGTGGCAATTCCTAATTGGTTAGCCACAGATGTCAATATCAAAACTACTCCTCACCCCACTCAGCGTCTTCCAAATATGGAGAATGACACACACACACACACACAGCATTGATGCCTGAGAAACAATAGGATAATTTTGGAGACTTTAGAAGCTCCAATTGGGCACACCTCCACTCTGATATCAATCAATGGGTTTAGAAGAGGCCAATCCCTGCTCTGGAAGATCGAATTCTCTGTGGATGTTCATGGTTACCAGATAATTCCGAGGTAGTGAGCACACCCTTACTTTGTATGCAACTTTCCTTAATATGCACATTTTTACGTAATTGTTGAGCTGAGAAGTGCATCACAAAATTTGCGGAAGTGAAGGATAAATATGTTCTGCTCTGCATATTACTCAAGGAAGAGTCAATTAGTTGGTTTACCTGAATATATGGACACAAATATTTTCCCCTGTCCCTAGGTCCCAGCTTATTGGAGCGATGACAATCCTTTTTGTAGCGGTCACTTTTACAGATGTGTGGTGAATATGTTGCAGTTAGTTTTCAATCAGAATTTTCCAAGAATTGCAAATATCTTTATATTTGGGATGGAAAGAATTTGAGATGTTAAAAAAATTCAAATGGGGGAGAAAGTGAAACTGATAGATCCATCCATCCCTAGCACATCCTAGTCAGCCAGCAATCCTAGTCAGCCAGCAATCCTAGCCAATCAAAGATCATTCTAAGAATTGAACAGTTTTTCAGCCCTTTCAAAATGGTGTCTGAAAAATTGCTAGAAGGGAAGAGACTCCCTTTCAGTCCAGAGTTAGGGATATAAGAGAATTTCAGTTTAGTTTGAAGAACATCCAAATTTACCCTGTGTGCACCCTTGAATGTGGATGGGAGTGCATTTTATTAAAAGAGAAAAGAAAAGAAAGAAGAGTCATACATCCATACAACACATAGTTAAAGTAGGGAAATCACTACTGGAAAAAGTAGTGATAGCCACCAATTTCGATGGCTTTAAATCAGGGTTAGACAAATTCCTGAAGTTGGCTATCAATAGCTGCTAGTCCCAAAGGCTTTATGCTCTCTCCAGAATCCGAGGCCATATGCCTGTGTACACCAGTTCCTGGGGAACATAGGTGGGAGGATGTTATTGCTCTCACGTCCTGCTTGTTTCCCGTGGGCAGATGGCTGGCCACTGTGTGAACAGAATGCTGGGCTAGATGGACCCCTGGTCTGATCCAGCCTTAGGACTTTTTTACGTTTGTAACTTACAATCACCTTCGACCCTCCCTTGTTAAAAAATGTGTCTTTGAAATGTGAATTCTTTAAAAAGCATTTTCATGCTTTACTCAATAGAAAAATACACGCAGAAATACACACTTTCCCCATCTGAATCAATTGAAAAAATAGTGGATAAACTGAAAAAGGAGTGAGCCAAGCTGAGCTTAGAAGTGAAGTTTGGAGTGATTTGAATACACATCCCATGTGCCTTTGAATGTGTCTCCCCATCCAAGTGCTGATATTACTCAGGTGTAAAATACCTTTAAAAAAAGAAGAAGAAGAAGACCTGAAATTGGATCGGGGGGGGGTTGTGTTTAGCATTTTCCTTCCACGTACATCTAGAAGAATTCAAGGCTAGCGCTGGTGCAGTGGGGTTATTGTGTGCAAAGCATTAGCAATGCCCATGACCAGGTTGATCTTTGTTCTGATGGCTTCGCTCCATGTAGCCCATGGAGAAAAGATTTCTTTATTCATGAGCTTTGATGGAAAATGAGAGGAAAGAAAAAAAAGGTTTGAAGGCTGTGACAGGGACCTCCGGAAAGGAAAGAAAAGACAACCCAACACTTGACATCGTTTTGCTCAAAACAGAAGCCCAGGGACTGTGTTGTTGTTGTCAAGGACACCCAACTCTGTGAATGGCAATGTGATTTCATTCATTGACATCTGATTGTGTCTGAGCAGTATGCCATCTCTCAGGATGACAGGACATGTATGTGCCCATTGCCTGACAGTGAGGTGTTGTCAACATGATCCGACATTTGTACATTTCTTTCTGTCAGTGTCTTCCTGTCTTTATGGCCAACCAAGGCAGAACAGCCTGAGTCAGTCTTTCTACTTATGTAAAAGTAGAATGGGGTTGCGCTGAGTAGCTCCGCCCCTGACATCATGTGTATCAAGTAGCCTCACCCTTTGGTGTCTGCCGGGAGGGGAACTTGGCATGGACACCTTTACACACAAAGGGTTCTAGGTTGTGTGGCTGTCTTTATGTGTAGACTATGCACAAAGGGCTCTTTCCCTGGATACATTTTAGCATATGTGTGCATAGGGTGACCACATGGAAAGGAAAACAGGGTTCCTGTATCTTGAACAGTTGTATAGAAAAGGGTATTTCAGCAGGTGTCATTGTATGGACGCAGCACCTGATAAAATCCCATCTTCCTCACAGGAGTTAAAATTGTAGGAGCCCTTCCCTTCCCCCTTGTATGTGGTCACTCTAGTATAGAACCTGCAGCTTTTAACTGTTGTCATGAAGATGGAATTTCACCAGGTGCTGCAAGCATACAAATGACACCTGCTGAAATTACCTTTTCTATACAACTCTTAAAGATACAGGATCCCTGTCCTCCTTTCCATATGGTCACTCGATGTGTGCATGACTGGGGAGGTCAGACATCAGGCTCTTCAGCTAGGGGCCACTCCCTGTTCATGTGTTGCTGTGGTGTACCTCCTGAATAGTGTTCAAATTGACATAATAATAATAATAATAATAATAATATAATAATAATAATAATAATAATAATAATAATAATGTATTACCTGCCTCTCCCTCTGGATCGAGGTGGGGAACAACAATAAATATAAAATACAAAGACCACAAAATAAATGAGATATTAAAACCAAATAAAAACCAATACATCATTAAAAAACATCTTAAAATTCAACTGGATAGGCCTGCTGGAAGAGAGCAGTCTTCATGGCTCTCTTAAATTCATGAAGATTGCTAATTTGTCTAATCTCCTCCGGCAGACCATTCCACAGTCTGGGAGCAGTAGAAGAGAAGGTCCTCTGGGTAACACTCGTCAGCCTAGTTCTGGCTGATTTGAGTAAGTTCTTCCCAGAGGATCTGAGTGTGCAGGGCGGATTACATAGGAGAAGGCGATCCTGCAGGTAACCTGGACCCACACCATGTAGGGCTTTAAAGGTAATAACCAACACTTTATACTTTGCCCGGAAACTGATTGGCAGCCAATGAAGTGATTTTAAAACTGGTGTAATGTGGTCACCCTTAGATGTACCGGTGACCAACCTGGCTGCCATATTTTGAACAAGTTGAAGTTTCTGGACTAGGCACAAAGGTAGTCCTATGTACAGCGCATTGCAGAAGTCAAGTCTCAAAAGTTACCAGCGTGTGTACTACTGTCTTTAGGTCTTCCAACTCTAGGAAGGGGCGCAGCTGGCATATCAGCTGAAGCTCATAGTAGGCACTCCTGGCCGTCACGTCTATCTGGGCTGTCATCTGGAGTGACGGATCAGGAGTACCCCCAAGCTGTGAATACAGTCTTTCGGGGGAGTGCAACCCCATCCAGAACTGGTTGACACACCTCCAAACCCAGGTTGGGGCCTTTGACAGCGAGCACCTCCGTCTTGTCTGGATTCAGCTTCAGTTTGTTTTTCCTCATCCAGCCCATTACTGCCTCCAAGCATCCATTCAGAGGAGACACACTATCCTTAGCTGACGATGTTATTGAAGGCATAGAGAAATATATTCGGGTGTCATCAGCGTATTGATAGCACCCCACCCCATGCCTCCGGATGATCTCTCCCAGCAGTTTCATATAAATGTTAAACAGCATTGGGGAAAGGATGACACCTTGTGGTACACCACATAGCAACTCCTTCTTTGAAGAGCAGCTATCCCCAAGCATCACCATCTGGAACCTGCCCAAGAGGTAGGATCGGAACCACTGAAGCACAGTGCCCCCGATTCCCCATTTCCCCAGGCGCTCCAGAAGGATACCATGGTCGATGGGATCGAAAGCCGCTGAGAGGTCCAGGAGTACCAACAGGGACACACTCCCCCTGTCAATACTCAGGCGTAGATCATCCACTAAGGTGACCAAAGCGTTCTCAACTCCGTATCCTGCCCTGAAGCCGTTTTGAAATGGGTCTAGAAAATCAGTGTCATCCAAAACTGCCTGGAGTTGGAAGGCAACCACCCTCTCGATCCCCTTGCCCAAAAATGGAAGATTTGATACTGGTGTTAAGGAAATGTTCCCTAACTCTCAAATTGAAGAATCACCAGGAACAGGCAGAGTTCAGTCCAACAGGTTTATTCAAAACAACATACGAAGGAAAGAGAAGTGGCACATGGGTAGTACCAAAGCTCTCTGAATCACAAAGACAAAACTGTTTCATTTATCTCTGTTACAGGCTTTGACATCACATACCACTCACCCCCTCCCTCCTGTGATGGATACATGCCAATAAATGTTTCAACTAAACAATATCTTAAACTATAATAAAACAATATCCGGGGCATTTGATGCCTCAATGAAATTTACTGTTTCCTTAATAGGTCCACCACCCCTGCAGGGGTGGGTGGTAGCCGTGATACTAACCCTGACCAGAAAATGGTCTGTCCATGACAATTCGGAGGTATTCGTTACCTCCGCCCACAGATCCGTCTGTTTGGAACTGAAAACAGCATCGAGGGTGTGAACTGCTCAATGTGTGGTCCAGATACCAATTGGGATAGGCCCATGTTTGTCATGGATGCCATGAACTCCTGAGCTACACCTGACAAACCGGCCTCGAATGGGATGTTGAAGTCACCCAGGACCAAAAGCCTGGGCGAATCCAACACTAGCTCCGAGACCAGTTCCGTGAGCTTGGCCAGGGAGTCTGATAGGCAGCGGGATGGCCGGTACACTAACAGAATCCCCAGTCTATCCCTGGCCTTCAGACTCAGGTACACACATTCAATATGATTCAATACATTCGATATGATTCAGTTGCCGGACAGGACGTCTGGTCAGGTTAAGATTGTTTTTGTAGACCACAGCTACTCCACTCCCTCCGCCCACTTTCCCTCACCTGCTCGCTAACACAGTACCCAGCTGGGAGAGTCTAAGCCCATGCCATTTAATCCAATGTGGCAGGTATGGAGGTCCTGAACTGCTCCCAAGCTGTTTGAGTCTCAAGTCCCAGTCCAGTACTTAGAGCAGAGCACTGCCGGTTATACACCTCTTTGCTGGTAGATTCCATCCCTTTCACACCCATTGCTTTGCTCTGCACCTGTGCCCCTCTAGATGTTGTACTGCAACTCCCATCATGCCTATTGGCCATGCAGGCTGGGGATGATGGGAGTCCAACAATCTCCGAAGGCTCTTAGGTTACTGAAGGCATACCTGCTGTATGCCAGGTTTCTTTCAGGCAGCTTAGGTGGTTGGCCTGGCCCTCATTACCCATTTGTGGTAAAGCCAGTTATATCTGTCCAGTTGTACAAGTGAGAGAAACCCCAGACAGGCTGACAGTTTCAATTTGCTAGATCTGAAGAAATATGATTGCCCTCTTGGTATACTCAGTGAACCCAACAGGAATATGGAGGTGTTGTCTGTTAGCCCCTTTCCCTTTCTCTTTTCTGTAGCATGGGAAGCAAATACAAATAAAGATAAGGCAGCAAAAGCTGGATTGTGTGAAGATTCTCACCCCGAAATAGAATGACCCCCATCCCAATTCTGCTTTATATAGTGTCCTTGAACCTATTTATTCTTTCACAGGAAGTTGGTATTATGAATAACAATAACAACAACCATGGTGGCCACTACAAAAATGTGGCAACCCCCCTGTGCAGGCTGTCAGGTTTTTGTAATGGGTGCCATGTTCTTTTTACTCACAATGTCCCAGAACCACAGAATCACTGGGGGGTAAATAAGTCCCATGCAGGCATTCAGCCTTCACACATGAGGGCTAAAAAGATAAGGGTGAGAACATGTATGCAAATCTTTTGCCTACATACACACACACACAGGCACACAACCCTATCTCAGTCCATATCATTCCTGTTCCCATGGGTGCAACGCATGGGGCACCTAGTTTGTGCCATCTATTGACAGGCTCCTGATGTGTCAGCTGAAAGCTGAAAGAAAGCTGCCATCTTACTGATGATTGGGACACCCATTAGCTCTAGATAAAACCAACACCAAGACAGTCGGTCTGTAAAGTCCCTCTTGGGGCCCCTCTCTTGCCCTTGGGCAGACTCCAAGGCACCATGGAGCCCATTTTAGGATTGCTGAAGCATCTGCTCTTCATCTCCCTGCCTCCTGAGGCCTCTTGGTCACTTGGTTACTGGATAGGCTGACCATCTGAAAAGGAGGACAGGGCTCATATAACTTTAACAGTTGTAGAGAAAAGGGAATTTCAATCAGTGTCATTTGTATGCAATTAGTTCCTGGTGATATTCCCTCTTTATCACAACAGTTAAAGTTGCAGGGGCCCTGCCTTCTTTTGTATATGGTCACTCTAGTATAGTGCCTGCACCTTTAACAGTTGTGATGAAGAGGGAATTTCACCAGGAACTAACTGCATACAAATGACACCTGCTGAAATTCCCTTTTCTCTACAACTGTTAAAGTTATATGAGCCCTGTCCTCCTTTTCAGATGGTCAGCCTATTACTGGATGACCCTCCCCCCACAAATGTGATTGTTAAGGTGGCAACATATCAATGGCCTAAAAAGGAAGAATTTATTACCAGCTAGAGGACCAAAGGGGGCAGAAATTTACATAAACTGTGCATATGCAAACTTATATGTATAGCTGCAAATTTAGAAATTGTTATTATAATTTATATAGAAGTACAGCCCATCTCACCTTCCTGTTGATGATTTTGACCAAATGACCAGGTGTGGCTACCTGTTCAGTCTGTGGTCCCGGTGCTCACTGGTGATGGGCAACCGTTCTTATGGTTATTTATCTTTAAAATGGAATTGGACAGGATATAGTGGATGGTCCTCTAGTGCCCATCAAGCAGAGGGCACAGAGCCACCCTACTACTGTTGCTTATATAGCAGATGGTGGGATCAGCACCTTGTAGCTCTGGTGCTGGCACCCCAATGCCACTTCTGTCCCAGTCATTTCTGCATCCAGCTGGGCTAATTGGACCTCTGTTGATCCATTTCTCAACAGAGAGACTTTTATGCCTTCCCAAACGCAGGTACTGCGTGTTTGGATACTTTTAGCTAAAACTGGATATGCCACTCTCACAATTTGTGAGTCATTGTCCTGCACTGCATGCAGAAATGTTTGAATGGCTCATGGTTCCCCATTCAGAAACTGAGCATTACAATGCTGCCCCATTGCATATATCCAACAGGCATAATTGTTTATTGTTCAAGATCTGACAAATCACTGATTTCTCTTGTTTTTGTGTTCTTAATTGTGTTTTTAATGTATTCGTTTCTATGAGGTGTTTTAATCCATATTTTGTTTTTTGTTTTTCAGACCATTAGCTGTTTTGAGCTCCATTCTTTGGGGAAAATGGATATAAATTAAATAAATACTAGTTGAAATAATAGTATCGCAGATCTGGATTGGTGTTGGACATCATCCATGCAGTTGGCTTAACTGCACAACAAACTCACAATTAAGTTGATGTGTGTGTTTTACCATATATTCAGTGAAAGGAAACACTTGTGATCTTTTTCAAGTATTGACAAGATGTACAACAACAAAACATGTTTTTTTTTTGTTTTTTTTTACTTTGGTAACAGTAAGGAGACATTAGAGGATCTGCCCACATGAAGTTTAGTGGCTGGCTGAAAATGTAGAGAAAAGTTCCTCTATTCACCGGAATCTATCTCTGTAAAGGGCCATAGTAACTAGCAGATCTGAACATTTTTAAATTGCACCTTGACAAGATTTTAACTATTGTTTTAGCCTTTTTAATTGCAATGTTTTATGGTTGTATAAGCTAAATTCAGCTCAATTTTATTCATCCTGTTTTATGTGTTGATGCTAAAATGTGCCATTTGTCCCAAATATGTAAACTTTTTATAGTTTTAATGATGGATACTGTTTCTTTTTTACTTGCAATGGTCCTCGGACTCAGCAATAAAGTATTTGTTGTTGACTGGCTGAAGAAAAGAGGCATGCTTTCCAAAATCATTTTCTAATACAAGCCATTTTTTTTTTGCTGGTCAACACAGCTTTTCATCCTTCACTGAAGGAAACTTAAAAAAAACACAACAGCAACTCCTGGTTAATGAAGAGACAGAACCTTTGAGATCTTTGTTACAGTTATGAGGCCTGGTAAGCGAAGCAGAGTTGGCAAAGTGTTCCTGTCTCAACCGCAGAGAACCACCTCATTGTGTTTCCAGAGTTGTACTTTTCAATTTGGAGAAGATAGAGGTGATTTACAGAGGGAGAGGGAGAGTCTGAACTCCCCCCCCAATGCCAGACACACACTGGCTCAATTCGGATGACACAATAAGCAACTGGGGTGGGGGAACAATCGCCAGTTGTATTGACTATTGTGTCGTCCGAATGCTGCCATAGTCAACTCAGCGTTGATCCTAATCCACACCACGGTTGATTATTTGTTACCATGTTGTGTGGGGAGTGCTCCCTAGATGAACAACTGTAAAGTTGATGATTACCCCACCACTGACTATCGGGTTGTCCGAATTCAGCCAATTTCTCTTCTAATCCAGCCCCGGTCTCTAGTTAATGGAAATAATTTAATAAAATAATTTAACGGATGCTGGATTTAATGGCTCGGGAATTTTGCTGTGATGTGAACCTGCATTTCTGATGCATTAAGCGCTCAATTTTCTTTCTTTTTTTAAATGAAGCAATCCGCAAGGTGAAATAGAGGAACCCCAGACTGGGGTGGGTGGGGGTGGAGTTGTTTTTTCCTACCATCGCTTTGCCTCCGGCCTCTGTCCTGCAATAGGGATGAGCAGCTTCCTCTTCCTTCACATGGGGAAGGCAGAGGAAGCCAGCAATGGCCACGTGGCCCATTCAGTAGGCATTTCTATTGCACAGCTTCTCCTGCACACCGCAGGAAATGGCGGTGAGTATCATTATAGCCAAAAACATTGGATTTTCTGGGTCTTATTTTGTCACGGCAAAAATGACAGAAGGAGTGAGAGATGTGCGGGAGGATCGCTTCATTGTCAAAATGTCCCACAAAGAATTGTGTGTGGCCAGTTGCAGGCGGAAGGGGGAAATAACGAGACAACTGTATATGGTATCAAAGTCGGGCCACATTTATTGAAGACCTGCAAAGGGGAACCGGGTGGGCCCTAAACTACGCCAGCAACTAGCTATGCATTTTATATCAGGTGAAGCATTCTATGTCTGGTGAGTGGCGTCAGATGATCGCCACATACCCCTTTTGGGGAGGGTAGACCGACCCTTGCCACTCACCTCCCGTGCCACACAACTCCGGTAGGAGTGACGAGAGTCGGCCTAACAGATGGCCTTATCCCCCCATTGGGGCTGCACGACTCCCAGCAGAAGGCCTCAGGTATCACCTGTCACCAAACAACAGTGCCGCAGAATGATCACCATCCCTTTCCTCTAAGCATGCCCGCCCTAACAGCCTAAGCCGAATGTGACCAAATTAACCAAGATCAGGATATTATAATTCCTAAGACGTTCTCTCCCCACTTACAGTGTGAAGTAGGCGAAAAGACACATAGCCCAGGCCAATCAGACTATGTGCCAAAAATTCCTACTCGGCCCCCAATAGGGCATCCAGGTAAAACCCACACAGCATACAGGGAGGGAGGGAGCCGTGCTTCAAAGAGCCTGTAGGGCTAGGTGCAATGGGGAGAGAGCATGTCCCTTCTCCCCCCCACCTGCAACTACCTCCCCAGAGCCAGTGCCAGGACGCGGTGGAAGTGGATTTGTGAGCGTGCGATACAATGCTCGTCTGAAGTTCATAATCTCACAATGATTCGAATTCATTCCCTTGCTGAGAAGCAGGCAATTGGCAAGTGGTTCTCTCTGGAACCTTTTCAAGAAATCATTTGCAACAGGGGTTCTAAAAAGAGACAACATGATCACAAAGCCCACACCAGTCAGAAGCAATTGTTTAACATGATCCCTGCGGCACGACTGGTGTGCGTTTCATCCATCTCTCCCCTGACATATTTCCTTAGAGTTCATTTCACCGGGAGAGGAGGAGGGGATGCTACAGATTAGCAATTAAGTCCCTGATCAATAACTTGCACAGTTCTGTGTCCTTTGGGAGACTTAATTGCCAACTCTGCGTCATATGGGAGGAGAGGCTGGGCCTTTGAACAGGAAAGGAAACATAATCACAAGTCAAGGGAAGCTTTAGATTTCACATTCTTCAACCTGTGAGCATCTGATTCACCTCCACTTCACTTTAAGGTAAACGTAGTGTCTGTTCTAACAAGCCAGTTCATGATTTTAAATTTTATTTCAAGAGCCAACTTGACTTTATCTATCTTAAATGTGAAGTGAAATTAAACCCCTCCATTTTGATTTGGGGGTATTTTTGATAGGGGAACCCCTAAATCCTGACTTGTAAAGATGAAAAGAACCCTCTGGTTTGTAAAGCCATGAGCAGGGTGAAGAACCTCCACCTGTATTCCTAATGTGGTCCACAGAGGGTCTGGGAATAGTGCATGGGGTCTCCTTGGATTCCTCCAGTGAGTGGGGCCTGAAAGAGCCAAGGTAAGAGTGAAGAACTGGGCTATTAGTGCTAGCCAACTCTTCCTCTGCATGTCTCTTACTGTCACTGATGGTGCCTGATTTGGAAGCTCTTGATTCGAAAGAGGTGCTCGACTTGACCAACACTGGGAAATGAATAGAGATGGATGAGAAATTCATTTCCATTCATTCTTTAATCAGGGTTAGGGTTCACCTTCCAGTCTGAACACAGACTCAGATGCTTTCTGCGGTTGAAGTCCTCACATTTTCAAGCTCGCAGAATGATTTGTGGACCAGAAAAAAAGGGTGCTAGTCAGCATGCGTACGTCTGGAAAATGTGCATGAAAAAATGAGTACATGGTGGGGAGGGGGGATGTACACAAGCACACTTTAATCAATGGGAGAACAAGGGAAACATTTCCAAGATGTGCACAATTTGAAAAAAAAATATGTACAACGATGTGCAGAGATTTTCATGTGAAAAATAAATAAAGCTCCCAATCTAATGCAGAATCGAGTCAGAAGCAGCTTTGAGATGGAATTCAGAGCACTGGTGTAAGCAGAAGTTTTGCTGATTTGTGTATCCCTAGAGATTAACTGAAATGAAATTCTCGCCCATGTGAAGTGGCCAAATTTGACAGATAGCTAATCCCAGCATGGAAAGGACGAGCTGCCAGCCAAGATGAGGAGCCTATCAGTAAAAAAGAGATGGCAACCCTAATTAAGCATTGCAAACATGGTTGAACACACAAGGATCCAAAACTAGAAAGTTAAGATCAGAGCACTGAAAGCCCTGGGCTGGGATGGACAGATCCATCAATTTCAGTTTCTCCCAGGTTTTATTTTAAACTGAAATGCTTTTTGCCACAAATATGGATAACTGTGTGAATTCTGGTAAATTCTTATCAAAAACTAACCGAAACAACATTCTCACTGATCCATACATCCAGCTTGGGCGCATCACAGGAACAAACCTGGCAACAGTGAGAAACCGTTTAAAGAGAAAGAATGTACAACAGATAAACCTGTGTCGGGCTCTGATTTTGCCTGAACGTTCTCTTCCAGCATGACCCTAGAGAAGATATAAATGTAATACTATGTTAAATGAATGGGCCATATGCTGGGTTCTTTGGGACCTTAACTCTTCAAGGAGCATTCACTCCAACCTGGTTCCCAAAAAGATTTTCTGCAAAATTGTCACTTCCTCCCGATAGTATTAAACAGGATACGCAGGAATTTGTCAGTGCAAAAGTGAATTCTTTTTAAATGTATACAGACGCGAAGCTTCATTTAGCTTGTCACTACAGACTCCACCTGGGAGACAAATCAGCAGAAATGGGAAGCAGTTTAAGCAGGGAGGGTGGAGGAGGGCGAAAGATATCTTAATATGTCAAGTTGCCATGGGGGAGGTAAGGTTTATGGGGACTGTCGAGACAGATTGTCAAATACGGCCCCTGGGTAAACATGCTCACTTTGAGTTCTTCCTCCCCCACCCCTCCCAGCACCAATAAATCACAGAAGGATTCTTCTGTGTCTCGGAGCACAGCTGGAAAAGGGAATCCAAACAGCTGGGTTTCAGCATGACTGTGTTGACTCTTCCATAATGAGAGGGCAAACTGGAGGACGTTAATTGGATGGGTGGGGAAAGCAAGATCTACATTGACGTCAGGGCACATTCACCATGCTTCCCAGAAAAACAAGCACACATCTCAGAAGAGCATAAAGGGAAGGGAAACTGATCCCTGTTAAGGAAGGAGAGACCATTTCACAAGGTGACTGGACTCAGGGACTGGGCTGAGGCTCAAACAGCTGCAATGTAGGCATGGAGTAAACATTGTCCAACTCAAGGTCTTAGAGGTTAGTGGAGGAAAGGGATGAACAGATTGTGTACAATCCATTCTGCCTGTGTTTTGTGGATGGTCAAATGAGGCTGTTGTGCAGAAGGGAAAGCAGAATAGGATGCTCATGACCCAGTGGGTCACATCTTCTTTCACGAAGGATAGTCCTTTATTTGAGCACATGACCTGTTCAAAGAAACTTAACTGATGGCCATCCACAAGTAGCACCTGAATAACAGATTGACCAAGCAGACACACACAGGTCACCTAGACAGATTTGTTAATCATGTAATGTAATATAATATAATATAATATAGTAGTTTGGCAAAGCAACAGAGAACTATTTCTGTTGCATTCCTGAAGAGCTGCCTCTGATGGAACTAGCAAGAGGGACAGTGAGAAAGAATTGTTAACTCAAGGGTTACTCAAGGTGGTAAGGTTTGGCTTCTATGTCCAGTTTGCATGAAGGCAGCCCTTCATCATACTCCTTCCCCAGCAGATCAATTCCAATGCTCCTTTATTGCCTGCTTAGGGGGATGCTGGGGAAACTGGATAAATGTGAAAATGAATGTATGCCGATTGCAAATACAATATTAGATATACTTGGCAGTTTCAAAGTTGTAATTAATGTTTTTTTTTTCTCAGAGGATTATCCCTAGCAAGCATGTGATAGAATACATGTATGTCATATATATATATATGTCTTAGAGTGAAATGGAACTAATAAGGAGTGACTGTAAAACTGAAGTTGCCCCAGCAGCCTTAGTGGAGAAGGATTAAACTCTGTTGAAATTAGGGATGTCAGAGGAATTCATTTGTGGGGCAAAGCTCAGTGGATTTTCAGCAGCTCAGCCCAGACTACATCTCACTCATCTGTGAGCTGGCCTGACCCATTGCGCGATGAGACAGGCTAGCCCACAGGTTTTCGGTTTGCTATAAATCTGTGCAAATTACAATTTGTGCAAAACTGTTGCCATCAGTAGTGCAATTTGCACAAAACTGCCATGAAATTTGTGAAAAACTGCACCTGCATTTTTTCACAAATTGTGCTATTTATGGCACTGATTTTGTGCAAATTGCGAATTCCGTAAACATTTACAGCTATAACTTTCGGCAATTCATGACTCCATTTTTTTTGTTTTTGTTTTCCAAAGGTCCAGCAAGTTCCTGAGTTCTGGGAGTTGATCCACCACTCGGCTCACAAATGCAAGCTGAGTCAGGGGCACCATGGGGATCCGTCCTGCAAAAATCGGGCCAGATTTCCCCACAACAGCCATCTATAGAGAAAAAGATGTGGCACTGTCAGGTATGTACAGTTCTTTGGGTTGCCAAATTATTTCCCCCTTAATTTTTCAATACTTCCCCCTTAATTTTAAACCAGGTAAGGGAAGTACATGCTGTTGTCTTAAAATGTTTGCAAGCATTCCAATTAAAAATATAAAAATCTGTATGTGAACATAAGAAACACCATGATCAGCCCAAGAGTCTATCCTATCCAGCACTCTGATCTCATAGTGGCCAACCAGCTGCCTGTAGGAAACCCACAAACAGGACAGGAGTGCAATAGCATCCCCCTACTCATGTTCCCCAGCAACCGGTATTCAGAGGCATAGTGACTCTGATACTGGAGGTACCATATAGACATCCTGATGAGTGGCCATTGATAGCATCTCCTCCATGAAATTCCCTAATCCCTTTTTAAAATCATCCAAATTGGTGGCCTTCGCTACAAACAAGCAACATGTGATAGCAACTTCCATAGTTTCACTGTGCCCTATGCTGGGCATGTAAATGGTGTTACTACCACAAGATGTCATGATGGCCACCAATTTGGATGGCTTTAAAAGAGGGTTGGATAGGCTGACCATATGAAAAGGAGGACAGGGCTCCTGTAACTTTAACAGTTGTAGAGAAAAGGGAATTTCAGCCAGTGTCATTTGTATGTAATTAGTTCCTGGTGAAATTCCCCCTTCATCACAACAGTTAAAGTTGCAGGGGCCCTGCCTTCTTTTGTATCTGGTCACTCTAGTATAGTGCCTGCAACTTTAACTGTTGTGATGAATAGGGAATTTCACCAGGAACTAATTGCATACAAATGACACTGGCTGAAATTCCCTTTTCTCTACAACTGTTAAAGTTACAGGAGCCCTGTCCTCCTTTTCATATGGTCAGCCTAGGGTTGGATCAATATCTGAAGGCTATCAATGGCTACCAGCCCTGATGGTTATGTGCTCTCTCCAGTATCTGAGGCAGTAAGCCTGTGTGCACCAGTGCTGGGAAACATGGGCGGCAGGGTGCTATTGCACCATATTCTGCTTTGTTGGTCCCTGGTCGACAGCCAGTTGCCAATGCGCGATCAGAGTGCTGGACTAGATGAACCCTCGGTCTGATCCAGCATGGCTCTTCTTATGTTCTTGAATGGTTTGGTGGAAGATACGATAAGCAATGGAGATGCTGCCTTTAACACAACCCAAAGCCACCCTAGGTGGTCTTGTGGCCCAGCACTCAGGCCCATAAGAAGATCCTGACTGGGTCAGATCATAGGTCCAGTCTGTTACAATACAGCGCTAAGTCAACAGTTGCCTCCAATTGCGATCATTGTTCCATACAGGAGGCAAAAGAACAGAAGCCAGGCTTTTCAGTCAAACGTTTTGATTGTTTGGTAGCACAGAAACCCGCTGAAGAAGAGGCCAGGCTGAATGTAAACAGGGTCCAGCCAGGGAATGAATAAACACTAATGAGCACTCTCGTACTCCTCATCAATTGCACGGCATCCATTGTAAATGGACCCATTCATTGTACTCCCCCACCCACCCCACTGTGCGGGAGTCGGTGGGCAATTCTCTGGCACGACCGCCGAGCCAAATTGTGAATTGCTTTTCATATGAAGTACCACTCTGGCGGCATTCAGCTCCGAGATGAATACATTTTGAGTAGGTGGGGAGACAAGCGGGGGGGGGGGGGAGAGAGGAACGAGCGTCTTACATGACTTCTCCAGAGCGTTAATTGAAGTCGTAGATCAAATCACAAAAATGAGGTTGGAAGGATGCATCATCTTGTGCATAAGAAATTGGGCAGCAAGGTGGATGAGTCAGTGTCAATAGCCAGGGCCAGCCCAACCTAAGAGGCAGTGGAAGTGGCTATCTTGGGAAGGAAGGAGTCGAAGAGTGTTGGGATCACTCAAGAATCCCTAAGGCAGAAGAGGGGGACCAGCAGCCCTAAGGCAAGGACCAGCCCATGAGGATTTTCAGTCTGGCCCACTGACCTGCCTTCCTCTCCCTCACCCTCTCTACTCAACCTCACCCCACCCTTTCTCCATTGATTGCCCTGTTCACTGGTGCTCTACAAGAGTGAACATTTCCTATGTTTCCTGCTGGGTTCTGCCACTCTGCGCAGCTCCACGGCCGACCTGCTCTGCCTTCTGAAAAGCCCAGAAGTAGGGTTGTGCCTGCATTTCATTTCTCTTTGCAGAACGTGTCAGCATGCCCCATTTGAAGCCCTGAAAGTGAGCGCCAGCGTGTGACTGTGTCTGCCAAAAGTCTTCGGAAATTATCAAAATCGTGCTCCGTCTCATTCCCGATTTCCATTTCGATTTGCACCCGTCCCCCCGGTAGGAAGTCAGCTCTCCTTTAGCGTATGGAGGAAATTTATGCAAGTTAGGAAATTAAATTGCTGCTTGATTTGCACAAGTTCCCCATTTGCACAGAGGGAGCGGCACTTGCAAATGGGAACGGGAATTGGGCTTGAGACGGGGAGCGAGACAATGATGGGAAAATACTAGCATGTTTGCCCATCCCTAAGTGCTGATCAGTGTGAATGTGGTGTATGCATGGATGTGTATGAAGGGGTATGTGAGAGTGGATGGATATATGTGAATGGGGTATTTTCATGATTTTGGCCCTATCCACATTTGGTTTTAGCAACATGTAGTTTGGGCTTTGGCCCTGCCTGCTGTTAGCATTCCGGCCCTGGGAGGTTCCCACTCAGGAATTCCATCCTTGGGATCAAAATGGTTTTCCAGCCCTGCCTAATGGGTAAACAGAATCCTCAATGTGCCCCTGAACCTTTGGACCACATTGTGTGCATGCAATTTCTTGATTGTGGATCCATTTTCCTTGCAATGGAGTAGAGGTAAGGGGCTTCACAAGAAAATCGTCAAAGAGAGAAGCCAATGCTTCTCCTGTTCCAAACCTCGTTGTCCTAAAGATCTGGTCCCTGGGTGCATGCAAGGGGGTCGGTTTCTCTCTTGTTCCTCCATCTTCATAATTCTACCCATTGTCATCCCCTCCCTTCTCTCCATGCAGTTGGATGGAACCAGAAGGAAGGGGTAGAAATCATAAAACCCTCTGGGAAGAATTCTCCTGCAGATGTTCTGAGATCTATTGGGAATCCACACTTAGGACCGCAAAGTAGCTTGAATTAGCCCAGTTATGCAGTTCACCAGAGTTCACCAGCAGTTCCAAGTTCACCAGAGTTCACCACTTTTATGTGTCCACAGTTCTTCAATGGATAGCATGTTGAGTTTGCACCTCAACTCCTCCCTCAGCCATTACTACTCTTGAACAAGTGGCTAGGCTGACCATATGAAAAGGAGGACAGGGCTCATGTAACTTTGACAGTTGTAGAGAAAAGGGAATTTCAGCCAGTGTCATTTGTATGCAATTAGTTCCTAGTGAAATTCCCTCTTCATCACAACAGTTAAAGGTGCATGTACTATACTAGAGTGACCATATACAAAAGAAGGCAGGGCCTCTGCAACTTTAACTGTTGTGATGAAGAGGGAATTTCACCAGGAACTTATTGCATACAAATGACACTGGCTGAAATTCCCTTTTCTCTACAACTGTTAAAGTTATATGAGCCCTGTCCTCCTTTTCATATGGTCAGCCTACAAGTGGCTAATCCCACCTTAGCTTTATGTAAAAGGCCCTTTATGCTCTTACTAGCTATGATTCATTCATTCATTCATTCATTCTATATTCCCATTATATTCTATATATTCCCATTTTATTTTCTTTTACGCCCAAGCATTTCATGGAATATGATGACAGGACTTTTACTATCTGATGTTTTATTGGGTCCAGGTATTGTATTGCTTTTTAGTTTTAGTGCTTTTTGTTTAGGGCTGTGCACAGCCCCCCCCCCCCCCCCCGCTTTCAGAGTTTCAGAATTGGCCCCAATTCAACTCAGGGTGTTTCAGGCCCGGCGTGACCTGCTTTGGATTCAGATCCAAAGTGAGATCCAGACACCTCAAAGTGGGTCAGCCATTGCAGGTTTCTGGGTTCTGTTTCCATAGATTGCTACCTTACATGTAGGAAACTTCAGAGCCCCCATCTTTTTTTTTAAATGGCAGCTCTATAGAGGACACACAGCTGCAGGATGGCTTAGATAAGTACTGCGGGCAGGCGGGGGCAGCAGCTTACCATCTCCCAGACTGGGCTGAAGCAGTCTGAGGTGCTTTGGGGCCAATGTGGTGTCAATCCAGATTTGGACTGAAGTGGGCCGAATCGTTCCACTTCGGTTCCGATTTAGGGTTTGGCCCCGAGGTGGTGCAGCTTCCAATTTTTGGTTATTTTATGGTATATTTTTTATTATGCCATATTTGAAATTTTAGTTTTTGTGAACTACCCGGAGAGCGTTGGCTATTAGATGGTATAGAATTGTAATAAATAAATAAATAAATAAATAAAATAAACGAAATAAATGAAATTAATGAATTCTTCTGAGGTGCTGGAAAGAAACAGAACAGGGAAGGCAATCGCCTTCACGGCTGCCCTGTGATCTTCCCAGAGGATTCCAGGTGACCACCGTTGGAAACAGGATGGACTGTTCCTCTCTGATCCAGCAGATCTCTCTGCACATCCACTGGTGATATTTTTGCCTCCTTTTCTCCTTCCTGATTGCAATGCCCTTTCTCTTAAGTGGTAAATTATACTCCCTGCTGGCCCCTTTTCTTTCCCCGACCACAAAAGGCTCCGTCCTCCGCTTTGCTGAACTCCAAAGAGACTTAAACAATTTGAAAGGGGAAAGGATTATTTATTGCAAAGTCTATTGTTGGGTCTGGCTTGATTTATTTTAACGCTCGTGATTAAACATAAGAATGTGAGCCTGCTTCCCAATCCTCATGCTGCGGTTCTAGTCAAGGAAACAATAACAGCCACCATTATTGGTGCTGGGAGACTGCAGCTGCCAATTACATTGAATTATATATTTCAGTTAGGGAATATAAAATAATTAGTTTCATAAGGTCGGAGAAAAATGGCTCATTCCGTAGGAAAAACCTGTTTTCTAACAGCCCGGTCTGTTTGCAATGATTGCAATAAGGTGGATCTATGTATAGTTTGGAGCCTGCATTAAATGGTTATTGTGTTGTTTTTCATGATTGCCATGAAATTGGGGTGTGGTGCTAAAAGTTGTCACATCTAGGTAGGGATTGAGGCAAGAGACCTCTGCAAGATCACTTCCAAGTTAGGTTTTCGTGAGTTTTAGGCCTTCCTCTGAATCTATGGGTGATGGCATGGCAGTATTTTATTGATGGGGCAGGGAGAATGGTGTAAATTCAACAAACCATTTCTGGGAGGAGAAATTTACGTGATTTTCATTGTTTATGGCAACCTGTGTCGATGGTAGCTAAACGAGTACTTGTCAGGGGCCGTCCGCCATGTTTCTTCTCCCAGAACATTGCTACATCGAGACATAGTGTCGTTCAACACTGCGCCTTGGCACCTCAACACTCCAGGGGGAGAATAATGGTGGCTAGCAGCACATTGCTGCCCACTGTGAAGAGCTCAATTGCCGTTGCCACCACAGGTGGAGAAAAACGCTAAAGAAAAATGCTATCTGTCAAGTGCAGCAAGGAGCTGTCACAGTCAGCAGTAAAATGTTCAAGAAAAAGGAAGAAAAGGTAAGGTTCCCTGGAATAGTATGTTGGACACCCACCCCACCAAAGTTTATTTCCAGTTTTGGTTGCCTATTGCAGTTATAGGGCTCAATTATAATTAGCAAGATGGGTTATCCAGCCAGGTAGCCATAGGAGAAGCATTCAAGACCAGAGTGGAGATGGATGTACCTCATAGTCTTGATCTTGCTCAGTTTCTCTCTCATTTCCTTTTCACATCAGTTTGCATTTTTTTCCCAAAGTACACATGGAAATTTGTATGCATTTCCATGTACATCGTTTTTAATGCATGCATTTTGTATGCATGCATTACATACTCTTCTTCATTTGTTACATTTATATCTTGCCTTTCCTCCAAGAAGCCCAAGGCAGCATACACATAATCATCCTCCTTTCCATTTTTATCCTCACAACAACCCTGTGAGCTCCTTGAACAAGTGTGGAATGGAACCTATGCAAATATCTGCTTGCTTATTAAGTGATGATTTCCCCCTAAATTGTGCACACCTGTCTGTAATTTTATTCCAATGGTTCTACAATTTAGACATTTTGGGGCATACTTTTCTATACTGCGTGCATTTTGTGCACAATTTTATTTGTGAATTCTGTTGCAGAATTATGAAAAGTGTGAATATCACAATATAACTTGCACTCCAATTGATGTGTAAGTTCGGGAAATCCAAATTTGGTATGTTTACATGTTTGCTGCATGATCAAGTCAACACAAATCCTTCACTGAGAAGGACCAAGGAAGGATGTTGTCTCACCCAGTTTCACTCTCCATACTACAGGCATGCAAAACTTTATACCCAGAGCCCCAATCCAGTTCTCTGGAGTTCTCAGGAGGCCATGACCCCATCTTATGGCCCTACCTTTTGACCCCCAACCACCAATTTTGTGCAATTCCTCACCCCCTTCTTAAAGGTTGAAATGTCTCCCCTAAGTCTAAAATGCTGAACTTGAAATCCCTCAGCTAAGGCTCAGTTACAGGCAGTAAGAGTTTTAAGCTAAACTATGCTGGCATTTGGGTATATTGGCCCCTCCCCCTTTGCATTGGCCCCACCCACTACTGGAATGCGGCCCCTGAGAGCTTCTCTGAAATGGAATTCAGCCCTCAAGCTGAAAGAGGTCCCCGGCCCCGGCCCTTGCACTTCCCTAAGATGCTTTTTTTATGAGGGCAGGTTGGACACTGGAGAACCTGTGTCACCACTCTGACTTTCAATTCGGATAGGCCCAGGGCAGGGGTGGCTGGCAGGCTTTCTTGAGGAGAGTTGTTAATGTCATAGCTCTCCTCAGAACAAAAGCACAGAGGGGGTGGAGGACGGAGTCAAAAAAAGCTTGAAAATGGTCATGCTGGCCTGGCATTCAATCTTGAGAAGAGTTCTTCAAAATGGAGATGATATAATTACCACAAAGTCTCACGGCAGCCGGCATACTTCCCTTAGGGGACATTTTGCCTCCCGAAATTAAAATGACTGTAATTGAGCTGAGTCCATGTGGTTGGCTTTATTTTTCTTTTGCTACATAATGAGGGACATTTTTACAAAAACAGAAAACAACCCACAGTTCCTAGTCCCACAACATGTCATTTTGACAGGTTCCTTTTTTTTTTTTTTAAAGCCTACTTAATAGAAGAATCTTTCTTTCCTTTTTTTTTTCATTTTTAATTTCAGCAGCCTAAATCACTGGAAGCGAGTGGCTCCTATTTCAAAAGTGCTGAACCCATTTGGGGGATGGAGTTCAGCACTCTGGAGAGCTCCTTTAGAGTTCTGATTGGGCCTGACTGAAACCCAGAGCAGATTCACCACCCCACTGAAATAGCAGCCACCAGCCTCCACTAATCTTAATGATAAATGCATACATTGATTTGTGTTTTCTGCATGGCAAGGTAGCTGTCTCAGTACCTGCCAGCTTTACACCCTCTCCACTTCCTCCCACCATGGCTGGCCCAAGAGAGGTGTTACTGAGGTGGAGGACAAGATGGAGCCCCACCTGATTCCATCCGCAGAAGTTGACTGGACTAGCAGTTGTATTATTATTGTTGTTATTATTATTAGTAGTAGTAGTAGTATTAATCATTTACATTTGGCCTTTTTCCTCTTGCAAGGAACCCAAGGGAGCTTACATCCTCCTCCTCATCTCAATTTCATCCGCATAATAACCCTGTGAAGTAGGTTAGACTGAGAGTCAGTGATTGGCCCAAAGTCAAGCAATGAACTTCATGACCGAAAAGGGACTAGAACCCTGATCTCCTGAGTCCCAGTCCAACAATTTAACCATTACACTACACTGGCCCTCACCAAATCAGTTGTATCTTACTTCAACACTGGCAATGGGACAGCAAACTCCACCATGCCTGAGGGCATTAAGCTAGCAGAGGAGGCACCGTGTATACTGCCTGGAACACACAGCTCTGTCTTCCAACATACGGGGTTGGCTAGGGGGCATCTGCTGGCTGAGATGACTGCCTCACTGTGCCTTATGGTAGGGCTGGTCCTGCCTCCCATAGAGACCCGTATCCAGATCATTCTTTCCTCACCACTTTTAGCAGCAAAGGTGAACTGTATCAAGATCACTGGTGCTCAGGTGTTCCACATTGTCATTCCTCAAAAATCCATTTGAACAACAAAATTATTATTATTATTATTATTATTATCATCATCATCATCATCATCATCATTATATCCTGCTTGAAAATGGACTATAATTCAAAGCCATGAATGTAACATGAAATACCATCAAAACAGCAATAAAAAGTAACCATAGAACAACACAATAATAAAAATGCGAATCAGCAGGAAAATTGCTCCCCATACTGTGTGCTATAGACCATAGCTGGCTGGATCACACGTCAGGGAAAGCCCGTGTGAAGAGATGAGTCTTTAGGAGACATCTAAATGTCAGAACTGTGGAGTCCTGTCTTGTGACAGCTGGTCAAGTGTTCCAGAGGGTGGGCGCAACACGAAATGCTGCAATACGAAATGCTCTGCGGCAAGTGCTCCCAAAGCGAACCTCTGGAACGTGTGGCCCCCTCAGACGTTCTCCCTCTCATGATCGATGAGATCAGGCTGGGATGTTAGAGGTGAGGTGATCCCTAAGGTAATCTGGGCCTCATCTACACTAAGCAGGATATTGCACTATGAAAGTGGCATGAAAGCGGTATACAAAAGGTAGGAGCCACACCAAGCAGGATATAGCAGTATGAAAGCAGTATATGGTCTGTGTCAATGGGCCCCAACAGTTGTCAGTGCACTTCAATACTAGAATAAAGTAGTAGTGTGGCTCCTGCCTTTTATATCCCATTTTTCATACCACTTCCATGGTGCAATATCCTGCTTGGTGTAGATGAGGTCCTGGTCACAAGTTGTTTAGGGCTTTATATGTTAATAAGAGCATCTAAAACTTGGCCTGGGCAGCTTATTGGCAGGCCATGCCTTTCTGTTAACTAGGGCTGACGCAAGCCGCTGACTGGGTCTGGGAGTCTGGTGGGCTCCCCCATGCCCGGCCACCTGTACCTCACTCACCAAGCCTAATGTTGCATAAAATGGCGGCTGTACAGGGCCATTTCTGCAACATAAGAGGCACAAAAAGGCCCTTTATGCTCCTAATATTGTGGAGATGGCCCTGTACAACTGCTATTTTGTGCAATGTTAGATACATGCAACTTCCAGATCTCCAATCTTCCATAAAAATACCAGCATGCAGGGAGGAGCGGTTGGCTGCAGGGAGTTCCCAGACCACTCACTTGTCCCTGCAGGACTCACATAGCCTGGCAAGCTAAGGTGGGCAGCTGCGGTGATGGGGTGACGACCCATGCTTGGCAGGTGTAGGTGAGTCTGTCCATCCCTACTTTTAACAGCGGTGTAATATGCTTCCAAAAGGAGGCCCCTATTGGTAACTTGACAACTGTATTTTGCACTAGCTCCAGCTTCCAGACTCGGCCTAAGGGTAGCCCCACATATGGCTCATTACAATAAACCAATCTTGACCAAACACATGATGAATGGAAGTCTTTTGGTTTTTTGAGAACAAGTCTTCTGCAAGAACAGTGAGAATAAGCTTCAGCAGACAGTATCCCTGCTTCAGAGGCTTTTAATATAAAACATAATATGAACGAAGGGAATAAAGTAAATGCAGGACCCCACTCCTATGAACTGTGAACAACATAGTCACATTTTGACACTCTGGGTAGTTATTCAGTGTTGGTCCTAAATAGAGTACTCCCATTGAAATGAATGAGACTTGTATTAGTCAGAACTTACATTCATTTCAATGGCTTTACTGTACATAGGGCTAACTCTGGAGGATTTTCCTGATTAGCCTGGAGTCCTGGAATGTTGTTGCTCCATATGGCCACCTGCACTTAATACTAAATTGGGCTGATTCAACAAATGAACATTTTTAGTCCATGTCAGTGTTGTATGTGTTCATTCAAAAGTTTACTCCATCCCATTTCTACATCAATCTTTCTGATGTTTTTAATGAATCCAAATTTGCATTATTTTAATGCATTTCTTCACAAACTATGACTTTTTGTGTCCATTTTACCCTGAAACACACATTGTGGCACACGTTTCATCCTAAAATATACATTTTAATATGCATTTTGGTATGTTTATGAGCCAAGAACAGTATTACAAAATTCAAAGAAGCGTGTAATCCCAAGGATTACTGTTTTCTCATCCTTGTGTTAGTACAGGAGATGTGAATAGGATCAAATCACTTAAAATTAAGCCCTTCAGCATCCCTGGATCTGACTGTATCTGGATATTTTAAGATTTTTTTTAATGTGGCTTTTTGAGGATCTGATTTTATCACCTTTTCGGTTTCCTTTTCAAATGTTGTGGCACTTGACAAATAAAAATCTACCTTCCTGCTCCCCAGCTGTTTTGTATTACCCTTTCCTCCTCCCATAAAATCTAAATGCTCCTCTCATTTTATTACAAAAGGGAAAAAAAAGTTCATTTTTTATTTTTTCCCCTCCCTTGAGAACTTGCTTTAGGGCTTCGTTGCTCAACTTTCCCCATGAGAATCTGCTGAACTCTTCGGTTTGACAAACTTTTTACTTTCTAATCATTTTCTTTTTCCCCAGAAAAATGGGAAAATAACCAAAACACATAAAGGAGACAGATGGGAATCTTAGTAATGCCATCGCAGCCACACAGGAGAAAGTAATAAAAAAACTGTATGATGGGAGTGAGGTTTTTATGATGACAATTATAATTCTGGAAGCATTTGAAAGTAGATGCTGTGCTAATGTATGTTACTGTATCTTCACAAATCTATTTTTTTATTTTGGACATGAATAGGTCTATGACATATTAAGGTGTTTCCCCCCTGCCCTAGCCCAGTAAGCTTTGCATTTAAGAAGCAATCAAAACGCATCAGGAAAATTGGGGGGGGGGGTCAAGGTGGGAGTTAGTAAAAGGGCTAAGAGGATGAAACAACTTCCCATTTCACTTGTATTTTTGAAATAGGATTGATTTGCTTACACTTTCTACAGCATTCCTGGAAATATTGTGCAATTGTTTGTTTGTTTTTTTGAAAAAAAAATAGGGATGAAATTATGCACATGCTTTTGATGACGGAATCACTTACCGGAACCAGAATGTCAGGAAGCTTTGGTGACACACTACTTACAATTATTTCTCCCTGATTTGAAATGCTTAAAACTAGAGGAGGGGACCTCAACCTTTTTGAACCATGGCCATGTTTGGGAATTCAAGATACTGCTGTGGGCACCACCACCAATGCCTAAGCATTGGGTCACCAGTTTGGTGATTACCTTTCACGTCTATGGATCTTAGCCTGCATCTTATTCAGCAAAAAAACATTTGTTTTGTGTCTATTGCACATCACAACTTCTCTTTAATAAGGGATTGTCTAATCCCTATAATTGCTAGCAGTGCAATACAGCTAATGTTTCTTTTAAACATGTGTTTTGGCCCCAGTAATTGCTTCTTTTTGAGGGGAAGTTATTTCATGGGAAAAAAATTGTACAGGAACAGTCTTTAATATTCATACTCTTTTAAATTATTTATCTGCTTAGAGATGGATGGACTCACCTCTATCTGGCTGAACTGTGCACTGCTTGCTGCTCACCAAAAGCCCACCAGCCAGCTGCTCCTGTTTGCCGTTCAAGAAACCACATGGCCCATGGCTGCCCAGCAAGTGATGCACAGCCACCAAATCCCTCACAAAGTGGCCAGTTTTTGAAAAAAAAATGGCAGCTTGTCTCCCCCTTCAATTAATGTAGTTTTGTGTAAATGTCTATCATAAAGGGGTCATTTACACAAGATTACAGGTGTGAATGGACCATTCATGCCTGTAATGTTACATAAATGACTATTTCATGGCTATCATTTTCATAATGGTTCCCCAGCTTCTTAGAAGGGAAGAGGGATATTGTGTCCACCATTTTTTTAATGGAATGAGAGCCAGAAGCACAATTGTGCTCCTCCAGAAATGTAAGGTAAAAAAAGGAGAAGCTCCGAACCCGCTCCCCCCAACCCCTGGACTCCCCCAGGCCCGGCTCCTTCCCTCTTTCTGCCCTCTTTCTGATTCACGGGGAGGAGGGAAAAAGCTGGGACAGGTGCCCACACTGCCCATGGTCCTCGGGATCATCCCACGACTGCAGGGAAAATCGGGATAACCGAGGTGTCTGTTATCCCGGGAAAATGGAGGGGTCATCCCTGCCGGGACCCGGGATCCCCTGTGTATCATTTGGATGCACAGGGACACCCCAGGGAAAACTCCCCCATGTAGACATGGCCTAAGTTAGTTTCACTTAGCTCCCATCAAGACAATTCGAGGTGTAAACATAGCGATGACGTAAATCCTATGGCTTCCAATGGGAACAAAGTCCAAGTAACAGTCTGGATTCAACCCAATGTTAACAAATGTAATCCAATGTTAGCAACATTTGAACGAGGCATTACTCGGGTCCCAAGCGGAAATAGGGACAGAATACAGTAGAGACTGGGGGTGGGCAAACTTGCCTGCACGCACCTTGGTGGACACTCACCCCGCTGCTGCCCGCCCTTCCTTGGCAGTCCATGTAACTTCTTCTGAGGCTCGACTTGGCCCAGCGAGCACTCAGCAGCCACCTACCTGTGCCCCCAAATTGTGCACTTCTCCATCCTTTGTCAATGGCAGCTTTTACCCTTGTGTCAATGGGGCCTGTAAGTTGCCATTGGCATGGGAGGGAGCGTGCAAAGTATGGAGGCTCCCAAAATTGTGCAATTCTCCGCACCGTTGATGCAGAAGGGGAAGATGCACAATTTCATAAATTGCGCACTTCATTCCCCCTCCACATACTTAAGCTGGCGTCCGTGCTTGTGCCGGGAGCACCTAACTGGGTCCGCTGGACTCCCAGACCCTGTCAGGTGCTCATGCCATCCCTAGTAAGGACTAGGAATTGACAGGGACAGAGATTATAAAATAGAGACTGTCCCTGGGATTTAGGGATAGCTGGAATATAAAAGAGCCTCTGAGAAATTGACATAGTGCCCTTTGCTTAGCAAGTTGCCTTCCCTAAGTCTCTGGTTCCCCTGATGTATACCCAATTTTTGTATTGCCAGCTTGAAAGATGCCCAATTGAAAAAGAAGGCAGTACCTAATTAAATTTGAATAACTGCTAATATATTGTGTGAACTTTGACATCCATCCAATGCCTTGGTCTAGGTTGTTCATGGAATTTGAATCCCTCCTCCCACCACAAGATGGCTTACAGGAATCACATAAAACAACAAAACACGATATAAAACACAGTGTCAAAATGACAGCATCAAAGCTAGCAAAGAAAAACAGCAGATAAAATCTAGCGACAGGCAAACATCTCTTGAGTGAATTCGCTATTTACTGGGAAAGGGTCTAATTTGTCCATGTGAGCTTGGCTGAGAGTTCTGCTTCAATACGAGATCTCATGCCATGTATACTAGTTTTTGTGCATGCACACTATCAAGGTGCATCTTGGGAGCTGTAGTCTGGAATAGTGTCATCTGGCATGATGGCATGCATCACCACTTTGTGGGCCCCTTTCTGGAGGGTTGTTTTCATGTGGCATGATGGCGTGATGCTGTCATGTGATGTTTACTAGATGTCGCTGATTGCTGGTGTGAAGATCGACCTGTAGAGTCTTCCTCCTCCTCAGATCCAGGGTTGCTGCCACCACGGCAGCAGCAACAACAATGAGGGAAGTAGCTAATGAGACTGCTTCAAGTATGTGTTTTAGGAGTGTAGGTGGCAGGAAGCCTGAAAATGGAAGAGCTGGATCTGTGTGCTCCAAAGTTTGCAATCAATTCCAAACTTAAAAGCTACAAAGATGAGCATTACGAATGGATGAACATGGACCAATCAGTCAACTACATATGAAATTTGATAGCATCACTAATAAAAACAGAAGATAAAAATCAATGAAAGGGCTACAAATGCCATTAATACAGGAGCACCTTCACCTGGTGCCTAAATGATAGAAGAGGAGGCACATGGAAGACCTGCCTAGGAAAAGAGTTCCATAATTTGGGTACCCCCCACAAAAGTAGGGATGTTTGAGAATGTTGTTCCTGCTTGCAAAACATGTGATCAGACCCTATTCAAAGCCCCAAATGTGAGCATGAACACGTGTGCACCAAAAATCTTCACAAATTGTCAAACACTTGCTCACATTCATCTCCTTCTCAATTCTCAGTTCAATTTGTGCAAATTTCTTGATTTGTGCAAATTTCCTCCACAGACTGAATCAGCCCTGCCTTCGTCTATGGAGAAAAATTTGGAGAGATTTGCGCAAATTTCTTGCTTGATTTGCTCAAGTTTCCCATTCGTGCAGAGCGGACAGCAAGTGCAAAAGGGAATCAGGCATGACATAAGCGGCAACACGATGCTTGGAGGATCCAGGCAATCTCAAACATCGCTCATTCACTCTTCCATATAGAAAAGATGTTGCCTTTGGTAGTCCCCAGCCTGAGCTCAGTAGGCAGTGGCACTCAGAAATGGCCTCTCCTAAGAGGAATGTAAGTGCCAGACTGGCCCATGTGGGAGATGGTGATCTTTTGGAAAGTCTGATCTGGAAGTCAATTATACCTTTACTTACTCTTCTGCTGTGGAAGGGCTACAACACAATTTCAACACCTACCATTTCCTGACACCGTTTTGATTTTAGTAGACCCTTGTTGATAGAGGTTTGTTTCATTGGCAGACACTATATTTACTGGTTTAGGATCATGTTAGAGCTTGTGCTTTTCATAATACTCTAGGCAGATGGTAATACTCACATCCCTCCATTGACTCATCCCAGATGATAACATAATTAATATTAACACCCAACAATAAAATTGGAATCAATGAAGCAGCACTCACAAAGAGAATTATATGAGCAAGATTAGTATGAAGAGAGAAAGGAAAAGTTTTCATGACTACAGCAATGAGAATAGCCTTTTTTTCTTCTTAAAAAATAAATCTTGTTGTTTTTAGGAACTAGCATGCTTGTTTTATATTCCCAGCTACCATAAAATAAAAAAATTTAGAATGGCTGAAACACCAGTTGGCTCCCCACCAAGAAATGTGTGTTGTAATATTCCTCTGAAGTCCTCCTTCCTCCTACTCAACCTATAAATTCCCGTATTCCACTTGGGAGAAATAGAGATGATGTAAAGTTTTGCTTTTCATGTTGTTTCTTTGGGTGCTTCACCATGTTTTTCCAACGCATCAAAAGGATGTCAATGCAGTGTGTGTGTGTGTGTGTGACCATATGTAAAGGAGGACAGGGCTCCTGCATCTTTAACGGTTGTATAGAAAAGGGAATTTCAGCAAGTGTCATTTGCATGCATGCAGAACCTAGTGAAATTCCCTCTTCTTTACAACAGTTGAAGCTGCAGGAGCCCTGCCCTCTTGACCAGATACTAAAGAGGGCAGGGCTCCTGTGGCTTCAACGGTTGTGATGAAGAGGGAATTTCACCAGGTGCTGCAGCTAAAATTCTGCTTTCAATACAACTGTTAAAGATACAGGAGCCCCGTCCTCCTTTACATATGGTCACCCTAGTGTGTTTGTGTGTGTGTGTGTGAGAGAGAGATTCCTTCCTTTGCTTGACATGGGACAAATTGCTGTGGTGTCACACAATTGTTTACAAATGTTCTAATTGGTAGTGGAAAGAGGCAGCTATGAAATGTTGACAGTAAGTGCAACTTCTGAAAATGGTGGAAGGCAAATATGGCTAGGTTAAAAACAAGATGAGGGTGGAGAGGAAGGGGGTGGGCCAGGTCATTTGGGATGAGGGAAACAAGAAGACATGGGGGATCTTGATACTAGCAATATTTAGAATCCTGATATTTTGCCCCTCTTCAGTCACCTTCGGTGGGTTGTGCCTACTAACCATTCTCTTTTCCAGCTTATGCGTCTGGCTCTGACAATTAACTACATGAACCATGACTGGGTCCAGAGATCCCTGGGTATGTTCAGAGATGCCCACCCAAGCCAGTCCAAGCTCTGGCTTGGTCCTGACATGGGCTATCCCTGTCTCCAATACACCTGTCCCCAATCCTAGCCTCCATACATAGACATCCCCAGCCCCCATACATTGTCCAGTGACCTTACTATCTCATGCCATCTCCCCAGTGTAGCCAACAATATCATAAACATCACCTGAGATTATATTCATGGCAGCCTGGAGATATCAGAGGTTGGTCCTAAGTTAGGTCAGATCCACAACTGCTTTCTCAGCCTCTGTAGCCTCCTGTGAACAAGAATTACATCATAGCTAGGCTTTGACTTCAATCACTAACCTATTTCCATGTACAACCTTTGCTATTTTTAAGTCTGAATAGCTCATAAATACTACGGTGATACTTTCTTGGCTACTCTAGATGGGGAAGGTGGAAGATTTGACATCTTAATGTCCTACTTTTCTCTTTTGTAATTTGGGACTTTCCCAGGTGTTGAGATTGCTGCGGCACCTTCTTCTTTTGCTTGCTATAAAGAGGCACCAAGGTCACAAGATCTAAGATGCTCTCATGTGTAACACATCTGCATCAGATGATACAAGGTAATAATAGGGTGACCATCTCGAAAGGAGGACAGGGCTCCTGTATCTTTAACAGTTGTATTGAAAAGGGAATTTCAGCAGGTGTCATTTGTATGCCTGCAGCACCTGGTGAAATTCCCTCTTCATCACAACCATTGAAGCTGCAGGAGCTATACTAGAGTGTTCAGATACAAAAGTGGACAGGGCTCCTGCAGCTTTTACTGTTGTGATGAAGAGGAGCCCTGTCCCCCATTCCATATGGTCACCCTTGGTCAAACACTAAATAAATACATAATCAGGGCAAACATATTTTCCAGACATCGGCATCAGTTGTGTGCATCTTTCAAATATACACATTCTTCTCCCATTGATTAAAGCATATTTGTGTACATTTCTCAAAAGTACACACTTTTTCATGCACATTCCCCCCCCCCCCACCCACAAAAAATATATTCGTGCATGCTGTTTAATGCATTCTCTTTGTTCACATATCACATTGAAAGCTCAGAAATGTTCGGACTTAGGCCACAGATTGCGTATGAGTCCATGTTCGGTCCTGAAGGTGTGAAGTGGGTAAATTCTGATCAAAAATGATTTGAAATAAACGTCTCATACATCCCTAGGTTCTGGAAAGAGGTGGTGTACATGCAGTTGCCCGGTTTGATCTATCAGCTGGAGTTGTGCATGCAGAGTCCTTCTTTCAAAGTTGGCATTCCTTGATCTATTTTTCTACAAAGAGGACAAGCAAGGGCAGGAATGAGAGACTCCAGAGCTTGGCGGTGGTCCCACTCCTGGGACTTGGCTCCCAACAGGACCCTTGAGGTCTGCTTGGGATGCTGCAGACTGGACTGATCAGAACAGTTCAAAGGAGCAGCTCCAAAGCTGGCAGCCAGCAATGAAAAGGAGAGGCGGGACACTCAGGCCTGTTGCTCTCATGGGTGGAACATCATGATCGATTGGTCCCATTAATGTGGAGCCAGGAAGCACTTGCCAGGTCTCAGAGTTTAGCTAGGAGTTTTAGGGTTGTAATCTCCTCCTCAGTGTCTCTGGTAGGGATGTACAGATTCACCTCCATCCAGTTGCTCTGGGCATTTCACAAGCCACCCCTAAACTTGCTCCGCTCTGGACCCCCAGCCCTTACTGGCCCCATCCATGAGCGCCCAGAAACTGTCCACCCCTGGACCATCTTTGCCTGCAATGTTGTGTAAATAAATAGTTGCTTTACTTGTGTAAGATTGGATTTACAGGGGGTGGGGGACATGAGTCACCAGGGGTGGACAGGAAAGAACTAAAGTCCCAGGCTGAGGAGCCAGAATGAAGAGGGGTAAATAAAGAAATAACATGTGATTTTTTGGTGTTTTTTTTCTCTCTGTCCTCCCCTTTCTCTTTTTATATTGGTGTGTGTGTGTGTGTGTGTGTGTGCGCCGATCTACACAGTCCTTTGGAACGTTTTAAAAAGTATTTTAAAACATTCCAAATAGGTGCGTTCTAAAACGTCTTAGGCCACATTACTGAGTACTAACGTTACAGGAGAACAGTCTTCAGTCTTTAAAGCGGTGTGTGCGGTCACACGCTGTTCTGCCCTGTCTCTTTCTCTTTTGTTTTTTCAGTGAGTTTAGGGCAAGGCATTGTGGGGGTTGTAGTTCAGTCACCACTTCCTTCTTTGTTCCTCTGTCATACCCTAGCGAGTATAGGGCTAGGCATCGTGGGTGTTGTAGTTCACTTCCTCTTTCTTCCCCACCAATCAACTGCTAAGCATTTGGGCGCCGGTGAACGAAGCACTGCCCCCACGAATCACAAACGGTAAGGAAGGACACATTATTTTACTTAAAACGATTTATTAAAAGTGAAACCGTTGTATATAACTGAAGGGAGTTTTAAAAACCTCAGATATACAATGTTATAGGGGGTGCGTCATGTGGCCCAAAGAGTTTTCATAACCCTTATAAAACGTCAAAAACCTCGTATGTAGATCGGCCCTTAAACGCAAACATCAAGTCGTATTTGGTAACAAATGGCCACTACCAAAATGCATAAGCCACTTAGCCATTTGACCAAGGGCAGGGCTGGCCCAAGCCATCTTGTCCCTGCCTGTAGCAAAGGACAAGATGGTGCCTTCCCCAATTCCATGGACAGAAGCTGACTGCACTGGTTCTTGAATTCTACTTCAATACTGGCAACAGGACAATGGGAGTACCAGGATAGCTTAAAGGGGCACAGTTCTTGCCTTTAACCCTTTGCTGCCATTCCCTGCCCCCCCCAACATCTGCCACCTGAGGAAGTTGCCCCACATTGCTTAATGACCTAGGGTGCCACAGCATGGTTAAGACACATGTTGCATCACATCCAACTGAACGTATTATTTCAGCTCAAAATCGGAGGAACAAAATGTTTTATGCATGGTAGTAAAAATGCGATTCCTGTCCTTCTTTATGTCTTTCTCAGCCTTGGTGAATTTATAGTTGTCATTGAGTAAATGAGTGGTGGAGAGATATTTCCTTTAATAAACACGGGGCGAATAACGTACCTTGGGTTCACATCAGGGAAAGTCTTGAAATAAAGTCCCCTGGGGTGAAAAACAAAGAAAGAAGAAAGCTTTGACAAGGAATGCTGCATCTTGTGTTTATGACCCTCATGAATTCAATTTTTTTTTACTCTTTTGTATGCGATTATTGGAGTGCAAAGCTGGAGGAGATGTGAAAGTCATTGACTCCAGCCAATGGAGGCTGGTGGCTCTGATGCCAGTAGGGCAGTGAATCCACTTCAGGTTTCAGTCAGAACCACTCAAAACTCTAAAGCATCTTGGATTGCTCCTTTAGAGTTCTGACTGGCTCAGACTAAAACCCAGAGTGGATTCACCGCCCCACTGACTTCAGGGCCACCAGCCTCCACTGACTCTAGGCCTCCATTCCTTTCTTCCTATTCCATATCACTAACACAACCTTTCCCAACTGGGTGCCAGTCCAGATGTGTTGGACTCCAACTCCCGTTTCTCCCAGCCACAACTAACTTTAGTCCCATTCATTTCAATGTTTCTATGTAGGACTAACATTGGATACCACCCATTGCAAAAGCTTAAAAGCAACCTTAAAAACACAACAATTTAAACACCCAAATTGGAGAGATGCTCCAACTTTTCTTATTTCCTGGAACCTGCCCCTGTGGGATCTCGGCTCCTGCCTTGTCATTATATTTCTTATCCTTTCTAAGTGATCCTTGGCAAAGGGATGATAATAAAACAATGAAAATTAAAATGATGCACACCCGCACCTTGGACTTTCAGCTCCCCGCCCCCACCTTGCCTCCAGGAGTTAAATTGTGAGGTTGGCGAACATGGATGCATTGGTTTCATTGACACATGCATCTGAATGATAGTGAATGCACATAATCAATGAGGTGAGGTGATGCTTTGAATGGCTGAAAATGTACTTGAGGGCAATGAAGTCCTGAGTTCTAATAAAATGCCCTCTTTCTTCGCTCTGAAATCATATGACCCTCAAGCATCCTGATTATTACCTATCCAGATACTGGTATGGACAGAGACAGCTGGACAGAGAAAGTTTGCGTCCGTGGGAGATGTTGTTCTCCCATGGTTGTGTTTGTCTCAGTGCTCTGATATTCAGCGCTTCCGAGGGATCTGCACCCTGTGTCAAATCATTACACATGTGGAATAAAAAGCAGGATATAACACTATGAAAGTGGTCTACGGAATGTGGACTGTGCCCCAACAGTTATCAGTGCACATCAATACTGCTATAAAACAGCAGTGTAGAGTAAGCCAGAGAGGAAGGAGGAAGGAAATAACCCCCTCCTTTCCTCTCACCACATGTTTCCACTATGGCTCCTGTTACCAAGCAAATGCCAGTGAAGGAGAGGAGGAGTGTGTTTTTGGACTGATGAGCTGGTATATGGTGATACGGGTGGATAGAGAAGATGGAAGTGAACCAAGTCCTCAGATTTTCTCAGCCCAAATAATTGATATCTTCTGATTTGCGGAGCGAAGGATGAGAAATGAAGAGGCGACACAGAGTTGGGATTTAAACAAGGGCCACTTTATTTATTTACAAGAAAAGCAAGCATAAAGGGGGGAGGTAACCTAAGCGGGCATTTTGCATGGCCAGCCAGGCCATTGAAGGGGTCGGACGAGACATTCACACCCCGGGAAGTGGCGCCTGCTTTTTCGCCGCCCCCCGAGCTTCCCCAATCTGAGGTGGGGGTGGCCTTCCGGTGTTGTCTCCACTCGTGCCTCAGGGCTCCGAGTAGACGAGAAAGGTTGGCCCCAAAGGTAAGCCTTATCCCCCCAACTGATGCCGCAGGGCTCTCAGTGGTTGGCCCTCAGGCGTTACCAATCACTTGAATAGTGCCCGTGAATGCTCACCATTAAAAACATATCAAATGCCCGCTCCTACCGCCAATAAAGTGACCAAATTGCCAGATTGACCTAGTTATCACCCATCCTACTTTTGCAGTGTGAAGTAGGCAAAAAAACTCACACTCAAGTTAGATTGTGAGCAAAAAATTCCTACTTGGCCTCAAAAAGACGACCGGCGAACCCACACTGACAACAGGGGAGGGCGGGAGGGAGTTGCGCAGCACACAGTGGAGATTTGGAGGGGTCCTGGTCCCCCTTAAATAGCCACAGACCCCTCCTATCTCCGGTGGCACCACCCTGGGCCAGCCTATGGTGGCCCCCCACGTCACCTCTCCCCATCCTCGCCCGCAATCTCCTCTCCCCATCCCAGCGGGCAGGGTGGGGAAAGGTCTTTGCGGAGCGAAGGATGAGAAATGAAGAGGCGACACAGAGTTGGGATTTAAACAAGGGCCACTTTATTTATTTACAAGAAAAGCAAGCATAAAGGGGGGAGGTAACCTAAGCGGGCATTTTGCATGGCCAGCCAGGCCATTGAAGGGGTCGGGCGAGACATTCACACCCCGGGAAGTGGCGCCTGCTTTTTCGCCGCCCCCCGAGCTTCCCCAATCTGAGGTGGGGGTGGCCTTCCGGTGTCGTCTCCACTCGTGCCGCAGGGCTCCGAGTAGACGAGAAAGGTTGGCCCCAAAGGTAAGCCTTATCCCCCCAACTGATGCCGCAGGGCTCTCAGTGGTTGGCCCTCAGGCGTTACCAATCACTTGAATAGTGCCCGTGAATGCTCACCATTAAAAACATATCAAATGCCTGCTCCTACCGCCACAGGGGGAGACAAAACCATTACACAGTCTCCCCCCGGAAGCAGAACATTACGTAGCCCTTCCTGAATATCTGCTAAAAATAACTGGTTACCAGGCGAAGACCGGTGAACCCCGTCGCGCCTATAGAGCTCCCTCCGAAAACAGCTAATGTTAGGATGTTGAATACTAAAGTCCCCATGCTGCGCTAGGGCCTTAAACCTCTCAGTATTAACCAGCTTTCTTGCCTTTCCAATAGCAAGGGGATGACTGGACACCCACCAGTTCATCCGAGGCAAAATGCAAATAGCAAGGGGATGACTGGACACCCACCAGTTCATCCGAGGCAAAATGCAAATAGCAAGGGGATGACTGGACACCCGCCAGTTCATCCGAGGCAAGGTGCAAATAGCAAGGGGATGACTGGACACCCGCCAGTTCATCCGAGGCAAGGTGCAACTAGCAAGGGGATGACTGGACACCCGCTGGTTCATCCGAAGCAAGATGCATGACCATATAATCCGTATGCCGGGCCAGCGGTGTCGTATATGCTGAAAATCAGCCAAAGCTTGCAAAATGAGGGCCTTGCCCTTCATTAAGCCCAAGTCGTCCCCCCCTAAATAAGCAAGACCTGTGGGGGAAACCTAGCAGAATGCCGCTGCAGCAAGGTAGGGATGAGCTTATCCCACCGCATACCACGTTTCCCGAGCCAGCGAATGGTTGCGTGCTGACTCAAGCCGAGCTGCGATCCAAAGCTGGACTCGGCTGCATGCTTGCTGGCCCAGAAGACCATACTGTGGCTGCATACGGAAACCCGCACGGGTGCCGAAGCCACTGGCAAATCTAGAACAAACATGAAAGCATTAGCATCCGCTGCGTATAGCTTAAGTGTTTACATGCCTCACACATGTTTTGAATGCTGTGTACCGCCCTCTGCCTGGCGCCTGAATCTGAGGAGAAAATCCTCAAGCCACTGCTGTAGATGCTGCACCGATGCGAAAGGAATGCATACCAAACATTGCAGCGCGCAGACCCATACGATCAAGAGCCCGCCTAGCTATTGCCCAGAATTGGTATTTCGTGAGGGGCGTGCCATCCTGATGGCAAAACAGGAAAACCAGCATCCTTCCCACGCAGGGTTACAAAAGCTGCTGAAGCCTGCAGTGGGCATAAGTCTTTGTTGGTAGAGGGGAATAATGAAATCCCACGACCTAACCCGTCTGATCTGTGTATGCGTATTGAAGAAGCAAATGGGCCTCTGCGCTCTTTAAGAAGCAATTAGAAAATTGCAACGCCCGTGTGGGAGTATCTAGCTTAGATGAGGCCAGACTCGGATATCCCGAATGCCCCAAAAAATGTTGTTAATGCTGCTGCGAGGAATAAGCCTGGTTCATATTGGGAGTGGCTAAGTAGCGGCCACTGTGCCCGTAGCCCAAGTAAGATATCTGGGGATAATGGAAGCCTATGCATCGGGGTGCGAGGTGAAGCGTTTGCCCAGCCGCTAAGGGCCCTGCACACCCGGAAATCCGAGGTACGATCCTCCAGGCTGCGAGCTTTAGCCCTAAAAGCTAAAAGCTGCTAACTTGAGAGAAACGGTGCGTGTTGACAAACCTTTACGTGTGGCATGTACACGGAATTGGAGCACATGCTCCACCGGGATGGGCCACAGAAGTTGCAGCTGATTTGCCATGCGGAATGCCTGAAATTCCATACCTGCGTTTCGATAAGCAGCCCTGGTGCTAGGCGCCAAGGACTGCCCAAATAGCCTGCTCTATCTCCTCCTTCAAAGGAGCCAAAGGGATGGAGGCAAGTTCTCCGGCCTTGTAAGGGCCCAGGAGCCAATTCCCGAAACCTGTGCACCTGATGTCGGGACACAGCATCTGCTATATCGTTATTCAGCCCCGGAATATGCTTTGCCCGAAAAAAGAATGTCAACTCAAGACAGTGAAGAGTAAAGGCTCTTACCAAGCTCATGACACAGGGATTATGAGAGGAAAGGGGATTGATTACCTATACTGTGGCCTGGTTGTCACACCAGAACAATACAGTGGCGTTGGCTAAATCATGCACCCACACACGTGCTGCCACAACTATGGGGAATAATTCAAGGAATGTAAGGTCCCGGCATGTGCCGTCGGACCGCCATTTTCCGGGCCATTGTTCTGCACACCATCTCTTTCCCCAGATAACCCCAGAACCCCATGAACCTGATGTGTCAAAATGTACCCACCAATCTGCCTTTACCAAAAGTTCTTGCCGCCAAAACGATACCCTATTGAAATGTTCCAGAAAATTTAGCCATACAGCAATATCGGCTCGCATGGCCTGTGTAACCCTAATGCAATGATGCGGCTTACGCCAGCCTGACATAGCCCAACAAAGGTGTCGTAAAAAGGCCCTTCCAGGGGCGATGACCCTGCAGGCGAAATTAAGATGACCCAGTACTCCTTGCAATCTCCTCAACGACACCTTTTATTGCCTAAAATGTTCAGAAGTTTACTGCTCAATATACCTAGCAGGAAATAGAGCATCCCATGGGTAGGGCATGATCCACATAGAATTGCCCTTGGAAGCAAAAGCCTAATAAATTAACATCTTCAGGGTGAATGGGCATAATGCGAAAGGCTGCTTTATATCGCATTTGCCCATCAACGCCCCTGGCCCATTTTATCGCACCATATGCACAACTGAATCAAAAGAAGCATACCTAACTGAACTTAAATGCTCGGGAATTGCATCTTTTATGGATGCGCCCCCTGGAAAGGACAGGTTGTGTATTAGCCGGAATTCAGCTGGTGCCTTTTAGGCACAATCCTAAATGGTGACACTCGTAAATGAGGAATGGGGGGGGTCAGAAATGCCCCCCCAAACCCTACCTGCACCGACTTCTTTCCCTATCTTTCCTGAGCGATATCCTCCATCAGACTGAGGGATTTCTGATTTGTAGACCATGAACTACAGCTAACTCCTTGAAAAGGGGTGCGAAAACCTTCCCTAAAACCTGAGCTAAGATACAAAGCGTCCTGCCGTCTGTGGTACACTGCCAGTAACCCGTTAAGTGGTTTAAGCTTGACCGGGCTGGGTCCCTTTGGGAGGAGGTTGTTGCCCCCCTGGTTGTTTGTGGCCCTGTCCGTCCTTAGCAGGCCATTTTCCGCTCCTGTTTTTAAAACAATTTAATGCGGCATGATAACCTGAGCAAGTTTGACAATCGTGTCTGAATTTGCATGGGTTGCGTGTGCAACTTCCTTTGTTGAAGTCCCAGCAGAGCGGGCGGTGTTGGACCGCCTGACCCGCATACCCCCTGGATGTGGACGCGGGCTGTTGCTTGGCCAAAATATGGCCGCTATCCGCCCTGTCGCCCAATCTAGGCCGGGCTGGCGTCATGAACTGCAACCACAGATCATGATCTTTGACATCCCATCAAAGGGCGTGATCAAATGCCGCTCTTCGACGAAATGATTGGTCGTATGCCAGCCAGGCTCCGCCCTCGTATTCGGAATACGCTCGATAAATCATATCGAGGTATTTTGTTAGAATCACCCCTTTGCCTGGAAAACGTTGCAATATCACTCCCATATAGATAAGGAATCCTGGCAACCAATTAGCCCAGGAGTGAACAACTTTCTTCCTTTTGATCCTTACTGCCTGTTTATCTATTCCCTTTTCCGTCTCCGTGCTCTCTTGCTCTCGGAATAGCAAGGAGAATATGTCAACATATTCCCCTCTGCATATCTTTTCCCTGGTGGCCGGGAACAGGTGATATCCCAAAGGTGCAGATGTGCTTCTGGTAGGAATACTACCATGTGTAGCACCAGCGTAAGGATCCCTAACTTCCTGGGTGGCACCGTTCCCTGCTGCACCGGCAGGTCCCTGCCATACCGTATTGCAAGCGACCATAGCGTCTGAGACTGGGGGCTGTGTTGAACCCTGTGGAATATTGTTGCCAGGGGCTTCCAGCTGCTGAGGCCGTGCTGGCCCTATGGGTGTGTTCCCCGCTTGTTGAGGTGTAGTTAGAGCAGCGAAGGAATACCTGGAGAAATGAGTGCGTGTGGCGACCAAAATGGCTGAGCTGTGTTTCCTGTCTGTATTCCCATGCTTGAGAACCACGGTGAGAAGCCCCAATGAGCGGGAACGAACCCTGCTGCTTGAGACACTGGTGTAGTAAAATGAGACTGCAGCTCACCTAGAGGCGTAGGCCCTGAACCCAATACCGGGGTGGTGCATTGAAGAACCGGCTCCGAATTTGATGCCGTGCTCTGCTCCGTGTCGGATGGAGTGGGAATCGTGGCTGGACTTGCTTCCGTAGCTGGCACTTCAATGGTAGATCCGCCTGAAGAGCTTTCTATCACCTTCAACCGAGCTGAAAGAGTATTGAATAAATCATCCTGTCTTTTCTTACGTGTGTGCCTGCGTTCAGTCTGTGTGTGTGGTGTGAACGGAGTTGGGGTAGCAGAAATGCCCTTTTCTTTTTCCAGTGTTTGTAACCTAGCGACAATACTGGAAACTTGTGGATAAAGTTCTTCCTCAGAGGAAGAATTTTTGATGGGCTGTCTACATTTAGCAAATTGTGCAGGAGCCTTTCCCTTGCCCTTTCCCCCAACTCCTTTTTTGGAGGCATGATGTTTGTATAGATGCTTAAAAATGAGCTGTCTTACTAAAGAAACTATAGAACCAACAGGATTGGTTAACAAACTTGGGCTCTTCACTGAAAAAGAATCAAATATATTGAATCAAACCAAGGTTTTAGACAGCAGCTTTTCCCTGCACTACTTGTAAATGGCAGGGATTGAACCTGGGACCTTCTGCTTGCAAAGCAGATGCTTAACTTCTGAGCTACAGCCCCTGTACGCTGAGAAGTGAGATAATTGCATAGCACTTGGATAGCTGCCTATGTACGTTAGAGTTTTCAAACAATGGGGGCAAATGACCAGGGTGGGGGGGTTGTAAATCCAAACTTTTTTTTTTTTTTTTTTTTTAATGTGTCAAGACCATTGGTCTCTCTAGCCCAGCCCGTTTACTGGCAACTGCGGCTCTCTTGGGTTTTAGGCAGGATTCTTTCCTTGCCCTACCTGCAGAAGCTGGGGATCGACCCTGGGACCTTCTGCATGCAAAGTGTGTGCTATATCACACTGAGCCATGGCCCCTCCCTGCGTAAAATTAAACCCTCTCCCCTAACAGATAATGTAAGAATTTGGCGGGAAACAAACTCCCCAACGAGGCTTCCCCACTACACAATGTACTAAAGCCAGAAAAACGGGGCGCCCGCCCCACTCACGCCCCCCTTTAACCCAAAACCTTATGGCCCTGAGGCCCTGAAGACATCAGCCTCCACTGCTGTGTGCTGCCCTCCGTTGCCAGACCCAGCCTTCTTGAATTTCCGCCGCAGCAAGCAGCTTGCTGCTGCACTTCCTCTTCAGCCCTTATTCCCAGGGCGCGCTGATCTTGCCTCAGCCGAGGCCCTGTTGCCAGGAGACCAGGCAGCCGCCGAGGTCTCCTGCTACTGCGGCAGCGTTCCTGCGGGCTCCTCTGGCGCTCCGTGGGTCACCGCCCCGCAGCCCAACTTCAGCTGAAGCCGCGCCGCTCGCCGCTGTCGCGCCTGGAGCCTCCTGCTCCGTCGACCACTGCGGGGTCTTTGCCCACTGGAGCGGCCGGTCGCTGGGCTCTTCTGCCCCTTCTGGCCTCCACGCCATTCACCCTCCGCCGAGGGAGCCTCTTCTTCTTTCCTGCCGCCGGGAGATCAGCCGTCGCTTTTGCCCTTTCTGCTGGGCCTCCTCGCCGGTAAGCCTCCTCTCTGTCGCCTTGCTGCTGCTACTGCTCCCTGTGTCAGCTCTTTTGCAGCATTAGCTGCGCAGCACACAGTGGCGATTTGGAGGGGTCCTGGTCCCCCTTAAATAGCCACAGACCCCTCCTATCTCCGGTGGCACCACCCTGGGCCAGCCTATGGTGGCCCCCCACGTCACCTCTCCCCATCCTCGCCCGCAATCTCCTCTCCCCATCCCAGTGGGCAGGGTGGGGAAAGGTCTTTATCATCATCATCATCATCATCATCATCATCATCATCATCATTATTGGATGAAAACAGGTCATATACAAGTTAATATGGGATGAGCTTTGGAAAGCTTGTCCATTGCCACCTATTAGCCAAAACAGCTAGTTAGAACCTCCATGTCCAAAGATAGGAGGCTTCAAGAGAAACAGAGGAAGATGCTGGATTAAATATTTTAGGATGTTTTATGCTGTTTTACTAATGTGTACCACATTTTTAATCAGTTTTATATATTTTATCATATTTTATATTTACTGCTGTTCCCTGCTTCGATCCAGATGGAGAGGCAGGTAAGAAATAAAATGATGATGATGATGATGATGATGATTATAATTATAAATGGACTTTTGGTATGACCCACCAATATTCTTCTTACATTCTTATGGTACTAAATATTGCTGAACTCCGTTGACTTGCAGCTCTTCTGAAGTAAATACAACAATATCTCTTATTAGATGAAATTCTATATTAAAGATTAGGGTGTCCACACATTACATTCAATGCATGTACAATATGTGCCTCACCCCATCCTCAGCTGCACAAGAAATGGGTCTGATAGATGTGAATCTAGGTCCTCAATATACCATAAGTCCACATCTTTCCAAATCAGAAGACAGCTATTTCCAGAGCTGACTCCAGGCTCTGAACTTCACCTGACCCTTATATGTATTCCATATTTTGGCTACAGCTCCTCAAATGGTAAAATGGAACACCTGCACTTTCCAAGTGCAACATTAATTGAAACATAACACTATATTTCAGTGGCACAGCATATACAAATATTAGTCCTCCTACTGGAACATTTGAACAACTGGAATGAGAGGGAGGATCGATAATTCTTCTATTAGATAATTGAAACATGCCTCATGATTTACACTAATGTACTTGCTAAGCAATAAGTAATCAGGCTGAAGGCAGGGCTTGCATGAGAGAAGGAAATATTTGATTTAATGCTCTGTAGCAATGCACAAGGCAAGTTTGCCTGGGTACGGCACGTCCAGACGGAGACAGTCATTAGCGCTGCTGCCACCAAGTTTCATCAATAGTGAAACTGAAGGAGAGTTCGGGGTGGGAGAAATTGAAACTGAAGGAGAATTTCCTTGATTCACTTTATACATTACCAACCTAACCTAACTTGCCTTTGAGAATTCTAGCTGCTCTTATAGGGTCTTGCAACAAAAGCACAGGATTGTCTGCCTATAGCGTTGTTTTCCATTCTTGTCTCACCTGTTGAACCATGATTTCAAAACATAAATTACATTGTAATAATGACAAAGGACATCCTTGTCTAATGCCTCTTTGTAGGATTATTATAGGTGACATTATGCCATTTATCAGACTCCTGGCAACTGGTGCTGCATAAATAAGTGGGATCGGATTACAAGAATGTGGGCCAAGTCCAATCCTCATAAATCCAAAACCATTGAACTGAATGGAATACTGTTTTCAGAGAAGCCATATTGAGTGATCCAGGGCTAGGAATGTAGGAGACCTTTGTTGCAGTTTGTTTACAACCAGAATTGAACAATGTGGTGATTAGAACATGCACATAAGGAATGCACACCCAAATATATTCCAAGAATGCACCTGAGTCCTTTGTGATTTCCATGTGAAAAGGAAAAAATAAAAATAAAAGCACCTTGCAAGCTGACATGGACATGAATCAGGCTGAGCCCCAAGGTAGAACTTTGAGAAACTCAGTGAACTTGAATTTTGCTGATGTTCATATTGTTACCCAAGGCACATACAGACATATGAGGTTTAGTGTGATCAAGAGGCAAAAGTACCACACGAGAGATTGAGAGAGAGAGAGGGAGAGAGAGAGAGAGAAGGAGAGAGGGGGAAAGAGAGACGGGGGAGTATTATGCATTCAGCAAATTGGTAATGGATGGACTCACCGCCATCCACAGCACCGGTCGGCCCTGGCAGGTCAGCTCTGCTCGGCTCGGCTCCCTGACTGAGATGCCATCAGTGGGTGCTTAGTGGGCACCCGGCAACTGCCCAATCCCTCAACAAGCTGCCATTTCACATAGAAATGGCAGCTCAGTTTTTTCCATAAATATAACATTGCATAAATGGCCCCGTTCTACGCAATATGGTGGCTCACTGAAAGGCCAGACAGTCTTTGGTGGATGACAAGACAGCTTGGCAAATGGGGTCAGATAAGTTTGAAAGCTTGATGAACAGGATCCGAAAGGCTGAGCAGGGGTGGCGGGGAGGAGTCTGCCTAGGGTGACCAGATAAAATCCAGGTCAGGGCTCATGTAACTTTAACAGTTGTAGAGAAAAGGGAATTTCAGCCAGTGTCATTTGTATGCAGTTAGTTCCTGGTGAAATTCTCTCTTCATCACAACAGTTAAAGTTGCAGGGGCCCTGCCTTCTTTTGTATATGGTCACTCTAGTATAGTGCATGCTGAAATTCCCTTTTCTCTACAACTGTAAAGTTACATGAGCCCTGACCTGGATTTTATCTGGTCACCCTAAGTCCACCTCCCCTCAGATTTCCATGACATTGCTACAACAAATAAATTTAGTGAACCATGTTCTGAAGTATGACTACACGGGGATATGGGAGTGCTTGGAGGACATAAGATTAATGTGAAGGAGAGGGTCTCCTGGATGGGTAAATATTGGCAAAGGAGTGTTTGGGATCTGCCAGTTAAAGTAATGAGTAGACATGGGCGAAGGATGGAGGGGGGTTGGGTTCATCAGTTAGGTATATGGGAGACACTGATTTGAGATGGGGGAAAACAGCAAAACAAAAACAAAAAAGCAGAGGAGGTAAACAAAAACAATGCAAACATTCATTCAATAAGTATGGTGCTCATCAACAAGTGTAACTTGTCCCCCTCCCACTCTCTAATGGGTAAAATCTGTTGAATTGTAAATTCTAGTCTATTTCCCAAAGGAATTCATGTTTAAAGGTTCAAACAACCCACGTAAACGTAATCATCGTGAGAGAGCATGGCACCAACAGCTTGGATGTGTTGATGGAGAAAATAGAAGACGGAAACCAGAAATGATCAGATTAATTATCTCTGGATCTCGGTCCATTTCTGTTCCCTGAGGCCATGCAGAGAACTTCAGAGAGAACCAGCTTCAGAAGTTCTGGCAAGAGAATTTACATAAGGTTGAGATGAGCAAATCCAGACAGCTGCTTTGGACACATGCATTGACCCAGAGTTCCTTCTTCCCTTGTTTATGCAGCAATTTGTCTCTAATCATATCGGATAATGGAGTCAGTCCCTTTTATGACTCTTGTTAAGATGCAGCATAGGCGACCCCAACAGAGCTCAACACTCAACGTTATCTCACTCTTTTGCTTGGGAAATGAATTCATTCCCTTTCTCTGAAAGAGCAAAGGGTGGGTTTTGTTTTGTTTTTTCATTTCTAAAGATCTCTCATTATATGTAGTATGCACATCAAATGTGAGACCAATAATGAGACTGGGCCTCGTGCGGCCAGGAAGTTAATTCCTGCACTATGACTAATGAAATGGCATCCAGGAAGTGAGAAGAAGGTGAGGCTGTGAGACCCATGCTAACCGGATCCTCTGTTCCTTGTATATTTTCATAACTTCTGCTTTCAACACTGGATTTTATTAGCAAAGACCTTCTAGCTAGGAATGTCCATCACTGTGGGATATAGCCCATTAAGGGCTCAAAGGAACCAGGGCAAGAGCCTGAGTCAGCTTGCATTTCTGGGCCAAGCCACGGGACTTTTCCTGAAATCCAGGAACTTTCCTCATCATTTTTAATTTACGTGAATTGAAATGTGCACAAAGTGCAGGGCACAAGTTTCTAGTTAATTTTGTATAATTTATCCATATTACCGCTGAAATTCCGCAAGCTGGCTGGACTCAAGGGAGAACTAGGGGCCAAGCTGATAAAAGCTTGGCGAGAACCACCCCCTGGAGAGATTCCTTCAACATTCCAACTTCTATTTTGTATATCTCTTGTAAGGCATTACAATGACAAGAAGTCTTAGCAATTATAAAATGCTTTTTGCCATGTGCCCTGCTACCAAGGCTAAGAATCACTGACAGGAGTACTCAGAAGAATCCAGGTCCCTCCAATTTGGGAGGAGATCTCGGCCATACTGTCCTGGCCTGAGAATGTAGCTCTCCCATCAACATCAGTCACCTTTATTGGATTACTCCAGATCCTAGCATTATGGGAGAAGGGAGGAAAGAAATCTCTCTACACACTATCTTCACCCTCTGAAGAACACTGTCCATTGTCTCTTGTCAGGATTGCTGCCAGCCATGGTCATCTGGCATGTGAGGATCTTAGAGATGGGAATGCTGGATCCTCCATGTGAACTAACTTGGGGAATGTGTCTTGAGGATCTTGTCTGGACATTTTGGATTTAGATGGTAGCTTGTTGCTCACCTCAGGCTCATTGTTAGGACCCGGACCTGGGTGATGGTACTTACTCAGCTGGCCTTTCTCCCTCTGGTCAATGTCAAAGTTTGTGATGGTAACCTGGGACATGACACCATGGAATAGGGTGACCGTATGGGAAGGAGGACAGGGCTCCTGTATCTTTAACAGTTGCGTAGAAAAGGGAGTTTCAGCAGGTGTCATTTGTATGCATGCAGCACCTGGTGAACTTCCCTCTTCATCACAACAGGTAAAGCTGCAAGACCAATACTAGAGGGACCAGATGTAAAACAGGGCAGGGCTCCTGAGGCTTTAACTGTTCTGACAGAGAGGGAATTTCACCGGGTGCTGCATGCATACAAATGACACCTGCTGAAATACTCCTTTCTCTACAATTGTTAAAGATACATGAGCCCCATCCTCCTTTCCATATGGTCACCTTACCATGGAGTGCTACTGACAGCCAGAGGAGACAATACTGAGGTAGCTGAGTCAGTGTAAGGCAGTTTCATATGTTCCGCTCCACCATACTTTTGTGGCTGGCCTGAACAATGGAAATTAACTACAGGGACATAGAAACATAGGAAGTAGCCTCATACAGAGTCAGGCCATTGGTCCATTTAGCCCAGCATTGTCCACATGGACAAGGAGCAACTCTTCAGGCTTTCAAGAAGGATTCATTCCTAGACCTACCTGGAGAGCTAGGGATTGAACCTGGGATCTTCTTCATGCAAAGCAGCTGATTTGCCATTGTCCTATGCCCCCTCACCTAGTTCATGCAAATAAATATCTGATTCTACAGTTAAATGAGTCTCCGAGGCCCTCTGCACTCTCCTTTTCCAGAACCCGCTTGCCAGCTGAGCACGGTTGCTCACTTGATCACCAGGTTTTGTTTCCCTGTCACTCCCTGTCAGAACTATAGCACCAATTTGGCTTAACGTCCCTTGTCTTCATACACCCTGGACGACGTGCTTGCTTGTTATAGCAACCCTAGTGGAAAATCAAATCTCCCAGCCAGCCACTGCCCACAGCCAAGGGATTTTTTGCTGTGATGTGCCTGCTCTGATAGTGCTGAGGTTTTCACAGCCCAGGGGTTTTGTGGGTTTACTCCTTGTGTTTATGTCTGTGTGTGCATACGTGTGTTGCTGCTGTTGATCTGCCAAAGAGAGAACCAGTAATGAGATCAGCAAAGCAGCCAGGAGGGAGAAAAGGGTGTCAAACATCAGCAGAGGCAAACAGGGTGGAGATGCAGGCTCTGTGTGAGAGGTACAGGAGAAAAACATCATAGGGATTGAAGAGATGGAATAGGATGAAGCTGGAAGCTGTATGCTCGGCATCTAGGGCAATTACAGTCCCACAGCTAACCCAGAACCTGCCACACCTGCTGTTCCTTGTCAACATAGTAGTCATTTGTTTGCCTGACTGGCTGTACCACAAATCCCTGCACTATGTACTTCAGTATCCTCAGCCTCTGGACTGGCTTCACCCATTCAGGCTGGCCACTGGGTCCTAGGAACTATGTTCTCAAATCATGTCAACATTTCCCATTCGCAATCCCAAACATGACCAAAAGCAGGAGTGCGTGCGTGCGTGCTTTCTGAACATGTTTGCCCCAAATGCGCATTTTCATGCTTTCCTCTATTGGGCAATAGGGCACATTTGAGTGCATTCTTTAGTTTCTCCCACATTCAATTAAAACAACAACAACCAAAAAAACACAAAAAAACCTTTAATCCTAGTTGTCCTGAATATGGAAAATTGTATGAATTCCAGTAGATTCTTATCAAAAACCAAAATAATGTTTTTATTCATCCCTAGTTTCCTAACTCTATGATCCCACTACTTGGTTCATCCATTGATCCTGATTTATTCTTAGGTTCTTATTACTGCCATTGTCCCAGAGCTGCTGGTCCCCAGCTACCAACACACCTCAGACTGCTGCCCATGGCCCAGAGTGAAGGGGACTTCTTTTAGTTTGGCCAAGTGTACTTGTATACTTTAGAAACATTCTGTCTCCTGGAAATTTGGAAGGGTTTCCTCCTTATGCAGCAAATGTTTTTGCTATTACATCCCTCCACCCCACCCTCTTTTGTATCTCTCCCATCAATATTTTTACTCTACCCTTCAAATACTTCCCGGGGCGGCATTCTCAGTGCATCCTCCCATAGCTACTTAGCATCAGCTGTTTTCTGTGTCATGGATCATCATAGTCAATGGAGGACATCTCTTCCTAAAGCTCCAGCCTTGGGCCTTGGCTAATGCCACTTTGTCAAAATGAGTTAATGATCTCTGGTTCCATCTGCTGCATTCACATGCACTTTAGATATGGCGAGATTGGAAGAGTGGGATTTATTTGGCAGAGAGCACATGGCCCTGGGCAAGACAGAGTGGTGACTATCAAGTCTCTCTGTGTCACTGACACTTCTCTTACCAAGACATAACCCTTCATTTGAGCCAACCACCAGCTGATCTGCCTTTCGCAGCACCACCATTCAGGCATCTCAGCCTTACAGTATTTCATAGGAGAATTCAACTCAATTGAGCTATTTCGACTAGGTATATGTGAACACACACCCTCTCCAAAGAAACGTCTCTAGTCCTGTTGAAATTATTTTTGTCTTCCTTTGGTATATTTCAGATATTCCTCCTCATGAAAACTCTCCAAATCCACTTAGGATTTTGCAATAGATAAAACCTAGTGACATGTGAGGGTTTTTGGGAACCAGACTAAAACTGCAGAATTTCACTACCCCTCTTCTCAAATATTGTTCTACTTTCCTTGAAATCCTTCAGATATTTCATGTAAGGAGTTGCAACCCTCAGATTTACTTTAGCTTTTGATTTAGGTGGAATTCTACAGGCAACTGTTAAATACTGTTGCAGGCCTCTAATCAAATACTAGCAAATACAAAAAGTCATGCCAGAACTTTCAAATATCTAACTGAAATTTGGTGTCATTGAATGCCTAATTCAGATTATGAATATTTAGTAAAGAGTCTGTAAAAATTTATGAATTTCGAGAACATCAGGGCAGCAAGAGCAGTGGTTCACATAGATCATATTAGACTCTGGACTCAATTGTCTTAGGCCACCCTCCCCTAGACTTAACCATTTTAAGTGAGCTCCTTCTTTTGATGGAGATATGTATTACTCCATTTACTTCAAATGGTCTCTGTAAAGTAGGGATGTTTCAGTTTGTTTTGATCAGGATTTTACCCTGTTTACACCTTTTGGACCAAACATGGATGCAATCTACTGTTAAAGTCCATACATTTCTGAGCTTGCAGTGTGATTTCTGGACAAAACAAATACATGGAGCCCCATTTATGCAAATTAAAGGCATGAATGGAGTGAGCTGGGTCCAGGGTGGGGCAGGCACGGGGGAGTGCCTTGGACGGCTAATAGAATTCCTGAAATTGTTGTGCCAGCTGGATGGAAAACACAGAATTCAGTAGGAAAAGAAAACCCAAATCTCCCTTTGAAAGCAATGGGAAGTGGGGGAGTGAAGACAACCCACATTGCAACGAACATGGAAGTGATTGGCTAAATGAAGGAATAACTAAATGAATGAGATTTTTAATAATGATGAATGAATGGAAGAACTAAAGAAACAAGCAAGGTAAAATAGCTTCAATGGCTCTAATCCAACCTAGAGATCACTACTATGCTGTTCCTGTCCCAGAGGAAGGTGTGGTGGAGACTGGAGGCTCCGATTTTGGGACTATATTTCCATTCTGGGTTTTAGTCAGAACCAGCCAAAACTCTAAAAGAGCAATTCAAGGTGTTGAAAAGTAGCCCCCAAATGGCTTCAGGACCTTGGATAGCTCCTTTAGCATTCTGACTGGTTCTGACTGAAACCCAGAGCAAATTCACTGCCCCACTGACATTAGAGCAATCAGCCTCCACTGGGAAGGCGCAAACCGTACCTAGCAGACTCCTAGAAAGCAAATTTTAGTGACGACGAACACACATTGCCTTCTTCCTCCAGTGATTAATGTAGCTGGCCTCTCTCTGACCCCCATTTTGGAGGGGTGTTGATCACTGTTGACACAGAGGACATGGCAAGAGAAAGGAACAACAAGATGAAGTAAACATATGTCAGGCAGTGGTGGTGGTGGTGAAGGTGAATAGCTTTTTCATCCATGTGAGCTGAGCAGCTTTCGAGTCATACCTCACCACGGCTGGGTGACCTGAAGGCCTTGTAAAGGTGTCACTTAGCCCATTTCACAAGTGATGGGAGGAAGATGCTGTGTCAGCTTCCTGTCTCAGCAGGAACAGCTGTCTTTGATGTATCGCTTGTGTTTATGGCAGCCATTGCCTCTGCGAGCCCAAATTGGCCCATTGTGTCTGGGAGGGGATGAATATGCAGGGTTGTGTGAGCACTTGAAAGGCAGGGAAAAAATCTACCCTTGTGACAATTGATCTTCGAGGCTTCAGAAACTCAGGCAAGACCTGAGTTTTCAGGCAATATCAGGCAAGATCTCCACCCCTGTTCTGAACCAAAATGCAATGTCTATTTAGGTTCAGAGCCAAGGTGTCCATTTATCCAAAATGCTAAAATAGTGAATGGCCCTAGTATATAGGCCTAATTGGCTTCTCAACAGGAATGGGCAAACTCTGACAATTTCTCTCAGTTTCTATTTTCCAATCCTAAATTCGGTTTGTATTGAACTTCAAAAATTTCACCAATCTCAAGTTTAGATCATCCCAAACATTGAAGGGAAAAAATTGCATGTAAGTCCATACATATTTTGCTGGGCATTTCTCCCAATACATGCAGTTACAGAGTTTTGCCTAATATACAGATTTTCTGGAAACAAATTTTCCTAATTGAATGCATCTTTTGAATGTTATTTTCCCATTTGTTTTGTCATTTATGTGCGCAGTTTCCCTTTGTATAGTTTAAGATATACATTTTTATTATTATTATTGGAGAACTCTATTGCGATATTTGGAAAAAAGTGTACATTTCCAAAGGATAACTGAATTGTGGGGTTCACATATTGGTTTGAAAGTGTGAATTTAATGGACAAATTTCAACCGCCACCTGCATTGCTCCTTCCCAACTGTCTGTTGCAGACCAGCTCAGTTTCTACATGGTTGTCTGGGATGGTGCCTTTCTAGAGTCATTTGCTTAGTCACTGTGGTGTATTGGCATTGACTGCTACAGCTTGGCTGTTACGTAGTTGTTTTCAATTCATTTATTCATTTATTTTTAAAACAACTTTGGCACTATATCATGTTCAGGAGGCAAGGGAACCTTGAACTCCCCCCCCCCCCCCAATCTGTCATCTCTATTATAAACCACACTAACAATGGCATTATGATTATTTTTTAAGGAAAAACAAGTAAACTAATTCAATAAGGTGCCAATGTCTAACTATTGGCATCTTATTAAATTAATTAACTCTTAGATTCATTTTTTTATTTGCTCAATTTGTACCTACCAGAACCTAATGCGAACCTGAATGCAATCTGTAGTCAAAGTCTGTACATTTCTGAGCTTACAATGCTATTCTCAGAACAACAACTCCCCCAAAGTTCTGAACTTCTGATTTGGCCTTAACGGTATTACCCTTGTCAATCTCAAGACAAAGGACAAGCGAGCAGGACAACCGAGGCCAGATTTACACCAAACAGGATATAACTCTGTGAAAGTGGTTTGAAAACAGTATATGGAATGTGTCCTGGGCTCAACAGTTGTCAGTGCACTTCAATACCACTATAAAGCAGTATTGTAGATCTTGCCCAAGACTGTCTTCATCCAATGTCATGACCTGAAGGCAGGCTAAAAAGGATCAAAAGGTTGGGCCATCCAGGAATGCCTGGAATTGCTCTATATCTACCTGTTCTTTTACATGTCTTAAGAAAGGGAGATTGGAAGCAGGTCCAATATTGTTCAAATTATCTCTACAAAGGATTCATTTCTTCAAGAGAAGGTGGGCAGGATCAGAACCAAACACTGCCAAAGTAACTGGGATGTGTAGCAGAAGCATACTCTTATCACCAGACATTGCCAATGGCTACCTGGGTTCCCCAATCAACCGTTATTGATAGACCTTGGACTCAAGAGGGTAAAGGTTATAGGCCCACTGCCCTGGTTCCCCATACTCTAGCTCTGTGTCTGCTTCCAGAGCCATGGGGGGAAATCTTTTTTTGGCCTATGATTGCGAACTCCTAAATCAGGGATGAGCATCTTGTTGGTTTCCAGATGCTTTGACCTACAACTGCCATCATCCTTCACCACTGGTTTCGGTTGATGGGATGTGTAGGCCCAAGATCTGAAGGGCGACAAGTTGCCTCAACCTTGCCTTTATGAAGACTGAGAAGCTGTGCATGTTTTCCACTAGCTCATCCCTCTCAATGTCCTATGTGTGGGACATCTTCTGGCATGGTGGATGTATCTTTGTTAGCATGGAGATGGTGCTCTGGCTCCCCTCTTGCTGCTAGGCAATTCTGGGTAGGGGCATTTGTTGACTGGCTCCTTCTTCTTAGCTCCCATAGATTGGTGCCCCAGGACATTCATCCCTCTGTGGTGGCCCCAGATGCCCCTAACAATACACAGTCCCAGTGAAGCACACACATATGGCAAAGTGACACAATGTTTGCACACTGTCTGCATCTTTGCCCACAAATGCTCATGCAGTTGTGTGCAATAACAAAATACTGCGCACATCCACACATTTTATGGGCTTCGTTGCACCTATGCCTATGATCAAGATTATTTTTTGGGGACAATCCTCCCATCGTGCTGATGTTCTCTGCCGGTGCTATGTAAGCACACACACACTATTCTGCTAACAGTGGATGAAGGAGGGAAACCCCCCCCCCCATAATCGCCTTTTCCAAAAGCACTCAAGAGGTCACCCGATTTCCAATCTGCCCTTGATCAATCTCCTGGACCGCTAAAAAACAAGCCCTTCATGTGGCATCTCCTCCTTGGCCCATTTGTCAGGCGAACATCCGGCACTCTCTTTAGTCTTTTTATTAGTTCTGCTTGTGGGAGACATTCGCACAGAGGCCTTGCTTAATGCGGCGAGTGCAGTACATATTTCTATGTTAGAGGTAGCCATTATTCACTATGCGGCGGGGATGTGATGGGGAGTTAATGAAGCCCTGCGATGGAAAGGAGAGTGCCTCTTTCCCCCTGTGTCCACAGTTTCATCAGCGGCCTGTGTTTTCTTTTTATCTCCTTGTTTCAGCCTCAGCTTTTCCTTTAAGTGACTCATTGGCAATTTATCAGAGTGGTCCTGCGACGACAACATTCTCGGGCAAGGGGACCTTGTTGAAGAAACCACCACAGGCCCATACTGCCATGGGAGGAGAGGGGCAGGACTAGGGTGACCATAAGAAAAGGAGGACAGGGCTCCCGAATCTTTAACAGTTGTATTGAAAAGGGGAATTTCAGCAGGTGTTGTTTGTATGCATGCAGCACCCAGTGAAATACCCTCTTCATCACAACACGTAAAGCTGCAGGAGCTATGCTAGAGTGACCAGTTACAAAAGAGGGCAGGGCTCCTGCAACATTAACTGCTGTGATGAAGGGGGGTTTCACCAGGTGCTGCATGCATAAAAATGACACCTGCCGAAATTCTCTTTGCTATACAACTGTTAAAAGACACAGGAGCCCTATCTTCCTTTTTATATGGCCACCCTAGGCAGGACACCTCTGCTGTTGCTGCCTGCCTAGCATTAGCGATGCAATTGAAATCCCTCCGACCCAAAGCTCATTGCTTCTCCTAGCCTTCCAAGCCAGTCCCTTACCTCTTTCAATGCACACTTGCAAAAGGAAGGACAAGCAGAGGCAGCAAAAGAGAGCTAATGTAGGCAGGAGCTTTCAGCTTCCCTCGTTAAGAAGAGGAGTATTCACTTTTCGCTGGGATGCACGGGGATTGCAGCTTCCCAGAGTTTAATAATACAGGAAGGTGCCTTATACCAAAAACAGGGGCTCAGAAAGCTTGGAGGGGGGAGCCATGGTGCCTTCTTGGGGGCCCTGTTGCCAGCCTTCCGGCCTCTGCCAGTCCCTGCCACCACCATGAATACCACCAGCCAGCCAGCCAGCCCTCCTCATCCCGCTGGAGCTTTTAATAAAGGGCAGCTAAAAACCAACCAAATAATAAATCAATTTGTCTACAACACTATTGGAGCTAGTTCTTTACTCCCTCCTATGAGTAATTATTATTTATTTGGGGAGGGGGAAGTAGGGGAGGGGGAAGCCAGGGGTCATGAGGACTTCTTCTTTTTTAAGAGTGCTTTGAAAAGGCTGAACATTGGCATGGAAAACAAGTCCAGGAGCAATCTCTTGAAATGAATAAGTAGATCCACTATTTTTTTAAAATAATAATATTACACTATTTTTTCTGTTTCATATTTTAGTGATGCACGCGCTCACACCTGCACATTGGTAAAACAGTGCTAAAAGAGAATCATGATACAACTGTATATCAGCCACATCCGGAATTTTATTTATTGGGCTGTACGCTTTTGTACGTATCATTATTAGAGACAGGGGGTGCAGGAGACACAAAGTAACCTGGAGAGACTGAAAGCTGTGCAAAACTGTAGGTGTGTATATAAAAGGGTGGAAACCACGGAGGTTTCCGGATGCATTGTCTCTATTTGGTAAAGGAATAGTTAAAAACTCCAACATCTAGGGAGAAAATATGAATGAGGGTGGGGGGAATTGCAATCATATTGAGGGGTAGATGCCAGAAAACGGGGGCTGTTCCTAGAAATATGGGATCACTGGAACAGCTGCAACTGGAACTAAACAGAATAAACGGAAAAAAATATTGGTGCAGTCAAAGGTTTATTTTTTGGGGTGGGGGGGGATTATATTTCATCAGTAATTTGGAAACTGGAGCGCAGCCTTAGTTTGAATGCATCCATGCAGGGAAAGATCACATTAATGGCAACACTGATTGGCTAAAGTGGATAAAGCAAGTTAAGTGATATAAATTTGTCACTCTGAAGCATGCCTTCAATTGAATAATCAATAGACACTCAATTGGAGAGGTAGCGAAGCCTTGATAGCCCCTTAGATGCTTTAATATCCTTCTAGGGCTGAATGCACTTCCTGAAATAACCCCTCACAAAGCAGAGAGCAGCAAATGTATAACACAGCAATACGATAAACATTGATATGAAATACCCACAGGGATTCAATGTTCTTATTTTTTCCCCATATAAGAGAGACAGAACAGTTTATTTTTAAACTACCATACCTTAATTAACATTTGATGGAGCCGTTGGGGGCCAGGAAAAGTTGATGGAAGTGGAGGACCAAGTCAAGTCTGAGGCCAGATCTACACCAAGCAGGATGTGACACTTTGAAAACGTTGTGAAAACTGTCTATGGAGGGTGTCCTGGGCCCCAACAGTTGTCACTACTGTTATAAATCATTTTAAAGCAGCAGCGTAGATCCTGCCTAAATGTTGCCTCTTGGCTATCCCTGTAGTTGTCTCTAGGAATGGAAGAGGTCCTACTGAATTTGAAATTAACTAGAAGGATTTCTAAAAAATAATTCTGGTATTGGTACAAGTTAGGGATATTGGAGGAACCTGTTGGGGACCTCACCAAGCTTTCATTCCCTCCCCCCTGACTTCAGCTCCTCTCCCCACAAGCTGGCCTGACTTGATCTGCAGTGAGCTAGGCTAGCTCTTGGGTTTTTCCAGGTTTATTATTATTATTATTATTATTATTATTATCATGATGTACACAATTTTTTGCTGTAGTTTGTCTAATTTGCAACCGAAATTTGTATGTGCAACAGGTACTTTGCACACATTTCTATTTACATAATTTTTTAAAAAAAACAAACCTGGAAAAGGTTCCCAGATTTCAGGAAAAGACAGGCAGCTTGGCCAGCAAATGCAAGCCTGGTTGGGTGGTCACTGGGATTGCATTGAGCACAACAAGGGGCAGATTCCATAGGAAACCCCGGTACACATACAGTTGACTTCAAGTTTTAGTTCCTTCAACTCTTTTGCATCTTTTCCCTCTCTATGTTACCAATGGATCAATGTGTTAAAAGAAGTGACATAGAAATGTAATAAATAAATAAGTAAAACTGCAACACACACAGAAACAGTCTATATGTGATCCACACAGTTGCTCAAAATGTTTTACTGATGGATATGTGCTCTAGCACTTCAGAAACAAGACTGGGCAATGTGGAACTCGAAAATCTGGTGGCGGAGGGAGTTGGGTGAAATTAATTTTAGAAACATCAATTTATCCTTCCTTGATAGCTGGGCAACAAAATACTCAGAATGGAAACACTAAATCACATTGCCCTCCTAATAGATCTAAGGTTTCTCCTTGGCCTGACAGGAATTTTACATTGCTGTATTTCTTCTTTATCCATTGCTACTCCCTCAATAAGACTTTGTGATGTTTTTGCAAGTCAGCTGACCAGATATCATGCAACTTCTGTAGGTCAGCTGACTAAGTGCTGAGTCATCTGATGCTCCTAAAGGTCAGTTACTGTTGTGCTTCAGTTTGAGAGATTAAGCAGAAAGGAGGAACAGCTGAGCCTGGGAGTGTTTGGGGAGTGGCCTTTCACCAGAACAGGCAGAAGCCAGCTGAAGGCCAGTGCAACTGACAGCAATTCCCAATCACCACCATTCTCGTAGAAGACATGCCAGAACCAACGCTGGAAGTAACTGTTGTTCTTGGTGCTTCATTTTTGTCACTTGCATACCAGCTCCTTGATCTTGCCTGGATGTATCCTAACCTTGGACCATACCCTGACTACTCTTTGATGCTTTCCTGAACCCAGTATTGTTTGACCTGGCTTCTGATGGATATTTTGGCTTTTGACCATGGACTGTTTATTGAGGTTTCCCTCCTGCTTTTCAAGTTTGATGCTGGTGGTTCATGACAATTACCTGCATTTCTGCCCTTGCTTCACCATAAACAAGAAGAAAGGAGATGAGCAAGAGCAGCCGCTGTATTACATTGTTCTTGTTCTTATTAAGGCTACCATCCATTTAACTTCAGATGACTACAGTCTTATTGAATGTCAAGTCTCTGGAGCACATGGAATGACAAAACGTCTCTGTGGCTGCTCCAAGGCTCTAGAATTCCCTTCCTAAGGAAGCCAGACTGTTTCTCTCTGTGCAGGCAAAAACTTTTTTATACCAGCAGGCTTTTTGAAATACTCTGGACTATGTTAATGTATGGTTTTGTTTTTTAAACACTTATTCCTGTTTTTAATCTTTCTTAATGATTCAATTTTACTGTAGATGTAATTCTATTTTAACTTTTGTAAACTTATGTTTATATGTTTAATTGTACATGTTTTAACTTTGTAAACTGCCTTGAGTCCCAGCCCTGGGAAAAAGGCAGGATATAAATAAATACAATAATAATAATAATAATAATAATAATAATACAAGAGAAATATATTTGGATTATTTCTCTGAGGGGAAGATATCCCTTCCCATCTCCAAATGAGTCCAGTAAATTGTGGTTACAATAGCTAACAAGTAACAATTAAGCCAATTAGAATAGTATGTTGACTGTTACAGTAATTATTATGAAGGACATTAACAGCTATTAAATAACCCACAGAGGTGTTGGCTCAGCTTAATTTATTTTAAATAATATTTTAACAAAAAGAGAAAGAAATTAAACTAGTTGGAACAAGGTGGTGTGAGCATCTTCCGTACACCTGCCCTTTCGCTGCACAGATGCGATACTTAATATCTTTTAGCATCTTCAGGTTTTCAGCTCTTGCACATCTTTTTAAAGCAAGGTTCAAATCCTGCTGGGTGTTCATGAAAGAAAGAAAACTACAGCATGAGCTGTAGAGTTGCTGACAAATCCCAGACATATCCAGATCCAGGTGGTGAATTATGAAGGGATCTGAGACAGAAGTTCAAGAAGAATTTACTGGGAGTTGTTACATAACTAGTTAGCCTTTTTGCCATTACCCAGCTGGTCTCAGTTGGGCTTGTAATGAGTTCTGGCATGCCAATGTAGGACAGTGAACCCAAGCCTACGGTTCTCAAATGAGAACTTTGGACTTAAATTTAAGAGAGGAGTTGTCAGGCCTCCAGCCTTGTTGAATGTAGATAGATTTATTAGGATTAGTTTGGGAATGTCTGTGCAAGCAGGTCTCTGTCAGAAGTTCCCATGGGAGTTGCTTATTCACTCCATCTCAGCCTTGAAGCTGCTAGTTCTCTGGGAACTTGGGAGTGTTTTGGAAAGGTGGGGGCCCACTTATTGAAGGAGTAACTCAGATGGTAGAGTCATCTTGGTGGGTGGAGCAGTCCCACCTGTTGGCACATGGACATGTTTTACATGTTTTAACATGTCTGTCAAATGGTTTTGAACACGCCATTCTAAACCGGGTGGGTGGGTGGGGGAAACCACCAGAGTAAATTAAGAGTGGACAAAGAAGAGTCTTCAGCAAATACATGAGACTGGGACAGGATGTCCTCCCAGCATTAGTACCTGGTGTGAGAAAAGGTATCTTTGCCCAGGTACACAAGAATATCCCTAGTTTTATCTGTGGCCCTTTCTACACCTATGGGTGTAGAGGGAGGGAGGGGGGATGATCTCAGACATACCTGCTTCCGGGATCATCCTCTTTCTAAACCAGGAAGTGCGACATCCCGGCTTTATCCTGGGATGTTGCAGCATCACACCCACCATTTTTAAAGTGGATCTGAAATGCGTACTTGCACTCTATCGAAAAAGGTGACGTTTTTTAAAAATAATTACCCCACGAAATTGGGGCCTCACTCCACCCTGGGGATGGCAGACTTGCTTCCCCCCTCTCCCCTGATGGGCAGGGAGTATGGCTCCATGCCTGTTTCTGGTGCCTGCTTACTCACAAGTAAACAGGCACCAGCTAGGATGGGCGCCCACACCTCCTGTGGCATCGGGATGTTTCTGGGATCATGGGAAGAATTGGGTTTTCCCAGGGATTCTTTATCATGGCGAAAACCTGTGCCCATCCCCCCCGCCCCTGGGAGTCCCTGTATGTCATTTGCATGCACCAGAATGACCCAGGGATGATTATGCAAACACTGGCCAGTGTAGAAACGGCCTATGACATGTTGAGTATATGTGAAATCATTAACCAAGTACAGGTACCAGAAACTCTGTACTAAGGTGGGGAAATTAATGTTATTGGAGGGTATGTCATTATACCAGCCTTCCCCAACCTGATGTCCACCATATGGGTTGGACTGCATGTCCCATCTTTCCCAGACAGCAGAAGTAATGGATGGAGATGATGGGGATTGTAGTCCAACATATCTAGAGGATGCCAGGTCAGGGAAAGCTGCATTATGCCTCCTTATTCTCCAATCCTATAAATGCTATTCAGAAGTCAGCCCTGTTGATTTCAACTGGATTCACTTCCCATTTGTTGTGTAGGATTGCAGCCTTAGACATCCTAATGTAGCGGGGGGACTCTACTCCGTAGGCTACATACGATAACAGACAATTCAGCCTGCTTCTTAATGTAAGGCTAATATAGTTTGTTCAGTAATTCATGCATAAATCTGCTCTCCTTTCATCCTTTTTGTTTCCCTTCACAAAGGTTTGATTATCTCTCTCTCACATATACACCAAAACAAAATCAAAGCTGTGTGAATCATGATGAGAACAACAGCTTTATGTTGCCCTGATGTCTACAGTTGGAAGGATTTATGGTGTATTATACTTAACATGATGCTTTGGGAAGGGCTGAAGGACTCTATGAAACTCAGCCTACCATCAACATTTTACCCGCACATTTCCCCAGGAACTTTCGAAGCTGAGTTGGACTATGGTCTATTTCTCTCAGTATTGTCTATGCTGCCTGGCAGAAGTTTCCCAGCCCTACTTAGAGTTAGGGCTAGGCAGAGCCTCCCTAACTTTCCTTGGAGGCTGATTCAGGAACTCTGAATCAGCTCCGATTCAACTCAGGGTACTTTGGGACCAAGCTGACCAGCTTCAGATTTGGTTCTGACATGAGGTTTGGACCCTCCCAAAGTTAGGGTGACCAGATAAAATCCAGGTCAGGGCTCCTGTAACTTTAATAGTTGTAGAGAAAAGGGAATTTCATCCAGTGTCATTTGTATGCAATTAGTTCCTGGTGAAATTCCCTCTTCATCACAACAGTTAAAGGTACATGCACTATACTAGAGTGACCATATACAAAAGAAGGCAGGGCCCCTGCACCTTTAACTGTTGTGATGAAGAGGGAATTTCACCAGGGACTAATTGCATACAAACGACACTGGCTGAAATTCCCTTTCCTCTACAGCTGTTAAAGTTACAGGAGCCCTGACCTGGATTTTATCTGGTCAGCCTACCAAAGTGGCTCAGCTATTGCAGGTTCCCAGGTGCCAGCTGAGCAGCTACTTGGCTGGCACCTGAGAAGCTGGGCACAATACATGGCCAACTGGAAGTCCATTGGACTCCTTGCTTATCCCCTCCCTTCCTCTCTGCTCACTCCCAGAACTCAGAACTGCTCTCCCCACTACCTGCAGGAATTACCTTGATTAGCGCCGCCATTTTACATGAAGATGGGGGCTGTGTATTTTCCTTGATCTATGATCACAATTGGCCTTTTATTTCTGCTGTAGTTTGTGACTGTAGATCAAGAAATACTACAGATCCCCATCTTTGTGTAAAATTGTGGCTGTAATCAAGGATGCACTGCTAAGGCAAGTTCTGTGCACAGTGAGAGTAGCAGTTCCGGGTTCTGGGGGAAAGTGGGGTTGGAGGGATGATGGAGACAGAGGGGTAGAGGGAGAGAGGGGAATGCATGGGGAATACGATGAAATCAGTCTAAGGCATCCCAAAGATTTTGGACCCATTCCAATCTGCTTCGGAGTGCCTTGGCCTGTTCCAGTACCACTCTGGTTTCAGGCTGCAGCATGCCAAATCAGTTCACTTTGGCCCAGATTCAGGGTTCAGCTTCAAGGCAGTACACAGCCCTACTTAGAAATGCCAGGGATCAAACCAGGGATGACTGAAATTCTCCAGCAGTTCAGGAAGACCTCAAAAAACAATGAACCCAAACATTTAACAGAAAACCCTCATCTCTACAATTTTGGTCCATCTCTTCTTACAATGTTTGGGCCTTTTTAGTAGGGATGTGCACTGACCCCCCGGATCGGATCGGATAGCGGATCGGAATCGGACCTGGGGGGTCGGATCGGATCGGATCGGAGGCTGGTCGGATCGGACCAGATGTCCGATCCGGATCGGACGCCATTTTGAATGCTTTTCCCCATAGCCAAGTATTGTTTTACAAAATCGCCTATAACTTTTTCATTTTTAAAGATAGAAGGATGAAACTTGGGCACATTATACACTGGGTAGGGATAGTTATCTGTGAGAAATTTCAGAAAGATTGGTGCATGCATTTTGTGGCAATTAATTTTTTAATAAATACCCAGGAATGCCTATAGCTTTGTCATTTTTAAAGTTACACACATGAAACTTTGCCACATTGTAGATGGTACGTTGGGACCTATGTGTGTGAAATTTCAGAAACGTAGGTGCTTGTCTTGTGTGGCAATTAATTTTTAGAAAAATGGGTAGTAGTGGGGTAAATACATTTACGCCTCCCATTTTTTTATTTTTGAAGATACAAACAGGAAACTTGGGCACATTACAGGTACCACTTGCCTTGATATGTGAAATTTCAGAAACATTGGAGCTTTCCTTGTGTGGCAATTAATTTTTGAAACAATGAGGAAAGAAACACCTATAACTTTTTTATTTTAAAAGTTAGAAGTCTGAACATTGCTCACTTTGTAGATGGGTTAGGGGTAGATATGTGTCAGAAATTTCAGAATGATAGGTCCAGGCATTTGATGGCTATGGAATTTTTAAATTAAATGTTTCAAAAAGTTTTCCACAGAGGCCCGGTCTTCCCCTCCCGCTTCCCGCGAAGAAAAGGAAACACTCTCTCGTCTCGATCCCTTTGATCCTTGCTACTAGTATCCATTACAAGATGCTTTTTTTTAGGCTTGAGATCATAAAGAGGCAAATATTCTACCTACAGTATTGGAAGCAGTATGTTGGGAAACAAGGGTGACCATATGACAGTTAAAGCTGCAGGAGCTATACTAGAGTGACCAGATACAAAAGAGAGCAGAGCTCCTGCAACTTTAACTGTTGTGATGAAGAGGGAATTTCACCAGGTGCCGCATGGATACAAATGACACCTGCTGAAATTCCCTTTTCTATTCCACTGTTAAAGCCCTGTATTCCTTTTCATATGGTCATCCTACTAATTACATTTTTTAAAAAAGTAATAATACCCCCGCGGCCCAGCAGAGCACAACAGCCCGCATTAGGCAAGCCCTTCAGGAGCCTCACAGCAGCCAGGCAGACCAAAAGGGAATTTCAGCAGGTGTCATTTGTATCCATGCCTAAAAAAAAGCATCTTGTTTCCCAACATACTGCTTCCAATACTGTAGGTAGAATATTTGCCTCTTTATGATCTCAAGCCTAAAAAAAAGCATCTTGTTTCCCAACATACTGCTTCCAATACTGTAGGTAGAATATTTGCCTCTTTATGATCTCAAGCCTAAAAAAAAAAAAAAAAAACATTTGTACACACCAGTCTCCTGGTACTGGTCATCCTACTATTAATTAATTGTAGCTGATAGGAAAGGGTTAAATCATGGGAGCTGCAAGGAATTAAGAAAAAAGGAGAGGGGGTTTCGCCATTTCTTGAGCGCTCCTTAATTAGGGCTGCCCAAATGATAATGGACGGGTGGTGTGTGTGCGCGCGCGCGGGCGGCGGCGGCGGCGGCGGCGGCAGGCTTGGCAGCGTATCCTGGCTGCCGAGGCCGGGTGTCTGGAGCGGAGGGGCCATTCAGGCCGCCCCTCAGGGAGCTGTGGCGGCGCATTGAACGCCCTCCCCATCATCCTCTTCATCATCAACCTACCCCCGCGGCCCAGCGGAGCACAACAGCCCGCATTAGGCAAGCCCTTCAGGAGCCTCACAGCAGCCAGGCAGAGCCTCTGCTGCCCAGGAACCGGCCCGCACGCGAGGTCACCGGCGGGGCGCACACACAACGCCGGCGAGGGGGAGGAGAAGGGGAGGAACAAAGGATCAAAGAGATCGAGAGAGGAAAGCAGACACGAGCCCTGTAATGGATACTAGCAAGGATCAAAGGGATCGAGACCAGAGTGATCCTTCCTTGCACGAATGGCTGCAAAACTCAGCTAGGCTCAGCCGTTCTGCTTGAGTAAAAAGTGAAAGTAGGAAAGGAAACACGAGCCCTGTAATGGATACTAGTAGCAAGGATCAAAGGGATCGAGACGAGAGAGTGTTTCCTTTTCTTCGCGGGAAGCGGGAGGGGAAGACCGGGCCTCTGTGGAAAACTTTTTGAAACATTTAATTTAAAAATTCCATAGCCATCAAATGCCTGGACCTATCATTCTGAAATTTCTGACACATATCTACCCCTAACCCATCTACAAAGTGAGCAATGTTCAGAATTCTAACTTTTAAAATAAAAAAGTTATAGGTGTTTCTTTCCTCATTGTTTCAAAAATTAATTGCCACACAAGGCAAGCTGCAATGTTTCTGAAATTTCACTCACATATCAAGGCAAGTGGTACCTGTAATGTGCCCATGTTTCCTGTTTGTATCTTCAAAAATAAAAAAATGGGAGGCGTAACTGTATTTACCCCACTACTACCCATTTTTCTAAAATTAATTGCCACACAAGGCAAGCACCTACGTTTTTGAAATTTTACACACATAGGTCCCAAGGTACCACCTACAATGTGGCAAAGTTTCATGTGTGTAACTTTAAAAATGACAAAGTTATATGTGTTTCTTTCCTCATTGTTTCAAAAATTAATTGCCACACAAGGAAAGCTCCAATGTTTCTGAAATTTCACATATCAAGGCAAGTGGTACCTGTAATGTGCCCAAGTTTCCTGTTTGTATCTTCAAAAATAAAAAAATGGGAGGCGTAAATGTATTTACCCCACTACTACCCATTTTTCTAAAAATTAATTGCCACTCAAGACAAGCACCTACGTTTCTGAAATTTCACACACATAGGTCTCAAGGTACCGTCTACAATGTGGCAAAGTTTCATGTGTGTAACTTTAAAAATGACAAAGTTATAGGCATTCCTGGGTATTTATTAAAAAATTAATTGCCACAAAATGCATGCACCAATCTTTCTGAAATTTCTCACAGATAACTATCCCTAACCAGTGTATAATGTGCCCAAGTTTCATCCTTCTATCTTTAAAAATGAAAAAGTTATAGGCGTTTTTGTAAAACAATACTTGGCTATGGGAAAAAGCATTCAAAATGGCGTCCAATCCGGATCGGACCTCGTCGGATCGGATCGGATCGGAGGTTGGTCGGATCGGATCGGATCGGATTTTCCCGATTTTGGGTCGGATCGGATTCGGATCGTGGATCGGATCCGATCCGATACACACCCCTACTTTTTAGTAGGTTGACCCTATGGAAAGGAGGACAGGGCTCCTGTAGCTTTAACAGTTGTGTAGAAAAGGGAATTTCAACAGGTGTCATTTGTATGCATGCAGCACCTGGTGAAATTCCCTCTTCATCACAACAGTTAAGCAACACTAGCTATACTAGAGTGACCAGATACAAAAGAGGGCAGAGATCCTGCAGCTTTAACTTTGAGAACAGGTGAGTAAGTGTGTGTGTGTATGTGTGTGTGTGAGTGAGTGTGTGTGTGTGTGTGTGTGTGAGAGAGAGAGAGAGATGATCAAGACTTATAAAAGTATGCATAGCTTAGAGGACGGAGAGCTCTCTCTCTCTCTCTCTCTCTCTCTCTCTCTCATATAGTACCATAATGCAAGTTTCAGTGAAATTTTCTGAAAATCGAAAAGAATCACCTTACAAGCTCAGAAATATACATACATCAGCCACATTGTGTCCGAGTTTGGTCCTGAAAGTGCAAACTGGGAATAATCCTGATCAATACTGAACTGAACTAAATTTCTCATACATCTCTATTGTAACACAAAGCCAGGGATGCCCCAGGGGGAAGTGGAAGTGGAAACCCAGGGGGAATTTGCAATGCAACAAGGTACATGTTTCCACGTGCCTTGTCTTACAGTGAAAAGTTGGGTCCGTTGTCGCCATGGCTATACCAATGGTGGCAGTTACTTTGGAGATGGCAGAGGTTTCAGAAAAGTCCAGGGGGGGGCACATGCTGCCTGTAGGGTATGTGTTGCTCACCCCTATTTTAGCTTGTCACCACATTTCATCTAAAGGGCAATTAGAGAATAATGTGTAGGATTTTGCCAATCCAAAACTCTAAGAGTTTTCATGGGAACTCAAAACATTTTGAAAAGGTTCGAGAACTTTCTGGGGAAAAAAAAAGGTCTAGTGGTTTTTTTTTTAATTCAGGAATTCTTGACTCTTCTTTCCATAGTACATTCTAAGTAACATACAGTTGGTTTAAAAACCACCAAGTTGGAACGAATCAAGGATACAACAATGAAACCATATGCTAAAAAAACCCCTCAATGAACCTACAGTGACAATGACTGTCAAATTATGTGGGCAGAATACACATGGGATTACACCTGCCACCTCCTGTCCCAGAACCTTCAGTGGAATGTCAGAACACATTTGTCTATGCATCCAACAGTATGCAAATATCAATGGTCATGTGCATTATGGAGGTGCAGAGGTCAGGCAAGGAATGCAGGCATGTTCCCAGGCTGCCTGATGAGCATTCAGGCTCAGCTTACATGGTTTTGAAAGTCTGCACAGGTCTAAAACCTGAGAAACCAACTACCATAGGATTTAAAACACACTTCTCAAATTGATTGTGCTGAAAGAAAGGGCCTATCTACACATGCAGGATAAAACACTTTGAAAACATTTTGAACACTGTATATGGAGTGTGTCCTGGGCCCCAACAGTTCTCAAAACTGTTATAACTGTTTTAAACCGTTTTAAACTGTTTTAAAGCAGTAGTGTAGACAGGCTCAAAGACTCTCTGAAAGAAATATTTCTTAAACTGCTGGTGAAGTCAGGTAAGGGAAGGGGCAGGGAGAATATTTGTGGGATGGGAGTTCCATGCCACTACTAAAAATGTTCTTCCTGGAGTCATTATAGATCAAATGGTTAGAAAAATAAAGAAATACAAAGCTATTCCAAAGAGCATTTGTGAAAGCATATTTTGATGGCAGCAAGCTGAAAACCATAGAATAAATTGAGTGAAAGAGAATGAGACAGGGGGATGGGGAAGCAGTTGGGATATTTGGTAGGAGACATCAGGGAAAGAGGATGGTGGCAGAAGCCTCTGCTGTCTTGGAACAACGATCTAACCACTGAACCACCCCTCCACTGGTTTTCTATTGCCTCCCACAGAAAGACTTATTATGTTAGTCTATGTCCTTGATGCAAGTTAACCATCTTCCATGAGCCCCTTGCCTGCCTTTGAACAGGCAATGGGGGAATGTGGCCCATGGGTTTTATTTTTGACCTTAGTTACCTTAACAACCTTTCCTTTAAGCTTCAGAACACTTCCAAGGAGATGGAGTCGGCTTCTTGGGGTGATAAATTATCCCTCAATTGTACCTCATGGCAGTAATTTTGAGCAATGGCTTAAAAGGTCGAAATGTTCCTTCGGAAGCCCATTCTTTTCCAGGCCGGCGCTACCACAACCCGTTGGCTGCTGTATTTATTTGACAGCACTCAACCAGAGCAGGAAGCTCGTCTCCAGTAATGAAAGGCTCTTTCATGGGTGTTTCTCCCAGGCTCACGCTCTTCTGTCAGTTGTTTTTCATCTTCACCCTTTTGCCCTCGGGGAAATATGATAGTGCTTCTAATCTCCTATGCCCCCGCCCGATGCTGCTGCCACCTTCATGATGATGAAGAAGCCTTCAGAATACAGCTGGAGATGGTAGATGGCTAGACTCTATAAGAAAAAAGAAATGCCTTCTATCCTTCCTCTCTCACTCAGACCAGGGACCTTGAATGGCCTTCAATGGCGTCCCCATTCTTCATGTGAATGTGGTGCATTTTGCCATATCCCATTCACCTAACATTGGTGCAAGTCTTATAGAAGTCCACTGTTTTGTCCTCCACAGCTACCATAATTAGAGAGAAACCTTTAGTTAAGTGCTGGGGAACCTTTAGACCGTGGCTGAATACAGCCCACCAGGCCTCACACTCCAGCCGGCCTCCTCTCCCATAAGGCCACATCGCCTCTCCTTGGCCACACCTCTGACCCACCGCATTTCCTCAGAGAGTTGGCAACACAGGAAAATATCATGGTCTTCTTATATCCTCACCTTTCTGGAGAGGGAGGACAGGGCTCCTGTATCTTTAACAGTTGTATAGGAAGGGGAATTTCAGCAGGTGTCATTTGTATGCATGCAGCCCCTGGTGAAATTCCCTCTTCATCACAACAGTTAAAGCTGCAGGAGCCCTGTCCTCCTTTCCACATGATCACCCTAACATAGCAATGCTGTCAGTGTTCCAAAACATATTTTAAGTTGAGCTCTCTTGCGCACTACTCACAATATAGAGAGAGAATTTCATGGGCTTATATGGAAAAGGCAGCCACATCTTCTTTGATTGCTAAAACTGATATGGGGAATAACAAATTGGGCCTGTAATTTCCAGAACACCACCTGGCTCCTGAGCACTGATTAAAAAAGCCAACACCCCCCACCCCCCAAAAAACACCAAACACCTCACAAATTTCCTCCTGGGCATGGCAGGCATCATGTAAATGTGCTCTTTCAAAAAGCAAATCATGATGAATTGGATTGTTTCGGGATGGGAACACCTTACTTTATGAAGTACCAACCCATTTCAAAATTAGTATGCCAACAAGTACAGGTGACCTACCATAATTAAACATGTGAAAGGAATCTCAGAATGTATCAGTGTAGTAAGTCACATGTAAAATGTAAAAAATTCTCCTTTTATTCACTTGCACTACACTGCTCTGGAGGGTTACAGTCAGTCATCATAGTATGAACTTAGTTTGGATCCATTCCTGTCCTTGGGTCCTAACTTCAGTTCATCTATCTATCTAACTATCCATCCATCCAGCCATCCAATTTATATCCAACCTACTTTCCTTTCTTCGAGCTCCATCACACCAATGATTTAGTGCACTCTCACCATGCCTGGTATGTGGATTTGCAGCACGGTACTCACATGATGCCATGTCTGTCCTGCTGACACCCTGCCTCTTCCCCAGCCTTTTCCATTTTTTCCTAGAATGCCTAAAGTCTGGATTATTTCCCCAAAGCACATTTAATGAGCTCTTAAGCCTCTGTGTATTTTTTGTTTGTTGGGGGCGTGAGCTATGACTGGAGTCTTGCTGTTGGCTTGAATGGATGGCATCAGGTCCTCACAGGGAAAAGCGATCTCTCCCAGCAGCCAGCTCCAAGCCTCAATATAAAATCCAACCCTTGCATCCCAGGCTTGAAAGCGGGTTTTTCAAAATTGTACAATGCCTGATACTCTGTAGAGAAAGGACTGTACTCCCTTGATGCCCCTGCCGCCAGGTCTTCCTCTGCCGCCGCCGGGTCCCCCACCGCTGGGCTCGTAAGGCCAGCGGCCGCGCGGAAAAGGCGGGGGAGGGCTGATTACGTCACTTCCGGATCCGGCCCTCTCCCGTCCCTTCTGCGCGGCCTCTGGCCTCACGAGCCCAGCAGCGGCGGTGGAGGACCCGGCGGCGGCGGACCCGGCCGCCCCAGCAGGTAAGTGCCCCGCGCCCCGCGCTCCTTACCCGCAGGGGCGTCTGCTTCCCTCCAGTGTTCAAATCTACTGAGAAACAGGCTTCATGGCCTGTCTCTCAGTATCGCACCAGGTGATGACGTCATCACCCGGCGCGCTACTGAGGGACAGGCCGCGAAGCTTGTTTCTCAGTAGATTCGAGCACCGGAGGGAAGCGGACGCCCCTGCAGGTAAGGAGCGTGAGGTGCGAGGGAGGGCACTTACCTGCTGGGGCGGCCGCTTCCCAGGCTCCTCCGCCGCCACCGCCGCCGCCGCCGGGTCTACCGCCACTCCTCACTTGCTGCCACTGCCGCGTGACCCCCCGCCCCCCCGGTTTGCCCCCACCGCCCCCCCTGTTGGGCCGGTTCACCCCAGGTTTCCCGGTTAGGACCGGGAAACCCCAAGCCATCTGGTCACCCTATTTTCACTATGAGGTGGGTTAGGCTAACAAAGATTCCCAGGCACCTGAACAGGGATTTAAACACAGGTCTTCTTAATTTAAGTGCAAAACTCCACCCCCTATATCACACTGGCTCTCTGTGATTTTCCAACCACTGGAATGAACCACATTAACAGTGGTAAGTGGAGCCTTGCCAGACCAGACCAGAGGACCAACTAGTCCGGCATTCTGTTTCTGACCACTTGCAGACAGACAGGGCATCAAGGGCTCTAGCCTAGGGTGACCAGATAAAATCCAGGTCAGGGCTCATGTAACTTTAACAGTTGTAGAGAAAAGGGGATTTGAGCCAGTGTCATTTGTATGCAATTAGTTCCTTGTGAAAGTTCCTGTTCAGAAGGCACACTAAGCCACGCTGGTTAAGCATTTTGAGTAAAACATTATGGCTTAGTATGTCCTGTCAACCATGACTTGGCGTGTCATGTGAACCATTCCTAATCATGGTGGCTACATAACCACAGTTAAACACACTCACTAATTATGTGCTGCAAAAGGGTTGGTGGCCTAACCATGGCTTAGTGTGTTGTCTGAACAGGCCCTCAAACACCTACCTGGGAAAATGCACATTTCAACTAGAAATCTTCTTTCCTCCCTTGCCCTCCTCATTTCTTAATACTGCATTTTAATGCTTTGCTCTATTCCAGAAATAGTCACCCAGCTGGGTCTTATTAATATAGGACTTCATTAAAAAGAAAAGTTTCTTAATAAAAATATCATGAAAGCTCTATGCTGGACTTAATAAGCCTTGTGGATTCAGTATCCAATGAAGGCGATGTTTCTGCAAATTTCTCCCTAGTGAACAGTTTCATTCACATAGAGGAACAGAAGAGGAGACAGTGCATAGGGACATAAGAAGCTGTTTTATACAGAGTCAGGTTCCTGGTCCATCTAGCTCAGTATTGTCAACAATGACTGGTAACAGCTCTCCAGGAACACAGACAGGGATCCTTGCCAGTCTGACCTGGAGACGTTGGGCCTAGAACTTGGGACCCATTGCATGCTAAGCTACTGAGCTATGGTCCTTCCTGAAGTCAGGCTTAGGGACTCAGTCCAGAAAATAATTGGTGACCAGTGGAGGTCATTTAGAATTGGAGTAGCAATCTCCCTCTGTGGCTGGCACTAGAACTCTTATGCCACTGAATTCTGGAGCAGCTGAAGTTTCCAAACCATCAACAAGGACAGATCCATGACAGAGATAATTGTTTGTTTGTTTGTTTGTTTGTTTGTTTTTTACTCAAACCCTGAGATCCACCAATTGGAGCCTGGTGCAAAAGACAGTCACTTAGGATCTAGGGTTGTCTGAAAAAAAAATGTTTAAATTCAGTTTTGATTGGGATTGAGCCATTTCACATCTTCCGGACTGAATGCAGACTTGGATGCAACCTTTGGTCGAAGTCTGAACATTTCCAAACTTATGTTGTGATTTGCCGACCCCCCAAAAAAATGAGTTTGATGACATGGATGCATTTGAAAACACGTGCAGGAAAAAAGTGTACATTTGAAAAAATTGCAGAAACCTGCTTAAATCAATGGGAGAAGAATGTGTACATTTCAAAGATGGACATAATTGATGTGCACATTTTAACACCATCACCATCCTTATATCCCACCTTCCCCCCCCCTTTGCAAAGAGCTCAAGGTGGCTACACAGTCCTCCTCCTTCTCTCCATTTTATCCTCACAACCTATGTGAGGTATGTTAGGCTGAAAGTTAACAACCCGCTCAAAGTCAATCAGTAAGCTTCATGACCAAGTGGGGATTAGAACCCAGATCTCCTGAGTCCCAGTCCAACACTCTAACCTTTATACTACACTGGCTCCCATTTGGGAAAATGCATGCAAAAATACACATGGATTTTCATGTGACAAGAAAAAGAAGAAGCTTACAATCTGATACAGATTCAAATTGGAACAAGCTTCAAGGTGGAAGTTCGTTCCAATTGCTTACTCTAGTGCATGTAGTCCTATTCTGGATCAGGACCACCACATGCTGGGAGGGGAGATTTAAACCTTCCCCATTAGCAGTTTGGTTCCTGAAATCCCCCCATGTGAAGGTTAAAGGGGATGGGTGTCCATTGGCAGCAATGGAGAATAGCAATTGATGTCAAGTAACGGCAGCATAAAGATGAGACCCCTGCAGGATCAAATCTATCTGATGCAACCAGAGATTTAGAGTCAAAGAAATGAAACTGTTAAAGTGGATTCCCCTCCCCCATTTTACTCTAACACATAGACCAGTAACCAAAAATATTGGAAAGGAAGGAACATTTTATTTTTTGAGAGCCTTGTTAATTAAGTGTTCATTATTGCCGTGTCTGATATAGTACTATATTGAGAAGAAAGTAGCATTGCAGCAGATTAATACTTCTTTGCATGCAATTAGCAATTCTAGTTTGGATGCTCTTAGAAGGACTTAACCTTTCAATTCTTTCTTTCTTCTCCTTCTCCTCCTCCTCCTCCTCCTCCTCCTCTCTCTCTCTCTCTCTCTCTCTCTCTCCCCCTCTTTTTTTACAGAACTCTCCCTTGAATTCTGATATCATATCATTTGTTTAATTTACTGAGCAAAGTAATTAATACTACAGAGCCTTGGATGCTTAGCAGAATACATTGTTACAGCTAACAAATTTTATGTCTTTAGGATTTGATTTAATTTGTCTCAAGGTTAAAAGTGGTGAAGGGGGCAAGGGAGAGACTGTGGTGACAATGTTTCTTTGATTGTGCTCTTGGAGTAGTTTGAAACACACTCGATGTGTCACATGGATGGCACCTGAAAACCCTTTCAACCTTAGACATTGGTTTGCTCCCGAATTTGACCTGGGGCCTCCAGATGTGCTGGACTAAAAGCCCTCATCATCTCTAGCCACCACAGCAGTGGATGATGGGAGTTGCAGTCCAACTTATCAGGAGGGGCAAAGGCTGGTTTAGACTTTCCAGGACCTAGGGAGTATAAATGGGGTCTTATGTAGACTGAGATGAATTTGCAGTTGAAATCACGGGTCAATGCAGTACACTGCAGTATATGCATTTTATAGAACAAGTCTAGCAACCCTCCCTTTGCTAGAGAGAGAGCAAGAGAGAGCGAGAGAGCACTGATTTAGATGTGCAAAACCACTTTACCAACCCCGTAGCTTAATGTAACACATATATACAGTAGATTACTGCAAATCTCATTTGCAATCTGTTTATTGGAGGACTTTTTTCTTCCTCTAATTTTTAGAGTACCTTCTATGTTTTGGAGCTTTTCAGCAAACTGTGGAAGCATTATACAATGCATACATTTGTGGGTGGGAGAATACAAAATGTGATGTACTGTTTCTTTTCTTATGATTCTTGTGTTAATTTTTACATTCTAGAATTTCTCCCAATGAAGAATGAAATACAGTTTGAAATGTATTGGGTCTTTTTTTACACCACCTTTTGTAAAAAGACAAGAATTTTGATATCGATGACTGATCCCCTGAAGTACCACCAAAGTTCAAGCCAAATGCATTTTTTTCCGGGAGTGCTGTAAGATTTCTTTTGAGGCTTTGATGTCTCACCTTAAGCTGATGTGATAGCTTTGCGAACAACATTGCCAACGGACAAGAAAATAAAATTGGCCTGGCCAGTTTTTATGTATTTATACCAGGAGCAAAGCAAAGGGGCTCTATTAATACATTCCTGACACCTGCTGCTGCTTCAGAGCCATTTCTCTCCCGTCTGTTTCTTCTTCCTCTTTTATGGATTAGTCACATGGGTGATCCAAGCCAATCAGGGATTATGTAGTGGACAGAATGTCATTACAAGGCTTTGGGGTCAGGTTACCCGAAATATCATCTCCTCCCATCTATACCTGCCTGGACCCTAAGGAGCCCCCACCAGAGTAAGTGAGGTGGGTGGCTACTAAGAGAGTCTTTTCTATTGTGGCACCTCGGTTGATGAAAGAGCTCCAGAGAGGCTCACCTGGCATCTACATTTAGGGATGTCAGAGAAATCCACCAGTGGGGTCAAGTTCACTGAGCTATCAGGCACTTGGCCCCTGGACTCTGTCTCGCTTACCCACGAGCTGGACCAACTTGGGCCAGATCTACACCAAGCATAATATAAAATGGTTTGAAAACGGTCTATGGAGGGTGTCCTGGGCCCCTACAGTTGTCAATACCATTATAACCTTTATAAAGCAGAAGTGTAGATCCTGCCTTGATCTTTATCAAGCCAGGCCAGCTGACAGATTTCCAGGTGGTTTCCCCCCCCCCCCCCCCGGCAAACATATGTCTTTGTTGTTGTCGTCTTGATCCCTGTTTCATAATTGCTATTTGCTATTTGCGTTCTAGGCAGTTAGATAGATAGGTATTAGGGACAGCGTGTGTCTCAAGGCCCAGTGAGAAATTGTCGGCTCAGCCCCCTGGATGCCAGTCCATGGATCCCCACACTGTGACTGCCTAGTCCATTACCGAGTTACCGTTCTACCTATATGGTGGCCATAAAGGGGGTGGGGGGTGGAGAAGAGGCTGGGAAACAAGGAGTGAGAAACTGGAAAATGGGGGAATAGAAAGCAAGCCATGACCACGTAGGCAGGATGGTGGTGGGTGGAGAGGGCTCCAGAGCTGGGCATCTTGTCCATGCCCCTCTCCATCTTGGCAGCCAGGGGAAAAGCAGGTTGGCTGGTGAAATGTAACTAGCAAAGCAGAAGAACATCTGAGTTTTGCAGCTGGTTGGGAAGGAGCAACCTTGGGTGGTCTCTAGGAATGGCATGGGCCTGATTCCACTGTCCAGAATACCACTATTGCATGCCTGCTTTCTCCCTAGGTGGGCAGCCTACATATTTGGAAATAAACAGGTATGGCAAAACCGCTATGAGACATCCGGACTCCCTCCTTTGAAAGGAATGACGCCTTTAGCATCTGGTTTTTGAAACCTACCATTCAGGGAATGGTCCCTGAAACCATGTTGTTATCTGCTTCAAGCCTTGGGTTGAATGGCATATTGATAAAATGAGTAGCTCCGAGGGCAGCAGAAGACACAGTTCAGTTGCCCTTTTAAAAAGCCTGAAATTGGACCTGAAATGGCAGAGTAATTTCTGGGTTCCTCTGCAAAAGACATCCCAATATATGAGAACATGCAAAAGGCTTTTGTGGAATACCGCTCTGCTCCAGCCTGTGCAGAGAGCAGTCAGCTAAAAGAATTAACCTTTTGAAAGAGCTCACAAGCAGGTGCCTTGTATCCCTGTGGGCTTTCTGTAAATTATTGACAACATGACTAAAAGAACTACGGATTTGCCTTGGAGATAGACCAGAGATGGGTTCTGCTGCGGGTTTCATGATGCATACCTAATGACCTTTGGGCAGGGTGAGTTAACCACCTGAGCTGTGAGCTAATGAAGCTGGATTTGAATGGGCTTAGTCACAGAGGTGATCCAGTTTCTTTAGAGGGCATGATATGCACTAGGGCTGTGCACAGACACCCCCCCCGATCTGATCTAGATCCTGATCTGGGAGATCTGGATTGGGCCTGAACTGATCCATGTTGGATTGGGCCTGATTGGATCTGTCTCGGCCCGATCCTCTCTGGATTCGGGATCCGGCTCCGGATACGGTCACAGCCCTAGTATATTCTATGTGTTTAACCCAAGTTAGCAATCATGACATAGGAACATAATAATTTGCCTTATTGGTTCATCTAGCCCAGTATTGTTGTCTCTGACTGGCAGCAGCTCACCATGGTTTCAGGTGGGATTCCTTTCCTTGCCCTATCTGGGGAAACTTGGGGTCAAAACTAGGACCTTCTACCCTCAAAGCATGTGCTCTATCACACTGAGCTATGACTTTTCTCACCACTCCAGAGGATTGTGCTTCACAATGGCATCATGGGATACTCCATATTAATTTTTATTTTTAGTGCACCCACAGTAAATAGGCATGGTACATAAATCAAAATAAAGCCGAGGGCAGTGGAAAATATTCCCCATTTTTGATTTCCAGTGTGGTAGAAAACTTTCCTAAAGAGAACATGGATTGTATGAGATACCAATCCTGTTTCAGCACCATTAGCTGCCCTGGAGGTGGCAGCTTCTTTGAGCTCCATCACACCAGAAGTTTAACACACTCTTGCCACATCTAGTATCTGGTTTTGCAGCACGGGACTCACATGAACTCGTCCCTGTCCTGCACCCATCTCGCCTCTTTTCCTCCATTTTGCATATTACTTTTGGTACAGGGGATATCTGGATTATTTTCCCCAAGCAGATTTAATGTGCCCTTAAGTCACCATGTAGTGCTGTCCTCTTGCTTTTTCCTTTGTTGGGGGCATGTGCTTTGAATGGAGTCTGGCTGAGGGTGGAGCGGTTCTCCTCCTCCAGCACTCCGTATCGAATGAACGCACTTGTGCTTATTCGATTGAATGGACTTTTTTCTGCTCCAACCCCACCCTCATTGCCTGCAGAAATGGAGCCCAGCTGATGAAATGTTAAATCAGTACATCGCTAAACAGCAAAGCCAGAGCAAGGGGGGAGGAGCCCACACCCACAACCAATAAACTGGAGGCAGAAGAAGAAGGGGCGGGGTGGAGTGGAAGAGCAAACAAGCTAGAGGGAGGTTTTATGGTGTAGCACAATACCACAGACCCATGTGAAAGGGACCATTAGCTTGATGCGCTTATGAAACAGAGGTAAAAAATGTGGAGGCAAACCTGAGGGGAAAATAGGTGTGATGAAGCCCTTTGATGCCATTTCCCCCCATTCCAACTCCTCCTTTTTTCTTCATTCTGGATTAGTCACGTGAATACAATCAGTCCAGGATCACATAGTAAGCAAGATAACATCACATGAATATGTAGCTCACACGACTGGGCAAGGAGATAACATCACAAAGGACAAATGCATGCATCTGAAGATTAATACTTCCTAGATAAATCATATGGGTGATGCCAAACAATCAGGAATCAGTCCATGAATGAAAATATGTCAATTAGTGAGATCAAGATAAATAAATTGAAGACTTTTGGGCAATGTAAATAAATAAGCTAATTTTTTTACAAGGCATGACCCCCCCCCCCAAAAAAAACTTCCTTTCCACCTTTGCAAAAAACTGTGGACATTTTTCTCCAGCTCCTAATTTAAAAGACTAGACATACAACAGAAGGGGATCAGAGTAGAAAGATAAAGAAGGCTAGACAGAAGAGGTACATTTTTTAAAACAAACTTTCCAAGTAGCTAGGCATAGACTGATCTGCTCATACTGGTGTGACTTACCATTCTTGCTCCTAGGAAGTCTTCAGCATGTCTTAGTCCCGTGGCCAGTGACCAAGGTCAGAATGCCATTCCTCTTGTTTCTGTAGCCCCAGAGAAGTAACCTGCTGCAGCAGAGTACCATCCAGAAGGGGGAGAGTGAAGGCCCCTGCCATGGTTGATTCCAAGTCCTGTGTACTTCCTTGGAGGCCAGTTGGTGCCCATTTGGAAATCCATGCCCATTTGGCCAGTGACGGTGCCCACCCAGACTGTCAAGTACACCTAGGGATATTGTGAGTGCCTACTAGGGTCCAGGAGTCCAGTGGACTCCCTACATTTGCTCCTCAATCCAACTCACCAAAACACAGGGGGCTGATGGACCAGGGAACAGTCCACTCTCATTGCCACCCCCACTAGCTGTCAAGCCCTCAACTTTTCCTTCCTTGCAATGAAGGAGCCCACGATGAGGCCTTGATAGTTGGTTGGAGCAGGAGTCACAATCAAAGAAAGAACAAGCATTTGGCATGCAGTGATGGCTGCTCCTGCCCCTACTGGCTGTCAAGGCCTTGTGGTCTCTCCTTGCTTGCAAGGAAGGAAATACAAAGGCTTGAGAACCAATGTGAGCAGGAGTCCTGTGGAACCCCTACCAGCTGTCAAGCCCTCATGGTCTCCTTCCTTGCAAGGAAGAAGACCACAATGAGGCCTTGACAGCTGCCATGGTCAGGAGTCGCCATTGCCATACACCACACTCTTGCCTTTCTGCAAGGGAAACACAAGTGTTTGGTGCATGGCAGTGTGGACTCCACTGGCTACCATTGGCAGCTTGGCCTCTTCCAGTATGGTAATCTTGTGTAATGGGCTCCTTAGCATAACAGTCCATTCTCAGATGATGCCACCCTGCCATTTCACGCAAAGTGGTGGAGGCTCGCAAAGAGGGCGGATGCCCCCCTGCGGCCTCATTTGACAAGACCCTGAGAAGCTTACATGGTGCTGTGAGCAGGGTTGGGCAATGACCATGGTGGCTCAATGAGCAACTGACATACCAGGCCCAGGGGACTTTGCCCATCCCTAACTCCATCCACAAAGATTCCAGCTTGAAAACAGGTTTATTCTGTACTGTAATCTTGGATTGGCCCTTGTGGTCAGCTGTTTTGATGCTAAGAGAGGTGAAAGGGCTTGTATTGCAACCTAGATGGATCTCTGGTGGAACATAGTTCAGTCTGCAATACATTTTCATGGCAGAAAGGCAGCCTTGGTGGTACAGGCATTAAGGCTCTGGAAAGTTGCTGCTGGACATTTATTTGTTTACTGCATTTATATCCCACCTTTTTTTCATCCAAGGAACTCAAGGCAGCATACATAATCCTCCTCCTCTCCATTTTTATCCTCACAACAACAACCCTATGAGGTAGGTTGGGCTGAGAATCTGTGACTGGCTCAAAGTCAACCTGTGAGCTTTCATGGCCGAGTGGGGACTAGAACCCGGGTCTCCCGACTCCCAGTCCAGCACTTTAGCGGCTAAAGTGACCATATGTCAGGAAAAACCAGGACATGTCAGGATTTTTGGTAACAAATCCGGGAAGGGGGGAATTATGAAATTTCAAGAAAAATCTGGATTTTTCTCATCCTCCTCCCATCTAAGGGGCAGCTCTACTTTGTAGTCAATGGGAATTAACAAAATTATTTACAACTCCAAAATTTGTAAAGATAAAGAGATAAAACTTGGCACCATCATAGCCATTAGGTAGGGCTGTCGCCATGCCAAGTTTCAAGCAGATCTGTTCATCCGTTGATTTTTAGGATATTTTTTTTTTAAAAAATGAGTTTTTTAAATTATTTTTTAAAAAACCCATCATTTTTAAAGATAAGAAGATGAAGCTTGGCATCATGATAGCTCTTACATAGAGCTTGTCTATGCCACTTTTCAAGCAGATCTGTTCACCTGTTGATTTTTAGCATTTTTTTTAATGTTCAAGGTATTAACATTTTTTTTTAAAAAAATCATTTTTAAAGATGAAGAGATAAAACTTGGCAGTTTGAGAAAACTTAAGTAGGGATTTAGCCATGCCAAATTTCAAGCAGATCTGTTCATCTGCTGATTTTTAGGATTTTTAAAAAGTTTGAGTTTTTAAAATTATTATTTAAAAAACAACAACATTGGAACCATACCCTTCAAACTCAGGTTGTCAAACCTCCTCTTTGGGGTCTTGCACCCTGAGCAGTTTCAGCCCTTGGCATCAAGAGGATCTCAAGTGTTTAGCTAAGAAGTGCTGGGTGAGTTTGGCACTGTTCCTGTTGTAGATTGGTGGACAGTCAGGCACCTGAAATGCTCAGCAGAGACAAGGCATCCCCAGATCAAAATGTGGGAAAGGAGAGGTCAGTCAAAGCAGCCCACAGGGCAAAACAGAATGAGCCAGAGGTCTTTTTCTCAGAATTCCACATCATGGATGATGAAGGGTCATCCTTAGAGAAAAACTCTCATGACCAACAATGAGGTGCCAATTGAGAGAGAGGCTCTAATCTTTGCAGATGCCCTGTTGCTGTGGATGTTGTAACCTGGCATGTCATTGCTTTGCTTTGCTATTGCTTCCCTTCCATTTCACTTTGTTCACTTGTATGCTAGGCTCTGTCTCCACTGCTGGCATGCAATGCAGAACATTTGAAGTGTGTGACACAGAGAAATAGATAGTTTTGTGGCTTTGGCTGGCTGGCATATCTCGTAGAAACAGAGTTAGACTGAAGACACAACTCAGAGATGGCTGTAGCAGAGCCCTGAGAGGCTGGCGTGCCACACAGAGCCTTTTAAGAGCTTCTCAGAGTCCACTGTTGGTGCAGGCAGTGGCAGCTAGTGGCAGTGGTGGTTTTTAAAGTAAGAGTCACCAGACGTGATCAAGCAATAAGCTAGCACCCTTCCCACCAGCCACAGGGTACAAGTGTGCAGCCTGGCTGGGCCATTGGGAGACTTTGGAAGAGGGAGGGAGATTGATGGTTTGAGCCTGGAGGCTTTGGTTTGGCTGCAATGACTTATAGAGAGAGAGAGAGACAACAGAGGCTGAACAGACAACCCAGTGACACCTGTGGTAACTTAGCCCCACGGTGCTGGCATGCAACTCTGGGCATTAGAAAGAGGGTCTCAGAGTTGTGTGTTTGTGCAGGAAGTACAACTCTGGATGTGAAAAGTGGTGCCAATGGAAAAGCTTTGAGAAGCTGATGTATATAAGTGAGAAGTGTTAATTGGCGAAGTACTGTCTGCCACCCACAACACCCACCCTAATGTTAGAGTAGAGAAACTTGTGACAATCATACACAAGTTTTTTAAAAAATTGAATTTTAAAAATAAAAGAGCCAGCCAGCCAGCCGGCAGCAAACCCTGTTAAGCAGCAGCTTGCAGCAGAGTGAGGATACAATCAGAAAAGATATTTGGGGGAAGGGGATAATGTATTATACAGAGGCTCAATTCGGATGACACGATAGTCAATGGTGGGGTAATAATCGACTTTACAGCTGTTCAACTAGGGGGTACTCCCCACACAGCATGGTAATAAATAATCAACTGTGGTGTGGATTAGGATCAGTGCTGAGTTGACTATGCCAGCATTCGGATGACACAATAGTCAAAACAACTGACGATTGTTTTCCCCACACCAGTTGTTTATTGTGTCATCTGAATTGAGCCAGAGTGTAGCAACAAAGAACAGCAAAAGATACAAAAGTAGGAGTGAGTGAAGTTAATTTCAGATACATTAGATGTCTCACTTGTTATTTCAGTGATTTTAACGTTAAGATGTTATGTCGAACAAATTTGTCTTAATTGTGTGCTGTAAAAGCAGACATGTGACCAACGTTATCTTCGGGTGGTCACCCCCTCCCCCTTGGTGCCAGATATGCCCCCTGGGGGCAGACATGTTAGTGGGGATGCCTCCTTGGGGGCCAATCATGTTGACCTCCTTTTTGGTTTCCAAAATACGGTCAACCTACAACACAGTGGAAATTCTTGTTCATAACCTGCCAATCATTTTTTTTTTTGACACTCTAGAAGTCTTTTGAAACTAGTGGCAATGTTATTGTTTCATTATAGAATAAATGGAAAAATGGTGTGATGTATGGCCATGGGAACAAAACTGATTTGTACCGTCTCCCTTCATTTCCCTGACACAGGAGCCTTGAATGCAGAGCCCTCCTGCATGTTGACCTCCTAGCTGAAAGGTTTGGATCCTGCAAACAAAAGAAGAATGGCCTTGTCAAGAGTGAAAGCGCTGTGATTCTTATTTTCAACTAATGGCAATTGAAGTCTGAGCCCAGGGTTCTTGGCGTTAATTACTTAACACTTCTCAGATAAGGGGACCCTTAATGTGATTGATTCTATGAGCTACATAAAATGACAATTACCCATCACTTAAACTAATGGGCCCCCTTTCTCTCTTTAAAAGCCCTGCAGCTTAAATAATAAAAGAGCTGGAAGCCAGGATGAAGTTGCACATGGGCAGAGATTTATTGGTTTCCCTCTGGTAAAGTTCTTCTGCTACACACCATCAATGGAAAAGTACCACAGATCCATCTACACATCTAGAATGATTGTATCTGTCAGAATCGGAGGCAATATGCCTAATGTACACCAGGTGGTGGGGAATACAGGTAGGAGGCTGCTGTTGCAATCATGTCCTGCTTGTGGATTTCCCGTGAACAGCTGGTCTGCCATTGTGTGAACAGAATGCTGGACTAGATGGACATTCGTTCTGATCCAGCAGGGCTCCTCTTATGTTCTAATGGCCATTTCCCTAGTTCAAGAGAGGTTTCAACTTGAACTCTAAGGGAGCTGTGGCTTCGGCAGTGATCCAGCCCAGACTAGAGCTGTGCACAAATGGCCTGTCAAAACTCTCCATCTTACCCGTAGACAGAGAAATTGGGGAAACAATTTCGCCAAATTGGTCCAGGAAGAGGAGAAATCCTCCCACCACTGGCAGTGGTTATAACACAGTGTCATTCTTTTTCCCCCTAGGGATTTTGTTTTCTGCCTCATGTTCAAGGCTTATTGTCAAGCTCAATTCCCCTCAGGTTCTCATTTCCCCAATGCTATGTTTGTTCTGTCCTAATTCTGCATTGGATTGCTAGTGTTTTTGAAGTCTGCATGAACAAAATTTAAAATATTTTGGTGTGCAAAAGAATACACATTTTGCATGCATCTTTGTGTTTATGTTTTAAAGAAGTATGCATTTTCAAGTGATTTCCCTATGAATAAAGTGATTTGTGCACGTTTTTTTTGGGGGGGGGAACCTTTTCTTGAAACATTTTGAAAACTGCATCACAATTTTTGGAAATGTATGAATTTTTGAGAAACTGAGTTCAGGTACTTGTTTACGTCCTGGAAACGTGAATTTGGAAAGTTTGATATTGAAATGTGAGCTGAATTTTTGTTTTTACTCCTCCCTACCCAAAGGAATTTTGAAGAGCTCTTCTAGTTTCATCTTCTTATCCCAACAACAACAGCAAAACCAAACACTGAGATGTTCCCCAGATTCATAGCTAATAGGGGGATTGAAATGGGAGGCATAACGACATAAAAAGAGCCCTGCTGGATCAGACTAAGGGTTCATCTAATCCAGCACTCTATTCGCCCAGTGGCCAACCAGCTGTCAGCTGGGGACCAACAAAGCAAGACATAGTACAACAGCACTCTCCCACCCATGATGCCCAGCAACTGGTGCATATAGGCTTACTGCCTTGGATACTGGAGGTAGCACATCACCATTGATAGCCTTCTGCTACAGGAATTTATCCAACCCCCTTTTAAAGCCATCCAAATTGCTGGCCATCACTACATCTTGAGGCATTTGGCTTTAAACAGAACTGGGGAAATCTGTTTGTCCCTACTGTGAATCTTTGCTCAGCAGCATATCCTGGGCTCATCTACTGCCTCTGGATCCTCCCTCTCTGCCACATATTTCCTCCCATTGTGTAAAGGGGGCCTTTACAGCCACCACGTATGCAATAGGGAAATGCACAATTTCTGGTGTCTCCATCGTTGGGCAGAACGGAGGCTCTAGAAATTGCACATATCCCTCATTGATGAAATTGGGTCTTTACAGTCACCATTTACGCAACGGGGGAAATAGGTAATTTCCAGTGTGAAGGTAGATGGCTGCCAAGTGCAGATTTTGCTGAGCCTCAAATCAAGTTCATGCAACCAGACAAGCGGGAGCAGATGGCGGTGGGGCAAGCATCTGATGAATCGGACGTGGGTGAGTTTGCCCATCCCTATAAGGTGATAAGAACAGATAGAACACAACAACCTAATGATACATGAGCATTCTTTGGTGTGTGTGTGTGTGTGGGGGGGTGCCTTTCTAGAACAATTTTGTTTTGAAGATGATGAAATCACCCCCACTCTGACAGTGCGTTCCTATTTTATGTAAGTCTCTTTAGAAATCGTTCTGCATTAAAAGATGGGACAGAAATCAATCCCACTCATGCGGACTTAAATACATGCCACTGGTGAGAAAAGGTAGCGATTAAAACCACCCAAAGATGGATTCCTTTGCTCCCCCCCCACCTCGCAACACACTGCCTTTTCACATTATGAGGTTTTCCCACCTCACGGTGCTCTTTTTTGGGTGATGTTTCAGCCACAGAATGTTTGGAAATAGACATCGCAATAACGATTGCAATCAGCCCTTTGTTAATCAGGAAATTACAGGCTTGCCTTGTACTACAATGCATTTAAGTGCCAGCTGCTTATCAAAGCATATTTATGCTGCAACAAGCCTGCCAAGCCAGTTCCCTGTCTATTACAGAGCTGTTAAGGCTCTGCAAATGTGGTCTTAATGATCGACTGGCATTTATTTAGGATGCCATAACCCGGCTGCTACAGCAAATTGAAACGAGACCTTCAGGTGAGTGTCATTATCGAAACAATGAGAACGGAACATGGTCTGGGCAGCTGTAACAATTTTGTAAGGGCCAGGAAGGGAGAAAGCTGATAAGGCCCTGTGGGTTCCGGCCTGCCTCTGGGGCAGAAAGCAAATTATGTCCTTTTTTAGAAGCCTTTGACAATACAAGATTTTTTTTCATTTATTTTGCATACATTTCAAACATCAGTTTTCCTACAGCGTGTCGTGTTTTATGGGTACCCTGGCAAACCCATTGGATGATGTCTAGGGTGACCATATCGAAAGGAGGACAGCACTCCTGTATCTTTAACAGTTGTATAGAAAAGGGAATTTCAGCAGGTGTCATTTGTATGCATGCAGCACCTGGTGAAATTCCCTCTTCATCACAACAGTTAAAGCTGCAGGAGCCCTGCCCTCTTGACCAGATACAAAAGTGTTGCATGCATACAATGGATACCTGCTAAAATTCCCTTTTCTATACAGCTGTTAAAGATACAGGAGCCCTGCCCTCTTTTCATATGGTCACCCTAATGAGGACTAGAAATGAATTTTGGCTCCAGATATAGAATGAATTGTTTTCATGGGTCCCATAATGCACCCAGGGACATTATTGGGGGGGGGGGAATGGGGTGTCAAGTGGGTCTAGAGGATCCAGGTGCCTCTCATATGCTCAAAGTATCTCTTCATCTTCATGCTATTTACAAGAGACTTGGGATGGGCAAACTCCCTTGTGCACCATCCATGCGCTGCTTGTTGGACTCCTGTAGTGTGCTCAATGCTGGCAAACAGCCAGGTGTTCTGTGGGTAGCCAGCAGGACCTCATGACTTCCCTCTTTGTGCAAACTTTGGGTAAGCTATTTACGGAAATCACCATTTGTGCTTGCAATTTTGCCCAAATGGCACTATTTACAGCTGCCATTTTGTGCAAAATGGTAATTTCCATAAATACTTTAGCCCAATTTTGTGCAAAACGGTGGCTCTTGGAAAAGCTAGGAAGTGCAAGCTTGCCTGATTGGGTTTGTGCTGAGGTGGGCAGGCACAGGCACCTGAGAGCTGGGATATGGAGGACTGAGCCCCAAACTGGACTCCTCTGACATTGCTATGAGATATGGGGGCAAAATGAGCCCAGTTCATCTGGGAATGGCGCAGTGTTGGGATGTCTTGGACATTGCCGTATATAAGGGGAGCTGCTGTAACAAGAATTCTCACATTGCCAAAAGTGTGCGTTCAAGTAACGCATGGGACATGTTTTGGCCAGCATAACTAGTAGGGGTGTGCATCGGATCGGATCCGATCCACGATCCGAATCCGATCCGACCCAAAATCGGGAAAATCCGATCCGATCCGATCCGATCCGGACAACCTCCGATCCGATCCGATCCGATCCGATGAGGTCCGATCCGGATCGGACGCCATTTTGAATGCTTTTTCCCATAGCCAAGTATTGTTTTACAAAAACGCCTATAACTTTTTCATTTTTAAAGATAGAAGGATGAAACTTGGGCACATTGTAGACTGGTTAGGGGTAGTTATCTGTGAGAAATTTCAGAAAGATTGGTGCATGCATTTTGTGGCAATTAATTTTTTAATAAATACCCAGGAATGCCTATAACTTTGTCATTTTTAAAGTTACACACATGAAACTTTGCCACATTGTAGGGGGTACCTTGGGACCTATGTATGTGAAATTTCAGAAACGTAGGTGCTTGTCTTGTGTGGCAATTAATTTTTAGAAAAATGGGTAGTAGTGGGGTAAATACAGTTACGCCTCCCATTTTTTTATTTTTGAAGATACAAACAGGAAACTTGGGCACATTACAGGTACCACTTGCCTTGATATGTGTGTGAAATTTCAGAAACATTGGAGCTTTCCTTGTGTGGCAATTAATTTTTGAAACAATGAGGAAAGAAACACCTATAACTTTGTCATTTTTAAAGTTACACACATGAAACTTTGCCACATTGTAGGTGCTACCTTGGGACCCATGTGTGTGAAATTTCGGAAACGTAGGTGCTTGCCTTGTGTGGCAATTAATTTTTTAATAAATACCCAGGAATGCCTATAACTTTGTCATTTTTAAAGTTACACACATGAACCTTTGCCACATTGTAGGCGGTACCTTGGGACCTATGTGTGTGAAATTTCGGAAACGTAGGTGCTTGCCTTGTGTGGCAATTAATTTTAGAAAAATGGGTAGTGGTGGGGTAAATACAGTTACGCCTCCCACTTTTTTATTTTTGAAGATACAAACAGGAAACATGGGCACATTACAGGTACCACTTGGCTTGATATGTGTGTAAAATTTCAGACAGCTGGGTCCAGGCATGTGGTGGCAAGGTATTTTTGAAACAATGAGGAAAGAAACGCCTATAACTTTTTTATTTTAAAAGTTAGAAGTCTGAACATTGCTCACTTTGTAGATGGGTTAGGGGTAGATATGTGTCAGAAATTTCAGAATTATAGGTCCAGGCATTTGATGGCTATGGAATTTTTAAATTACATGTTTCAAAAAAATTTCTACAGAGGCCAGGTCTTCCCCTCCCGCTTCCCGCGAAGAAAAGGAAACACTCTCTCGTCTCGATCCCTTTGATCCTTGGTAGTATCCATTACAGGGCTCGTGTCTGCTTGAGTACAAAGTGAAAAGTGAAAGTAGGAAAGGAAACACGAGCCCTGTAATGGATACTACTAGCAAGGATCAAAAGGGATCGAGATGAGAGAGTGTTTCCTTTTCTTCGCGGGAAGCGGGAGGGGAAGACCTGGCCTCTGTAGAAATTTTTTTGAAACATGTAATTTAAAAATTCCATAGCCATCAAATGCCTTGACCTATAATTCTGAAATTTCTGACACATATCTACCCCTAACCCATCTACAAAGTGAGCAATGTTCAGACTTCTAACTTTTAAAATAAAAAAGTTATAGGCGTTTCTTTCCTCATTGTTTCAAAAATACCTTGCCACCACATGCCTGGACCCAGCTGTCTGAAATTTTACACACATATCAAGCCAAGTGGTACCTGTAATGTGCCCATGTTTCCTGTTTGTATCTTCAAAAATAAAAAAGTGGGAGGCGTAACTGTATTTACCCCACCACTACCCATTTTTCTAAAATTAATTGCCACACAAGGCAAGCACCTACGTTTCCGAAATTTCACACACATAGGTCCCAAGGTACCGCCTACAATGTGGCAAAGGTTCATGTGTGTAACTTTAAAAATGACAAAGTTATAGGCATTCCTGGGTATTTATTAAAAAATTAATTGCCACACAAGGCAAGCACCTACGTTTCCGAAATTTCACACACATGGGTCCCAAGGTACCACCTACAATGTGGCAAAGTTTCATGTGTGTAACTTTAAAAATGACAAAGTTATAGGTGTTTCTTTCCTCATTGTTTCAAAAATTAATTGCCACACAAGGAAAGCTCCAATGTTTCTGAAATTTCACACACATATCAAGGCAAGTGGTACCTGTAATGTGCCCAAGTTTCCTGTTTGTATCTTCAAAAATAAAAAAATGGGAGGCGTAACTGTATTTACCCCACTACTACCCATTTTTCTAAAAATTAATTGCCACACAAGACAAGCACCTACGTTTCTGAAATTTCACATACATAGGTCCCAAGGTACCCCCTACAATGTGGCAAAGTTTCATGTGTGTAACTTTAAAAATGACAAAGTTATAGGCATTCCTGGGTATTTATTAAAAAATTAATTGCCACAAAATGCATGCACCAATCTTTCTGAAATTTCTCACAGATAACTACCCCTAACGAGTCTACAATGTGCCCAAGTTTCATCCTTCTATCTTTAAAAATGAAAAAGTTATAGGCGTTTTTGTAAAACAATACTTGGCTATGGGAAAAAGCATTCAAAATGGCGTCCGATCCGGATCGGACATCTGGTCCGATCCGATCCGACCAGCCTCCGATCCGATCCGATCCGATCCGACCCCCCAGGTCCGATTCCGATCCGCTATCCGATCCGATCCGGGGGGTCAGTGCACATCCCTAATAACTAGGGATGGGTGAGGGGTGGATTTCATTTCAGCTTGGTTTTAATAAAACATTTCATTCTCCATTTTCAGGACAAAGAGAACTTGGGCATTAAAACATCTGAATGTGGGAGAAACCATCGCTGACAGAATTGTCTCTACAGGCCAAGGGCTTCAATTGCTTTGCTCTTTATGTCTGGGTTTGAATCATCCTGGTACAGTCAACCCTATCCATGTTGAATTTGAGTTGCCAACTTTTTCTTTCTGAAAAGCTCCTAATCTTTAACAGCGATATGGCAGATACAATATGTTCCTCTCCATGCTGTGAATATCTGTACCTATTTAACTTGGCTGGTTCATAAGAGTGAGAATTTTGTTTCAGTTCTGTTGTAACAATAATTTAGCAACTTTTGCAAAGTTTATATTCATGAAAGAAGGAAGTTGAGATTTTTTTTTTAAAAAAAATGAGTGTGGGAGAAAGAAACGGACAGATTTCCCCATCTCTGAATATAAGTCTGGCTGAACCAAAATGCCCCTCCCTGCAATCCTTGACCTCACATACCAGTAAGCCATTTCTGGACATTAAAGAGCCTCTGCTCTTCTCTACTTTAGAAATGATTTGCATGTGTTTGTTGTTTACATCATCATCATTTATTTATTTATTCATTGGTCATTTCTATACTGACCAATAACCGAAGCTGTTTGGATGATTCACAAAAAATGCAAATCATAGCATAAGATAATGAGCGTCATTGCAAAGGGGAAAACCATGTTTGCTTACCATCGCTTCTCTGCCTGTGCATTTGTCCCTCATTACTTCCTCTTTTGAAAGGGGAAGTAAACAACTTGTACATGGCCCATTCAGTGGGCTGTTTTGATCCCGCTGCTTCTCCTGCACACAGCAGGAGAAAGCGGCAGCTTCCATCTTTAAAAATAAGTTGGACTTACTGGGGTGTTTCTTTGTCATGCGAGGAAGGCTAGAAGGGGTGGGAGGTGTGCTGGAGGCAGACGCCATCATGAAAGGGACCTGCAAAAATCTGTGATTGCCCAGTAATGAGCATGCAATAAAATGCTCATCTAACAAAAACACAACATAACATCTCTAACATGCAAAATGTAAAACAATTGCAACAGCTAAAACATGTACAATTGACAGGAACAACGGACATAAAGGCCCCATCATGTGCTATCAAATGCCTGGTGCTGGAAAGATGACCATGGGCTCCAGATGGACTTCAGTTGGGCAAGCACTCCTTAATTGGGGGGGGGGGCACTCCTGAGAAGGCCCTTTCCTTTATTGGCACTCCCTTAGCCTCCCTCGGTTGAAGGCCTCTGATGTTCACAGTAGTGTCCGGAGAGGTTCAGATTGGGAGAGGCACGCTGTCAAGTATTATGGTCTCAAGCTGTCTAAGGCTTTAGAGGTTAAAAGTAGGCTTTTGAAACGGGCTCAGCCTTAACCAGGTCAACCTAAAAATGTAATGTGTGGAGCCAAGACTCTTGTTCAATGTGTCGAGCCAGATCTGCCAGTGTAGCAGTGACAAAAAGGAGATTAGGGCCTCATCTACACCAAGCAGGCTATTGCACTCTGAAAGTGGTATGAAACCGGTATATAAGAGGCAGGAGCCACACGACGGCTTTAGAGTGGTATTAAAGTGCACTGACAACTGTTGGGGCCCATTGACACATACCATATGCCGCTTTCATACCGCTATATCCTGCTTGGTGTGGCTCCTGCCTTTTATGTACCACTTTCATAGTACAATAGCCTGCTTGGTGTAGATGAGGCCTAGGTCGGTGTGTTCCTTTTCTGAATGTGAAAAGAACAGTTGGAGTAATGTGTATGTGTGCACAGACAAAGGAAAGGAATTAAATTATATTTTTTGTCCAAAAAAAGAATTGGAAATAATGTGCTTTTTTTTTTTTTTTTAAAAAAAAGCCTCTCTCTGTGAAAATGCATCTTTCGTCTCTCATCGTTCCTTTTTATAACTTTAGCTTCTCTTCTCTCCCCTCCACAGCTTTTAACCTTGCCCAATTGTCCCTCCTAAACACTAATTAACACTCTTATTCAGCCAAGGAGACATTTTAAAGCGTTGAGCGTTTTATTTTCTAAATGCCTTCATCAGGGAAGGAGGAAAAAGAGAAAGGAAGAGAAAGGAAATAATTCTTAGGAGGGGGGGTTAGTTAATTGCACTCTTCCAGGAGGAGAGAAAAACTACCTAATAATTTATATCACCATCACCACCCTCCCTGCCTCCTTGATTTCTGCTACTAGATCTGCAAAGCAGCCAATGCTAGCCTAGCACATATGCACAATACGGTGACCACATGGAAAGGAGGACAGGGCTCCTGTATCTTTAACAGTTGCATAGAAAAGGGAATTTCAGCAGGTGCCCTTTGTATGCATGCAGCAACTGGTGAAATCCCCTCTTCATCACAACAGTTAAAGCTGCAGGAGCTACACTAGAGTGAGCAGATACAAAAGAGGACTTTAACTGTTTTGATGAAGAGGGCATTTCACCAGGGGCTGCACACATACAAATGGGATAGAAATGTAATCATTAATAAATAAATACATCTTTCAATGTATTTGAAAGATGTCAATGTTTTTAATTTTTATAAACTGACCAAAGAGCTTCGGCTAAGGGGCAGATATAAATAAATAAATAAATAAATAAAATCTTTCAAAAAATTATAGGGAAAATTTTCAGATAATTTCTGAGCTAATGATAAAGAAATTCTTTCAGATGTGTTGGTCTTTAATCAGGCTTTAATCAAGGCTTTAATCAGATAACTGAGTACTCAGGAGAACAGAGTTCAGGCTTCCCTGTCTGGGTGGAAGTGGGTGAAGTTTTTATAGACAAAGATTAACATGTAACAACTTACAAGAATGTTGCATCAGCCAAGTACCAAGTGAGCATAAGCAAACTTTAGAAAATACTTTGCTCAACTATGCATGTCTATCTCTAGACAGGGTGCGTGGGCTTGTGCCCTTGGGCAAACTTTTCAAATTCCTTAAACAGGCTTCTTATCACATGCCTTTTTGCCAACTTTTAAAGTTCCTTACTGTGGCCACAGTTTGCTTTCTTTATCGTTAATCCAAGGAGGGCTTGGGACAGCTGACCCATCTCTACAGGAGACTAAAAGAAGCCTACTTCAAGAGCTGGTTTATATGCATGAACCTGCCACACTCATTGAGTGCAACATCAAGTGGAGATGATTTGTATATGTGAATGAGCCACCACAGATATAACATCACAGACAAAATGTCCATATTCCCACAAACACAGCACTATTCACTCAGGCCAATTCATACATGTAACATCAGTTACATAAATTTGCATATGATCCTGGTTCAAGCTCCTGATTCATTGAACCTCCCCACAAGGATAAATGTGTAATGCACAGTTGTGCGTCCAGAGCTTCTAATTAATCAGTGGGTAGAAGAAACCAGTGATCAAGTTTTAAATCCCAGCTCATCCATGGAGTCTACTGGGTGGCTTTGGGGTGGATAAAATTGGATTGACTCTTTTTAGTTCCCTGAGCTCCTTGGAGGAAGATTTCGACACAGATAAAAGCTAGATGGAACCCACACACACGCCCGGCGCAGCTTGGGCGGTGGTGGCCTTTGCGGGTGGGGGTGGAGGTCGAGGCGTGGAGGCCTCCTATTGGCGGCCTCCGATCAGGCCACCAGGGAAGAGGGAGGGGGGCGAGAGAGCCTATTTAAGGGCTGGTTGCCCCTACCTCTTCCTCTTCTCGGCACGGCTGCTCTCCACTGCGCGGCTTGGGTGGCTTTGTGCGCAGCTCGGAGCCTGGCGAGCCCACGTGGTGCAGCGGTGGGGAGAGGTGGCGGTTTCGGCTGCGGTGGCCCCTAAGGAGCGAGGGAGCCCATTCAGCCATGCCAGGGAGCCACGGAGGCAGCGGAGACGGCTGCGGCAAGGGCGCCTGGCGGGTGGTGGTTCAGAGCCCTGCTCAGCTTTTAAGGCGGCTCGCCACCCCCCCCCTCTTCAGGAGGCGCGGAGCGCCCCAGTGGAGGCCAACTTGTTGCGGGGTGGCAGCGCTTAGGCACGAAGACGTGCACGGCCATTCAGCCGGAGGTTTGGGGGAAGGACCATGCGGTCCCTCCCATTGGGGCCTGGTAGCTGGGTCGGGATGGGTGGTTTCCTTCCAGGGTAGGGGCGAAGCGAAACCCCCCCCACCACCACCACCATCTTGTCGACCTTCTATGCTGCTTTGAGCAAATTGTGGGGAGAGGTTTCCATTAGTAGGGGGGCCTTGGCACAGGAGGGCGACGATAACCCCTCCCCCACGCAACTTAGGGGAATCTGCTTCTTGCGGCTCTATTCCATCTAAACTCTGGGCACGCGTTCCGGTTCCCGAGGGTAATTTTCCTTGGTCTGCCAAATAGTCATAATGCCACCCAAAAAAGGGGTTGGAGGAAAAAAGGGAAAGGGCAAGGCACCACCGGCTCCTGCCAAGCACCCAAGAGCTAGAGCGGAGTCCTCCTCGGAGGAAGAGGACAGCCTTGAAATTACGGCCATTTTAGCAAGATTGCAAGCAGTAGAGAGGGATAAAGGAATTATGCCACCCAATCCACCTGCCATATAGATAGCTAAGTCCAAGCAAAGGCCTTTCACTAGGAAGCAGAGGCATGATCATTTATGGTCTTCAGTTTCAGCTAGGCTTGAGGCGATTGAGGCTTCATCGACTGCGGATACCCAAACCTCTGCAAGCAACTTCCATTCGAGCCAGGCTTCTAATACAGTTGATCCTGCTCTGGTCACTCAGGGTGTGAAAGAGTCGGTGCAGGCTGAGGGTCCTGTTTTGCAAGGCCAACCGGCGCTGCAGCCGCAAGGTGAGTTAATTCACAACATACATCCTAACCAGTTACATACATGGGGAGGACCTAACCCGTGGAGTTGGTTGCCATGGTGGCCCGGTACATCCTGGCACACGATGCCAGGTGCAAGCGGGTTTGCTCAAGGGGGAGGAGCAACGCACCCATCACCTTCAGGGAATGCATCAGCACAGGTCACCTCATCTAGCACATGGGGCTCGCCATTGGCTAGCCATACCATGGGTGTGGGGCAAGTTCAAGACAACGGTCAGGTGGTAGCGCAGGAAGGGACTCCCCTGGTGGTGGTGCGGAATGATAATGCGGCTCCACCTCCTCAGTCCCAGGTAGCTGGATCGGTTCGGGTAACAGCTAATAGTGGATCGGCTCCCAATACTCCTATTGTTCAGCCAGCCACAGAGGTAGCTCCACAATCATCGACGGCGGCGGCAGCTTGTGCAGCAGTCTGGCAGGGGCCCGCTGGTAGTGTTAGCGCGGGTGTCATGGCTGGCTCAACGAGTAGTAGGGATCCATATGCGGGTGTAGAACAGAACGGCCTCCCAACAGGCAGTATTGCAACACCTTTGGGTTTCCACCTGCTTCCTGCCACAAGGGAGAAAATACTACGGGGTGAATTTGTGGATGTTTTTTCATTGCTTTACTGGGAATCGGAAAGCAAAGAAAAGGACAAGTCTGGGGACAAAGACCAAGAATGGAATAGGAGGAAGAAAGTCGCTAGAACCTGGGCCAACTGGCTTCCGGGTTTCTTGATTTATATGGGCATCGTGCAACAGCGTTTCCCAGAAAGAGGTTACATTTTGACTAAGTACCTGGATATGATCTATAAAGCATATACAGAGTACGAAGGCGGTGCCTGGTTGGCATATGATGAGGCATTTCGTATGCGATCGGCATTTGACCACTCATTACGCTGGGATATGAAGGACCACGACCTCTGGCTTCAATTTATGACGCCAGCCAGGCCGGGGTTTGGTGAGAGGTCGGATAGCGGCCATATACCGGCCAAAGGACAGCCCGCCTCCTCTGTAAAAGGGAGTGCGGGGCAGGGGGTTCAATCCCGCTTGCCCTGTTGGGAATTCAGTTCAAGGGGGTCATGTGCATGCCCGCAGTGCAAATATTGGCACGAATGCCCCATATGCAATGGACCGCACCCAGCCACAAACTGCTTCAAAGCGAAAGGTGGAAGAGGTTATAGTCGGGATAACCAAGGGAGTAGAAAACCTGGCGGGCAACAGCTCCCTCCCAAAGGGCCCCAGCCCAATCAAAATTGATTCTCTTCTGCGGCTTTTGAGGCAGGATCCCCGTAGAAAGGACACCGACTACCTGAAGAAGGGGTTTATGGAAGGCTTTCGTATTCCATTCACGGGCCCAAGGGTGCCTTCATCAGCCCAGAACCAGAAATCAGTTGCTCTTATGGAGCAACTGGTGTGGAAAAAGATAGATAAAGAGGTGGAAGCAGGTAGGGTGGTAGGACCTTTAAAGTCCCGCCGATTCCCAATTTGCGGGTTTCTCCTTTGGGCATAGTACCAAAGAAGACACCAGGGGAGTTTAGGCTTATACATAACTTATCTTCTCCAAAAGGTGAGTCCGTCAATGATGCAATACCAGAACACCTATGTTCCGTCCGGTATGCATCATTTGACGCGGCGGTTCAAATGGTGCGCAGGAATGGTGTAGGGGCGCTTATTGGCAAATGCGATATTAAATCTGCATTTCACTTATTGCCTATTAACCCATCGGATTTTGATCTTTTAGGGTTCAAGTTTCAGGGTCAGTTTTATGTTGATAGGGCTCTGCCGATGGGATGCTCGATTTCATGCGCTATGTTCGAGAAATTCAGTTCCTTTCTTGAGTGGGCAGTCCAGTTTCGTACGGATGCAGTTGACTCCGCCCACTACTTGGATGATTTTTTATTCGCAGGACCCACTGACTCTGCCCATTGTGCATACCTAATGGTGGAGTTTGGTGCCCTTGCGGAGGAACTGGGGGTCCCACTGGTGCATGAAAAGACGGAAGGCCCAGTCACGGTTATAAAATATTCGGGCATTGAGTTAGATTCAGTCAAGCAATGCTGTAGGCTGCCATTGGATGAGCTTATGGCTTTGAGAGATAGGTTGCTATTAGTTTTGGGCAAGAAAAAGGTTACCTTGCTGCAGCTGCAGGAGCTGCTGGGGCACCTGAATTTTGCTTGTAAGGCTGTGGCTCCGGGTCGTGCCTTCCTGCGTCACCTTTGCAACTCCATGCGGGGAGTTTCCCAGCCACATCATCGGGTTAGAATTACCCATTCCATGTGTGAGGACTTCAGGATCTGGTTGGTTTTTCTTGAGGAATTCAATGGTGTGCCGTTCTGGCACAAGGAATTGCTCTTGCATGCCGATTTACAAATTCATTCGGATGCTTCCGGGGCTTTGGGTTTTGGGATAGTATGGCGGGATCGCTGGTGCACCCAGCCTTGGCCTCAGGATTGGCAAGCATCCGGCATCTGCAGGGATCTTACCTTCCTGGAATTCTTCCCTATATACGTGGCTGCACATTTGTGGACTGGAGAATTGGCTAATGTTGTAGTTCATTTTTGGTGCGATAACCAGGCCATGGTCCAGGTCATTAACATGCTGTCTTCATATAACCTTTGGGTTGTGGGGCTGCTAAGGGCCTTCACATTACATTGTCTTAGGCATAACATTCTGTTCCGAGTCCGCCACATTCCTGGGCTCGATAACTCCATTGCTGACGCTTTATCGCGTCGGCAGGTCAGTCGAGTTTGGGAGCTCGCGCCATGGGCAAGGCAGCGCCTGGAGGTCATGCCGAAGACATTGTGGGAGATTGGCAGACAGACATAGAAACAGCGGTTTGGCATTCTATAGCTCCTAGCACCAGAACTTCTTATCAGAAGGCAAGTAGGGAGTTTTATGCCTTTAGGGAGCTCTCGCAGCTGCCACAAGATTGGCCCATACCAGTTAACCATATATTACAGTTCTGCGTTTCAGAGCACAGAAGGGGGTTGGCCGCTAGGACAATCAGAGGTAAGGTTGCTGCTTTAGCATTTTCTTCCAAACTTCGTGGTGTTGCAGACAACACGGGCGATTTCAGGATCCATCGGGCTATACAAGGTTGGGCTAGGTCTTCGCCCCTGGCACCAGATCTTAGGCACCCTCTATCACCGGAGATTTTAGTGGGGCTCAGGGCCTTATGGCCTTCTCTGTGTGCTTCGGAATTTGAAGCGGTGTTATTCCATGCGGCAGCGCTGACTGCTTTTTTCGGAGCCTTTAGTATCTCTGAATTGGTTGTGGCATCCAAAGCGGACCGTTCAGGCAGGGCGCTGCAACTGCAGGATTTGCAGTTGGCAGGGCAGCAGATCAAGTTACCACTGAGGAAATCTAAGACTGACCAACAAGGGAAAGGTCAAATAGTGGTTTTGTCCCCAGCTACCCGGAATGACTTATGCCCAGTGCAGGCCATGGGCACGTTTATAGCTAGGAGAGGGCGGAGCCCTGGAGCTCTGTTCTGCCACCAGGATCTGTCCCCTTTAACCAAGTTCCAGTTTTGGGCCATTACAAAGCGTGCCCTGAGGGCTCTCGGGCTGGACGAGTACCAATTTGGTACTCATTCATTTCAAATTGGGGCAGCTTCCACAGCGGCGGCCATCGGATTCCCTCAGGACCGCATCCAGGCGGTGGGGAGATGGCAGTCACAGGCATTCCGAACATATGTTTGTAAGTTATGTTAGGGTTTTTGGTACAATGTTTGGAGCTAATCCAGTTGCGTTTACTTTTAGATCTGCGGATCGTTCACGCACCGTTGAAGGTCCTCATTTGCGGACATAGCTTTGTCTTTTGGGCTGCACAGCGGGCATCCCGAACGAGCGTTGGACCTCAGCTGGGTATGAGTGGAGTTGCCAACATCGAATGGTTGGGCAAGCGTGGTATGAGGTGGGAGCAGTTTCTCCCTACCTTATTTCGGTGTCACACTCCAGATTGTTCACTTCAGGTGCTGGTGGTTCACCTTGGTGGTAACGACTTAGGCCGTTTACCAGGCAAGGCATTGATAGTTCGGGCATTAGCTGATTTTCACCAAATTAGGCTGCGTTGGCCTGGAATTTTGATCGTCTGGTCCTGTTTGATACCCAGGATGCAGTGGAATGACGTTCACAATGTTAGGGCTCTGGAAAATTTACCAGGAATTGTCTAAACTTGGCGATTGGAGCATACTGCATCCAGCCATAGATACAGCACTGAGGGAGCTATATCGGAATGATGGGGTCCATCTCTCGGAGCTTGGAAATGATATATTTTTGATAGATTTACAGAAGGGTTTGTGTGAGGCCATCTCTTATAGATGGGGGGGAGGCCAATAGGGCTCCCTGTGGCGGGTAGGCGCGGGCATCTTCAAAGGATAGGTTGGTAGGCATTCTAAGGCACCAGACTGTGATCGGTAATACCTGAGGCTCAATACCTGTGAGCCATGTGGCCCAGGTGTTGAGATAAGGGTTACCTTTGAGGCCAACCTTTCTCACTCACTCCGATCCAGGCGGACGGAGGGGGAGTGACACCAGGAGGTCTCCCTACCCACGAGGGGTGGCTGAGGGGTGGCACGGATTTGGAGCCACCCCTTCAGTACAGAATGTCTTGCCATATACTATCACAGTGTGCCGTTCAGATAGGAAGATGCCCACTTTATCCCTTCTGCATATCTATCAATAAATGTGGCCCTGTTGAAACCCAAATACTTGTGTCGTCTCGTTATTTCCACCCTCCACTTCCCGCAAAGAGAAGCAGGCCAAATAACTTCAACTATGATATCTTCATTCCTAGGAGTCTTCTGTGATGATTAGCAATGCAATACATCAGGCTGAAATTGAATGGCAAAGAAGACGAAATGAAGCCCTTCACGAAATGCATAAATAATTTGTGGTATTCACTAATGCCAAATACAGTCATGGCTGTTAACTCAGAAAAGATTGACAGTGCAAACCTATGCATGCCTACTCAGAGGTAAGTCACATCAAATTCAATGGTGCTTACCCCCACCTAAATTGTGTACATAGGATTGCAGTTTATGCCTGTCAAATAAGAAAATGATACCTGTGTATTGAGTACCAGAAGAATAAGGAACAAAGAAAAACTGTTGCCTAGATGCCCTGCTTTTATCCATTGGATAACAAGTTTTCTGAGCCAGCAGGCCGAATGTCCCAGACTCCACTAAGGGAGGAGAGCTATAGGCTTTCTTGCATCTTTTTTAGTATCTCAAATAACAATTCAATAACTGCTAGATGATCACAGGCTATCAAGAATTGTTGACCACTGCCCCATGTGGTGAACCATGTCACTACAGCTTCTCAGTGAAGAACCTTCGAGACTCACTGGCTGCATTCAGACAACACAATAATCAATGGTGGGGTAATAATCAACTGTACAGTTGTTTATCTAGGGGGTACTCCCCACACAACATGGCAATAAATAATCAACTGTGGTGTGGATTAGGATCAACACTGAGTTGACTATGGCAGCATTCGGATGACATGATCGTCAATACACTGATGATTGCCCCCCCCCCCGTTGATTATTGTGTTGTCTGAATGCAGCCACTCTGTCTGTTAAGGTTGGCTATTGGTTTCTCCTGGCAGAAAGGAGTGTAATCTATCTTCCTGTCTCAGTGGAAAGTTGTTTGAGGAACAAGGTCTACCTGAGCTCTTTTGTGTTTCTGGTAGAAATGTCTGGCAATTTTGTTTCTGCTCCCAAAACATGCGAGCCAGACCTGTTTGCAACCCTGAACAAGAGTGCAAAAATGTGTTCACTGAAAACATTAGCAAATCACTGAGCATGTGCTTGCTCTTGATCCTTGCAACTTTCCCTATTCAATTTGTGTAAATTTGTGCAAATTTGTTAATGGACCCTGCTTTCGTCTTTTGGGGGAATTTGCGCAAATTTGGAAGGTTGTGCAAATGTGGAACTTTTTGCACAACTTTCACTTTTGATCACTGTTCTTTTCACACATTATTCCAATTCATGCAAAATGAGCAATGATCACCAATGTAACTGTAAATTGGTTGTGAGACAAGCAGCAACCCAATGTTTGGAGAGTCTTGGTCAGCTCGAACATCGCTCATTCACCCATCCCTAGTTCCTGTTCTTGCTCTGTTAGTCCTGCCTCCTGACTTATTCTCTAGTCATGCTTCTGGTCTGCCTTCTGGTCCTGATTGCTCTCTGGTCTTGACTCCCAACTTCTGACCTACTCAAGACTGCTGTCCACAGTCTTGCCCTGGAAGCTAAAAGCTAGAGCATGAAGGTGATGATCTGTCACAAAGCCCATACCCTAGCTTTGAGCTTCCAGTTCCAATAAATAAGCCACCCATATCTTTAAAGCAATGACTTCTGTCTGTTTCTCACACCAAAGGATTTAAAGGCACGGGAGCATAAACAGGGTGGGGTGTCCATGTACAGTCAACAAAAAGGATGGTCATCATAGGGAGACCCAGCCCTTTTTTGGGCTTGCCGGATTTCCTAGAGCCACTGACTTGGATTGCATTTGCAAGTCGAGCTGTAGACTCCCCCCTTCAAATCACAAAGCCCCCAGGTTACCTGCGGGATCGCCCTGTCCCATACAATCTGCCCTGCACACTCAGGTCCTCTGGGAAGAATTTACTACAGTCAGCCAAGACTAGGCTGACAACTGTTACCCAGAGGACCTTCTCTTCTGCCGCTCCCAGACTGTGGAACGGCCTGCTGGGAGAGATCCGCCAACTTACCAGTCTTCCACAATTTAAGAGAGCTATAAAGACTGATCTCTTCAGGCAGGCCTACCCAGTCGAATTTTAAGACTTCGTTGATATTTTAAATGTATTAATTTTATATACTTTTAATCAGTTTTATGTATTTTATATTGTTTGTATTGATATTGTTTCCTGCCTCGATCCGGAGGGAATGGCGGGTAAGAAATAAATAAATATATTATTATTATTATTATTATTATTAGGGCAATTTGGGCAGTATATTACAGCTGTAATTTGCATAAAGTATGCAAATTACATAAAAGATTTGCATAAATGGTGCTTTTCAGGGACTCCCCCACAGCAATCCTCAAGCTGATCTGATTCATTACAGAACAAGTCAGGCCAGCTCATGAGTAAGCGAGCCGGAGTCTGGGGGCTGAGCTGCCGAAAACTTGATGAACTTCATGCCCCAGACAGATTCCTTCATCCCTAGTCACCATCCTGACCTTCTTGATTGAAGGGCCTAATAAAAATGCAATAAATAAATACATGTATATGTGCAGACATCCATACGTCCTGGACACATAGCTGATGTATATTCACATGCTCAACCTGACCTTGTTGAACTAGCAAGATGTATCTTTCCGTATGCATGGGATGTGCGTTCTGTGTCAGGCTACCAGCTGAGTGTGGGACTCCATGAGCCTTTTGTCTGATCTAGGAATGCAATGTTCTAAAAGAAACTTAGTTAGGGTGTCTTTCCCCTCTCCGTCCCATGAGACCTTGCAAAGCCTGTCAGAGCGTATCTGCGTGAATCCTTGGAGGGGGAAAAATCCATATCTTCATCTTCCTTGCTGCGAGCGTACGGCCACTTCAGCAGCCATAAATAATTGAGATAATACTTATTTTAATTATATCTGGACGGAATAAATTAGAAATTCAATTACTGTGCTGTGTGCTGAAGAGGCATTCAAAATGTTTGGGCTATTAGTTGAACAAATTATCGTCGAAAGACAACAGCATTTGTGGGGACTCACCCCTATGCCCTTGTTTTAATGAGAGAGTCAAGGAAGGAAGTAGGAGTCAGCAGATTTCTGCATGACAGAACGCTGGTGCCCCTTCTTTACAAGCTTTTTGGGTGGCCGTGGGAGAGCAGCCAGCAAGCCCACCTGACTCCTCCACTTGTTTTACTTTTACTGTAATTGTAGCAGCATTGTTGTTATTTCATTGTCATAATTTGTGTTGTGCCTAAAATCAACCACTTGATCACCTCACTCCACAATGTCCACATACGGATTGAGGTGATCTACATATGGAGTGGGGTGATCAGCAAAGCCTGTCCAGGGTTTCACACACAGGGGCCTTTCTTTCTCCTCCCAACCTGGAGATGCCAGGGATTGAATGAGGGGCCTTTGGCCTGCCAAGTGTGTGCTCCAGCACTGAACTATGAAGCTTCCTCAAGTTTCTTTGAACCAAAATATGCAACAGAGAGTCAGTATGGTGTAGAGGTTAGAGTGTTAGATGACTGAGACTCAGGAGATTGGGATTCCAGTTCCCACTCAGCCATAAATCTCACTGGGTGACTTTGGGCCAGTCATGGATGCTCAGCCTAACCTCGACTTCTGCAATGCACTGTACATAGGGCTACCTCTGTGCCTAGTCCGGAAACTTCAACTAGTTCAAAACATAGCAGCCAGGTTGGTCACCGGTACATCTAGGGGTGACCATATTACGGCAGCTTTAAAATCGCTCCACTGGCTGCCAATTAGTTTCCGGGCGAAGTATAAAGTGTTGGTTATTACCTTTAAAGCCCTACATGGTTTGGGTCCAGGTTATCTGCGGGATCGCCTTCTCCCATACAATCCGCCCCGCACACTCAGGTCCTCTGGGAAGAACTTACTGCAGTCGGCCAAGACTAGGCTGACAACCGTTACCCAGAGGACCTTCTCTTCTGCCACTCCCAGACTGTGAAATGACCTGCCGGAGGAGACTCGTCAACTTAACAGTCTTTTAGGATTTAAGAAAGCCATAAAGACTGTTCTCTTCCGGCAGGCATATCCAGTGGAATTTTAGAATGTTTTTTAAGGATGTTTTTAGGATGTTTTAGGATTTTTATGCAGTTTTAATAATATGTGTCATGTTTTAATCAGTTTTATGTATTTTATCATGTTGTTGTTCCCCGCCTCGATCCAGATGGAGAGGCGGGTAAGAAATAAATTCTTCTTCTTCTTCTTCTTCTTCTTCTTCTTCTTCTTCTTCTTCTTACTTCACAGGGTGGTTGTGAGGATGAAACGGAGAGGGAGGATTATGTAAGCCACCTTGGGTTCTTTGCAAAAAGAAGAAGGTGAATATAAATATAATAATTAATAAATAAAATACAACAATGTGTTGTTGTTGTTGTTATTTCCCTTTTGTCACTCATGGTGGTTTTTCTAGACAGACATGACAGGCTTTGCCAAGTTAAGCTGTCTTTTACTGATTCAGAAATTTCCTGACTATTGAACATGTTTTAAGTATGACAATGTTCTGGATGATGGTGGATGTATTTTGGTGCATCCAGTTTCTGAAGGTTTTCTTTATAGTTTTTTGATGTGATGCTGATGGCTGATGTGACTAATGGAATAATTGTGACTTTTTCCTGTTGCCATAGTTCTTTAACTTCCATTACCAGTGGTGTATATTTTCCCCTCTTTTCCTCTTCCTTTTCTACAACATTTTTGTGATTAGGTATTGCTATGTCAATGGGGTAGGTGTGTTTTTCCCTTTTTGTCTATAATTGTTGTGTCTGGTCAACTGCATGGTATTGTCTTGTTGTATGAATTGTTCTGTCACAGTATATTTTATGGTCTGCATTTTCCAAGTTTGTTTTGGGTGAGTATGGATAGGATGTTGTAGGTTGTTTGATGAAATTCATGGCCAGTTGTTGGTGAATTATTATTGCAGCTGTATTGTGTCTGTCCATATAGTCCATTCCTGCCAGAATTTTACATACTTCTGTTACATGGAATTGATGAGATTTCCTATTATTATTACATTTATATATCGACAACACAGTTATTAAACAAAATTGAGACAATAGTCAAGAAATCAGAAGAAGGTTAAGTCTGGGAATGGCGGCTATGAGAGATCTGGGAAAAATCCATAAAAATAAAGGATATAACATTGGAAGCCCAAGTCAGGATCATTCAGGCCATGGCATTTTCGATCTTCATGCATAGATACAAAAGTTGGACAGTGAATAATGTGGAAGGGAGGAAGATCAGCTCATCTGAAATGCAGAACTCTGAACTGGGTGTCATTTGAGAAGGACAATCCTGGCTGAATCTTTAATAACAGGATATTTCATTTTCTTGGGTTTAGGGATATTTAGCTTAAAGTCGAAGACAGACTAGAGGGGCCTTGGTATGTGTCTCTGTGCAATGCCTGAACTGTGCCCAGTGAATGCAATGGAGGCATTTTCAGCATTGAGGAAAGCAGAGTGAGGACCTCCATTCTGTCATAGTGATGGGGCCTCTGTAAAGACATACCTGTTCTGGGCTGTGATAACTGGCTTGTACGTGCTTGTCCGGTGTACCTGTACTTCAGTACATATTCTTTCTGCACTGAAGTCACTTCTATGGTGGCCAGCTGGGTTTTGCAGTTCATGAAGAACATGCTGAGGGCTGATGGAGTCTGAGGCATTCCGTTCATGGGTCTGTCCATTTCGGGAGAGTTGGAATGCAGTTAAATTTCCAGTTCTGGTTCTTGCACTTATCTTCTTTCTTTAGGTTGCTGGAATTGTGGAAACCAGTGCAGATGCTCACCTGAGTGTGGCATGGTTTCCAGGATGGTTGGAGGGCTGCCCAGCTAGGCTGCAAAATTACAGTTTGGGCCCAGTTAGAGTGCCAGCGTCCAGTGTTTGGACAGATGGGGCATGTGGTGGGAGCGCCTCATGCCATTGTATTCCAGCATGGTCTGGTGGGTTGCCCCCCCATAGGTAGGGGAACAATTTTTTGATGCATCGCCAATGGGCAATACTGTGGTCCTGCCTGATTCCTAGAATGGTCTGGATGGAAGTCTGGAAACAGCGGGCCTTGGATTGGGCATGCCAGAAGGTGAATAGGCTTTTAGATATCAAAGACAAGAAGGGAGCTGTATTGACAAGATCGGGTCCATTTGACCAATTTGGGCCATGACCTATTCCTGTCTGATCTGCAAAGGGGCCTGCAAGTTTTCCATGCAGGTAGGGGGTGAACGACTAAGCAATAGGCTTGTTGTCCCCTGTGGCTGGTAGGGTGGGCATGCTTAGAGGAAAGGGATGGTGATCATTCTGTGGCACCGTTGTTTGGTGACAGGTGATACCTGAGGCCTTCTGCTGAGGGTTGTGTGGCCCCTGTGGGAGGATAAGGCCACCTGTTAGGCTCACTCTCATCATTCCAAACGGTGTTGTAAGGCCCAGGGGATGAGTGGCATGGGTTGGTCTACCCTCCCCAAGAAGGGTATGGCCTGGGTGTGGCGATCATCTGACACTACTCTCCAGACATAGAATGCTTCGCCTGATATAACGCTTAGCTAGTGTCCGGCATAGATTAGGGCCCGCCCAGTTTCCCATTGCAGATCTTTAATAAATGTGTCCCGAATTTTATAACATATACAGTTGTCTCATTTCATTATTTCCCCCCTCCTTCACCCACAAGGATGTCCTTATTTTCATCTGTGAAATGCCTGGAGAGGGGGCTAAGGACATGGTGTCCCCATGTAGCTGGATCTGCATTTTGGATCCTACCTGCTTGTTTAACCATCACACCTGCAGAAGCTTGTTGGACATGAAGCTGGTTTTAGGAAAAGTAGGGATACAATTTTGACCAGAATATACCCAGTTAACACCTCTCAGAACTGAACTTGGTCCCAAACCCAATCCGTATTCAAAATCCATGCATTTCTGATTTTGGGATGCGATCTGAGGAAGGAGAACAATACAGTAAAATGATGTGTATATTTGATAAAAATACATACAAGCACATTAATGAATTGGAGGAAAATGCGTACATTTCAAAATTTTCAGATTCGATGTGTACATTTGGGGAAATGCACATGCAGATGTATACACCTTTTATGCAAAAAGGTATTAAAAGAGAAAAGCTCACAATATGATACGGACTAAGGTTGATAGAGGAATTCAGTGTGGGGTTCAAGCATGATGAGTTGTCACCAACTTTAGGGTGACCAGATAAAATCCAGGTCAGGGCTCATGTAACTTTAACAGTTGTAGAGAAAAGGGAATTTCAGCCAGTGTCATTTGTATGCAATTAGTTCCTGGTGAAATACCCTCTTCAACACAACTGTTAAAGGTGCAGGGGCCCTGCCTTCTTTTGTATATGGTCACTCTAGTATAGTGCCTGCAACTTTAACTGTTGTGATGAAGAGGGAATTTCACCAGGAACTAATTGCATACAAATGACTCTGGCTGAAATTCCCTTGTCTCTACAACTGTTAAAGTTACATGAGCCCTGACCTGGATTTTATCTGGTCAGCCTAACCAACTTGGCTCACTGCATGTCAGCTTGTGGACCCCCAAGCTTGCCTGACTTGGTGTATGCTCACAGCAACCCACTTTCTCACAAGCTGCCATTTTTACACAAAATCATGGATAAGCCTTTTACAGGACTTCCCATTTTGCACAAAATGGCAGCCACGAATGATGTGATTTACACAATATTGCACATGTAAATGGTCTGTTTCTGCCTACAATTTTGCGTGAATCATGTTACTTACAGCTGCCATGTTGAACCAAATGGCAATTTCTGTAAAAGGCTTGGCTGTGATTTTGCATAAAATGGCATCTCACAGGAATTTAGGATGCCCTGCGACATTCATGGGGCACCTGCAGACTGTGTGGTGGTTTTTCCTGTATGCCTGCCAGGATTGGACAAGTGGTGGAGGGCCAGCGAGAAGCATGGGAGGGGGTGCAGAAGTGTTCACCCATCCCTAATATGGACAAGAGTCAGAATTAGCTTTGATGTGGATTCTGGAGAACCTTGACGAGTTCGAGGTCTGCTGATTCACACAGTGGGGAGCACTCCATTGTGTACAGTCCATATCTAGGGGTGTCCATTGGGATATCTGGCCCATTTGGGCTTGCCAGATTTCCATGGCATCCCTGGCTCAGCTTGCATTTGCGAGCCAAGCTGCAGTTTTTTTTTTATTATTCTATAAATAGAAATTTGCACAGATTATGCCCATAATCTATGCAAATTACACCTGCAATTTGTACATATTTCTGCTTATGAAATGTATGGAAAATCTGCAAGCTAGCCCAACTCAATGCAGATCAAGTTGGGCTAGTTCGGGGGGAAGTGAGCTAAAGTCGGGGGGGGGGGCAAGCTCATGGAAGTTCAGCAAGTTCCCTCCACCCCACTGGTGGATTCCTCTGAGATCCCTTACCACAGCTTTGCCAGATGCCAGATGCAGGGACTGTTGCCCACAGGGAGGCAGCTGAGAGGTTTTCGGGACAAGGTGCCTGGGCCTTCCACCACCTGAAGGCCACGGCCAGCTGCACAGAGGCAGATAACGCCAGTCATACATTGTATATTAAATGATGCTGCTCCGTGCTGTTGCTCGGCAGGATGCGGCCTTACAACTTTGTCTCTGGACCTGACCTGCTGTGAATAATGTATGAGCCGCCTACTGTCTCGCCTGCCTGCTGAACTGTGGCACTCTCTTTCTGCTGAGCCAATGTGGACGGAGGTGATTTCAATATTTAATTTTTGTCCTCCATAAATATTTAAATTCTCTGCCTCTTGGAGTCTGGCAGCACTCGGGGAAGGGTGGGAGGAAAGGGCAGTCACACAAGTGACTGCCCAAACAAAGCCTCTCCTGCCTAAAGCTAATGGTATTCCTCAATCAACGTGGCTTCAGGGCGATGAGGGTGACATCGTTGAAGTTAGCGCTAGGCTGCAGGAGGCACACATATCAAGGCAGGTTTGGGGCATCTTTGAAGGCTGTGGAAAGGATCTGCAACCTGAAGACCCAGGCTGAATAGCCAAGATGGGCACTCCTGCATTTCAAACCACCATTTCAGGGTATGTTCATCATGGATCCACTGCTCATAGGCTGGTGGGCTCTACAATGACCCCTGCAGTTGCCCCTTAATAGATCTTCATTCAATCCAGGATCAACACAGACCTTATGCATGGCCCCAGGGCCTCAGTTATGGAACATGTCAAGTAAAAAGGAATACTTTTCCTGAGCTGCTCCATAATGTAAACACACACACACACACAGAGGACAGTAGAACTACCTTCTCCCTAAGGCCAGCTTTAATGCTCTCAGACTTTGAGAGGCATAGCATTTTAAATATGCTTTGTCTCCGTTCCCAATAAAGACTAAACCATGTTAATTAGACTAAGCCGTAATTGTCATGTCTCTCCAATTACTTTGCTGAATGGATATTTCCTGATTAATTTCTGATTAAACTCTGTTCCATTGCAAAGAGTGCACAAACACTCTCTTCCCCAGACCATGCTGTCTCTGCTTGTCTCTGCTGCAGCCCCCTCCCAAGAAACTCCCATATGTATGTGAGTCTGGGCTCTGGCCAATGCACAGTGCAGAGAATTTGAAATGGGGAGGTGCCAAAAGAGGTGATGGCGAATATTCAGTTTGGCGAATATTCAGCTAGCCAACATTGCTGGTGAGGAGGGCTGGAATCCAAAGCAGGCAAGGTTAGGCATCTGCTGTCGATCTGCGGTGGGCCCCACTGGAAAAGCCCCCTGGAGTTGTTCCTCCTCTTGCCCACTGCAACCCATTTGTTCACCTGCTCCTCACTGTGGCCCAGACTGCAGTGGTGGCGAGAAGAAGGAGCAGTAGATGCCACTGCCTACTTGCTCAATGGCTGTCCACCTGCCAAGGAAGCAAGTGGTCGTGGTACCCATAATGAGAAAGAGGAGCAGGAGCAAGAGCCAGAGCAGCTGATGATAATGACAGTGAGAAGGTAGACTCCTTGAAGGAAGGACACGTTGAGTGTGTCTTGCCCAAGGGTCTTCAAACACCTGGAGTCATCAGCCTCTGGGACAGCTTGCCAGAGGTCCCAGAGCACAAGAGCTGCTACTACAATCACTACTGTCGCGGGATTAACCTTCAAGTTTCTCATTTGTCAACCCAGTCTGCTCCATTTGCCATCAGAGTGGAAAGAGCAGGGGCAATGGATACAGCACGGAACATACAGGTGGGATGGGTACCTCATGTAGGGTGACCATGTGAAAAGGAGGGCAGGGCACTTGCATCTTTAACAGTTATGTAGAAAAGGGAATTTCAGCAGGTGTCATTTATATGCATGCAGAACCTGGTGAAATTCCCTCTTCATCACAACGGTTAAAGCTGCAGGAGCCTTGCCCTCCTTTGTATCTGGTTAAGAGGGAGGTGCTTTTTCATGCAACTGTTAAAGATACTGAAGCCTTGTCCCCTTTTCCATATGATCACCCTACCTCGTGTGCCTAATGATGAGTTCACTTTGCTATCCTTCTTTAGCGATAGGTGGGATAGTTGTCTGTGGACTTCTGGACCAGTTTTTTCATGTTGAGGGGATTTGCACAAATTCACATTAGCAATAATGTGTATTACTGGTAACTCACATTAACTAATGTGAATTAGCACTAATGTGAATTAGCACAAATAGAAAAAAAACTGGTTTTTTTTTTAAATGAATCAGATGGAATAAAAGCTGCCTGGCAATCCATGAAACACAGGAATAGGTTTAACAAAATCCACACATCCCTACCATCAAGACACCTTGTGGCCATGAGTTCCATTGTACAGAGAAATGCTTCCTTTTGTCCCTCTTGAATCTACTGCCAGTCAATTTAACTGGCTGGTTCAGAGTGGTAGCATTCCAAGAGAAGCAGAAAATCTCCCTCTGTGTGTGGAGTTTGTGCACAAACCATCTAGTAAGGTTATACATAACCAGAATGAACAAGCAGCCTTCTGATGAAGTCTGCTAGCTGCAGGAGTGCATGGGTTTTTGGTGCAATGCAGTTCCCCTCTACCCGATAGGTTAAGTATGCCATTAAGGCTGGATCACCACCATCTAGCATTCTGCTACTGGTTATGGTGCCATCCTTTGAATCTTGTCAATGTGGTGGTAGCGGTGGGATACTAGGCAGTGAGCAATTAAAATATTCCAGGAGCCTGGCCTGAAGCCATGTAACAATTCAACTCTGCAAATGAACTTTGTTCAAAGTTTAGAAATACAGATAACACCATGCATTTAATTGAGCAGAGTCATGGGAAGCCAATGAGAGAGAGACATGAACAACAACAACAGCAACAAAAGTCAAGACAATGTCATCGACAACACTGGTGCACACAATAGTCTATGAGCGCATGTGAGAATGGAAGCAGAAATAAATAAGATGGAGAACAGAATAATGGGGGGGGGGGAAAGAAAGAAAGAAAGAAAGAGAAGACTTTTGCATAGATGGCCAGTTCTCAGCACAGTAGAATAATGGAGAATAGCAATTTTTTCCAGAGGTTTGGGGTTCTTATTGGTGCCATCTATAACACTTCCTGTTTTCCTAGTTATTCTTGCCACTGCCTGTTCGCAGAGTTCCTAGTGGTGGCCACCATCCCTTCCCTTCCCCCAATGTCTCTGGCTTGAAACAAGATCATGATGTAATAATGTTCCAAGAGGGCTTTGAGTTGGGGGAGATGGCAGTAACTACTGGATCTGCATTCTTTTTTTCCTCAGGAGCCCCCTCAGAATGAATCAATGTCTAGACATACAGTAGCATCATTGTGGAGGGTTGGGGTGACACTCACTGGCCAAGTAACTGCTGCGAGAGCCTCCATTGCCCCAATCCCAAGTGAATCGAATGGAGGTGGAAGAGGGGAGAAGAAAACCAAACAAAACTCTACCACCCTTGCTGCTGTCAATGGTAAGCTCTTCCCTGGGAATCTTTCAAAGCACATTTCTCACCCCACCCCACCCCACCCCAATCTTGGAGCACCTGTTTTCACTCCCCCCACCCCAAACTCTAAAGTGCAGGGGAAAGCTATCTTCTGAGAACTTTCAGCTCTTTGGAAAAAAACAAGAAACACTTTTGGGGAAAAAACTTAAATCCTCTCTTCTATCTGGAATATGTTCTCTTTGATGGCGTAGTTGCTGGTTGAAGAGGGTCTGTGTAGTTTTGGTCTTAGCTTGTCCCCTACAGGCCCAGGTCCCTCCCATTCCTGTTAAACACAGACCAATGGTCTGACTTAATGAAAGAGGCAGCTTCCTATGTTCTTAAGTTAAGCTGTCAACCAGGACTTGGGATGTGTAAATCAGCAAGATATGAGCTCATTGAGGTTTTCCAACATCCACCGTGAAGCTTGTTTATAGCCGGATATTACCGTATCTCACTGGTTCTCTTATTCCATCAGGTTTCTGTAAAGCTCACTGTGTCTAGGTTCTCCTTTAAAATGAGGCACTCTGTCATAATTCACCAGCATTAACTCAATAAGCAGGAGGGAAACGTCAATAAACAGTCCGTGGTTGATAGCCAAAGTATCCGTCAGAAACTGGGTCAAACAATACTGGGTTCAGGATTATGCCAAAGAGTTGTCAGTGTCTGGTCCAAGGTCAGGTTATGTCCAGGCAAGATCAAGGAGCTGGTATGCAAGCCATGAAGACAAAGCACCAAGAACAATAGTTGCTTCCAGCCCTGCCTATTGCTGCTGGCATGTCTTTTATCGGGAGGGTGATAGTTAGGAATTGCTGTCAGCTGTGTTGGCCTGCAGCTGGCTTCTGCCTGTTCCAGTGAAGGCCATTCCCCAAACACTCCCAAGCTCAGCTGTTCCTCCTTTCTGTTTAATCCCTCAAACTGAAGCACAACACTCTACAACTCTCCCATTTTGGTTTGGAGGCTTCCAGCATTTGCATAGAAACACCAATACATGGTATCCCTCCCTGGATGCCTCTAGTATGTGCACCTTTTGCTATGGCCTCTTTGATTGGCTATCATGTTCTGCTCATGACCAATATCCGCCCCTTCTACATTCTGGTTAGTGTAGGGATGTTGGAGGAATCCATCCAAGGGGGTGAAGCTCGCTTGCCCCCCGGGACTTTGGGTCATTTTCCCGCATTGGGCCAACTCACAGATCGGTCATGTGTGTGTATATGAGTTTGCGTGTAAAGCAATTTGCACACATTATGCAAAATGTGACTGCAATTTGCATAATTTCACCAATTTGTGCAATTTGTGCAATTTGTGCAAATTGCTTTCTACAAACAAAACAGAAAAGAAAGAAAGAAAGAGAAAATGTTCCTGGACAAATGCAAACTGAGTCCAGGATGCTGCAGGAATTCAGTGGGCCCAAAGAGAGCCAAGATTTCCTGGTGATGATCTTCTCTGGGTCAGAGTGATTTGCACTTGAAAGGTTTCAAGACCCACCAAACACACATCACACACATGTTGAAATTGTCATGAAGACTAAAGGTAAAAAAAAAAAATGCAAGCATCAGAAACTCTGAGATTTTGAACTGAATCAGCTTTGGAGATTGTGCTTTGGATCCCAGCCAAGGAAAGGAATCTGCACTGAGACAGTTTCCCATAATATACTGCAGCATAGCTACATTTTGTCCATATGGCTTATTATATTAAAAGCTTATTACACAATCAGTACTACAGGGAAGTTGCCCTTTGAGTATGTTTATTGTGTACTTGTAAATCCCTTGTGTCCATATGCTCATCTCAGCCTAATGGCTCCAACAGCAGACCCATCAAATACCGCCGTTTCCAACAATGTGTTCCAGGAACGGCTGTGACAAATGGAATCCGGAAACCACCCACCCCCTCCTGGAAGACTCCTTCATTTGAGTGGTTGAGCATTAAGCCCTATTCATTGGAAGCTGCCTGCAAAACTCTTGCAGATTGGGGTTATCCATTTTTCAATGGTCTCCCTTCCTGCCATTCAGCAATCTGTTGGCACGAAATGAATACTTTCCCCCTTTTTCTATACCTCATTCAAGCATCTTCTGTGCTCTGCAAAAGACCTGCAGCAAGAAGTGCTAGGTTTCAAAATGCACCCGGTTCTTCCTTTGTATTTTGAATTGAGGTGTCTATGAATTCCACCCCCACAAGAATTTGGGGTTCAGATTCAACAACAGAGGTCTGGAAAATGCGCTTTGTCTCCCCCCCCCCCCCATGCCCATCAGGGCCTTAAAGGCCATCTTAACCCAGTCCTTGGAGAAATCACATTTCTTCTTCTCCCCCACCACCGACGGGTGTCTGAAAGGCCCTGTTAATAGAACCATTAAGGCCCCCATTGGTGTGTGGTGACAGAGAAAAACACAATTTCCCCAAAGCTGGGGAAATTGTGTATTTTCTCCCTCCATTCTGGCATTAGAGTGGAGGAAGAAAATATACACTTTCCTCAGCCTTGGGGAAATTGCATATCCCCCAAAACACTGCATTAATGGCTGCCACCATTAACACAGTGGGGGGAAAGGAAAAAGGAGGCAGAACTGTAGCATTGGGGCAAAAATCTTCAGGATGTGTCTGCCTGGGTCCATGAGAGCTGTACGCAAGGGTGAAAGGTCCGCTGCCTTTGCGGGTTCATGTGGATTTTCGCACCAAAGCGTTGTAGCATATCTTTAACTGAAAGACCACACTCCTTGGTTTTTAAGGCAGTGCTAGGCAGGCCAGTGCAGAGTAAGCTTATACAGCCTATGGAAAGTGGATAAATGGTGAGAATTAGGGCTGTAACCGGATCTGGATCTGGATCCAGATCCGGATCCAGATCCTGAATCCGAATCGGATTGGGGTGATCCAGACCTCCGGATCCCAGATCCTAATTGTATTGGATTGGGCCTGGATCAGGCTGGATTAGATCCACATTCCGGATCCGATCTGGATCCAGTCACAGCACTTCCTCCCATTCTCGCGCTCTCCCTTCCCCACTCTCCCTGCTTATTTGCTGCCTCCTCTGCATCGACCTGCCATCATCCTGCCATCATTTTCCTTCCTTGCTGTGGGTCGCCGCATTTGCTGGTCACGGTGGGTGACATAATCACCCGCCGCGACCAGCAAATGCGACAGCCCACAGCGTTGAGGGAAGATGACTGCAGGACAATAGCGGACAATGGCAGGATGATGTGGAGGAGGCAGCAGGTAAGCAGGGAGAGTGGGGGGAGGGGGATCTGGGGGTCCACTCACAGCCCTAGTGAGAATCCCATGCAGTGATACTTGATGGGAGAATAGGGGTATCATGAAAAGTAAAAAGTCAGACCATCTATAAAGCTACATCTGATCTGAGCTGTATCATTTCAGATTTCAGGAGGTGAGGAGTCATATAACTTGATGTTAAGGATAAAGGTGTTTGGTTTTGTTTTTGTTTTTGCAAAATCCATTCTCTCTGTATTTTGTGGATTGTCAGTTACTTTTTTCCCCGTTGTCCATGCATTGATGGAATCAGATTGTTTTCCTGAATTAGTGCAAATGCAAATTCACATTTGTGAAAATGCACAAATCCCCACAAAGTGCAAATCCCCCAAATGCACAGGTCCCCTGCCACCCAGATGTGCATTTTCCTATGTTAGCATGTGGGGGAGATGCACATTTTCAGCTTTTTTAAAAACACATTTTCTACAACTAAATTTGTGTAAAATTCCAAAATGTTTTTGATCACAAGTCCGCAGAATCTGTGCAACTCAGGAAAATCTGGTCCACCATGGAATCCATGGGTCGGATTCATAGCATGGTTTGTTGTGGATTACTCCAACATCCGTACAATGTTCCTCTATACCTGGATGTCAGGGGAACGGACATCATGTGAGTTCCCACCTGCACTGGTCTGCTCATGTGTGTGTGCGTGTGCTTGAGAGAATCTAAAGTACAACAAAGTAGGTGCTGGGAAGACCTCTGGGTGCTGAGTGTCTCAAAATAAGGGCATGGCCACTGAGAAGGCTATATCTCAGGAATGACAGTCTAACAAACAGAAGTGCTACCAGCAGCAACAATCAACCTAGCAAGGGGTGATGCAATATAATCAAACCCTTCCCCCCCCCCCCAGAATTGGTTTGCCAACAACTTTCAGTTAAAAGAAAAAAAAAGAAAAAGAAACCAAAAGGAGGACAGCATCCAAATCAGGACAAAAAAAAGGGAGAAGCAGGTTCTCAGGATGCTAAGAATACTTCATTTCCAAGCCCAATGCGTTTCAGCCTATGTTGTTTTTTAAGGCCTTCTTCAGGGGGTTGATAAGAGATGTCTGCAGAAATACTCTTAACAGGATGAAAGTCTCCTATGATAATTACTGGTGACTGTAACATACCACTCTAGGGAACAGACACAAATGAAACCAAGCATTCTGAAGAATGTCTACAGCTCCCTTCACCTTCCTGCCCCCCTCTATCTAGGCCTTAGAAAGGGACTTGGTACAGCTAGGGACATGACTTAGGAATCACTAAAAAAGAGGAAATGCATCTCATACACCCCCCCAAAAGAGAACAAAAGGAAAAACTTGTTTGCATAATATATACATGTGCTAATTTATATGTCTAGGTGCAACTTTAGAACATGTTTATCTTATTTAAATAGAAATGTGGAAGTCTGTAACCAGATGACTGGTGTGCCTGCTGTTCACCCTGCCTGCCCAGATGCTAATTCATGATGGGTGACAGTTCTTACGGTTCTCTACCTTTAAATGGGAAATGGACAGGACGGTCCTTCAAATAGGAGATGCCTTCAACTGGAAGGCAGTTCCCTTGGCAGTCCTTCAAATGGAGGACTGTTCTCTGTAAAGGAGGATAAATGGCCACCCTAACTACATCTCCATGAGCAATCCCGCAATGACATGCAACACCATATAGGTACAACTGAGGTACTGTTGACTCTGTTCATTGTCAGGGAATCCCGGATTTGAACGAGCTTTAAAGCCCTTTTCATGGGTATTGGCAGGCAATACGAAGGCTCTGCATTGGCCAGGTCTGGTCTTACAAATCCTAGGAGCGTGGCCATTTCTCCTGAGTTGTCAGCACAGCAGTGCTTTCTGTCTGCTGAATTTGAGGCAGAAGACCATCCAGCTCCAGCAAATTACTTCTTGGTCTCTGGGCTGAGGAACACACCCTCCACATCTAGAACTGGATTACACCATCCCACAGCCCTGTCTTGGTCCTATGTTTCCCAAGGGCACCTCAACTTCCTGTTGGCATACGTCTATGGGGCATAAAGATGAGGACCAACATACCAAGATGGAATGTGAGAGTTGTCCGGGAGTTTAGTGATCCCGGTTCACTTACAGCAGAGTAAGCGTGTTCCAGAGATCCATGCAAGGAAAAATACTCAGACACCAGCAGTTTGTCTTCAGTAAAAGCTTTACTGAGATTCAGTATTTCCTTCAATATATTTACAGCAGTCTTGGTCATCAAATATAATACAGGTTTCCAGGAAGAATCACATAACATAACATCACCGTCCAACCTCATATCCTCATCAACCATTACCAGATATTTACATATATATATACATATATATATATATATATATATATATATATTCCATGGACAATGACTTTGCCCAAAAATGCAGAAAAAACTCCCAGGGGAAAAACCACTATCTCTTTGAGCAGAGAGAAAAAAACACTTCCTTGTTAATTGACATCAGGTGCAATAGTCAGTCTTCTGGACACTCAGCAACTGTCCAGTCCTTTTATTCATCTGAATAGAAATTTTTACTCAACAAGAGTGTGCCACCAATTACAGGGTAGGTATACCCTATCATAATACTAGAACCCATGGTCAACCAATGAAGCTGAATGGTGGGCATATAAAAGTAAGTATGTCTTCACAAAGCACATAGTTGCCCTATGGAATTTGCTACCACAAGATGTAGTGATGGCCCCCAATTTGGGTGGCTATAAAAGGGGGTTGGTTAAATTACTGGAGGAGAAGGCTATCAATGGCTTCCAGTTCACATGACTAAGTGTTACCTCCAGTAAGCCTTTAGACACCAGTTCCTGGGAAACATGGGTGGGAGGATGCTATTGCACTCTGTCCTGCTTGTGAATTCCTGATCGACTGCCAGTTGGCCGCTGTGTGAACAGAATGCTGGACTAGATGGATCATTGGCCTGACCTACCATGGCTCTTCTTAAGTACCATTTCCTATGCATACTTTGTATTTGAACACATTTATTAATCTGCTGCAACAATAAATATTCTCAAAACCCTTCATGCCTCCCTCTCTTCTAATTCTACCTTCTACAGTCCCAAATTTACTCGACAGATATAAAGGTATTTTCATTTGAGGCTGGATTACCAAACGACACATTCCGACCCCTGCCATTATCTGAAGGAACAGCTAAGCTTAATAAAAAAGAAAACCTCCAGGAAATAAAAGTGTTCATGGTGTATTTAACCATGATCCAGCCTCCGGTGTAAGTAAAGAGCAAGGCAATTAATAAGGTATATTTAGCATTCGGCTGAGGAACACGGGTACCCAAGTGAATTGGTAGAGCAATTTAAAGAACATTTATCTTCAAGATCATTCTTGCTGTGACTAGTTCAAGTAGATCCTGTGATGCTGGGCAAATCTGAATCTATACACACAGAGGGAAATTACATGTGGACCCCATTTTACTTGTGTGTCCTGACCAGGCTTAATCTGTTGGTCATTAAGCCAAACATGGTGGTACTGACCTTCAACTGGAGTTATCCAGAAGCACACAAGAAGAAGCAGCCAGAACGTCTGAGATATATGATCCAGCTTGGGATGAATGAGAAATGTGTTTCGCTTCATTTTCGGCCAGTATTTTCCCCTGTTCACTCCTCCAGAATGCAAATGTTGGCTCAAATGTGAACTGCGGCCAATAGCTATATATTTCTGAGTTGGCCATGTCAAAGAAAAATCCATTCAAAAATGCATACTTTTGACAAAGCATGCACAAACATGCTTTAATCAATGGGCTTTTTGTTCCATTCAGAAATGCGCACAAACATTTGTGCGAAAAACCAAAATAAAGCTCACAATTTGATATGAGCACTGATCCAAATTAGCTTCGAGGTGGAATCTGAAGAACTTTGCTGAGCTCAGCTTTAGCTGATTTGCACGGCCCTCGACCTGACTAACTGAAGCAGAGTCAGGATTAGTTTCCAGGACCTGGGAGTGTTTCCAGGGAAGACATATGTTGCTCTCATAAGAGTTCAGACACCTTATTGTCTGCCTCTAACACCTTAATAGTAGGGATGTGCACTGACCCCACGGATCGGATTGGATAGCGGATCAGAATCGGACCTGGGGGGTCGGATCGGATCGGATCGGAGGCTGGTCGGATCGGATTGGACCAGATGTCCGATCCGGATCGGACGCCATTTTGAATGCTTTTTCTCATAGCCAAGTATTGTTTTACAAAAACGCCTATAACTTTTTCATTTTTAAAGATAGAAGGATGAAACTTGGGCACATTGTAGACTGGTTAGGGATAGTTATCTGTGAGAAATTTCAGAAAGATTGGTGCATGCGTTTTGTGGCAATTAATTTTTTAATAAATACCCAGGAATGCTTATAACTTTGTCATTTTTAAAGTTACAAACATGAAACTTTGCCACATTGTAGGAGGTACCTTGGGACCTATGTGTGTGAAATTTCAGAAACATAGGTGCTTGCCTTGTGTGGCAATTAATTTTAGAAAAATGGGTAGTAGTGGGGTAAATACAGTTACGCCTCCCATTTTTTTATTTTTAAAGATACAAACAGGAAACCTGGGCACATTACAGGTACCACTTGCCTTGATATGTGAGTGAAATTTCAGAAACATTAGAGCTTGCCTTGTGTGGCAATTAAGTTTTGAAACAATGAGGAAAGAAACACCTATAACTTTGTCATTTTTAAAGTTACACACATGAAACTTTGCCACATTGTAGGTGGTACCTTGGGACCTATGTGTGTGAAATTTCAGAAACATAGGTGCTTGCCTTGTGTGGCAATTAATTTTAGAAAAATGGGTAGTAGTGGGGTAAATACAGTTATGCCTCCCATTTTTTTAGTTTTGAAGATACAAACAGGAAACTTGGGCACATGACAGGGAACACTTCACTTGATATGTGTGTAAAATTTCAGAAACATTGGTGCTTGCCTGGTGTGGCAATTAATTTTTGAAACAATGAGGGATTCATTGGACAGCACTTGCCCATAGGGATTCATTGGAGAGTACTTGTCCATAGGGAATCATTGGAAAGCACTTTCCCATAGGGAATCATTGCATTGCACTTTCCCACTGAGAAATGCAGTTATCCCTCCCACATTTTTATTTTTGAAGATACAAACAGGAAACTTGGGCACATTGTAGACTGGTTAGGGATAGTTATCTGTGAGAAATTTCAGAAAGATTGGTGCATGCATTTTGTGGCAATTAATTTTTTAATAAATACGCAGGAATACCTATATATAGGTGCTTGCCTTGTATGGCAATTAATTTTAGAAAAATGGGTAGTGGTGGGGTAAATACAGTTACGCCTCCCATTTTTAACCCTTTCCTATCAGCTACAATTAATTAATAGTAGGATGACCAGTACCAGGAGACTGGTGTGTACAAATGTTTTTTTTTTTTAGGCTTGAGATCATAAAGAGGCAAATATTCTACCTACCGTATTGGAAGCAGTATGTATTATTACTTTTTTTAAAAATGTAATTAGTAGGATGACCATATGAAAAGGAATACAGGGCTTTAACAGTGGAATAGAAAAGGGAATTTCAGCAGGTGTCATTTGTATCCATGCGGCACCTGGTGAAATTCCCTCTTCATCACAAAAGTTAAAATTGCAGGAGCTCTGCTCTCTTTTGTATCTGGTCACTCTAGTATAGCTCCTGCAGCTTTAACTGTCATATGGTCACCCTTGTTTCCCAACATACTGCTTCCAATACTGTAGGTAGAATATTTGCCTCTTTATGATCTCAAGCCTAAAAAAAAACACATTTGTACACACCAGTCTCCTGGTACTGGTCATCCTACTATTAATTAATTGTAGCTGATAGGAAAGGGTTAAATCGTGGGAGCTGCAAGGAATTAAGAAAAAAGGAGAGGGGGTTTTGCCATTTTTTGAGCGCTCCTTAATTAGGGCTGCCCAAATGATAATGGACGGGTGGTGTGTGTGCGCGCGCGGGCGGCGGCGGCGGGCTTGGCAGCGTATCCTCCTGGCTGCCGAGGCCGGGTGTCTGGAGCGGAGCACGCGCTGTCAGTTGGTGAGCGGAGGGGCCATTGAACGCCCTCCCCATCATCCTCTTCATCATCAACCTACCCCCGCGGCCCAGCGGAGCACAACAGCCCGCATTAGGCAAGCCCTTCAGGAGCCTCACAGCAGCCAGGCAGAGCCTCTGCTGCCCAGGAACCGGCCCGCACGCGAGGGCACCGGCGGGGCGCACACACAACGCCGGCGAGGGGGAGGAGAAGGGGAGGAACAAAGGATCAAAGAGATCGAGAGAGAGTGATCCTTCCTTGCACGCATGGCTGCAAAACTGAGCTAGGTTCAGCCGTTCTGCTTGAGTAAAAAGTGAAAGCAGACACGAGCCCTGTAATGGATACTAGCAACAGGATCAAAGGGATCGAGATGAGAGAGATCCTTCCTTGCACGCATGGCTGCAAAACTCAGCTAGGCTCAGCCGTTCTGCTTGAGTAAAAAATGAAAGCAGACACGAGCCCTGTAATGGATACTAGCAACAGGATCAAAGGGATCGAGACGAGAGAGTGTTTCCTTTTCTTCGCGGGAAGCGGGAGGGGGAAGAGGGGAAGACCGGGCCTCTGCGGAAAATTTTTTGAAACATTTTATCTAAAAATTCCATAGCCATCAAATGCCTGGACCTATCATTCTGAAATTTCTGACACATATCTACCCCTAACCCATCTACAAAGTGAGCAATGTTCAGACTTCTAACTTTTAAAATAAAAAGGTTATAGGCGTTTCTTTCCTCATTGTTTCAAAAATTAATTGCCACACAAGGCAAGCTCCAATGTTTCTGAAATTTTATACACATATCAAGTGAAGTGTTCCCTGTAATGTGCCCATGTTTCCTGTTTGTATCTTAAAAAATAAAAAAATGGGAGGCGTCACTGTATTTACCCCACTACTACCCATTTTTCTAAAATTAATTGCCACACAAGGCAAGCACCTACGTTTTTGAAATTTCACACACATAGGTCCCAAGGTACCACCTACAATGTGGCAAAGTTTCATGTGTGTAACTTTAAAAATGACAAAGTTATAGGCATTCCTGCGTATTTATTAAAAAATTAATTGCCACAAAATGCATGCACCAATCTTTCTGAAATTTCTCACAGATAACTATTCCTAACCAGTCTACAATGTGCCCAAGTTTCCTGTTTGTATCTTCAAAAATAAAAATGTGGGAGGGATAACTGCATTTCTCAGTGGGAAAGTGCAATGCAATGATTCCCTATGGGAAAGTGCTTTCCAATGATTCCCTATGGACAAGTACTCTCCAATGAATCCCTATGGGCAAGTGCTGTCCAATGAATCCCTCATTGTTTCAAAAATTAATTGCCACACCAGGCAAGCACCAATGTTTCTGAAATTTTACACACATATCAAGTGAAGTGTTCCCTGTCATGTGCCCAAGTTTCCTGTTTGTATCTTCAAAACTAAAAAAATGGGAGGCATAACTGTATTTACCCCACTACTACCCATTTTTCTAAAATTAATTGCCACACAAGGCAAGCACCTATGTTTCTGAAATTTCACACACATAGGTCCCAAGGTACCACCTACAATGTGGCAAAGTTTCATGTGTGTAACTTTAAAAATGACAAAGTTATAGGTGTTTCTTTCCTCATTGTTTCAAAACTTAATTGCCACACAAGGCAAGCTCCAATGTTTCTGAAATTTCACTCACTTATCAAGGCAAGTGGTACCTGTAATGTGCCCAGGTTTCCTGTTTGTATCTTTAAAAATAAAAAAATGGGAGGCGTAACTGTATTTACCCCACTACTACCCATTTTTCTAAAATTAATTGCCACACAAGGCAAGCACCTATGTTTCTGAAATTTCACACACATAGGTCCCAAGGTACCTCCTACAATGTGGCGAAGTTTCATGTTTGTAACTTTAAAAATGACAAAGTTATAAGCATTCCTGGGTATTTATTAAAAAATTAATTGCCACAAAACGCATGCACCAATCTTTCTGAAATTTCTCACAGATAACTATCCCTAACCAGTCTACAATGTGCCCAAGTTTCATCCTTTTATCTTTAAAAATGAAAAAGTTATAGGCGTTTTTGTAAAACAATACTTGGCTATGGGAAAAAGCATTCAAAATGGCGTCCGATCCGGATCGGACCTCGTCGGATCGGATCGGATCGGATTTTCCCGATTTTGGGTCGGATCGGATTCGGATCGTGGATCGGATCCGATCCGATGCACACCCCTACTTAATAGTTGTCACACCTCTATTCCTCAAGTACAACTGCAGGGAACTCAACAAGACTCCAGTTTTAAGCCTTAGACTGTGACATTACTGTATGACTTTGAAGTCCATCTTCATCTTCCTTCACCAAGAAACCCTCAGAGAAAAAATAAAGTGCATTGGATGATAGGTGGCATGATTCAAACGGATGATTCAAGAAGGAGGCAGGCAAGCTGAGGGGGGTTCAGGGAAGGGTAACGAGGATGATCAGGGGTCTGAAAACAAAGCCCTATGAGGAGAGACTGAAAGAACTGGGTATGTTTAGCCTGGAGAACAGAAGACAGAGGGGAGACATGATAGCACTCTTCAAGTACTTGAAAGGTTATCACACAGAGGAGGGCCAGGATCTCTTCTCGATCATCCCAGAATTCAGGATGTGGAATAATGGACTCAAGTTACAGGAAGCCAGATTCCAGCTGGACATCAGGAAAAACTTTCTGACTGTTAGAGCAGTACGACAATGGAACAGATTACCTAGCTAGGTCATGGGCTCTCCCACCCTATAGGCATTCAAGAGGCAGCTGGACAACCATTTGCCAGGTATGCTTTAAGGTGGATTCCTGCATTCAGTAGGGGGTTGGGCTTGATGGCCTTATTGACCCCTTCCAAATCTACTATTCTGTGATTCTATGATTCTGTGATTAAGACATCAAATGATCTGAGCTGGAGTTAGGAGTTTGACAGTTTGTCTTCTAGTCAGGTGTCTGGGAGGGTAGTATTTATTGATTATATCACTCTGCTTCTCAAGCAAAAAGAAAAGTTTCCCAAAGTGCTTCATGTCTGTCATAAATTTAATACAGTCTGGGTGGTGGGCACTATATATACATGAAGATGACACAGAGGCTCCATCCTCTAAAAACAAAGCTAAAAAAATCATTGTCTGCATGCCTACTCTGAGGGAGGCTCGGAATACAGCAACAAGGGAGAATGCCTTTTCAGTGATAGTTCCCCAATTATGAAATGATCTCCCTAATGAGGCCCACCTGGTGCCAACATTGTTATCTGTCTGGTGCCAGGTCAAGCCTTTTCTCTTTTCCCAGACATTTAAAAGCATGTAATGACATTTTACCTGTCCCTGGGGCCATTTTTAGGTTGCTCAAAATTTGTTTTTTAAGATGTATGTTGTCTTTGAGTATGTTGTCTGTTGTGTGTTTTTATGGTTTTAAATTTTGTATATTGTTTTAATATTGTAATCTTTTGTAAACCACCCAGAGAGTTTCAGCTATAGGGTGGTATAGAAATGTATATCATCATCATCATCATCATCAGCAGCAGCAGCACAGGAAGATGCTACATATATGTGCCAAATTTGAGATCGATCCCTCCAACCCTTGATTTTATATGAATTTATTAAAGATCGTTTCAGTTCTGACAGATCAGAATGACAGCTTGCCACGTGCGTTCATTCAGACCTGTCAGAACGGAAACGATCTTTTAAAAATTCATATAAAATTGAGGGTTGGAGGGATTGATCTCAAATTTCATACACATACTTAGACATAGCCCATAAGCACTGTGACCAAGTTTCAAGCCTCTAACTTTTAAAATACAGACGTTATAGGTATATTTATAAGGCAGTCCAATAAAACAATAAAATCGCCCGAAAATTATCATCTCCGATGATTATCGTAGGTTTTTGTATCGTTATCATTAAACACATACACAATGACCTTATCATATCATTATCGTACATTTTAATGATACTATACACATCCCTAGTAAAGATGCATTTTCATTCAAAGGGTACCAAGCTGTTGGTATCCTTGTGTGGACAGAAGTGGCACAACTACTTGGGGGCAGATGGTCCCAGGTTAGGGTCAGAACCTGTAGTATTACTAACTGTTGGAGGGTTTTCTAAGAGGAGTCAGAGATGCTTGTTTGCCTCACCACCTAAGCAACTTCCTCTCATGTGTGCTTCATTGCAAACTACAACACCATCCCCCGGAGGCTTTTGGTTTTCTGCTCCTTGGCTTAACCTCAACCATTTCAAATCTCAGGTGTGCACTTTCCAATTTTGAAATTTTAGAACATGGATATATTGGCCAGCTTTGGAACTGGATAGAAATGATATAGTTACCATCTGCCCTTAAATCAACTATAGCTCTAGGTCCAAACTCGAGACTGAGAAGTTCCTTGGAATTCTAAACTCCTGAATTGATGTGCTCTGAATGCAACCTTGCGGTTTTAACTCCTGTTTGTTAATGCAAGCAATGCAATTCATTGTATACATTTTTATACCTTCCTCTTCCTACAGGCATTTAATTTTACTGCTCTCTCTCTCCATACACACACATAAATGTTGTATTATTTAGATATTCTTAGGCTTGTATTTTTATTTTGTTATTTTTCTTTCTTTCTTTTTTATGATCATAAACCACTCTGATGGTATTTGTCAGTTGGGTGGTATATAAATTTAACCAATAAATGAATGCAAACTCAAGTGGGTTGCAGTCCATTGTATATACAGGGGAGGGGGATGGCTATGCAAGCTACCAGGGTGGGGAAGGCTTGAACCCCCTGCGTAACCAAGGTTTTTTTTTAGGGGGGAAGGCGGATGTTCAATCCTCAGCAACAATTGACCTTATACTTATACAGTGTCTGCAGAGAACTCATTGGCAGAAACAATTAAGATATCACAGGGCAACCTTAAGGCTACCTCTAGGGGCAGCTTGTTGTTACCCTAGAGTAAATTCTGGGGGCAAATGGTTAGGTGCCTAAAACACAGAGGCATTCATATTCCCTGTTTTCAGTTTTTGAGTGTAAAATGACAGTTCTGATGAAGTGGATATTTCTCCTGGAATTTACTTAGTCTATCCATCTCTCTAACCTGTTGTCTTCCAGCTGTTTTGGACTGCAGATCCCAACAATCAATGCCAGCATCACCATTGATCAAGAAGAACAGGAGTTCTATCCCAAAACACCTGCAGGGCACACAATTAGAGAATGTGGACTTGGATTTTGAAAATTCCCCCCGTCCTGTTGGGTGCTATAGATTCCTCTGACTACAGATGTGTGAACCAGTCAAACTTGAGCTCACCAAAGTTCTCTGAATTCTGTCTTGGTGGTCATTCCAACTCAAATCTGTATCAGGTTGTGGGCTTGGTCCCCACCGCCTGAAAATCCGTCCATTTCTCTTTGGCCCACAAATCACATTGCAAGCTTGCAAATGTTCAGAATTCAACAGGAAAAATCAGGGTTCCATACCGTTGCTTCTCCCTCTGCTTTATGGAGAAGAAAGAGGAAGTAAGCAATGGCCACATGACCCATTCAGTGGCCATTTTTATCATGCTGCTTTCCTTGCACACAGCAGGAGATCGCAGCAAATTTCACTCCTAAAAATAAATCGGACTTACTGGGGTCTTATTTTGTGATGGAAAGAAGGCCAGAATGAACATGGGAAGCAGACAGTGTCATCAAAAGGACCCACAAAGCACTGTGAGTGGGTAGTAATGATGAGTGTGCGATAGAACACTCATCTGATGATGCTCTGAGTCCATGATCAGTCCAGAAGGTGTGGATTTCTCATGCTTCCCGACCTCTGACTACTGTTTCTTTCTCTAGTAGTCCCATTGGTTCTCTGCCACAAGGATCATACAGTGAATCAAATGATATTCCAACTGTGTGAAACCAGTCAGATTTGGCTAAGTCAGGATGGAAACTCCCTGAGGGCAAAATGAGAGCGTAACTGAATCAGCAAATACATTTAGCTGTGCCTATTAAATTTGGTTGGTGCAGCAAAATTATGGACTTGTCCACATTTCGAATCTGTGTTTCCCTAGAGTACCACTTTCCAAATGGGAATATTGAGTCAGTTCATGTTTCCCCTTATTATTATATTTCTCTTAGAAATATTAATAAATACCCAATGGTAGGGTGAAAAGCCACTTAAAATAATAGCCAAACTGTTGGGCAGACCGGATTCTCACCCAGACTCTCTCCACCTGCCATTTCACAGTTTCCTTAATCTGCTACAGGGACACAGGGAGTTCTCCATCTCAGCATGATTAAAACCGGCCGATTTGCAGCTGGTAATAAAATCCTCGACACAAGGGCTTTATTACAACCTTACCAAATGGAAAGAGGATGGCAAAAAAGGAGATTTAGATGAAGGGAGGAAAAAGACAGGAAGAGGGGAAAAAGACCTGATATCTGCAAAATCTCTATGCAAATGAGCAGTTAAAGCTTCCGAGAGTTGGCATTATGGTCCTAGAAGCAAAACATATGAGAGCCATTGTCAAGAGTTAATGTCCCCCCCATCCCCTGAAAGAAAGAGAAGTTTAAAAATGAACAGTATTGGGATGGTCTATTACGGATCTTTATTGCCTTGCAATTTGCGGCAGTTTTTTTTTCTCTCTTTTAGTTTGCTTTTGTTTGAGGAATTGTTTTGGACCAACCTGTTCTGCTTGTATTACATGTCTCTGCTGCCTTCCCAACTTTGTTATAGCTCTTCCCCTTCAACACTCCCATTCCCCAGTGTCTTCCCCCAAGACACATCATCTTACTCCAAGCTGCCATACCACCTTCAACGTGTATTGTCACCCTCCTCCTGAAGCCAGATCATAGAATTAAGGGGAGGGGTTAAGTCTCAGAAAAACATTTCCCCACTTCCCTAAGTGCTATCCCAACAATTGTCTATTTGTAGTAACAAGGAGTAGATGCCTGCCCACCTATGAATTGGTGAAGCAGGACTCCCTTCTCTCTCTCTCTCTCTGAAAGATGGAAAAACAGAGCAGAAGCTGCACCTAGCTATCTGGGGCCAGTGATCAAATGGATAAAATCCACTCTCGGTGGTCAAACCCCAAAAGGGAGATAGACCCTCCCAATGGAGATATGATCTTTTTTTTTGGCATCAGATCAAAAATTCCCTTTTGCTCAGGCATTTAAAATGTTTGTTTTAACTTGATTTGTTTGCTTGCTTGCTGGTTGAATAGTGGCTGTTGTTTGTTTGTTTGTTTTTCCTGCTTCTTGTTTTGTAATTTTATTGTACTTATTAGCAGTGATGTAGTGGACACAAAGCTCACAGGGGTGCAGCACCAGAACCTTTGATTAGCAGGGATGCTGATGTCATCTTCAAACTGCCCCTCCCGAAACTCCATGTTCTCTCTGAGTTTAGCTGCAATCCTCACATTAGCTGGCAGAAAATTTATTTTCCAAGAAACAATATATTGCCCCCTGTTGTAATGCAAAGTATTTTGAGGTGGCTTAGTCCTAAATGGGCAATTATGACCCACTATCCTTACAAAAGACCTGTTCCTCCTGGTGGAGAAGAAAACTGCTAGGACTGATTTGTTGATAGGGAACAAAACAGCAGCCTGGATTTTTGGGCTCTTCTTGGAGCGTAGCTATGGGGGATGCCCCACTGGTTATCACATTATATTTTTACAATGTTATATGTACATCATCTAGGATCCATTGTGGAGGAAAGGTGGATTATAAATTCAATAAATGAATTGAAGGTTTGCGTGCCATGAGAAAATGATACCATTAATAGATAGGGACCATGGCTCCAAAACTATTACTTGCTGAGCTGGTACTGAGGAGCCATAGTTATTGGGAAGGATCATAGCTTAGTGTGACAGAGCACATGCTTTGCATGCGGAAGGTCCCAGGTTCGATCCCCAGCTTCTCCTGGTAGGACAAGGAAAGGAATCCAGCTTGAAACCCTGGAGAGCTGCACCCAGTTCGTGTTGAGCTAGATGGACCAATGGTTTGACTCAGGAGGCAGCTTCCTATGACCCTGTGTACTAGGAATTGGCTCAGTATTGTAACACCAAATTCTTCAATGTTCATAGACTAGGCCTATGTCACAAGTACTGTCTAACTCAGAAGACATGTGGAGCGTGTTCAGAGGAGGGCAATGAGGATGATCAGAGGAGGGCCAGGATCTCTTCTCAATCAACCCAGAGTGCAGGACATGGAATAATGGGCTCAAGTTTCAGGAAGCCAGATTCCAGCTGGACATCAGGAAAAACTTCCTGTTAGAGCAATATGACAATGGAACCAATTACCTAGGGAGGTCGTGGAGCTCTCCCACACTAGAGGCATTGGAGAGGCAGGGGACAACCATCTGTCAGATATGCTTTAAGGTGGATTCCTGCATTGAACAGGAGGTTGGACTCGATGGCCTTATAGGCCCCTTCCAAATCTACTATTTTATGATTCTATGATTCTATGACATCAAAGAAACAGAAGACAGGCAAGTGAAGGGATATCATCCCTGAGCACTTAAGACAGCAGCCATGATTGTGTATCCTGGGATGAAAGAGATACCTTTTCCATTCTAATCTACAATAATCCTCTAGCCTACAATTTGTTTATATTTTTTACACTTCTTTCTCATATAAGCCAGTCTTTGGACTGAAAAGAGAAATTGCATGGAATCACTTTGCAAATTGACACATTCTTGGAATGTTATGTAAGGATGAGGGTTCCTGAAGACTCTGAAAATGTTAACTCATGAAAACTGTTTGACTCGAGGCACAGAAGCATTAGAGAATGTATGAGGCATTGCATTGTACTGCTTACCATCATGTATGGTAGTGGTGGTGTCTTGAAGTGCTTTGAAAGTGAGAAGACATGAGCCTGTGTTCACTGCTCATGCAACCTCCTCACACATTGGTTCATCATATGAGGGTTTCTTCTGAAGGGGGATATGAAAACAATTCAATATGAAGCATGTAGCATGAATCAACAGGAAGATTAAAGAATGTCACCTCTTTTTAATTACTTATCAAATGAGGTCCCTTCGTCCAATTGGTCTGAAGCTTGACAGGTCTTATGTACAGGGATGTATGAGAAATTCATTTCAGATCTTTTAAAACCAGAATTTACCCAATTCACACCACCTGGAACCAAGCACAGACCCTAATGCAATCCGTGGTTGAAGACCATACATCAACGAGCTTGTTGTTAGGGATGTTTCAGAAGTCTGTTTCATTTCGATTTTGACCCTGTCTGCACCTTTTGAACTGAACACAGAGCTGGATGCGATCTGTGATTGAAGTCCATCATTTTTCCAAGCTTGCAATGTGACTCACAGACCCTCCCAAAAATGTGTTCAGCAAAATGCATACATTTGAAAAATGCACATGAAATATATGCACTTTTCAAAACTGCTTACAAATAGGGTTTAATCAATGAGAGAAACACATATATTTTAAAAGTTCACACAAGTGATGTGTACATTCGGGAAAAAAATGTGTATGAAATTACACAGGGATTTTCATACAAGCCCCCCCCCCCCCAACAAAGCTTGAAATCTGATACGGATATGAATCAGTACAAGCTTCAGGGTGGAATTCAGAGAACTTTGATGCAATTGTGTTTCATTGATTCACACATCCCCATTTATGTCTTCTGGGATTATTACAACACCTGATAATTTTATGCCATATGTCCCAGAAAAACAACCTCCCCCCAAGGAATTATTAGCATCAGAAGTCAGACTGGGATTCCATGTAATCAATTTAAAATGAAAAACAAACAAACAAATGAAACATTAATGAAAAGGAAATTAAATGAGCCAATAAAGAATGGGAAATTAAATAAGAATGGAACTTCTTATTTCACACAACATGAAATGAAGCAGAAGATGAAATGTTGCAAAATCTGCAATCAGGGAATACCTTTTTTCAGACCAGCCAAATATGGACATCCTGCTCATCCAGATCACCGTCTCCTGAAGACTAGAGGGAGGTGTGGAAACATAAAGATGCTTCCTCTGCAAGTAGGAGATGCAATGACACAAAACAAAAGAAAAACAAAAACTCTTTGCCAGTTAAAAGAAAAGATAGCACATTATCCTGTTCCTGGTGAAAGCCAGATAGAACTGGGCAAGCAGAGCGCAAGTTCTGGCAGAGAAAGAGAACTCTGAAAAGCTCCAGAGTGAACTGATCATAGGTCAGGCTGGATATAGACTCCTTAGAGAGCAGCAAACTGGGATGTAGATCCAGCAGAGATTTAGGGTTTGGATGTGGAATCTTCAAAGAAGATAATAAAACAACCTCCTTGAGCCATGGAGGTGGGTGAAAGAATCATAGAATCATAGAATAGTAGAGTTGGAAGTGGCCTACAAGAGACACATGGGAATTTCATCATTGTTTACACAACATGCAAGCCTGCCCAGTTTGAAACCCCAAATGCAAGTGTGACCATGTGTCCTCTGAAAATATTCACACATTGTCAAATGCATGCTCAAGTCTTCTCATTCCTGATTCCCAATTCATTTTGTGCAAATTTTCTACGTAGGGAATTTGCATGAATTAGGAAATGTGCACGATTTGGAGGAGATCTGCACAAATCTGTTTGATTGTTGCTCGATTTGTGCAAACCTCCTGTTCATGCAAAGCGGGCAGCGATAGCAAGTGCAAAGAGGAATCAGGCATGAGACCAATGACGGGAAAATGTTTGGAGAATTCTAGCAATCCCGAATATTGCTTGTTTGCCCATCCCTAGTGTAAATTGAGCTCTTAGGTTCATCTCACACTGATATTTCTAGCAGAAGCATCCTCTGAGGGTTATTCTTGCACCAAAACATCCTCCTCCTGAGAGTCCTCAGCCCCTTCACCTGATGGAGTTCTGACCCCGGGTCATGACATGCATCAGGGAGAATGGTTGTAGCTCATAAGCTGTACTTGCAAAGAAGAATTGTTCTGTTTGTTTAAAGTACAGGAGCATTACTAATGCAATTTTCTACCTGGAATCTGAAGTGGCAACATCCATTCTACCATCTCAGGAGTTGACCGCCTCATTCTATGTTTGGAGATGGGGCTATAGAGATATGGTTCTGAAAACTGGCTATTGCATGTATAAAAAGATATCAATGAAACGGCTGATCTGGGTATGACTCTTTGGCAGTGCTAATAAACTTCCATTTTTCTTCTTTGTCTTCTTTGCTCCCTCTATGTTAAAATTACTTTTTGCTGCTCTAGGGATGGCAGCCACCTCCTGCCCTCTGCTTCCCCAGATCCAGCAAGACTATTAAGAGTTTCTCCTGGAATTGTGCCAAGGCATTTGTCTCCGTTATAGCTACTGCCACCCAGAGTATACAACCTACGTTGAAGCACTTCTGACCTGGCCTCTGCTAGCGAGAGGGGGGAATGGTGGAGTGTCTCATAGAGGCAATAACAATACTTTGTGGTGTGCTGCAGCTCCGAGGGTTGTTGAAAGTGTTTTACAAGCCATAAATTGCAGATGCTGAAAAGCTACAAAGTATATAGCATCACAGCCTCCCTCTCTGAGGCTTGCACCATGGAAAATGAGGAGCAGATGTTATAACCAACTTCTGCAGGTTCACATCTGCATACTTAGCTTACAGGATTGGGCCGTGGCCAGCAGACTGAGGTTGTTGGGAACTAAGAACCACAAGTCCTAAGATGAACCAGTAGTTGGGAATGAAGGACAAGTTAGAACTGAAGTAAAACTAGGGCCTCATCTACACCAAGCAGGATTTAGCACTATGAAAGTGGTATATAAAAGGCAGGAGCCACACTTCTGCTTTATAGCAGTATTGAAGTGCACTGACAACTGTTGGGGCCTATTTACATATACCATATACCACTTTCATACTGCAATATCCTGCTTGGTGTGGTTCCTGCCTTTTATATACCACTTTCATACTACCTTCATAGTGCAATATCCTTCTTGGTGTAGATGAAGCCCAGGAGGCAGGAATAAGAAGGAAACCAGAAACTAGACCCATTTTTTAAAAATAAAATAAAATAACCAACAATACAGGAAAAAGCTTTCTCTTGCATTTGATTTTTTTTTTAAAGTATCTAGTTCTTTTTATCCTGAATATGTAAAAAGTTGCAAACTTTGGTCAGTTGGTAAATCCTTATCAAAACCTAACTGAGAGGAAATTGTCACCTAGTCACACTAGCCAAATTCAATAGATACAGTATGCTGTGTACACTGTTTGTTTGGATGTTTTATGTAAATGGTTTTTTAAACTGTGTATACAGTATTTTATTGTTGTTGACATTTTTAATCTTTGTAAACTGCCCAGAGAACTTCGGCGATGGAGCGGTATAGAAATGCAAACAACAACAACAAGAACAGCAATATAGCTATTCCCAGCATGGAAAGGGTCAAACTGTAGATGGAGAGCCTGTTAGGAAAAAAAGCAAGGGAAAAAAGCAACATTAATTCAGTACTATTTACATTGAAGAGGATTTTTTTCAGGGCCAAGGCCTGGTTGGACGAAATCTGTCTGTTTTGTTCCCTCCCATATTCAATTTTGTTTATATATATATATATATATATATATATATAGTTCCCAAGCATGAAGAACATCATGAACCTTGGTAAATTCTTATCAAAATTGAAATGAATTGAAATCCTCATCCATCACTACTGTACAAATAATGTATTCTGAACCAGGTACTCCCAATTCCTGTTGGCTTTCCCATTTGGGGTCAGTTTAAAAGATGGTTTCCCACCTTTCCCTGTTAGCAGTGGAGGCTGCTGGTTGTGATGTCTGAGGGGTGGTAAATCCACTCAGGGTGTCATACAGAACCAATTGAACCTCTAAAGGAGCAATCCAAAATGCAAAGCCTCAACTGCATGCCAGCAGTCTGGTTTGAACAAGTCTGGCTTGTCCCGTAATGTACCCCAGTGCTTGAGAAATCTAAAGACCTCCTCCCTGCACCAACATCTCATCCATGCATTGAGACCCCTCATTTTCACCCGTCTAGATGGCCTTGCACATGAAAAGGTAGCCCTGTAGACATGTGCATTTTTTTAAAACTATATATCATTGCAACATTTGTTTTTATTAATGAAAATCTCATTTATGTTGTTCTTCATTCATTAAAATAATATTTGGTTCATTAAACAATCACTGAACTCACATTTATTTAATTACTTATATTCTATTTTATTCCATTTGCTTTTTTTCTTGCCACCTGTAGCAAAGAAGCCGATGCTTGCAGCTGTCTCCTAGCAATCTCCATTTTATTTTCCCACATGTTCCAGACATTGCATTGTTCCAGCGTAATTAGTTCAGGGGTGGGAGGCATTTTGGCTCCTACTGGTGGCCACCCCTTTTATGGTGCCTGTTGCTTTCCCCCAAAATGCTTCAGAGCAACATCTTGGGAAACTGGAAAAATAAAATGGTAGCCTCCAGGGGACAGCCACTGAAACAGGTCCACCAACATGGGAGAAGGTTAGGCCCTCACCCACAAATACACAACCCTATTTCTGAATATAATACCTTATTCAGGTGATAATATTATCTACAGCAGCCTTCTCCAACTATGCACCTTCCAGATGTGTTCGGGATACAACACCCATCATCCCCAATCACCTTGGTTGAGGATGGTGGGTATTGTGGCCAAACACATCTGAAGGCTGCCGGCTTGGACAACACTAATCTACATGGTCTTCTTCAGCAATGAGCACAACTGTATCGGTTGCCCTGAGAGTGGTGGCAGGGCACCTGCTCATCAGCCCAGAGTAACTCTCCTGTGGTTATTCTGGAATGATGCCAAAGTCAATGAAATGAGAATGAGGTGCAAATTCAGACAGCATCTCCTTGTTGCCATTCTAGATTGAAGGGAAGGGGAGCAGGGAAAGTAAATGAGATTCGAATCTCAGCCATGTGCGCTCCATGGAGATCACACAGGACTGACACTAATGAAAATGAGATTGGATGCAAATGTAGATGAACTCCACAGGGGCTGTGCCAGAGTGACACCAATGTCAATGAGACTAGATGTAACTGTGGAGCAACCCTAACTTGGTTTACTCTCGATTGATGTTAATGTTCAGTTTCTGAGATGGATACATACAAGTCCAAACCTTTTGGAGAAGAACTGAAACACACGCCCTAGCTTCGCAGCCTCATTTGTAACCTCTCAAAGTGGAGTGCTCCCTTTAATCGATGCTTTGGTGTGCAGTGGATCTAGAACGATGGGGAAAGTTCATCCACTGGGTTGAGTGTCCCTATATTGCCTAGGACAAGGGGGGATGTTCTTCTCTTATGATGCTACACTGCGGCCTTGCTTCTTTGGTTGTTGGGAAGTTTGTGAATAGACATAGAAGTTGTGGTCTAATCATAGGTTGGGAGGAGTCTTTGTGGGAATTTTGCCCAACACAACTCCCCCCCCCCCAATTCCTCCCATGATATTGGTTTGGTGGTCTTTCGGTCTCAGCCCCAATTCATTCTGACTTCCACCTCTCCTCAACAGATTCCGACCAGTTGTGTTACACAAGTTTCTCGAATGCTTCCTTTCACATGCATGTCTGCAAGAATAACATATTTGACCCAAAAGGTGCTTTATCTGGGATGGCCCCTGCAGACAACTCAGAAGGTTCAACTGGGCCAGGATACTTCTGCATGTCTCCTATTAGATGTTGTGAGGTGTTTCAGTCAAACTCATTGCCAATTTGCTTCCAGGCACAACCCAAAGTGCTGGTTTTAAACTTTAATGCCCTCTGTCACTTCCCCTCCCCTATTTTAAGGATCACATTTCCCCATATGAGCTCACCAGCCAGCTGATGTCTAAGTGACAGGCACTACGCCTCCCCCCCCACATTCTGCTTTTTGTGGGCAATCAGAATGGTAACAGATAGAATCAAGTCCTCCCACCCCTGTTCATAGCCCCAAAACATCCATCCTGAAGAGGAATCTAACTCCTTATTTGCAGTGGAGTCTGGTGGCTCTGATATCAGCGGGGTGGTAAATCTGCTCAGGGGTGCTGTCAGAACCCATGAGAAGCCTGAAGTCCTTGGATCGCTCCTGAAGAATCCTGGCTGTTTCTGAGCCCCAGAGGAGACTCACCTTCCCATTGACGTTAGAGTCACCAGCCTCTACTGCTTGTTTGGTTTCTGGAAATATTGCATTATCCTTGTTTTAAATAAATATTTGACAAATCCAAGTCTTTCCCTCCCCATTTTTTGGCTATATTTTCTTTATGATTGTTGTGTGTGTTACCCGTGTCCAACGTGGACTTGCCAATTGGCTTATTGGGCCCAGAATTTGACATCTTGAGAATCTCAATGTTCCTTTTTCTTTCTTTTTTGCTTTTTAAAAGTATGTTTCTAACCCTCATGGGTGAAGAGGAAAAATTGGAAAGTATGTGGCTAGTTTTTCAATTCCTTGGAGGCAGAACAAGACTGGGCAGCAGTGTCAATGCTTAGAGGTAGGGCAGGTGGACCCAGGACAGACAAATCTGCAAATGTCAGTTTCACTCAGTTTCTCAGTTTTCCAGTCTTAAATTTGATTCATCCCAACTTTTTGTTTTTTAAAAAAATGTTTGCATGAAAATTCATATGTGTTTTTGTGCACATTTTTCCTAATGCAACCATATTGCATGTTAGGCATTCCTAATGCCTAATATAGATAATCTTACAAGCAATTTCCCTAACATAAAGCATATCGTATTTTCACTAATATGGACACTATCGTGTGCACGTTCCCCTAATATACAGCTCCCCCTTGCATTTTATCAGACAGCAGACATTTAATTGGCTCGCTGCAAATATTGTTGTAAGCCACCTTGAGCAGTCGGAGGAGGGGGCATACCAAATCAAAAACAAACAAACAGGAGTGTCTCTGATCCACAGGCCTCTGGACCACGTACCTGATCCTTGAAGCATCTCCTATCTAGAACTTCTTTAACTGCAATTACGGGGGCACCATAGTTTAGTGTAAATATTTAGCTTGCCTCTGATCTGCAACCTCCTCTGCTACAGGTCATCCAAGATGAGATAAACAGGCTGCCATCAAGCCGGACCAATTCTGTCCAAGTGTTGAGGGCAATGTAAAGACACGGGCTTAATGGAGCCAGACAGGGCAGGTGAATCACTGGAGCAGATAAGCCTGTCCATAATGAATTCCTTTATTTGCACCAAGCTCCTTTTCTGGCCAGGAGCACCCAAACTCCTTTAATTTTAAAGCTCTGTAATCTATTCCCTTGCTTGCAGCTTCTCAAACTGGTGTGGATTTCCTCCTCTGGATCTCTCAGGCATGACATTTTCCACTGTGTTCTGCCTCTCCTTTTGATTGTGCTTCCCTTTCTTCTAGGTGAGCGGCCGCAGGCAGCTCCATTCCATTTCTGTCAAGGTACTTACAAGGGGTTCTCCCTTCTTCCCTCCCATTCTGTTTCCTTCATTCGTTTCTTAATGTACATAGACATGAAGCCTGCCGTGTTCTCAGGTGGGAGGGTGACATGCTCCTAACACACTAAGGCTGCAATCCTGGGCATGCTTACCTCGGAGTAACGAGGCTTATAGCTGAGGAGGATTGAATTGGATGAAGATATTTCCAAGAAAACTCTCTAACCTGCAGAATTGGGGGGCCGAACACACCAGCCAGACCACCTCCGGTTCTGGATCCCACTCTGTGATTACAACTAGGACCTCAAAAACATCCCTTGCCTGGAAGCATGACACATCTCATGTCAGAGGCCTACTCAGAAGGAAGTCTGTGTGTCTTAAGTACCACCAGATGTAAAGTCTTCATTCCTATCGGAAGCTGCTGATGCAACGGCTCTGTGGAGCAGCTTCCAGTTCTACTGTCCTTCTGAACAGCTCCCTTGCTGATCAGCACTTGGTTCTCTGACTCTGTGTTAAGCTTGCTAACACCGCTGGACAGCTCCTGCACATGTCAGTGTGTGCTACATGGCAAGTCTTTTAGCTGGGCTGCTCTCCTGGGAATGGGGCAGCACACTTTACTTGTATTCCTTGTGTTTCTGCTATTTCTTCATCTGGCCAGAATCTGGTGTTGGTGCACCAGCTGAAATACCACCTTGATCACTCAGGAGTCCACTGGATGGCTGAACTGTAGAGCATTGTTGCTTTAGTTGAATTGGCTTTACCATCAGCATGAATCACCATGTGTGTGGGTGCACAGTAAGGCAGAGGAGCTAACAGCCCGATCCTGACCCAATCCTATCTCTGGTCTTAGCTGTGGGGGTGTATGTGTCAAACAGACATACGTTAGCACACCACCATCCCCAAAATAAAAATAAGACATCGTCCTAGGGTGAGGGAAGTGTCCAGATCTTGTGATGCCCTGAGTTAATTTCTAATTTACTTGGAAAGTAACAAATTATCCTTTGTGAGCTTGTATGAGAGTTCTTCTTTAATACAAACTAGCTGATATACCCGGCGTTGCTCGGACCCCCTAAGATATATGCCTGTGAGGTAATCATCTTAAAGTAGTAGGCTGGTGCTAGGCCTGTGAGTTAACTTTTAATCAAATTATATTTGTTTCTTTTTTTCCCTCTCTCACCCTCACAACCCTGCAAGGTAGGCTGATGGTAGGCATGAGAGGAAACTTTAAAGCAAATTAAATTTGTTTCTTTTCTCTCTCTCTCACCCCCAACGCATGAGCAGGGCTGCCTTAAAGCCACACCATGATTTTCCTTGTCCCCACAGAAAATTAAAACTACAACACCCGGCATGCCTTTCACTGTGGTGCCTGACTTGCTCAATGGGAGGCCTTCCGCTGAGACTCAGAGGAAGTGAATTCTGGCTGAGCCAGTCCACATTGTACTGTTCAATTGATGCCCATAAGTAGGCCATGAGGGAACCGACCTGCTGACTGATTGACGGTTAGTTTGGTTGTCATTGGCAATGGGCCCAGAGTTGCACCCTCTTTGCCTCCTGCTCTCGGTGGTGCCTAGTGAATGAGGCAGCTCCCTTCAGGCCCAGGAGGGATAGCCACTACCAAATGATGGCTGCCAAAGCCTGATAAGTCTTTCCTCCTGCCCATGGCATGCTGGGAGTTGTAAGCATAAGCCTCAGTTCCTGAATAATGTGTTAGTCTTTGAACACCATCTGAGGTGTGGTAGGAGACAACTGTAGAGTTGCCCTTCTTAGTTGTGGCACCCTGGGTAGCGATTTCTTTTTCCCAGGCAGGCTGGCCTACTGACTGCATTAATGGCTTTCCAGCACAAAGTGAATATTATATTTTTCCCACCTCCAGCTAAGTCCTGCTGGGACTGTTTTGGCCTGCACTTCTCATCCACCAGTTGCTCCATCAGGAGCCTGTGCTGAAGGGCCAGGGCTGGGCCAGGGTCTTGCCCCCTTCATTGGGCCTGTTTCTGGGCATTCACATCGTGCTTCCCTTTCCTCACTCACTCACTCTTAAGGGTGAAGGCTGTGCACGCATGTCTCCCAGATTCTCAGAAAACAACACTATCAGGACGAGATGCCTTTAAGCATGTTCAGAGTTTGGCCTCTCAAAGTCACACTATTGTATGTAGTTATGATTTTAAATGTACACATGCCAGGTGGGAGGAGGCACCACAAATGGACGCAGCCAATTTATGTGGGTTGTTTCCTTTTATGTGGAATTGGGTTGACTAGTCGAGACCGACCTTAGGAGTCTGGGTTGTAAAAGGCATGCAGCAGTCAGCCGTCCATACACTCACAATGGCCACCGAAAGCCAGTAAGTCTGGCCTCCCATCCAAGGCTCGCTGGGAGTTCCACCCAAGGTATGCTGGGAGTTGTAGGCATAAGCCAAGTTTTTTTTATTATATTCTTTAAAAAATACTTAAAACACAAAATTTTATGTTTGTAGATATTTATGGCACATTGTACAACCAGACCTATCAGCATGCCAAATTTAAAGTTTTTAATTCATTTGGAAGTGGGGAAATATTTCCAGACATACATCACACACACGTTCTTTCCGCTTTATAGGTAGAGATTCTCATTCTGTGCATACAAGTTTTGCAGAAGCACAATATCATGGTGCATCTTGGCAGCTGTAGTTTGGAATCATGTAGTATGTCATGATGTAATGTATCACCATGTTATGTGCCCTCTTGTTTATTGGTTGTTTCATGTGGCGTGTCTGTGTGATGATGTCATGTGGTGTTTACTAGCCATCACCAATTGCCAATATGAAGATGGAGCTACAGAGTTCTCCTCGTCCTCGGAGCCAGAGCTTCAGCAGCAATGATGACAAGGGATGCAGCTAAAGGAAACTAATTCAAATATGTTTGGAGGAGTCTAGATGGTCAGACGACTGAGAATTTAGAGTGGGGGCTCTGTGTATTACTGAACTGCACATGATCCAATGCCCACAATCAATTCCAAACTGAATACTGAATTCATAATATGTTAATCCAGGCTAGCTAACACTAACAGACAAGGTTTATTCAACGAGCTGACTAAATATATGTAATTTGGCAGCATGACTAGCAGGATCCATCCAACTCCATACCAGGCTATGCAACTTGGTACACTCCCAATGTTTTGAAGAACAGAACCCATAATCTCTCATCATTTGACATGTTGGCTGAGTTGAATAGGAGGTATAATACTGCACATCTGGTGGCCACCAGGTTGTCTACCCCTGCAAGAACATTTCAGTAGTCCCAACTTCACAGCCTCCAACTTTGACATCTACTGTGGAAGGAAGTGTTACCATTGATTAGGGGCACCCGACTGAAAATCCAAGTACAGCAACTAAATTCCTTAACAAGTCTTTGGGTTAAATCACTATCTTTCAAATGTAAGGATAAAGTCAGATATCCCCAGATTGTTGTGTGGAACACACTCACAACAGATGTTTCTTTAGCCTTTGTGAAGCCCTCCCCCCCAGCTTCTTTCAAAATCCGTGAGATGTTTCACCAATAGAGGACTTCAAAATCCCTTTAAATTTCATTCTAGGAGGAAATTGTGTGAACTCTAACTCCATGTATCCTGCCCTGAGTTACTTGGAAGAAGAATGAGATAGAAATTTGACACATAAATTTCTACTTGCTTGTTTGAAGAAATAGATGGATGGGGCCACATGGACTCATATACTGTGGAACAGGATGCTGACAAATAGCTCCCTTTGCACAGCAACGGCCACCTTTGCAATGCATTGTTACCATACAGAAGTCGGGAATTGGCAGTCAGATAGACATGAGTAGGGATGTCAGAGGAATCGGAACTGAGGATAATTTGGTGAGATTTTGTTAGTTCATTCCCACTACCACCACCAGTGCCAGCTTGCAGATCCCTGAGCTGGCCAGACTCAGCATATTCTGAGTTGGGAAAGCTTGTGGTTTCCCGCATTTTTGGTGTGCAAATCCTAATTTGCCAAATTTGTGGCCATGATGATTTACTGAAATCGAGATTTGTATGAAATAATAGCTGACGCTCCTGTGTCCGGCCCTCCCAGGCCCTGATGGATACACCTGGTGGATTTACACCCCATCGCTGTCAAAGGATAAAGGGGGTACAGGTCTGGGAGGAACTCTGTTCCTCCCTGACCTGTGTGCCCCCTTTTCCTCTCCCCCAGTATGCTAATAGAGGTTGCCATTAATGCAGTGGGAGAGTGAAGGGAGAAAATATGTGATTTCTTCAGCCTTGGAGAAATCAAGTTTCCCTCTCCACCATGCCAATCGTGGCCTTAAAAAGGTCATGATTGGCATGAGGGAGGCAATTTCCCTGGCGTGCCATTCTGATGATGATGATGATGAAGATGATGATGATGATGATAATGATGACAATGCAGATTTTGGGTGGCATACAATAGCAGCAAATGATTAAGTCATTTACTTTGTTATTGTATTTCTACTAACAAGAATAAGGAGAGGTGTTTACATAAGTGTTTATTATGTAGTGTAATAATTTGGCTGTCTTTGGATACTAAGCACCTTGATTTGAGCGGGTGGTGGGGTGCATTTTTTGTTCTGTCTCAGGCCCGAAAATGTCTTAGGCCAGCTTTGGGTCAAGACCTACTGATGGCATCACAGTGTTGCTGGTAGGATTTGCAGGCCCAAAAGTGTGTGAACACTTTTGCACCCACCCGTCGTATGCCATGTCTGGCTATAAATGCAAACCATGAGATTTTATTATGAAATGAGCTTATGGCATGGGTGGAGTATTGGGCTCCAAGAACGGATGCTTGTTCCCTGTTAAGGATGCATGAGGATTTCCTTTCAGTTCACAAATCACTTGAAACAACTCCATTCACATCCTTGAATGTGAAGCGAAACTGAGTGCCTGTTCTTTGAAAATGTTTGCAAAGTTCTGAACTTGTATTTGGGGGGGGAAAGGTGTGCACTTCAAAAAGGTGCCTTTTTAAAAAAGAAAGAGCACACTTTAAAAGATCCACACTTTTGAAAAATGCACACTACTCTCATTCAAAGTAAACACTTTGTTTGTTTGTTCAAATGAACTGGGGGTCGGAGAGGATGCAAAGAAGAGGAGGAGTGAGCTGAATCAAGCCTTGAAGGGAAGATTTTTATTTATTTATTGTTTAGTTTTTAGAATGTTGGTAAACTCAAGCATCCTTGGTTCTCTCATTCCTAGTGCAACAGTGTCCATTTTAATCCCCAGGTTTAATGCCCAGATTCATCAGATTCAGGTACTCAGGGTAGCTGGATTATGAAAGACCATTGCTGGAGACCTCCGAAATCCACTTCCCTTTGAAATCCACAGTATCTTTATCAGTTCTCATAGACCTCAGCCATTCTTCCAATAATATTTGGGTAGAAGCCCTACCTCGGCAGCAGAACACACGTTTTGCATGAAGACAGACCCACACATGTCCGGCGACATGATCCCAGTTAGCACCACTGTGGAAAACCCTGGCTGGAGGCTTTAAAGAGCATCTGCCATTCAGATTAGTTAATATTTGGCTGGACACAGTACAAAGTAAGTCCATACATTCCTATCTCTCAACTCTGGGGAATGAGATTATCTAGTTTAGAAAGTCACAAAAATCTTTAGCGAAATGACTGTCCTGGAAGGTTTGTGGAGATGCCGTGTGGGCTGGTAACAGCCTGGAGTTCCAGTACATCCATCTCTAATGTGCCTGCCAGATCCCGTTCCCCATACACAATCACCATGCGTAACTACTACCTAACAGGAAAAGGTTTGCAAACAAGAGTCTTTTAAAAAATAATAATCTGAAAGCAAAATCTCTCCTTCTGTCTCCGATGACCCAGCTGAAATCAAAAGTTCTAATTGCAGGGTGGGCATCACAGCTGGGTGCTGCTTAAATTGGTTCTGATGCCAAGAAAGACCATTGTTTCCTCCGATGCTGAATATGCAACAAGAGGAGATAAACACGTTTGAGCTCTTCTTTCCACATGACAGTCCATAACAATAAAAGGACACTGGGAGAAGATCGATCCCCAAACCAGCCAATTAGCTATACGGTTGCTTCGTTGTAATGTTCCCAATGAGACGTCCCTTCTCTTTGTGTTTTCTTAAAGAGCCTCTTCAGTCATTTAAAAGATCTGCAGCATTGCCATGTGTTTGGTGTCTCCTCTTAAAGGACTGGGATTCATTTCAGCTTTAATAGGAGCAGGAGCGGAATAACAGTTGCAGAAAGACAGGCTCCTGCCCCCAAAGACTTTGAATTTTAAGAGATGGGGAGGTCAACATAGAGGGGCAGAAATAAGACAATGCTGAATCCAACCCTTTACAACCAAATAGCAAGGTGATGCTAAAAAATGTTTAGCCCCCAAACCAGGGTTTTGAGGGCCCTTTGGCAAGACACCCTCAATGCGTCTACCTTCTCAATGCCATTTTAACTTGGGATGTGTATTGTATCGTTAAAATGTACGATAATGATACGATAAGGTCGTTATCATGCATGTGTTTAACGATGACGATACGATAGAAAACCTACGATAATCATTGGAGACGATAACTTTCGGTCGATTTTATCATTTTATTGGACTGCCATATAAATATACCTATATCTTCTGTATTTTAAATGTTAGAGGCTTGAAACTTGGTCACAGTGCTTATGGGGTATGCCTATGTATGTGTATGAAATTTGAGATCGATTCCTCCACCCCTCGATTTTATATGAATTTTTTAAAGATCGTTTCTGTTCTGACAGGTCTGAATGAACGCACGTGGCGAGCTGTCATTCTGATCTGTCAGAACTGAAACGATCTTTAATAAATTCATATAAAATCGAGGGGTGGAGGGATCGATCTCAAATTTCATACACATACTTAGGCATACCCCATAAGCACTGTGACCAAGTTTCAAGCCTCTAACTTTTAAAATACAGAAGTTATAGGCATTTGTTTCTTTAAAAATAGGGCTGCAAAAAATATCATTTTTTCACGATAATTATCGTGAAGACGATACAGTTCTCCTATGATATGAATGAAGGGCCATCCCTACATGGCAAGGGCCATGTAGGGATGGGCAAACACACCCTGGTCTGACCCGCCACAGCCACCGCTCGTGTGCCATATGAGCTTCTTTGGTAACTTGATGAGCAGCTGACGAGTGCCCAGAAGTTCTCCCCCATCCCATTCAGGAGTCTCCATTGTGCATGACATTGGAGGCTCCGAAAATTACATAATTCTCCCACTGTGTGAATGGGTCCTTTACGGCCTCCATTTATGCAACAGGGAAATATGCAATTTCCAGAACCTCCATTGCTGTGCCGGAACAGGGCAGACAGCTGCCAAGCACTAATTGGCTACACAAGCACTTGACCTGTGGATCCATGAATGCACCACAGGCACATGACTGGGTCTGGGGGGGGGGGGAGATGTGCGGGAGTGCATTGGACTCCCAGACCCAATTGAGAGCCCGCGGCATCCCCTGCAAGGAGAACCACAGTGAGCAAGTAGGCAGTAGAATCTACTGCTCCCTCCTTCTTGCCACACTGTTGTCTGGGCAAGAGTGACAGGCAGATCGACAAGCCCATTGCAATGATAAAGAGATCAAGCAACTGCAGGTCACTGTTGTTCGTGGGCCCATGTTGGGATGTAGGCTCTCGGTAGGTGCATGGCCAGGCCTACCTTGATGCTGGCCCTGCTTCAAGCCCTATACCCTTATGTTAGTGATGTGACACAGCCTGCATCCATGTGCAGGTTCTCATATTTGCCGCCACTCTCCGGGGACAGACACAAAGGCTGACGTGCCTGCAGCGGTGTAAGGCCCCATGGAGGAGTGTATCAGGTTTCTTTCAACCACTGATGTGCAAATCAGCAATACTCTCTCTCTCTCTCTCTCTCTCACACACACACACACACACACACACACACACACACTCCCTGCTAGCACACATCAGGGTTGGCATTGAAATTAGGTATCCTTTGGCCCCTTCCTACTTCCTGAAACTTCCCTCCCCCAAGCCTGCACAGGTGTTTCTCTCTCTCTCCAAAGATGACTGGAGGAGCCCTGAACAGGAATGCATCAGGGCTCAGATAGAGAACAACAGTTTCTTGCCAATTCCACTTGTTGTATAAATTTAGTAGCCTGGGAAGTTGCAATGGAGGAGGAAGAAAGAGGCTTGGGATGAATTAAGGCAAATTTTACTGAAATGGACATTAAACATCAAAACAGGATCTGCAAGGTGTGGGAAAATGACACTAAGGGAGCGGAAGGGTGTTTGTCCAAATTATTAGAGGTGGATGTTGTTTAATTGTTTGTTTGTTTGTGGGAAGTGGAGGGCGGAAATAATGAGACAAGGAAGTGGACTTATAGGACCACATTTATTTGCAACCTGCAAAGGCTGGTGTCTGAATCAGGTGAGCCATTCATAGCCTGTGAAGTGGCACCTGGCATTTTGCCATCCCACGGGCCTGCCCCTTTCAGAGTAGGGAGGCCTTCCGGTGTCACCTCCCCTTGGGCTGCAGAGCTCCGAGTAGGTGAGGAGGGTTGGCCTCCAAGGTAACCCTTATCTCGCCAGCTAGCCACAAGACTCAGAACTGGGAGCCTCAGGTATTACCCAATCACTGCAAAAGTCCCTGTGAATGCTCACAAACACTAAACCCAGCTCTGGATGCCCGTACCTACCGGCCTAACATCAAATGTGATCAAATCAGTGACAAAACCAGATTAACCTAATTAATACTCCCTACCTGTCCTACACTGTGGAGAAGGCAAAAAACAAAACAAAAACATCATGAGCAAATTAGATTATGAGTAAAACATTCCTACTCGGCCCCCTAATGGCAACCAGTAAGCTCACACTGCCTACAGGGAGGGACGGAGAGAGCCATGTGACAAAAAGGAGGCTGGGAGGGGCAAACAGCAGCTTTATAGAGGCTAGTCCCCTCCCAGCCTTGTAGCACCATATCTTGCCTGCCAATGGTGATCCCCCACATCTCATCATCCCATCCTAACCCGCAATGGCTTCCCCATGCACAAGCAAGCTGGGCATGGGAATAAGGCATTTGTTTGTGGGATTTACAGTATACAGCCGCCTTGATCTTGCCTGTCTACTGTTGTGCTTGCGTGTTCTCTCTTCAGCTCTTATCCTAGGGATTCCTGTCTTCTGCTATCCTTCTTGCTAGCTCTCAAAGATGCCTATGATGCTCAGAATCAGAACAAGAAAACACAACCCCCTTTGACCACAGGAAAATGGATCATCCCTTTTGTTGAACCACAGGGATGATGATGATGATTTATCATATTTTTATACCACTCAATTATCTAACACAGATTCCAGAGTGGTGAACATAGGTATAAACAGTAAAAGAAAGAAGATTAAAAAAGCAAATTAAAATTGTACAATTTAAAAATGAGTGTGTGTGTGAGAGAGGGAGTGTATGTATGGGCATATAATAAATGGGAAAGGGGTTATATCTCCATTTTATTTTTATTTTTAAAACTGAATTCTAGAAAGCATGCCATGGAGGTTTATAGTCTCTTGCTTTTTAATTTTTAATTTTATTTTATTTTTAGGGGGGAATGGATCCAGCACAATGGTTTTTTTATAGCATAGCAAAATTATCCCATCCATTCCAACAGAGTCCTAAGCATCTTGTGTTGCTTTGAGAATTCAAGATGAAAAACCAAATCTTGATGCTCATCTGGCATGTGTTAAGGGGCATGGGGGGCATTATTTGAAGCAGGACTTTATTATTATTGATCCTGTTATCCTTCTGTCTTGGTGTGCTTGGAATGGTAAAAACAACAACAGCATGACATCCTTATTAAGTGTCTTTAAGAGGACCGATAATGCCTGGTTGCAATTAGTTATTAGCTCTTCTTCTTTGGCAACAAAATAGGATTTTACCGTGTGGAATGCTCTGGTTTCTGGCATGGCGAAGGATGCTAATTGCTGACGGCAGATGCCAAAGCCTGACACAGTTGTGATAAAAGGCAATGCCTGTACAAATCAACCAGACTCATGTCACTTTGGTCAAAATACTTTGTTTTAATATCTCCAGTCAATGCAGGAGCAAACGTTTTTCAGTAAACAGCCTTTTGTAAGGCATCAACAAGGACAGATTCCAGTTTCTCCCTGCAGCTAGGACAACAGTGCATTTTTCTTAACATACCCTTTGTCAGCATGTTGGAAAGGTGTAATAAAAATGAATGGACTTCCTTCCCCTGGGGTACTCATTCTTTCTCAGCATACATCCCATCCATACATTCTTTCTCAGTGTATCTTTGTAGAATCATTGAATAGTAGAGTTCAAAGGGGTTTGTTAAGGCTATCGAGTCTAACCCTCTGCTCAATTCCTTTTTTCTGGCCATGTAAAGCCTAGGACTCTGAGAGATCAAGGCATTTTACAGCAAGAGGACTGAACAATTTTGACATTGGGCTGATTTGCAGGTGCAAAGGGTAGAAAGTGGTCTAATTTGGTACTTAAGCCTGATTGGGTGGATTAGCTAGATGTCAGTTGTCGAGAGAGAGAGAGAGAGAGAGAGAGAGAGAGAGAGGCCATCTCCCATTGTTTTGCTATTCTCAGAGACTCTTCCAAATGTCTCTTTATCGGAAGGTTTTGAAATTCTGAACTAATTGGCCTTGTTTCCAAAGTGGAATTATTGGGGGTGGGGGTGGGAGGATACATTTCCAAATTTCATATGAAGTGTTGTGCCTGCGCAGCTTGCTTTTTTTGGCTCCTCCCCACCTCTCCTACGTCATCAATGAAAATGTGCAGATAAATAAACCATAGCATAAATAAACCATAGTACTTTGGCAAACTGAAGTTTTACTGATTTACACATCCCTAGCTGCAATTCAAAACAACTTGGAGAGGAGCAGAAGAAGAGGAAATTATACAATTGACTAGGAAGATGCCCCATCCCTGGTTTCATTGCTGTTGTTGTTTTTCCCATGAGAGTTCACGTTTCCTTGTTGTGAGACCATGTAAACTCTGTTACCCCTGAATCACTTCCATTTTTCCTTTCTAATTGTCTTCCCCACCTATGGCATATCATGTCATGTTCCCGAATAAGACAGTTTACTTTCCATGGGGTTTTTTTTGTGGCACAACATCCAATATGGGCATCTTCAGAGTTTCTCAGTGGCCTGATTCTATTCAAGGTTGGCAGCTAACTGTTTGGAGAGGTCTAACTCCCCAATTGTTAGAGTAATAACATAACATCAGAACTTTGTGTGTGTATATGTGTGTGTATATGTGTGTGTGTGTGTGTTTTCATTCTTTTATTCCATTTGTTGTTCACTGCTCCAAAATCTTTGGATAGGGGGTGATATATAAATATTAATATTGTAAATAAATAATAAAAAAGGACACAGAACGAAAGCCTGGTTCAAGACATATTTTATATCAGGTAATCACAAACCAAGTTCTTTGAAATCTACTATTCCTTCTGCAGTTCAGCTACAAGAAATGCAGGCAGGGCTATCCTTGATGTTTTAAAGCAGAGGAGGGGAACTTTTTCTCAGTCCAAGGCTGAATTCCAGTCTGGGGAAAGGTTCAGAGGGGCTGCATTACATTTGTGGGCAGAGCCAAAGGTAAAATGTGTGTGCCCAAATGTATAGTGGGAAACCATGATGAGCAAAACCCCATACTTTTGCTGCGTTGGGGGGGGGTGGCTAATTCCAATGCACAACAAAAGTGTGGGGTTTCTGGCAGCCAGGCCTGCCCCTTCCCTGGGTGAACGGCAACCAATGAGGGGTTGCCATCCACCTGGCCACACTTCCGCATTGAGGATGGAGAGAGGTTAGATGGCAGAACAGCCATGTTTGCCTCACTTCATCCTGAAAAGTTGGGGTAAATCCCTGACTTTTAAAATGCAGAGCTTCTCTGGAAAGCCCTACAATGGCTTCAAGGTGGCTGCCACATCGTATAATCGATGCAGCACCACTGCGGAGCCATGTCAAGGTTTCTAGAATGTATAGACAGTATGTGTATGTCCACTCACATGTAATCAGGAGCATGAACAGCATGTCTACTGAAAAGTAAGCAGGGCAAATTTCAGAAGGAAGGCTGAATTAGGAACATTCTCCCCAGCTTCCACCCTCTCTTTGTAGCAAGGAAAAGCTCTTATCTCTAAGCAAATGGAGATAGGAGCTTTTCCCTGCTGCACAATGAGAAAGTGAGTTTTATTCAGTACTCAGCAGGGGAAAAGCTCTTATCTTGGATCATCTGCTGATCAGGGCTAAGAGTTGTTTTTTCATGCTGAGAGAGGGCCACAGAGCCTGGGTAAGATGTTGGTGGGCCAGATGGGGTAGATACCCCATGCCTTTTTTTAAAAAAAGGTATAGCATACAGTTTGAAAGGAATCCCAATGTTAATAGAAATGGGAACATTGTATACAGTAACTTCTTCCTTATATAAAGACTTCCCAAACTTAAGATTAGGTGGGGTTGTGTAAGTTTTATATGGGTGGAAATTCATCCAAGCCATTCCAGTTCTGTGTGATGAAAAATGGGATTTTGTGATGTGTGCAAACCATGCAAATTTGGGCACGCATCCATGTCATTAATTATTTTATATAATTTATTCTGGTTTTGCTAGCAATGAAGAGAAGCAATGTTAAGCACTGATATTCCACCCCAATCGGTGGGAATCTTATGCAGCCAATTGTCTGGTTACTGAAATTTCAAGTGCCATTGTCCATAAATCTTCATGCCAAGATCGCTGAGATCTCCAGGAAACTGAATTTTGTGCCCATACCACACTTTGCTTTTCCTCCCCTGCAAAATCATGACATGTACACAGCACTGCCTGAAAATATTATAGCTAAAAGCCCTTGACTAACAGTTGGCAAGTTTGGGGCAACACAAAACTCCCCTCCCCCACAGCATACAGTTACCCAGATTCCTCCCCCATCTCTCTTGTAGAAGAGGCAGACATGCACAGGAAACTAAAGTTGCTGTCACAGCTTCCACCTTCCGGGTGATGGATAAGGGGCTGGTGACTGATAGCCTCTATTCACTTTCTCCATTACATTTTCTCAGTGTAATATATTAATATCTTGGAAGTTGCCTCACATCTTCCATGACCTTGATGGCTCCTGCATTGTTCCTTTGGCAAAAGGATGAGGCCTGGAGCTGATGAAAGCAGCTAAAGCCCTGAGGATCTGAGGACCTGTTTTATATCAAGGCTGGTGTTCAGCAGGAGTTACAGATGGCATAAGTATTAAGAACACCTTGCTGAATCTCACTAAGATTCAACCAATCTGGTGTTGTCTCTCCATCAACAACTGTCCAGATGTCTCTAGGACAGGGAGGGACAGACTTTAGGCTTACGAGAAGTGCTTTGTTTTCCTTTCTTTCTTTCCTTTTTTCCTTTTTCAAAGAATATGGTGATCATTCTCCAATGCTCTGTTTTGGCTTTAGGGCCTCAGAACTTGTTCACTCCTATACCGACTCACAATGTGAAGCTATTTAAGCAGAAGCTGGAAAGCCGTGTGTCAAAGATCCTATAATTACATCATGCATTTCAGAACTTGCATTGAGCAGAGAGTGGTCTAAGATGACCTTAAATGTCCTGTCCACCTGTGTAATTCCAGGATTCAATGCTTTACCAAGCCTGCCATATTTCACAACTACTTGATTCCCCCAAAGAATTGCATCCAAGGAGTTGATGCCATCCTCTTAAAGCTCAACCATATTTTCATGTGTTTCACTTTTTGCATCAAAATTTGCATTTGATGTGAGACAATATTCCATCCAATGGCTACCTACAACCTACCCTTGCCCAAGGTATTTCTTTGACCCTGTTCAGATGACATGCTAAGCCACAGTGGTTAAGCATTTTGAGTTAAACATTATGGCTTAGCATGTCATGTGAACCATGACTTAGCATGTTCTGTGAACCATTCCTAGCCATGGTGGCTACATATTCATGGCTTAAACACACTAACCATATGCTGCAAAAGAGTAAGCAGCCTAACTATGGCTTAGCAAGTGGTCCGGACAGGCCCCTTGATTTGGATCCAAGTCCAACATCCTAACCACAGGTCTGGTGAAACCCTCAAAAGCAAACTCCAGGATACATTATGTGTAGGCAGGGCTGGGAGGAAGGCTAGGGTGGGGCTGCTAAGAGTCATATGGGCAGAGGGGAGGGTTTCTTGCGATTCTACCTAAGTGTTGTGTCTAATCTCTTTTCCTTTGTGCAGGGCGAAGGGATGTCAGACACTAATTCAGAATCTGATTCTGAATTCGAACAGACATTCTAATCTATACTAGAAGGGGAAGGGTTAATTCTCACAGGTTCTTTCTTAGCTGCAAATGAACAGTTCCTAGAGCTTATCTCTAGTGATGTAAATAAACCTCAGGCTAAGAAGCTGCCCTCCTCGTCTGAAGGGGAGAGTTTGAGCAATCTCAGAGATACCAAATTCTGTAGGAAAGAAAAGCACACGCAAGGTCAGAAGGCAGCGATCAGAAAGATTGGTGGCTCAGAAAAGGCTTGGTTTGGATTCGTCTTCAGAGTGACTCTCTCTTTCTCTTGAATGGATCAACTGTTTTGTTTGCTTAGCTAAATTACGCCTTGGGGCAAAACACTTTCTACTTTTAAACTCCCTTCAGCTGAAGGAAGGGGTCATTTGCCTAAATAAAGGTTGATTGCTTTCCTAAGAGACCTCTTTATTGACTTCAATGAACACAAGGAGATAGGGAGTCATGACACTAAGCTTTAACTTGTGCAGTTGGAGAGGTTTAAGTTAGGTGAGCTCAGGGATTGCACCTTTCCTCTACTGTTCCTTAGGCTTTGGAGCTTTCCTGTGCTGTGCCCTGCAGACTCAGGCCATTTCTACACCAGGCTTTTTGCCTGGAATAGCCCCCGGCTTGTCCCTGTGCATTCACATGATGCACAGGGACTTCCAGGGGTGGGGGAGATGCATGGGCATGGGTATTCCCCAGGATAACAGATCCCTGGGGAATCTCAATTTTTCCGCAGTCCTGGGAAGTTCCCGGGATCATGGGAGATGTGGCTGCCCATCCCGGCTGCTGCTGTGCTTACTCACGAGTAAGTGCAGCAGCAGAAATGGGCACAGAGCCACACCACATGGCTCCATGCCCATCAGGGGAGGGTGTGGCACCAGTTTTACCACCCCTGTGAGGGCAGGGAGGGAGGTGGAGGGCTGATGGTGTACATTTTTAAATAAACTTACTTTAGTGCATGAGCACTCATGTGCAAAGCTCTGGGGCTCTGGAAAAATAAAATGGCGGGCGTGACAAGCATATCATGTCTGGGAGGAAACAGAAGTTCTGCTTCCTCCATGAACGAAGAAGAGGACGATCCCAGGAGCAAGTAAGTCTGCGATCGTCCTCTTGCCCTCCCTCTACACCTCGTGGTGTAGAAAGGGCCTAGCCCAGAGTCCTTGCAGTCTCCAAACTAGGGTTAACAGAGCAATTGGCAACAGGTTCAAATGAGTTCAGATTTCTATGAATATGAACGATGGATTCCAGAGCAGACTGTCTTTCTTGAAGACACAAAGTTTCTGCAGTTGTGAACCATTTTTGACTTGGAAGTGGTTGCACAAATCCACACTTGGGCTAATGCACACTTGCACTAATTCACATTTGAACTAATACACAATTGCATTGATGTATATTGCCACTAATATGCATTATCACAAGTGGAATGGAATTCTCATCCCCGATTGCATCAATCAGCAGACGACAGAATGAAAGGTGCCTTACAATCCACGAACAATCCAGCTTGAACAATTTTAACAAATTCCATACTTTCCTACTTCAAACCAGTCTTTGATGCTTTGACACACTTCCTTCTAGTATTTTGGAGTCAGGTGGGGAAGTCCTGTGTGAGCTCACAGCAGCACGGAGCTCTCTACAGAGATGGTTCCATGATGGTGTGTGATCACGTGAGTGTTCTAAAAAGTGTTGTTGACTCAAAGCAGTAAGCCTATATACACCAGTTGCTGGGGAACATGGGCAATAGGGTGCCTTGCACCATGTTCTGCTTGTGGATTCCTGGTTGACAGCTGGTTGGCCACTGTGTGAACAGAGTGCTGGACTAGATGGAACTTTGGTCTGATCCAGCATGGATCTTATGTACTTAAAGCCTGTGTATACAGAGCCCCATGGCCCTCCTGTGAGTGCACAGGGAACAGTGGTTAAGAATTAATTAAGTGCAAAGAGATCACATTGGCTACCTTGTACAACCTCTCTCACCTTCTCTTTCCTTGTTGTCCATCAAAGAGGCAGAAAAAATAACCCTTTTTTCCTTTAGCAAGGAGTGAAAAGTTTCATGAAAATAGTTGGTGGGATTTGGCACAGTGCTAACCAACAGAGATACTGACCTGGGCCAGGACTACACCAAGCAGGATATGGCACAATGAAAGTGGTATGAAAGCAGTATATAAAGGCAGGATCTACACTACTGCTTTATAGTGGTATTAAAGTGCACTGACAACTGTTAAGGCCCATTGACACCTGCCATATATTGCATTCATACCACTTTCATAGTGTTATATCCTGCTTGGTGTAGATGCATCGTGGGCCCCAACGGTTATCAGCGCACATCAATGCCACTATAAAGCAGCAGTGTAGAACCAGCCCTGATTGTCTTCTCTCTCTTAGCACAGTGGCCTCCTGGGTAGGAGTTGAGCTGCCCCAGATAACACTCCAGAAGTCTACAATATGCGCAGATGGTTTCCCTATTGCTGACAAACTTTCACGAAGGAGCTGCGCTGCTTTGAATCCCTCAAATGCAATTACCTCCAAACAGAGCTCAAGCCTGAAGAGTTCAGGTTGCTGCTACTCCTGTTGAATGTACAATTAACAAACTAATCTGAGGCTGTGATAATTGATGTCGCTTCATACAGAGCCTTGATAACAAAAGAAGCTGGTGAGATCTCTCTCTTTCTCTTGTCCTGCCAAGGACATGGAACTGGGAAATTTAATCACATCAATGCAGGGGGCCAGATACTTGGAGGGTATTTCCATATTTATTGACAAATTTAATTTACACCCTGAATTTTCACTCTGCCAAGTGTATATTTTACTTGCAGGATGCTTTGGTCTTTAGCAACCAGTAAATATTTCCCTTGACTTTTGAACTTTATTTCTTCTTTGTTTTAAACATGAAGATGCTTATTTATGGATTGATTTATCAGTCTATTTGGATGTAACTGTTTCAGTTATTAAAAACTACCCATTTAAAAAGAAAGAAAGATGCAAATTAGCTGCAACTAGGGATGTATGAGAAATTTGTTTCAGTTCTTTTTTTTTTAATCAGGGTTTACCCAATTCACAGTTTCCAGACTCAACACAGACCCCCAACACAATCTGTGGTCAAAGAGTGTAGATTTATAAGTTTAAAATATGATTCGATTGGAAAAAATGTGTTTGATACCATGTGATCATTTGAAAATTATGCATGATGAAATTACTTTTGAAAAATGCACAAAAACATACTTTAATCAATGGAGAAGAATGTGCATGTTTCAAAGATGTGCAGAATTGATGCGTACATTTGGGAAACTATGCATGAAAATATACAATGATTGGCATGCAAAATAAATTAAACCAAAATAAGCAAAGCTTGCAATATGATATAACCTTGAATCAGCATGAAGTTTGAGATGGGACTCGGAGTACCTTGGCAAACTGAAGTTTTGCTGATTTACACATCCCTAGCTGCAATGCAAAACAACTTGGAGAGGAGCAGAAGAAGAGGAAATTATACAATTGACAAGAACTTGTACAAAGACATGGACTTTCGAATGATGATGTTTGACCTTAAAGGTCATCTAGTCCAACCCTCTTCCCATGAAGGAAGTCCATTAAAGTAGCACCCCTGCTAGATCTCCATCCAGCTTGTGCTTCAGAACCTCTAATGAAGATGTATCCACCACCTTCAGAGGCAGTCTATCTCATTGTCAAACAGCTCATACTCACCTAGAACTCTGAGATTTATTTTTTTCTTTTTAAGTTTCCATGAAATTTTGTATCCATTTTTATGCACATTTCTCTGAATGCATTTTACTTTTTCCAAAATATTTCAAGTAATTTCCCTAGGAGCATGCATTTTTATGTTATTTCCAGTAAGATACACATTTTTCTATGCATTTTTTTTAAATGACCTCTTTGTGAAATTTGGGGTTTTGATTTAAGTACTGGTTCAAATCAAACTCAGTTTTGATTGATGTATTGGTTCAAATCAAAAGGAGAAAATGAGGAAAGTTGAACCAAATGAACCACATGCATTTCTCCCCATCCATATTCTGGTTAAATTATAATTTAAGGTGAGTAGAAAACAGGGCAAAGTTAACCAGGGAAACAAGAAAAGAACAAAATGGAGTAGGTTAACCATGTGAAAAGGAGGACAGGGCTCCTCTATCTTTAACAGTTGTATCTAAAAAGGAATTTCAGTAGGTGTCATTTGTATGCATGCAGCATTTGGTGAAATTCCCTCTTCATCACAACAGTTAAACCTGCAGGAGCCCTGCCCTCTTTTGCAAAGTGACCAGATACAAAAGAGGGCAGGGCTCCTGCAGCTTTACCTGTTGTGATGAAGAGGGGATTTCACCAGGTGCTGCATGCATACAAATGACACCTGCTGAAATTCCCGTTTTCTATACAACTGTTAAAGATACAGGAGCCCTGTCCTCCTTTCCATATGGTCACCCTAGAATGGAGGGAATTCTAACATTTCCAAGGCCTCCAAGTATCTCAGAGTATTCCACTTCTGAACCCAGATCCAGATCAACATTCTACCAGTGCCAACACATTACAGCAATAATGAGGAAACCAGGTTTGATTTCAGGAACAGAGAATTATCCATCCATAATCTACTCTCCAATCTCAATATTGATTAAAAACCCACATGGCTGAAGCTCTTTCTTGCCTGAAGATCTTGAAATACTTTATGAACAGTAGTTAATTCAGACCTTCGGGCCCAGCATGGGCTGTGAAATGCCTGATTATACATCTCATATTGACAAGGTAGCCTTGAATCAATGGGCAATTATATCCAAGTACTCTTGGTGGGGCAGAGGAGAAATGAGGATTCCATTTCTGTAGCTAAACTGTAGTGAAAGTTCAAGAGCCTGTTGAGAGAGGCAGGTTATAAGTAGGGTGACCATATGGAAAGGAGGACAGGGCTCCTATATCTTTCACAGTTGTATAGAAACGGGGATTTCAGCAGGTGTCATTTGTATGCATGAAGCACCCGGTGAAATTCCCTCTTCATCACAACAGTTAAAGCTGCAGGAGCCCTGCCTTCTTGACCAGATACAAAAGAGGGTAGGGCTCCTGCAGCTTTAACTGTTGTGATGAAGAGGGAATTTCACCAGGTGCTGCATGCATACAAATGACACCTACTGAAATTCCTTTTTAGATACAACTATTAGAGAAACAGGAGCCCTGCCTTCCTTTTCATTAGGGATGTGCATCGTATCGGGTCCGATGTCCGATTCCAATTAAAATTGGAGGAAATTGGGCATCTGATACCCAATTCCGATGCAATCCTGTGGAGGTCCGATTTTATCCAATCCGATTTTTTTAGTGTCTGATTTTAATCGGGAAAATTGGACCTCCATTTTACGTGTTATCACCATTGGATTGCATTGGGGGAAAGAAAGCTTTCCCCCAATGCAAGTCTATGGGGAAAACACCTAAAATAGTGGCCCTCCCTCCCCCCACTCACGCTCCTTACCTGCTGCCATCATCCGCTGCCACCCGCTGCTCCATACTACTACTCCATACTATGTCACCCAGCACGTCGATCTACTGAGAAACAGGCTGCAAAGCCTGTTTCTCAGTAGTATGGAGCAGCGGGCAGCAGCGGATGATGGTGGCAGATGAGCATGAGGGAGGGAGGGAGGGGTACCCCCTTACCTGCCAGCATCCTGCGCTGCCGTCCGCTGCTTCCGTAGTACTGAAAAACAGGCCGCAGGCCTGTTTATTAGTATGGAAGCAGCGGACGGCAGCGCGGGACAACAGCAGGTAAGGACTGCGAATGGGGGGGGAGGGAGGGAGAGGGAGGTCCCCCTTACCTGCCGCCATTGTACGCCACTGCCCACTGCTCCATACTACTGAGAAACAGGCCACAAAGCCTGTTTTTCAGTAGTATGGAGCAGCAGGTGGCAGCGGAAAATGGCAACAGGTAAGGAGCATGAGGGAGGGAGGGGGAGGGAGGTCCCCACTTACCTGCCAGGGCCATCCACTACCATCTGCTGTTTTTTTACTACTGAAAAACAGGCTCTACTGAGTGCCAGGTGACAAAATCACCTGGCGCTCAACTGAGAGGCAAGCTGCAAAGCCTGTTTCTCAGTAGTAAGGAAACAGTGGATGGAATTGGATGGCCCTGGCAGGTAAGGAGCATGAGGGAGGGGGAGCGAGGGAGGGAGGGGGAGTTAGGTCCCCACTCACCCGCCCCCATGTTTTCGCCATAGACTTGCATTGGGGGAAAGCTTTCTTTTCCCCAATGCAAGCCTATGGTGAAAACACCTAAAATGGCGTCTGATTCTAAAATTGGACATCCGATTTTTGCATCGGAATAGGAACTGATTCGATATGCGGGACCTCCGATTTTGTCCGATACGATTCAGGGCAAAATCTGAGGTCCCTATTCCGATACGATTTTTCCTCCCGTGCACACCCCTACTTTTCATATGTTCACTCTAGTTATGAGCCATCAGTGGGAGGCTCATGCAAGGGATGGGAGAACCAGGGACACTCAAGTTTGCCAAGAATCTGCAAATTCCACTTTGTATCTTTATTCATCTTGCTCTCATTCTTTTTGTGACCTGTTTTTTTTTACATTCAAATGGGGAAGAGGCGAACTTCGAACAGGAAAGGTGTGCATGTTAAAACACATATTCTTCAAGACTGCACACTTCCCCCATTTACTTAAGCATATAAAGGTTTTAAAAAAGAACATTTCCAAGTGCACATTTTTTCAAAATATGCATTTTTTTCAAAGGCAATTGCAAGTTTGGGTATTTGTGAACTCCCCCCCCCCCACAAAATAGACACACATGTAGCCACATACATATTTGGGATTATGAATGGGGTGGGTTCAAATGATTTGCAAACTGAAATGAAATTCTCACACAACCCTACCACCAAATTCTCCAAATCTAGCTTCCCCTCCCATTGGCCATCCTGAAAAGTCTCAGAGATATTATGCCCTAGAATTAGGATGGGCAGACTGACCACTGCCTATTCTCGTTGGGCATTCACTAAGCCACCTTCACTGCCTGTCCTTGCTTGCTGCACCACGCAAGCGTCTGGATAACCCAGCGTGTGCCCGGCAAGCACCGTCCCCTTAGTGAGCTAGGATTTTGTGTAAAGATGGTGGCTCGAGTTTTTCCAGAAATGTAATGTTGCGTAAATGGCAGCCATAAGGGGGCTTTTACACAACATTACAGCTGTGAATGGGCCATTTACACTTGGAATGTTGAGAAAAATGTCCTCGTTATGACTGCCATTTACACAACATTACATTTCTGGAAAATCCTGAACCACCATTTTTATGCAAAATGGTGGCTTGCTAAGGGGTCATGGTGGCTGCTAGGTGCTCATGGACCTTTCTGTGCAAGCAGGTCTGATAAGTGGTGACAGCTGAGCAAACAGGGTCCAGGAGGCAGAACCCACTCCCTCTCAAGACTCCCACAAGATCCTTACCTAAAATCAGCAATTCTGAGTTCCTAGAGGCTGATCTTTGAGACCTCATGTGAAGTAGAGAGGGGCCTGATCCTCCAATTCAGATGTCGCTCCATGTGATGAGGTCCCCTAACCACTGAACAGCACACCAAGCCCTGAACACACTGAGCTCTATGGCTGTTTTTTTATCATGCAGAACCAGGACTCTTGCCTGGTTGCAATGTTGATATAAGAGGGATAGATAAGGAGACAAAAGATGGTTTGAGACAGTCTTTGCCAATCCCCACTCACCCTTTTCAAGTTCAGAATTAGGGTTAAATATCCACAGAGATGCTCACATGGGCCCAAAACAATGGCAAACATTGGCAATGGAAAGGGAAGTACAAGCAACCTCCAGACAAAAAACAGGTTCTGTTGAGCTTCATCCTTCACTGCAGTAATGACTGATGGAGGGCTCATGTACACCTGCAGCCCTTTGGGGAGGGGGGAGGGATGATCATGGAGTTTTCCACTTCTGGGATCATCCCCCAGGCCAGGGCTACACACCAGTGAGTTGTCCCAGAAGTAAAGAGGGACATTCCGGGGCACCATTTTTTTTAAGAGAAGACATTTATGCAATTGTGCAGGCATGATCCTGCGCAAAGGAACATCTCTTTTAAAAAATACAACAAACACGGTGCTGGAAGATGCCAAGCACCATTCCAAAGATGGCAAAAATGCTCTCCCCCTTACCCTGATGTCCAAACTTTCCCCCACAGCTCTGTGCCCATTTCCTGGGCCCCGTGGGGAAGAGAGAGGACCCCAGGAGAGAGAGCCACACCACCTGCGGAGCTTGGGATGGTCCCAAGACAGTGGGAAAAACCAGGATAAGAGCAGTCCTAGCTATCCCGGGAGATCTGAGTGCTTATCCCTGGTTCACCCCAGGATCAGCTGTGCATCATTTGGATGTGCAGGAACAACCTTGTGACCACCCCGGGATAAATGGCAGGTGTAGACAAGCCCTGAGTCTCCTAGTTACTGCAGTCCAGGTCCCACAGATCAAGCCTAATCCTGCAAACCAAATTGGCAGTCTTGTCAACAACCCACAGGTTAAGTTTGAGTGGAGGAATTATTGAAAGCAGGGGCTAGAATGGAATGATGGGTGAAGTTAGTGTCGGTCAGATGAAGTCAATTAGATGCAGGACAAAGACAGTTGGTGAGAGGTCAGAGAGAGTTAGTTGAGTTAGGATGGAGAGAGACAGAGAGGTAAATTAGAAGCCACAGCTAGTTAGTGTGAAGATGGGGGAGTTAGTGGAATCAGAGGGAGATAAGTAAAAGAGGAGAATCAGTGATGTAAAATTAGGTTAGAAGATAGAGCCATTGTTTATTCTTTATCAAGTGGACTCTTTGTTTTGAACGCTGCTATAGTACATACATTCATGTATATTTACCACATGCTGGCTTTGATGCACACAGCTATCAATTTACAGCTGTGCACATCGTATAGAGAGCTTCGGCTATTGGACAGTATGGAAATGTAATAAATTGATTAATTAATATAGCTGCTCTCTACAAATCAATAGAGCTGGTGGCAGGTGGTGATTTGGGAAGTCCTAGGACAGGTGTGGACTAGAACTGTATGTAAATGAGTGCTTGAAATTCTCTACTATTTGTGGACAATGAAATTGGAGGGACTATTGGGGGAGGAGAAATTCTCCAACAGTTTCATGGAGGTGAGGCTCACCATTAGCCATGGTTGTAGTACATGTTCATCCTCTCCCCCCAAGGAACATTGGGGCACGTGTACTGCCCCTGCAACTGGCAAGAGCACCAAATGTATTGGTAGCCCAGCCACCATTTTGTACTTTTCCCAATGCCCCACACTTAGCGTTGTTCCAGAGCATTCTGTGTGTGTGAGAGAGGGAAGGGGTGGGTGGGATCTACCACAAAAAACTGGTGGAGAAAATTTAGGGATTTTTTTTGGTAAAGTATTCTTCTATTTCTAGGGGAGTGGGTAAGGAAAGGAAACATTTCAGAACCTTTCTCAAAAGAAACAACTTCTGAATGTCCCCCCCCCCCCCCGACTCAGCTCTAATTGTCATTTTCCTCACATTTCAGCACCTTCTTAGGTTCTTCCAAACACTACATTTTGGAGTGGTGACAATGGATACATTTTGCCTCTAACACAGAAGATGCTCCTTCTCTGAAACCCATGGAGTCCAAAACACCTGGAGGACTCTAGGTTGGGGAAGGCTGGATGAGAGACTCCCAGTAGTCGAAGCTAAATTGAATTGAGGCAGACCACTTGTAGTCCATCCATGTTGGACATGCCAAAGCCTGAATGCCGGATCCATCTGCATCTAAAGCACATGCTCTTTCAATGCTTTGAGGACCCTCCCCAACATAAGAAGCTGCCTTATATTGAATCAGAGCATTGGCTTTTCTTTCCCAGTATTGTGTACTTTGAAAGACTTAGTAAAAACTATTTTCCAGGCTGGCAGTGGCTACCAAATGATGAGTTGGCAGGTCTGCCAAGAAGCTACTGGATATCTTTTCGCTTTTATGACTATGTGCCAATGTGCTTCCATGGGGTTCTGTTTGAGTCAATTAATCTGTTCTTGTGAGCTATTGATGAGTTTTCTGATTGGGGGCATAATTGTGGCACATAGTTATGCCCCCCCCTTGATGATCTGCACTTTTCATTTCTGAGCTGTGTGTATGTTGTGCCAAAATGCTTTCCCCACATGTTGGAGCCCTATGCACAGGTCATGAAATTGGGGGGGGGGGGGAATCCAGTGATTTGGAGGAATGAGGGCATGCCATTTCAGGGACAACACACTGGAACTCATTGCAGCTCTGAATGGCTGGCGGCTGCTATTTTCTTCCCTCCCCCCGCCCCAAGAAGGACCTTTTTCCAATGCACATAATGAGAAAAAAGTACACCATGAAGTGAGGATGTACAAGAAATTTGTTTCAGTTTGCAAATTGCACGAAAGCGCCCCATTTGGAAATTTGAGTGCAAATGGGAAAATGTCCAAAAATTCCCAAGCTTGCCTTTGCAAAATGTGCAATTTTAAATAATGCACAACTTTTTTGGGGGAAATGCACAACTTTAAAGATGAACTACTTCTGAAAGATGCACAACTTTTGACAAACCAAAATACAGGTTGCAAATGGAAATGGGAGTGAACAGAACCAAGCTTTGAAGTAAATTTCAGAGTAGTAAACTTCTGAGAACGTTCCACTATTCTACTGTGAGGAGCACCAGTGAGTTTCACCCCACTCCAAATGAAATGTTCATCCCACCCCAAACAATGAAAAAGAGGAAAGCAATCTGCCCCCCTCTTTTGCCCCATTACCCCCAATTTTCAAAATTTTGAAAGTTTGTCCCAGTCCAACTAGGGACAGGTGTATAAGTCTATTTCCAGTTGACGTCAGTTTTGCCATCAATCCATTCCATCCAATTTCTGTAAAAAAAAAAAAAAAAAAAAAAGTAAAATGCATGGAAATTCACATCGATTTTCATATGCAGCTTCCCTGATGCACTTTCGTATACAGCATTCCCTAATGTAAACATTTTTGTACCCAACTTTCTATAATGCACCCTTCTTTTGGATGACTGTGTACCAATCTGCATATTAGTCCAGGAAAGACGAAGCAGTTTGCTTTGCTTAACAATGCAGACCAAATGAAAGCCCCCCCATGGCCCTTGCTGTAACCCAACAGTTGTCAGATTCAGTCCCTGTGACCTCCAAGGGTTGATGACAACACAACTCAAAATGATGGGTCAAGAATTCCCCTAAAACATATCTATTCTACTACCTGTAAGGCACAGCCATGTCACTCTGTTGCACCCTCACTTTGTGCTAGATTAGCAAGTCTGTTAAACATTCCTTGTGAACTCAGAGTGAGCCCCACAAGCCTCTGTAAGCACACAGGGATTCCTTGGCAGGCAGATCAATCTGAAACAGGCTCCCTGAGGGTAGAGAGTTTTTGAAAACCATGGATATAACCTATTCCACAGCAGTCAAATGCTCTTCCTGTTTGTTTGTCAGAGATGTTCCGTTTGCTATTCACAGACATTTGTTCTGCCACATTCTACCATTAATCTCTTGCTTGGCTAAAGGTTTCTTTTCTTCCTGGCTTTCCACACCCAGCCATCAAAGAGACAACTAAATGAATCCTGATACACAACAAATAGGTTACCTGCTAAGGTTACCTGATAATTGCTTTCTTGCTAAAATACACATACTATACATTTCCCTAGCACTTCAGAGAAATTCTCTTCCAAATACGTTGGCAGCTATTTCTATCCACCTCAAAAGTGCTCTGAACTTGTCTAGAACATTCAATTGAAGGGAGGGAAAAAGGATTATCTTGTTTCTGGAAGTGATTTGCTTTCGTGGACAACTAAGCAACAAGCAGAAGATATAATGGAAGTCTAATATTTGCTTCATAGTGTTCATTGGGAGAGGCAACCCTTTAAAATAGCAATAGGTGAATTTACTAGGGGTGTGCATGGACCCAAAAAATCGGGTCGGACTCGGAATCAGAACCAGAATCAATGCCTCAGATCGGATTGAATCAGAGGCTTTCCGGTTTGGTTCGGAGCCAATTCCAATCTGAAAATCAGACGTCTGCTTTTCGGATTGGACGCCAGTTTAGGTGTTTTTGCCATAGGCTTGCATCGGAGGAAAGAAAGCTTTCCCCCAATGCAAGCCTATGCGGAAAACATGGGGACGGATGAGTGGGGACCTAATTCCCCCCTCCCTGTCCCTCCCCCCCACTCACGCTCCTTTCCTGCTGGGGCTGTCTGCTGCCGTCCGCTGGTCCCTTCTATTGAGAAACAGGCTTCGCGGCCTGCCTCTCTGGGTGATGTCATCACCCGGCGCGCTATTGAGAGGCAGGCCGTGAAGCTTGTTTCTCAGTAGAAGGGACCAGTAGACGGCAGTGGATGGCCCTGGCAGGTAAGTGGGGACCTCCCTCTCCCTCTCCCTCCCTCCCATTTGTGCTCCTTACCTGCCGGCATCCCGTGCTGCCATCCGCTGCTTCCGTACTACTGATAAGCCGGCCTTGTGGCCTGTTTATCAGTAGTATAGAAGCAGCAGACAGCAGCGCGGGATGTCAGCAGGTAACAGGGGACCTCCACCTCCCTTATCCCTCCCCCCACTCACGCTCCTTACCTGCTGCTGCCTCGCTGCTGTCCGCTGCTTCAGTACTACTGAGTAACAGGCCTTGCGGCCTGTTTCACAGTACAGCGAGGGCACGCTGAGTGATCATGTCACCCATTGCGCCATCGCTCTATTGTGGAACAGGCTGCAAGGCCTGTTTCTCAGTAGTACTGAAGCAGCGGACAGCAGCGAGGAGGCAACAGGTAAGGAACACGATTGGAGGGAGGGGGGAGGAGGTCCGATCCTCCAATCTTTTCCCATCCGGATCGGGTCCTTTTGGATCGGATTGGATTAGATTGGATGATCCAGCTGCGGGGGATTGGAATCGGATAATTGTATCCGATTTTGCCCATCTCAGTTCCGGATCGTGGATCAGACCCAATCCACTGCACATCTCTAGAATTTACTCCAATAGAAGTTGTTATCCCCTTGGAAAGTGGTGAATTCATCTGTTTAATTTTGGATTAGATAGTTGAATTCCCCACTAATTCAATATCTCCTTCTGTATATCCAGTTTTTGTGCCAGTGCATTATCAAAGTGTACCCTGGAAACTGTAGTTTGGAATCACGTAATGTGTCTTGATGTCAAGCAGTGTTGTTATTATTATTATTATTATTATTATCCCACCTTTTCCCCAATACTGGGACTCAAGGTGGCTTTACAAATTAAAACATGTACAGTTAAAACAGATAGAGATATGCAAAAATTGAAAATATAATTGAACATACTACAATATTAAAACATTTAAAATATTTAAAATACAAGGTTTTTTTAAAATCCAATATATAAATAATGGATAAGCAGAGGTTTAGACTACTCCCCAAAGGCCTGTTGGAACAAAAAAAAAAGTTTTAGCCTGCCTCTGGAAGCACACCAGGGAGGAAGCCAGTCTAGCTTCCCTGGGAAGGGAGTTTCAAAGTACCAGGACAGCCAATTAGTAGGCCACAAGGCCTGCCTATATGTTGCTGCTCATTGTATGTATGTTGCTCCATACAATATGCACCCATAGTACGAGGCAAACCAAAGCAGGAAAGAATGTGTTAGATCCCGATCTAGTCTTACGTGGTTGCTTCTTAAAACATGATTGGTTTGTGGAAGGAGTTCAAATCCTAAATGTTTCCACTAATTGAATGGAAACAGTAACAAATCTGGGCCCAATTCAAAATGCTGGTATTAACATTCAAAGCCCTAAACGGCTTGGGGCCAGGTTATCTGAAGGAATGCCTCCTCCCATATGTACGTTCCCAGACCCTAGGACCATCCTCGGGGGTCCTTCTCTGTGAGCCCGTCAAAGGAAGTGAGAGAGGTGGCTACTAGGAGGAGGGCTTTCTCTGCAGTAGCACCCTGGCTATGGAATGAGCTCCCCAGAGAGGTTCGCCTGGCATCTACATTATACTCCCTTTTATTTTCACAGTGTTTTAACAGTTCTTCAGTTTGATTTTTAACCTTGCTGTTTAAATTTGTATTTTAAATCTCTATCAATTTCTGCATGGCTGCTTGGTTTTTATCCTGGTTGTGTTTTATACTGTATTTTAAATTACGTTTTTATACTGTCATTATCATAATCAGTTTGGGAAAGAATTATGAACCATAGTGAAGATAGTTAAATAGACATACAGGTTTGCTACATTAGAGGGCAGTAATTAAGGGTGTCCATCATGGTGGAATCCTGCACTTGTTGGGCTTGATGGATTTTTAGTGTGCACTTGACTTGGTTCGCATTTGTGGGCTGAGCCATGGGGCTTTCCCCAAAATCTGAGAATATTCCCTTTGTAATTTACATAAATAGAAATGTGTGCAAACTGTGATGTGTGCACATTTCTGTTTACGTAAATTTAAAGAAAACACCTTGGAAACCCCACCAGCTAGCCAGGCTCCATGCAGATCAAGTCAGGCCAGCTCACAGGGAAACAAGCCTAAGTTCGGGGGTGGGGCAGGAGCTGCTGGATGGATTCTCCTGACCTCCCTATTACAAAACACATGTTTTGTCCAATGACCTGACAAATTATGGGTTTGGGCAGCATCCCTTCCCTTAAGGAGAGATGGCATTGGCCAAGTGAGATAGCTGTGGACTGGGAAAGGAACAGCTTAATGAGAGAAGTTTTGGAGTGGTCTTCAGCTGGACCTGAGCTTCTGGTATTTATTCATGTCTTTGGACTCATGGAATGCCCAAATCCAGTCTTGATTTGTTGACCTGAGAGATGTCACTCAGGGAGGCCAGCTATGTGCCACCACATTTTATTTATTTCTTATTTGTTGTATTGCATTTGTATCCCATCTTTTTTCCTGCAAGGAACCCAAGGCCACATTCATAATCCTCCTCCTCTCCATTTTAACCTCACAACAACAACTCTGTGAGGTAGGTTGGGCTGAGAGGCTGTGTTTGGCCCAAAGTCACTCAGTGGGCTTCTATGGCCAAGTGGGGACTAGAACCTACAGCTCCCAACTCCCAGTCCGAAACTCTAACTACTACCTCCAGATGAAGGAGCTACAGGCAGATGAACTTTCTGGTCTCAATTGTAGACCTTTATTTGCAAAATCAGGATAATAACTGTCGGGCACCTGGTCCTGTAGCTTCATTTAGGTTAACTGAATGCAGACTTTAAGTTCATTCACAGTAGGCCAGCATTCCCTCATAATGTAGGATAACTATGTGGCACAGATCAGGATGGGGCAAAACAGATAGGAGAAGACTGGATTCTCAATGCCTGAGACCATTGCAGTCTCCAAGTACAGAAGACAGGTTAAGGCCCAACTGCTGAGGCTCAAACTATTGGACTGTTGCAGGTAGAGATGGATGAATATATCAATGTCAGTTTCTTTCAGTCAAACTTGAGAATTTTTTCTGGTTTCGTTGGGCTCATTCCAAACTTAGAGATTTGGTGGTGGTGGTGTTTAAGGCACGAGCCTTCAAAAACATTTTTGTGCACATTTCTCCCAATACAAGCATTGTTGTGGGCATTTTTGTTTAATATATACATTTTTGCAATAAATTTTCCCAATATTTGCTCTAACATACACATTTTTATGCATTTATTATTATTGTTATTGGAGAACCGTGTTGCAAAATTTGAACGAGTGCAGATTTTGTAGGACAACTGAGTTCTGTATTGCATAGTGGTTTCAAAGTGTGGAATCGGTAAGTTTGCATTCCCCCCTCCCTTTTCTTTCTCCTCCATTATAATGGTTATACAAAATATTACACTTGGTTATCTCCTTCTCCCCCCCTTATTATATAATGAATTGGAAATGCACAGTGCATGGTGGTACCTTCCCCCCTTGTGTGTTTTGTTTCTAAAAGGATGATGAAAAGATCCTTCTGTATCTAAGATCCACTGCCAATCAAAGTAATGGGCTAGATGTTCAAATAATCTGACCTGGTATAAACTACCTGTAATGCATGGCACAAAGGGCTATGGAGTTGGTTAGTGAGATTGCACACATGATTACTATTTATTAAGGGATTAACTGTTTAAACTTTCTTCCTTTCACCCAACCATCAAAGCATGCTTTGTCCCTTTATCTGAGCCATCACTTCCTGGGGGGGTCAGTCAATAAGTATGGAGTAGTGTTGGTAACCAGCTGTCCCAATCAGCTTCAAAGCACTGTAAAATCAATGGTCTGCCAGTTGTCACATTCTAACCCAGAATCCACTAAGACATTTCTGTGCAGCATCCCCATAGGAATAAAATTGTAGAAGAAACTGCATCTCCATTAAAGGCACAGAGAGAAACTTCAGAAGATGTGTCCCTTTGCTTCCAGCTTTGAAAGCTTATCGGCCTCTGTAGGCCTCTTTTGTGTTATGAAAGAATCTGTGAGACATACTTCTAGCAAGCCAGCTAGGACTGGCGAGGACTACATAACCTTTGCTTTTATAGCTGTATTTATGCTTGCAGAAAGGAGATGGCTATTGGCTAATATCCAGGGCAATGGGTGAAACTTTTAGATGTTTTATCTTCCATACAGGATGTGTATGGTAGGACCATATAAATAATTTCCCCCCTTCCAGCAGGATGAGGAGATTATAGTTCATGAAAGTACCAATCAAAATTTCACCTAAGCAAATTTGGAATGCACAGGGGATACTTCTCAGGAGGGAACCTGTAGCTAAAGAAATTCCTCCCTGGAGTGCCATACAACCCAAGGTCACCACCAGATTGTGCATAATGTGAAATGCAAAGCAAATGCAAAGGTTCCTCTTGAGGTAAAACATTCCAGGAAATCCAATACAAGCTGAAGGAGTTAAAAGCAATCACATTTCTTGAGAAAGAAGGGTTGCATGCATATCCCTAATCCTGGCTAGGGATGAACAGATGTTTCTAAATCTGTTTCACCTGTGTTTCATAGATTGTCAGTAGGAGTCCTGGGGAAATCTTTGCTTTTGGACTTTCCAGATTTCCTTGCTGCCCATTTACAAGCCGAGCCGGGGGCTTTTCCTGGAGATCCAGGAACTCACTTGAAGGTTTTTGTTTCTTTGTTCCTGTGAGTAAATTTGTGGAAATTACATCCATAATTTGTGCAAATTAGGCAAACTCCCTTGCCTGATTTGCGCAAATTGCAGAGCTAACTTGTGCAAATTATCTCCATAGTTTGTATACATGTACCTGCATAACTCTGGTTCACGCTGCCACCACTGTGCCACAGGGTGGGAGCTAGAAGGGGAGAGCCATGGTACTTCCCCCCCCCCCCAGCTCCAACCCTGTCTCCACTGCTGCTGCCACCACCATGCACAATCCCTTACTCTCACCTTGTCTGTGTCAGCACTGGCAATGGGGAGCATGAGGGTATTTGCCAGCAGCAGAAGTCCAAGCAGGTCTGACTCACACAGGCCAAGTTGGACCAGCTCACAGAGAACTGTGCCAGAGTCTGAGAGGGTCAAGTGACACCCCCCTCCCCCGATGGATGTCTCTAAATGACAATGGTAAGAAGAGATCAATGTGTGCAAATGCAAAGCTATTTTCATCCTAATTCTCAAAGCAGTTAGCAATGGATGTATTTCATTTAAAATTATTGATGCTGGCATCAAACGTAAGTTTTACATGTCAAGAGCCACAGCACTAGACTTTATGAGCCATTGTTTGGTCTAAACAAGCAACCAAGGTGATGAAGAATTTTTTTAAAAAAACTTTTAAACAGTGCTATATAAACACCCTAAAGACAGGAAAGAACCATCATGTAAAGTAGAGTGGAATTAATTACATTTCACATCACTCAGAGGCTGAGCAGTAGAGACGTATTTTAATAGTCTGACTCAAACTAAGCAAAGATCGAGCCAGTATAACGTCCTTAGGGAGGGGATTCTGCAATTGGGGCATATCATTAAAGGTCATGGATTGTGGTAGTTTCTTGACATGAAGGAGAAATTAGCCAATTGCAGAAGTTGAAATGACAGGCAAGGGGTTAGCTGAGAACTAGATGCTATTAAAAACAGATTGGCAAAGTTTTCTGGCTTGGATTAACATGTCCTTCCTGAGGCCATAATGTGAATGTCCAAGGTGTGGTGGTCTCTGTATAATTCTCTCTCCCCTCTTATGCATTGGACAGCAGCTAAAAGTGACCTCAATTGCCCAGGCCTGAGACTTCTGGGGCTCTTGAGCATTAAAAGAAAAAGTAAGAGGGGAGGTGATAGAGACATACAAAAGGATGCATCATGTGGAGAAAGCAGACAGTTCCATATAACACTAGAATGCAATGGGGTCGTGCCATACAGCTGAACATTGGGAAATCCAGAATAGATAAAAAGAAATACTTCTCCACACAGCACATAGCTAAATTATGGAATTAATCACTGCATGATGTTGTGATGGCTACCAAGGTGGCTTCTGATTTTACCTTAAGTAGAGCATGGAGACAACCTAGGAGAGTGTGAAAAGCATCCACAATGTAACCCAAGGCATACTTCTACTTCATTGGAAACTCTTTGGTCCTTTTGGAAGACCTTTGTTGATTCCCCAAGGAAGAACCCTCAAAGTTTTACTGAGTGTCCCAGAAGGTGTCTCTGTAGGTGGCTTTTATTTTGCTTTTGTGTTATGTCAAAAATTATGTGTTATGATGGTCTCTCTTGTTACAGTTGGTTCTGGTCCTTTTAAGAATACGACCTAAAGCTGGGAAGTCATTGGTTTAAATTTGAGCAACAGCTAAATGGTTGTCTCTTCTCAGAGGAATTTGGTTAGAGTGTGAAGCTTGTTGAGCTTTCATTGGCTCAGTCCTTCTCATGTTTCTCAAAACCTCCTGCCATATTGGGAGACAATGAAGAGGTCTGCCATGTAATCCACAAAGCTTTATTCAGGCAATAAACGTCTCTTCCCACCTGAAGAGAGTCTAGGAACTTTCCTCTAGGCAAAACTATGTGAACTAAGCAAGACAATTGTCCTTCCAAGAAAAGGGGAAAGCTTTTTCCCAGAATGCTTTAACTTCAAGGAGACTGGTTCTGAAGAAGCCTTTGGCGAGAAATTAGCCAGGCTAGGCTGACCAGATGAAATCCAGGTCAGGGCTCCTGTAACTTTAACAGTTGTAGAGAAAAGGGAATTTCAACCAGTGTCATTTGTATGCCATTAGTTCCTGGTGAAATTCCCTCTTCATCACAACAGTTAAAGTTGCAGGGGCCCTGCCTTCTTTTGTATATGGTCTCTCTAGCATAGTGCTAGAGAGGTCATCTGGTTGACACTTTGGAATTGCGGCTCCACAAGTGTGGTTTGCTGCCCTAAAGAGTTGACCCCTTGACCAAGAAGAGGACATGCCTGACTGATTTACAGGGGTCTGGTCAGGCAGGGTGTCCTTGGAAAGCTGTAATACCCTTTTGACAAATTTCAGTTGGTGGAGTGAAAGGAATGTGATCCTGAAGAGGCCTCGAAGAGTTTGGAGAGAAATACAAAGAACCTTTACTCATCTTAGTTTTGAACCTCAGTTTGATATTTTCTTTGGGACCTTTGACTCATTAATGGGGGTATGTACCTCTGTCTTTTTTGCTCCTGTTAGTTTATTATTTCACTTGGGATGGGCAGGCTCCAGACAAACTAATAGACTTTAAGTTAATATATTTGCTAAAGTATTTTCGTTTGATTATTCTAAAATTTAATTCCGGGGGGTTTAGTGTTTGATTATATGTACTCATATATATGTTTAGGTCTGTATATTTTAATTGTTTGAATGTTAAATGAAATGGTTTCCAGAAAGTGTTCTCAAAGTAATTCTAATCAGCCTTCTCCCCCTCATACCAAACAGCTTAAAATAGATGAGTTTTTTAGATCTGATAGGTTGGTAATCGATGATAGTAAACCTATGCTTCCCACTTTTAATAGATTTGATGTTTTAGATATTTAAAGTTTAGAGCTTCAGCAACCACATACCGGAAATACTACTACTACTAACTATGCAAGTGGGAGCAGACATGAGAATATTAATAAGTCTATTACTTCTCTTAGTGACAGTGCACTTCTAGCAGAGCAATCTAATTTGGTGGCCAAAATAGTTAAAGATATTTATAAAGAGCTCAAAAGAATTTCAAATAACGTAGATACCCTTATATCTGTTATGAAAAGGGAAAGCTCTGCTTCCCTTCTTAAGCTAACTACTGAGAAGTGGGATGGTATTAAAATACCAAATAGGAAGGAAGTTGATATGGACCTAAATCAACTTCTTTCAATGGACCCAAATCTACTTCTTCAGGTTAATAAGGTTGCTCTAACTGTTTATCCTTATGAAGAATGTACTTTCTCATGGAACACGATGACCTGTGCTTTGAAACATCTTAGCACCTTATTACATTTACCGATGAAGGAAATTGATCTTTCATTCATCAAAGTGTTATATGCCCCTCCTCAAATACAAAAATACATCTTAGTATTTAGCTCAGACAGAACTCCATCTCTATTACTGAAAAGGAAGGAATTTTTGGCCAGGTTAGGTGTGCTACCTAATCGAGTGTTTCTGGATACAGTGAGGAAACCACTTTTGACTCTGAATAACTCCCAGGGTTTGGGAAGATACTATCCTAGATCATCCCTTCTGACTGAGAATTGGACCTCAAAAGAAATGCCCTTGATATCCTTCAGTAAGGAACATCAGGATACTCAGTTACATCCTGTATCGATGAATACCTCCGAGAAAGATTGCTCTCATGACCCATTTAATAATTCCAGGGTCATTGAAGAAGAGTAGTTAATAGGTTCATTCAATCAGTTGCCCCAAACTGAGCAAAAAGCTATTATACATAGATTGGGCATTTGAAGGGAAAGATTAGTTGTGCAGAGCAGGCCTGAGTTGGACCCAGGTCCAGTGGTATCACTGACTACACAATCCAAAACAGATAGGATTGCCAACACTATGCGCCAGGACGACTTGATTAGTTTTGAAGTCTCCCCTAGAAATAGAAATGTTGTCTCTAATCAAACATTTCAAACAATGGCTAATTGGCTAGAGATGAGAAAACTGGAGCCCCATGAAGTAGGAGAAGGAAAAGCTATAAGGAAAGTTACTACTCTCGTAGAAATACACCAACCACAATGTAATCCTCATTTGCTAAAGAATGGGTCAATAGTAACTACAGAAAAGGCTATTGAAATGGAGGCTCTAACACAGCTATGACAAAAAGCACAATTAAAAGCTGGAGTTTCCTGTTTGTCTTGGAACCTGGCTGGCTGGAGGAATAAGCTAGAGGATAATGACTTTTTTTATTATATAAGCAAATTCTGTTGTTTCAAGAAACCTGGTTAATGCAGGAAATTTGGTTGCCTGGATATGTGGCTTATTCAATCCCTGCATCCTCTGCCTCCGAAGGTGGTAGACCAAGTGGAGGATTGGCTATACTAATATCTAGGGATGTGCACTGACCCCCCCGGATCGGATCGGATAGCGGATCGGAATCGGACCTGGGGGGTCGGATCGGATCGGATCGGAGGCTGGTCGGATCGGATCGGACCAGATGTCCGATCCGGATCGGACGCCATTTTGAATGCTTTTTCCCATAGCCAAGTATTGTTTTACAAAAACACCTATAACTTTTTCATTTTTAAAGATAGAAGGATGAAACTTGGGCAAATTGTAGACTGGTTAGGGATAGTTATCTGTGAGAAATTTCAGAAAGATTGGTGCATGCGTTTTGTGGCAATTAATTTTTTAATAAATACCCAGGAATGCTTATAACTTTGTCATTTTTAAAGTTACAAACATGAAACTTTGCCACATTGTAGGAGGTACCTTGGGACCTATGTGTGTGAAATTTCAGAAACATAGGTGCTTGCCTTGTGTGGCAATTAATTTTAGAAAAATGGGTAGTAGTGGGGTAAATACAGTTACGCCTCCCATTTTTTTATTTTTAAAGATACAAACAGGAAACCTGGGCACATTACAGGAACCACTTGCCTTGATATGTGAGTAAAATTTCAGAAACATTGGAGCTTGCCTTGTGTGGCAATTAAGTTTTGAAACAATGAGGAAAGAAACACCTATAACTTTGTCATTTTTAAAGTTACACACATGAAACTTTGCCACATTGTAGGTGGTACCTTGGGACCTATGTGTGTGAAATTTCAGAAACATAGGTGCTTGCCTTGTGTGGCAATTAATTTTAGAAAAATGGGTAGTAGTGGGGTAAATACAGTTATGCCTCCCATTTTTTTAGTTTTGAAGATACAAACAGGAAACTTGGGCACATTACAGGGAACACTTCACTTGATATGTGTGTAAAATTTCAGAAACATTGGTGCTTGCCTGGTGTGGCAATTAATTTTTGAAACAATGAGGGATTCATTGGACAGCACTTGCCCATAGGGATTCATTGGAGAGTACTTGTCCATAGGGAATCATTGGAAAGCACTTTCCCATAGGGAATCATTGCATTGCACTTTCCCACTGAGAAATGCAGTTATGCCTCCCACATTTTTATTTTTGAAGATACAAACAGGAAACTTGGGCACATTGTAGACTGGTTAGGGATAGTTATCTGTGAGAAATTTCAGAAAGATTGGTGCATGCATTTTGTGGCAATTAATTTTTTAATAAATACGCAGGAATGCCTATAACTTTGTCATTTTTAAAGTTACACACATGAAACTTTGCCACATTGTAGGTGGTACCTTGGGACCTATGTGTGTGAAATTTCAAAAACGTAGGTGCTTGCCTTGTATGGCAATTAATTTTAGAAAAATGGGTAGTAGTGGGGTAAATACAGTTACGCCTCCCATTTTTTTTATTTTTTAAGATACAAACAGGAAACATGGGCACATTACAGGGAACACTTCACTTGATATGTGTCTAAAATTTCAGAAACATTGGAGCTTGCCTTGTGTGGCAATTAATTTTTGAAACAATGAGGAAAGAAACGCCTATAACCTTTTTATTTTAAAAGTTAGAAGTCTGAACATTGCTCACTTTGTAGATGGGTTAGGGGTAGATAGATATGTGTCAGAAATTTCAGAATGATAGGTCCTTGCATTTGATGGCTATGGAATTTTTAGATAAAATGTTTCAAAAAATTTTCCACAGAGGCCCGGTCTTCCCCTCTTCCCCCTACCGTATTGGAAGCAGTATGTATTATTACTTTTTTAAAAAATGTAATTAGTAGGATGACCATATGAAAAGGAATACAGGGCTTTAACAGTGGAATAGAAAAGGGAATTTCAGTAGGTGTCATTTGTATCCATGCGGCACCTGGTGAAATTCCCTCTTCATCACAAAAGTTAAAATTGCAGGAGCTCTGCTCTCTTTTGTATCTGGTCACTCTAGTATAGCTCCTGCAGCTTTAACTGTCATATGGTCACCCTTGTTTCCCAACATACTGCTTCCAATACTGTAGGTAGAATATTTGCCTCTTTATGATCTCAAGCCTAAAAAAAAAAAAAATTGTACACACCAGTCTCCTGGTACTGGTCATCCTACTATTAATTAATTGTAGCTGATAGGAAAGGGTTAAATCGTGGGAGCTGCAAGGAATTAAGAAAAAAGGAGAGGGGGTTTTGCCATTTTTTGAGCGCTCCTTAATTAGGGCTGCCCAAATGATAATGGACGGGTGGTGTGTGTGCGCGCGCGGGCGGCGGCGGCGGGCTTGGCAGCGTATCCTCCTGGCTGCCGAGGCCGGGTGTCTGGAGCGGAGCACGCGCTGTCAGTTGGTGAGCGGAGGGGCCATTGAACGCCCTCCCCATCATCCTCTTCATCATCAACCTACCCCCGCGGCCCAGCGGAGCACAACAGCCCGCATTAGGCAAGCCCTTCAGGAGCCTCACAGCAGCCAGGCAGAGCCTCTGCTGCCCAGGAACCGGCCCGCACGCGAGGGCACCGGCGGGGCGCACACACAACGCCGGCGAGGGGGAGGAGAAGGGGAGGAACAAAGGATCAAAGAGATCGAGAGAGAGTGATCCTTCCTTGCACGCATGGCTGCAAAACTGAGCTAGGTTCAGCCGTTCTGCTTGAGTAAAAAGTGAAAGCAGACACGAGCCCTGTAATGGATACTAGCAACAGGATCAAAGGGATCGAGATGAGAGAGATCCTTCCTTGCACGCATGGCTGCAAAACTCAGCTAGGCTCAGCCGTTCTGCTTGAGTAAAAAGTGAAAGCAGACACGAGCCCTGTAATGGATACTAGCAACAGGATCAAAGGGATCGAGACGAGAGAGTGTTTCCTTTTCTTCGCGGGAAGCGGGAGGGGGAAGAGGGGAAGACCGGGCCTCTGTGGAAAATTTTTTGAAACATTTTATCTAAAAATTCCATAGCCATCAAATGCAAGGACCTATCATTCTGAAATTTCTGACACATATCTACCCCTAACCCATCTACAAAGTGAGCAATGTTCAGACTTCTAACTTTTAAAATAAAAAGGTTATAGGCGTTTCTTTCCTCATTGTTTCAAAAATTAATTGCCACACAAGGCAAGCTCCAATGTTTCTGAAATTTTAGACACATATCAAGTGAAGTGTTCCCTGTAATGTGCCCAAGTTTCCTGTTTGTATCTTCAAAACTAAAAAAATGGGAGGCATAACTGTATTTACCCCACTACTACCCATTTTTCTAAAATTAATTGCCACACAAGGCAAGCACCTATGTTTCTGAAATTTCACACACATAGGTCCCAAGGTACCACCTACAATGTGGCAAAGTTTCATGTGTGTAACTTTAAAAATGACAAAGTTATAGGTGTTTCTTTCCTCATTGTTTCAAAACTTAATTGCCACACAAGGCAAGCTCCAATGTTTCTGAAATTTCACTCACATATCAAGGCAAGTAGTACCTGTAATGTGCCCAGGTTTCCTGTTTGTATCTTTAAAAATAAAAAAATGGGAGGCGTAACTGTATTTACCCCACTACTACCCATTTTTCTAAAATTAATTGCCACACAAGGCAAGCACCTATGTTTCTGAAATTTCACACACGTAGGTCCCAAGGTACCTCCTACAATGTGGCAAAGTTTCATGTTTGTAACTTTAAAAATGACAAAGTTATAAGCATTCCTGGGTATTTATTAAAAAATTAATTGCCACAAAACGCATGCACCAATCTTTCTGAAATTTCTCACAGATAACTATCCCTAACCATTCTACAATGTGCCCAAGTTTCATCCTTTTATCTTTAAAAATGAAAAAGTTATAGGCGTTTTTGTAAAACAATACTTGGCTATGGGAAAAAGCATTCAAAATGGCGTCCGATCCGGATCGGACCTCGTCGGATCGGATCGGATCGGATCGGAGGTTGGTCGGATCGGATCGGATCGGATCTTCCCAATTTTGGGTCGGATCGGATTCGGATCATGGATTGTTTCCGATCCGATGCACACCCCTACTAATATCTACCTCCTTTAAGACCTCAATCATTCAGCTTAAAGGGTTGGCCCCATGTGCCATGGCTGTCCTTATTAAAAATCCAACATATTCTTATATTTTTGTTAATATCTATGTTCCTCCTAGAAGCTCACCATATTGTGACGTAGATTGTTGGAACAAGTTAGAAGATTACTTAGCTGAGCTTGAGCATGAATTCCCTTTAGTCCCGCTAGTGGTGACTGGTGATTTTAATGCACGTATAGGTCCAACTAACCAGGCTATCGCAATGGCTCTAGGAAGTCCAACGGAGCTATGGGAAGACTTGGAAATCCGAAAATCCAAAGACATGAAGATTAATAACTTTGGCCTTATCCTTTTCGCACTAGCAACAAAACTAAATTTAACATTAATCAATGGCTCCCAACTAGATAACTCAGGAGGGGAGTTTACCTATATAAGTAATTTAGGTGCAAGTATTGTGGATTACGTGATGATTTCTTATCTTTTCCAATCAACATTTCTATCTTTCACAGTAGATTCAGTAGCTGACAGTGACCATCAGCCACTTAGATTTTCCTTGCAGTGGTCCAATAGTGTTACTACAAATTTTGACACACATCTGAATTTTGAGCAAGCACTTTTAACATCGGACAAGCAGATTAAATGGAATCCCTTGCTGCAAGCTGATTTGGATCTCAGACTATATTCAGAAGAATTTTTGAGATTAAGAAATGACCTGCTCCAAGCTTCTAATATTGAATTAGCGAATCAATTATATGTACAATTAGTAAATTCCCTTAGACCTTTTTTTCTAAAAAAAGGCATCCCTACCAGAAAATTGTCAAACCAAAAGGGGTAATGAATGGTTCGATAAAGATTGCAAGACACTAAAAAGGCAGATGGGAAAAGTTATAAGATCATATCGCTAGTAATTCTTCTATAATTCCCCCTCAATTTTATGAAATGCGCAAAAAGTATAAAAGATTAATCAGAGAGAAAAAAAGAATCTACTATGAGGAACAGTGGAAGGAATTAGGCCTCGCACTCTTGCAAAAGAACCCAATAAATTCTGGGATATACTTGCAAGGTTGGAAAAAAGATCTGCTCCTGTTCTAGAGGGAACCATTGCTAAGATTGAATGGGAAAGCCATTTTAGGAGGGTATTTAATGAGCCCAACCTTCCTATTGCTTCTACTGAGGATTATACAGAATGTAATTGGGAACACTGTTTGGAAAATATCTCAGTAGGTAGGGTGAAGTCTCTAATCTTAAGACTAAAAAATGGTAAAGCTCCTGGAGAAGATGCTCTGCCAGCAGATAATAATAATAATAATAATAATAATAATAATAATAATAATTTATTTCTTACCCGCCTCTCCGTCTGGATCGAGGCGGGGAACAACAACATGATAAAATACATAAACTGATTAAAACATGACACATATTATTAAAACTGCATAAAAAATCCTAAAACATCCTACATTCCCTGATTGGTGGGCTCCAATATTTGCCTCATTATTCTCCTTAATTAACATCACCAGGATTTCACCTCCGAGTTGGTCATCAGCTATTGTGGTCCCAATCTACAAAAAGGGGCCTAGAAATGATCCAGCAAATTATAGGCCAATTAGCTTATTAGATGTTCAAGTGAAGATTTATGCCAGGTTTCTTCTTGATAAATTGGAGGATTGGGTGGAAGATCACGCTTTGCTTGCTCCAGAACAGGCTGGCTTTCGCCAGGACGGTCAACTCTAGATAATTGTTTTATGCTGAAATGTATTATTGATAAATGTTTGGCCGGAACTGTAAAGCATGTTTATGCGGCCTTCATTGATTTGAAGGCTGCTTTCAATTCTATTCCATTGGAACGCCTTTGGAGCAAATTACAATCTATGGTCATTGACATGCAGCTGCTAAAATGTATAATTGCTTTATATTCCGGAACATCCTTATGAGTTAAAATGGATGGAGGACATCTATCTGACCCTGCACCAGTTACAAAATGAGTAAGACAGGGATGTTTACTAGCCCCTCTTCTCTTCAATTTATTTTTAAATGATGTAGTTGAGTTCTTAAGAGGTGACCACTATTTTCCAGTTAAAATAGGAAATCAGAAATATTCTATCCTTCTTTATGCAGATGACGCAATTCTAATTTCTTACACTCAGTTGGGCCTGCGTAGATTGTTAAAGCGGTTCAGTTTATATTGCAAGAACGAGCTTCTTTCTATCAATTACCAAAAAACAAAAGTTATTATATTTGGAGCAAGTATTTTCTTTTAAGTATCTTGGTGTGGTGTTTCAGTGGACAAGTACATGGTCTTCGCAGATTCAATCAAGCACCCTGTTAGCTGGTAGAACTTTAAATGGACTATTACGGTTCTATTGCACTAAAGGGGGCAATCTGGTTCAGCCCACTTTAGAATTGTATAAGATCAGGGTTCTTCCAAAATTGTTATATGGAGCACCACTGTGGGCTATGGCCAACCTGGATTCATTAGAAAGAGCTCAAAATAAATTTCCGCGTAGACTCCTTGCAGTTCCCATTTCTACAAAATTGGAATTGCTCCGTGCAGAACTGGGTGTAATGACAATCAAAGCTGAAACTCTCAGACTAGCCCTGCTCTTCTGGCTAAAAAATCATTTTCAAGCAGGTATCAGAATTTCTTCTGATGGTTTTGGAAGAGATGGGCCCCAGTTGCCATGAATCTGGGATTTTCTTTCTCTTGTCTCCTAACACAAGGTTATGACAGAGCTAAAGTATTACTGCTCCAAAGGCTTAAGGACACTGAGATGCAATCTCAGCTGGCTGAGATCAAGACTTGCCAGTCTAATAACTTCTATGCCTCCTTTACTCCTTTGTATTTATCTTTTCCAAAATACCTTGTAGATTTACCAAATATTAAAATGAGGGTAGCCTTTACTCGGGCAAGATTAAATGTTCTTCCGCTGGCAGATTGGGTGGGTCGGCATAAGGGGGTTCCTAAGAAGGATAGAGTATGCAGTTGTAATTCTGTATCAACTGAAGATATTATTCATGTATTATTCTTAGAATGCTCATTGTATAACGATCTCAGAACCAAATATATTTATCCATTGTTAAGTTCACTAAAGGGTAGGCCATCTCTTGTTAAGGTTTGTTTCTTATTGTCTGATGTATGTATGTATGTATCCTTTAGAACTTCTAAATTCCTTGTCAATGCTCTACAAATACGTGCCACAAAGTTTAAAGATTGTATGGAAAATGATCCAGCTCTTATTGGTTTACTAGCAGAGTTTTAATTGTATAGAGTGTTTTTTTCCCCCTCGTTTGTAATTGTGCATAATGGCAATTTGCTAAGACACAATAAAGTATGTTCTGTTCTGTAAAGGATAAAGGGAGATTTGGAGTGGGGAAGAGCTTCACACAAGGTTTGGGGATAGGAGATCTCATGTGGTTGGTACAGCCAATGGAACTTTGGTACCAGCTTGGAAACTCCATCACAAGGAGCCAAGGCAACTTCAAAGCCAAAACGTTGGATGGGCATGGAGGGGTGGGGAAAGGAGAGAGGTTTTTGTGTCTGAAATTCACAAATTGAGTTACCAGACATATCTTTGCCTGCAGAACCCTAGTTACTTATTAATTGGTTTTTAAATGTCATTAACCACCTTGAGCCTTTAGAGATGGAGGCAGTTAAAATTCTGCAAACAAATCAATCTACTGTCTGGGCACCAGCGATGTGTCGATTCCACTTGTGTACCCATGCCTGCTGCCTGCGATTTAAAATCACAGGCTTCTGGGGCATTCTGCCTTCTGCCAAGGATGTCTTCTGCCCTCCCCCCCCCCCCTCAAATGGGGCCCTAGGTGGAACTTGAATGTTGACAGCTTGGAAAGTGAGTGAGCATCAGGAGAGGAAGAAATGTGTGTACACAGTTACTTTGTCTTGATCAGCAGCTGAAATATGACACCTGAGACTTCATTCTGCAGTCTGGGCAAATAAGCAGCATCCATCCTAAAACCCTCACTGGGAAAGGGTGGTGGAGGCCACAGTCATAAACAAGAGTACAACTGAGTGATCTCTCTCTCTCTCTCTCTCTCTCTCTCTCTCTCTCTCTCTCTCTCCTGTCTCTGCAAGAGGCTGGCAGGATAACAGGAGATGGCCCTTGACTTCTTTGGTGTTTCTTTCCTTGATTCGTGACTCATTTGTGCAACGTGGAAACAGGCTGTGGTACCTGAACCAGGGCCAGCATCAAGGGTAGGCATAACAGCAACCCACTGGCAAGATGGACTTGCTCCATCTTTGCACTATTTCAACTTGCTTGTTGCCCTGCCTCTTGCTCTGACACAGGCAATGGTGATGATGAGATGGAGAAGCAGTAGATACCACTGCCTATCTGCTCACTGGCAAGCAAATATGGGAAAGAAGATGTGGAACAATAGCAGTTGGTGAGACTGGTGCTGAGAAGGTAAACCCATTGAGCGAAGGGGCCTATTGAGGGAGTCTTGCCCAAGAGCCCTGGAAAAGCTGGAGCCACTAGCATCTGAGTGAAAACATCCATCTAAAGGAGAGATGTTGACATGAGGATGGAGGCAAATTAGTGGAAACTGGCAGATAGGAGCAGAAAGGTAGGCATGGGGATAAATTTGTTAAGCGTTTTAATGCGAATGTACTTAATTTGACACTTTGAACTAATATGTTAACTGAAGTGCAGTTAATTTTCAAAATTTGAACTTCTACGAATTTTGCAACGAAATTCTCGAATGAAAAAAGAAGCGTCTGTCAGGGGGACGCTTCTTTTTGCATATCTTCACAAAAGTAACTCGAAAGTGCATCACATTAGGAAACTTGCTTGCACAAATATATGTATTAGGCAAAACTGTGTATAAAAATGCATGTAGTCTGAGAAATGTACACAAAAATGCAGACGAATTGGTTCCTCCTATTCCAGGAGGAACCAATGATCTGCCTGGGGTGTGGGACTATGCTTGACCAAGCTTAAAAGACTGCCCCTGCCCCCCCCCCCAGGTGTTTACAGTGTAATTCAAATGGAGAGCAGGAAGATAACTGAGAGAGGGGGAGCTAGAAAGATAAGAGGGGCTTGTTGTGAGCAAACAGAACCATCGGAAGCTGCTTTATACTGCTTCTGAACCTTGGTCTATCTAGCACAGTATTTTCTACATGGACTGGCAGCCCCTCTGCAGGTCTTCAGGCAGGATTCTTTCCCAGCCCTACTTGGACATACCAGGGATTAACTGGAACCTTCTCCACGTGTTCCACCTCTGAGCTGTGTCTCTCCCTATGGCCCTTCAAATGCACTTACACAAATCAACAGAATAATAGAATGACAACAGATTTCTTCTAGTAAAGCAGCTTCAAGAAGGAGTGATGGGCACCAGAGAAGTTGGGGTATGCCAATTCGCAAAATTGGAGTTCGCTGAACCTTTCCAAACTTCATTTCAGAACTCATTTTGCAGCAAGTCTGTATCAGATCACGAGCGTTGTTTTCTTCTTCTCCTCACATGAAATTCTGTGCATATTTTCATAAAGATCCCCCCCAATTTACAGATGAATTGTGCGCATTTTTGAAATGTATGCATTCGTCTCCCACTGATTAAAGCATACCTGTGTGCCTTTTTCAAATCTACACATTTTGTCCCCTTTTTTTGGGTGGTCCACAAATCACATTGCAAGCTCGGAAATGCATAGACTTTAACTGCAGACTGCATGTTCGGTGTGGAAGGTGCGAACTGGGTAAATCATGATAAAAAACAAACTGAAATAATTTGCTCACACATCTCTGCAGAGAAGTGGCAGAGAGCAAGGGATGGTCAGTCTGTCCCTGCAAGTGCCTCCAAGCATCTCTACTGCCACTGGCACCAACCCTCGTGTGTGTCCACATGATGATGATAATAATAATAATAATAATAATAATAATAATAATAATTATTTCTTACCCGCCTCTCCATTTGGATCGAGGCGGGGAACCACAATATAATAAAATACATAAAACTGATTAAAACATGACACACATTATTAAAACTGCATTAAAACATCCTAAAAACATCCTAAAAACATTCTAAAATTCCACTGGATATGCCCGCCGGAAGAAAACAGTCTTTATGGCTTTCTTAAATTCTAAAAGACTGTTAAGTTGACGAGTCTCCTCTGGCAGGTCATTCCACAGTCTGGGAGCGGCAGAAGAAAAGGTCCTCTGGGTAACAGTTGTCAGCCTAGTCTTGGCCGACTGTAGTAAGTTCTTCCCAGAGGACCTGAGCGTGCGGGGCGGATTTTATGGGAGAAGGCGATCCTGTAGGTAACCTGGACCCAAACCATGTAGGGCTTTAAAGGCAATAACCAACACTTTATACTTCACCCGGAAACTGATGTACAGCCTGGCCCAAAGAAGTTACATCTAAGCCTTCATACAGGCAGTACATTTTGGAACTGGGCTTTGAGGGAAGAAAGAGAGAGTTGGAACACCACAGGACACTGCCGGGGAAGGGACCAAAGTGTAAAACTGTAACATGCTAAGGGGTGGGGATCATTATAGCCTAACAATACTATTCTAACCCTTTAACAAAGGACACTATTGATGTGGAGAGTGGAGGATTTATCATGGGAAATGAGGCCGAGAGTTCTTTAAAGGAATAGAACATTGCAAGGCAAGATGCTATGGGGTAAGAGGGAGGGGAAAGACTCTGTCTTACAGGAACAATAAACCCATACATGGAGCCCCAAGGGTTTCATTCTGACAGAAAGGACTACAGGGTAAATCCACTTGTCCTCTGCATTGTACTTGAAAGTGGCAGATGAGCATCTTTCCGGCCCTTTTGAGCGAGAGTGGTCAAGAAAAGGAAAGGAAGACAAAAGGCCACCTTGAAAATGCAGCAGGTTTTTCAAAGTGATGGAAATACCATTCACAGTGCATTTCCAGTGGGAGGCAGAAATACAAAGGATCCGCGCTATGATAATTAAAGAGTTCTTAACTTGCAATTGGTTGGAGGACTCCTTTCTCCTCCAGTCCTGGTCTCCTAATGAGTGAGGTAATGTGAGAAACGGTTCTTATTTAGCACAGCCATTTTGTCTGCATTGCATATACAGTACTCTAGTGTTATTGGAATGCAGTTTTGTGTGTGTGTGTGTGTGTGTGTGTGTGTGTGAGACACAGATAGGCTGACCATATGGAAAGGCAGACAGGGCTCCTGTATCTTTAACTGATGTGATGACGAGGGCATTTCAGCAGGTGTCATTTGTAGGCATGCAGCATCTGGTAAAATTCCCTCTTCATCACAACAGTGAAAGCTGCAGGAGCTCTGCCCTCTTGACCAGATACAAAAGAGGGCAGGGTTTCTGCAGCTTTACCTGTTGTGATGAAAAGAGAATTTCACCAGGTGCTGCATGCATACAGATGACACCTGCTGAAATTCCCTCTTCAATACAACAAAGATACAGGAGCCCTGTCCTCCTTTCCATATGGTCATCCTAGTGAAAGAGATGGAGCCAATTAATTTAGGCATGTGCGAATCAGCAAAACTCAAGCTTGCTGAAGTGTTTCAAACTCCATCTTGAAGCTCATTCTGACCTGATTCCATATGACATTGCGAGCTTCATTTTTCCCCTTTCACATGAAAATCTGTGTGCTTTTACATGAGTATTTTTCAAAAGTGTGGATTTTTTTCATGGACATTTTCCAAATGCATGCATGCTGCTGAAGACATATTTGTGTGTGTGTATGTGTGTGTGTGCGCATGGTTCATGAATCACATTGCAAACTCAATAATCTACAGATGTAGACTGCATTTGAGTCCTTCTTTTAGCCCAAAAGGTGTGAACTGGGTAAATCCTGATAAAAAATGAACTGAAACAAATGTCTCATATCTCCCTACTGAAAATCACTCTCCTGAAAGGGGTGTAGAGTGTGAGGATTGCATTTTTTTTTTTTTACTTCAAATTTGAATGGAAGTATAATTTTCCAGGAAAATCTTGAAAATACCCAAACTTGCTGCCACATTTAAAAAGAAAAAGAAAAAAATGCCCCCCCCTTTTTTTTAAATTGCATTTTTAAAAGTGCACTTTTTAAAAGTGCATTTTCATGCTTTTGTCTATGGGGAAAATCACACACTTTGGCTGTATGCTTTAAAATGTGCACAGAAATGTACATATTTTTGTTCGTTCTTTTTTTTTTTTTTTAAAGCTCCCATTCAGGAATGGGAATGAGGCAAACTGAGCAGAGATGTGAAAATAGGGGAATCTCAATGAGCTTGAATCTTACTGATTCTCCCATCCGTATGTCTGGAGATGGAGAGGAGCAATTGCTCTCCTCATGCAAAGTAGCAGAGCATGGGGAAGGATTATAGCTCAGTGGTAGACAGGTGTCTATGAGAATTTCATTTCAGTTTGCAAATTATCTGAACGTGAACATCAATGGGAGTGATACACACACACACCTGAATTTGTGATCTCATTTGAAAAACATGTAATTGGGGGGGATGCACATTTCACACCTTATGAAACGGTGAGAAATTCTGCACCTTTCCCATTTGAAATGCAATTTCCCCATTCCAATAAGCCAAGAAATAGGTCGCAAACAAAAACAGGAGTGAGCCAAAGTGAACTTTGAAGTTAAGTCCAGAGAACTGCAGTGAGCCCAAACTTCCCTGGTTGCCCCATCCCTAATGGCAGAGCTGTTGCTTTACATGCAGGAGATATCAGGCTCAATCCTTGGCTGTTCCAGAAAGGCTGGGGAGAGATCTCCATCTGAAAACCAAGAAAGCCACTGCCAGACAGTAAAGAGGATACTGAACTGGATGCACCAGTGACCTGGGCTAGTAGAAGGGAAGGTCCAGGATTCCCCGCAAACCGTCACTGGTTTTGGCAATAGCCACCATTCCTCAGAAAGTGAGTGCTTGTCGGCATCCTTGGACAATGTGGGCATACCAATGGATTTGTGCTGGACACCTGCCATGTCAGATCAGAAGCAGCAAATAACCAGCCTAGATTATGGTTCTGGTAGCAAATGGCCATTGGCAACAAAGAGGACAAAGTCCCTCAGAGACAGATATGCATAAAAGCTGCATGAACTAACTTATATGCATACAGGCAAATTTACGAAGAATGACTATACTTTAAATAGAAATACCATCCATCTCACCACAGTGGGGAAGACTGCAGCCAAGTCACATGTGTGATTTGCTCTCTCCACTGCCCAGGTGATAACTGCTGATGGGATATGTCAATGTCCGTGCTATCCCATCTTTCCTTTGCACTGGGCAGCCCTTCAAGTCAGGATAAGAACTAGGGCTGTGCACCACCTTAGGCCAAATTCCTGAATCAGAGTCGAGGCAGAATGATTTCACCCACATCAGCCCAAACCTGAGGTGGTACCAGGTCACCTTGAAGCTGAAGCAGATTGGTACTGAAGCCTTGTGGTGCCTTGGGCCAATTTGGGGCAGTGCTGGGCCGCTCCCCCCACCTGCCTGCCCAGCTGGGAAAGCCAGTGCAAGGCCGGTTGTGAATTCAGGTGAGTCCATTGGACTCACCTCCCTCTCCCTCCCCACCTTCCCTGGTCACCTCCCACCACCACTGCCAGTGGCACTTACCTTCCTAAACTATAGCGGCCATGAAGGTCCATTTCCCATAGTTGTGACCATAGAGCTATTAAAAAAAGAGAGCTCCTGTGATCTTATCTTTAAATCAGGGAAGAGGACACATTGTAAGGTAAGTCCCAGCAGTGGCGGCTCCGGGTTTGGGGAGGGAGGGTAGGCAGGCAGGCAGGCAGGCAGGCACTCAGCTTTCCTGGTTTGCCCACCATGAAGCCAGCATTCAAGAACCCCACTTCAGGGTACTGAAGGAGGCAGGCAAGCCCCAAAGCAGCCCAAGTCAAATTGGGGGCATTTTGGAGGCTCTGAAACAGGCTCTGACGTGAGTTGTGGTGCTGTTCACAGCCCTAATAAAAGTTATTTCTTGTCCAGAGAACATACTGTTAATGGGAGATAAAAAATGGGGCGGGGGATAGCTTAGTAAATAATGCAAGCACTGTTGAGTGGTACATTCCCATAGGGGCACTAAAAGTTTGAGGCAGAACCAACAACTAAAAAGAAAAAAAGGGGAAAATATAAGAACTCTTTCAGATAGAGGACCCCCTGGCTCTGCACCAAGATGGCATGGGGTCAACATCATGAGACATACGGCCTCTCTAAGGGGTATTGAACCCAATAGATCAGGGTTTGCCATTTGGTGCCTTCCAAATGTTTTGGACTGCAAATCCCAGAAGCCCCAGCCAATACAGCCAATGCCTCAGGATTGTGGGAGTTGTAATGCTAATGTCCGGAGGGCTCTAAGTTACCTACTATCCTGCACTGAACTCAAACATTCAAAACATAAGAAGAGCCCTGAGGCTGGATCAGACTGAGGGTCCATCTAGTCCAGCACTCTGTTCACACAGTGGCCAAGCAGCTGTCGGTCAGGGACCAACAAAGCAGGACATGGTGTTAGCCAAAGCGTAGCCATCTTTGCTTACACGTACAGAATGCTGGGAAACTTGCTCAAGGCTGAAGGAAAATTCAAAGTGCGTATGCAGAAGGCCTTGCCACAAGCCTGGTTTCATCTGGTTGTAGCATTTGTCCTAATGCAAGGCTTCAGCGCATCTTATCAGAAGCTACAGAATCTATCCCAGTATCAATTGAAACATGCGCAGTAGCTTTCAACAGTGTGTCAAAGGGCAGTGACTCTCTTGTTGGAATGCATGGAGTTTTGCTTGCGCTTGCGCTGTATAAAGCAATGACGTAGATTTTATGCTGTATAGTATAAAAGGGGGGGCTTATGTGCCCCTAGGTGTGACTCTGGTAAGCTGGGAGCTTGCTAGAGTGCACCCGCTCAGCTGAATGTAATAAAAGTGCGTTGGACCGGATCTTTGGAGTCTGTGCTTCTTAGTGGGAATTGGCATATCTCCTAGGAAAATGAGCCTGTTACTTTTGGGCAACAGTGGTGCAACAGCACCCTCTCACCCATGTTCCCCAGCAACTGGTGCATATAGGCTTACTGCCTCGACACTATGTTTTGCCAAAGAATTCTGGGTCCTTCTCAGTTCCCCACAAATTTTCTATTTGAAATTTCTTCAGCCCTTGCTTAATTGTGCTTGATTATCTCAGCAACCCCAACACAAGCAGCAGGTATGACATTTTTCAGAGCTAATTTCCCCGCACGCTGATTCCATCCAGATCCCGTGCCATCCTCAGCAGCCAGCTAGGAATACCTGGGCATGGCTAAACATGTATTTACCTCTTGTTCTGCATGCAAGGTTGTCATGGCAATGAGTCCTGCAGAAACGAGATTCTCTGGTGTTTCTGGATGAGGCCAGCCAACGATGTGGGGAGATGTACCACTTGATGCAAAAGGTTGAATGTACCACCTGGTGCAAAAGGTTGAAGGATGAGGGTGGAAGAGACACCACCTTTCTCTCTTTCAGAAGGACTCTGGGGTGACATTTATACTATTTGGAAGGTAGGGGAGGGGAAATGAGTCCCTTATCGGAAATATTATTAATAGCAATCTTGATGATGAACTAAACTTTAGGTTAAGCCTTGTTAGGGGCTGACAATGCATATTCTCTGAGGGCCCATTGTGCTGCTAAACTAGGATCAGATAATGCAACAAGTTGGAGCTAAAATGATGGTGTTTGCCTTGCTCTGTACTGATAGGGTGCTGGAAAAGAGAGTGGATGGGAAAGTTGGCTCATAAGCAATAGGTGCTACAGAGAAATACATCAAGATGAAACTGCAGATGGTAGATTTGCATCTGGATGGTAACAGATGCATCAAGTAACCAGCTTCGTGCAACTGTGTTTCTTTCTTTCTTCGTCTGAAATATTTATTTGCTGCACTTCATTTTAAATTAAACAAACAAAGAATAGGAAAACTCCCAGGATGGAGAAGAAGAAGAAGAAGAAGAAGAAGAAGAAGAAGAAGAAGAAATTAAAACAATAAATCATCAATGACAACACATATAATTTGTCAGAGCAGATACAAACAAACCTTAAAACATGAACTAGATGCTAAAGCTCAGGGAAAAGAAAATAGCCTTCAACAGGCACTGAAATTATATCAGAGTTGGTACCAGGAGCGTCTTCCTGGGAAATGCACATAATTAAATGATGGAGGTTGCTACCATAAGATGTAGTGATGGCCATCCATTTGGATGGCTTCAAAAGTAAGTTAGACAAATTCATGGAGGAGAAGGCTGTGAAGCCGTCCCCTTTGGTCCTCCTTTATTTCTCACTATAAATCAAAGGATCCCGACTACAGGGTGGGGTCATCAGAATGCTGCTCACTGACTCTGTGACTCACTGACCCCCCCCCCCTTTTTTTTTTTTTTTGGGTCTCACAGCAGCCAGCCTAGCACTCTGTATTTTCCTTACTCCTGCACCTTTCCGTTAACTGCTGCCACCATTGAACGCGGTACCTCAGCTTAGGTACCCTAATGATCCAATCCAGGCTTTATAAAAGAGAATAACTTTTATTTAACTAAAGTAAGATTATGCAGTTACAAAACTTATGGTTTCATCAGGTTTAATACTTGTTTGTTTCATACAGGTTCATTTACAATCCTGCCCATGCTACCCCCTATTCTACAGTCTCTCCTCCCAAAATAATAAAACACGTTGCTCCTACACTCTCTCTCTAGACCCTTTTCCAGACCAAACCCCAAACTCAACTAACTCCCTTTCCTCACATACAATCTCTACTGCTTCCCTTAACCCCTCCCTCTCACTAATAACAACCAATCGAGACCTTTGAACCACGAGCCAATCAGCATCCACTTCACACTCTCCACTCTCCCCCCTCCCTATCAATGGCTACTAGTCCTGACAGCTATGTGCTACCTCCAATAGCAAAGGCAGTAAGCCTATGTATACCATACCAGTTGCTGGGGAACTTGGGTGGGAGGGTGCTGTTGCATTCAAATCCTGCTTGTGGATTTCTAGTTAACAGCTGGTTGGCCACTGTGTGAACAGAGTGCTGGATTAGATGGACCCTTGGTCTGATCAGCAGGTGTCTCCTTTTGTTCTTAAAGGCTCTCCAAAATGGGGCACTATGGCAAGGTAGGCCAGTCACCATCTGGGGAATATGCAAGAGAACCTGACTTACCTCCACCTGTTTCCCATTACAGTGGTGAAGCTTTGGCAGCAGCCAGATGCAAGTAGAGCTGCAGCAGCCAAGCCCATGCTCGGTGTTAAGATCACCAATTGCTGCCTCATTGTTAGGGATGTGTGAGAATGCTGCTTCAGCAGATGATGATGATCCACTTCACCTGGAAACAGCCATGAACCAGATGCATTTTGTGTTCAGAAATCCATACATTTTCCAGACTTCTGACAATTCTGTGGGACATGAAAACCATGTCAAATAAAATGTTCACATTCAAAAACAGTATTAAGATAAATGTGTGCATTTCAATGTGTATATATATATATATATATATACACACACACACACACACACAAACAGACACACTTTTGCCAATGGGTGGATATGTTCAAAAATGCATACAATTTGAAAAAAAAATGTGCACATTAATATATATATATAAAAAGAAGTCTGGAGGGAACCACCACAGATGTACCTGGAGGTGGGAAATGAAAGATGTCCATTCCAATGGACCTAGCAGATCTACCCATCACTACTTGTTGCCAAACATGCAGCTGTTCCCATGTGCATTTTTAAAGTATGCACACAAATGCACACTTTATCCCCATTGAGTAAAGCATGAACGTGCATCTTAAACACACACACACATTTCAAAGTGCAAATTTTTCAAAGGAAAAAAAAGCAATATATTTTGTGAACACAATCACAGGCTCAAGAATGTGCAAACTTTTCCCAAAGAATGTTAGTGCATTCACATCCAGGGTTGCAAGCAGGGCATGTTCAAGGGTTTTTAAATCTCAAATGGAATTCTGGTATATCCCTGGGCAGAGGTGTAGAATGTGTGTTCGAAGCAAGACTGTCGATCTACATCTTCATTTCAGTCATTTCAGTCATTCAGACTGATGGATACCTTGTAAATCCACTGGGAGATCTTCTTGACAGTAGTAAGAGGGGACAGGCTTTAGTCACAGTTGGAAATAGGAATTCACAGGTCATGGTTTCTGTTCCATCATTTACAGTAACAAGCGTGACCATGTTAAGCACTGTTCTTTCCGTATCATGGCAAGGTATTTAGTTAGAGCTGATGGGTACAGCCAGGATGAAATTCCATTCTGACACAAATCCCATTTTACAATGTGAAAAAAATATACTCAGACTTGTAAGATGCCTGAGGCCATTTCCTGGGACATGAAGATACAACAGACCATCTTCCTATCCAGCACGTCAAAGCTACCTAAACTGTTACTATATACAGACGTGTGGCAGCCTTCACATGGTCTAAGCACCATGAAAGAGATCTAAAATGCATATCCGTCGGATGTGAGAAATTTGCTCTTCTGTCTGTCTGTCTGTCTGTCTGTCTGTCTGTCTTTCTTTCTTTTTTTCTTTCAGATTGACCCCATGTACATCTGAATACATTTTGCAGTCAAACATCTGTACATTTCCTAGGGTTGTATGAAAATTTCAGTTCTGTACACAAATCATAATGCCTGATTCATAACCTTGAACCTGAACAGGAGCACGTGGTCTCTGAAAATGTTTGCAGGTTCCCAAACTTGCATTTGCAAAAGGTGCATTTCCCCTCCTAAAAAAGGCATTTTTAAATATTTTCAGAAAAGTGTGTATTTTCAGAAATGCACAGGTTAAAAGTCCACAACTTTAAAAATGCACATGTTTAGAAATGCAGTCTTTTTAAAAATGCACAGCATTAAAAATGCACAATTTAAAGTGTCCATTTTTAAAGTCTCTATTTTTAAAAAAACAAAATGCACACTTTTTGAAATTTGCATTTTCATACATTAGTCAATGGGGGTAGTGGGCACTTTTGAAAAAAATATATACACTTTCCCCCATTCAAATGAACAACAACAACAGCAACAACAACAACAAAACAGGTAACAAAAAGAAGTGGAACAAGCTGAACCAAACTTTGAAGTGAAGTTTGGAGAATTTCAGTGAGCTCAGTCATCCCTAATCCTCCTATCCCTGTCATAATCCCAATCCTTCAAGCACACCCTGGCACAGGATATCCAAATCAGTGAGACTTCTTTATTGTAGGAAATCCCATGGCAAAACAGTTACACTCTTCAGAAATTATATAGCTGGTGGTCAATAGTTATAGGCTCTCTGATATTCCAGAACAGTCACAAACTATTATCTACAGTTGTGACAGAGATCTAAAAACTGGGTTCCCCCATTCCCATCTATATGGCTCTGCACACAGGGGAAAGAAATTACGATTCCTGGTGTAAATCTTCCCAGGAAATCCAGGACCAGGGTTTCAGGCAAAGGGAGCCGGGATTCCTAGAGTAAACCAAGCCGGGCAATCCATACACAGAGTTCCAAACCCTGAAGAAACGGGAATGAATCCTGACATGAGCCCTCCTAAGCAATCAAAAGGGGAGATTCTACACAAGACCTAAACAGAACCACAGAGAGAGAGTTTGTTCAACTAAGGCCCTTTCTACACCTGGTGTTTTGCCTGGGATGGCCCCCGGCTGGTCCCTGTGAGCCGGGGGCACGGCAGCACAAATTGGCATGGAGCTGCACCATGCATCTCCTTGCCCATCAGGGAAGGGGGGGACCAAGTCCACCATCCCCAGGATGGCGGGGAGGCCCCCCTGATTTTGCTGCTTTTTCTTTTTTAACTTACTTCATCATTGGAGCGCTAGAACACTGCTCTCCCCTCCATCTGAACCACAAAATGGCAGGCACAACAGTGCGACAGCCCAGGAGCAGCCCAGGTCATCACACTTCTGATGAGAATTGAGAGCGCCGATCCTGGAAGCAGCTACTTCCAGGATCGCCCACCCTCTACCCTCTACACCCCAATGGTGTAGAAAGGGCCTTAGAAACTTTTATTGAAATCTCCAGGCTCATCTCCCCGATGAGGCCCGCCTGGCACCAACACTGTTATCTTTTCGGCGCCAGGTCAAAACTTTTCTTTTCTCCCAGGCATTTTAACAGCTCAGGTTGAGGTTTGGATTGACACTGTGGCCAGGCTTAACAGTTAAAATGTTTTAAAGTGTTTTAATGTCAGCTGTTTTTATGTTTATGGTTTTAAATTTTGTGTATTGGCTTTTTAGTGTTAAATCTTTTAATTTTGTAAACCACCCAGAGAGCTTCGGCTATGGGGCGGTATATAAGTGTAAATAATAATAATAATAATAATAATAATAATAATAATATACGGTCAAGGCCTATCAAATCCAGGAATAAATCCACACAACCAGAGTGTTCGAAAACCATTGCTTTCATCTTGGAAACCCCAGGCCGCATGGCTCTGGGCAGAGAAAAGTCCATGAGTCAAGTTCTAACCCAGCCTGCCAGCACTCTGTGCTGATGACAAAGAAGACACACAACCTGTAGCAACCAAGGGTTCAAAGACTGTACTTTTAATGGCAAGTTCTTAACAATCCAAAGTTCAAAGAAACACGAGCACCATTTATGAGGAAGGTCCGTGTGAAGAGTGCCTCCATTGGGGGGCACTGGCCATGAGAACGTTGCCCAGTGAAGGTTCCTCATCTTTGCATCAGTTTAAAAGGGGAAAGTCTAAGACACATCCTCCAGACCACTTGAGAGACAAATTCTTTTGGCCTTTCAGTAAGGCCCCTGTCCAAACATGGCATCTCTATTCATCCCTCCGGCATTGATGTTTCAACCTGGATGACCCTTCTGTAAACCTCACCCCACTTCTGTCAGATTCTCATGGACAGCTTCAAGCCGCCCTCCTTGCCAAGACTGAACCAGCAGCTGGACGTGAAATAGGTTGACTCCCGCACTCCTGAAAATACTTACAGAGATAAACTTACACAGATTCTGACATTCAACAGGATGAATAGGCCCAGAACCTTCCAGACTATCTCCTATCAAAATCTTGCTATAAACTACAAGGCCCACTATAGTGCTGAAGGTGGGCCCTGACAATCTCTAACATTTCCAAACTTGTGTTCAACAACTTGGGCACATTTGGGGGGAAAATGCACAAAGAAAACTCCACACATTTCTGAACGATACACTTGAGTCAATGGTTTTATGCATACACAAATGTGAAGATATCTAAAAAAAAATGTGCACAAAATACATACGGATTGCATTACAGAGAAAAAAGTGTCTGTATGAAACAGGGATGTAACAAACAAGGATGCATGTCCCAAAACACATCTAAGCCCCAAAGATATGAGTAATATTTCTACAAAATGTCACAAGCATTATCAAAATCTTTCCTTTCCTTGAACTTGTTTGGACATTTACCCAAATCAGGATCCCCCATATTCCCCTTAATTCAAATCAATCTCCAGGTATTATCAACTAGAGATGTTAGTATAATATTTAGCATATTGTCCCCATTCCATCTGACCCTTCCACATGTGTATTTCCAGCATGGCATATATCTCAGCAGAAACGTGTCTATTTTCCTGTGAATGAAGTTGCATAAATTTTGGGAAGGTAATAAATAAATTCAGAAGTCCACAGCTCTGCACAGCGTGTGGAGGCTATTCTGCAGTGGATTCTGCAGGTTGGATTCCTAGAAACCCGAACACATTTTAGCCCACCTCGAATTTATCCAGCATCTCTAGTGAAGCTAAGACTGAAGAGTTCTTGGGGTGGGGGAGAAGTTTTTAAGCTATTATGGTTTTGGTGTGCTACTCTGATAAATAATCTGGGAATGATCAAGAGCATATTCAAGATGGTGTTTCCTCTCTGATGATGAACGGTAGCTTTTCGTTATTGCTTTGTAAATTATCCCACTCTTCCTGCAATAGTTCAAAAAGACACTTATATTGATATTTTAATAATATGATAGTCTATTTACATTCAAGCAATTGATTGATTGAGGCAGATCATCAATTAAATAAAGATATAGCCATTCCAAGTTGCCCATCATATTGCTGGGAAGTGAGAAGTCTGATCTTTGGCAGCTAAACAATCAAATGAAAGAGGAGGAGAAGGAAGGAAGGAAGGAAGGAAGGAAGGAAGAAAGAAAGAAAGAAAAATAAGCTACCCCAGGATCAGATTAGGTTGGGGCCTGCAATTACACGTATCTATTCATCCCTAATTCCAAGTGTTGTCACACCATTGATTTTTATGACAGAATGATACTGGCAGCTTAATTTGTAATTCCATTTCTAAAGTTGCTCATCATGGAAAAGGGATAGGGGGAGGGGGGAGAGAGATTTTGACCTTCTGTCCTTGCCACCAATGGCAGCCAACTCTGGAGCAACAGCCTGGTGGGTGGGATGGAATTATTTAAATTGAAGCTGGAGGGAAAAGATCTTGGTTTGTAATGCTCACCATATTCCAAAACCCAAGCCAAGAAATGACAATGATGTTCAGTTGTATTTCCAACCCAAGCCGCCTTCACCCTGCAAGACTACTGGCTGGGGACTGAAGCCTAGATTGCCTAAAGAGACAGCCAAGAGCCAACTAAGAATGGAAGGCAAAAACACCTCATTATTAACTGCTTTCTCTCCAGTAGTTGGGCTTGTCCTGAAGTTAGGAAGAATAGGAAGTTGACCCCTGTAATTTCAGGATTTCATTTACAGCCAGCTGCCAGGCTTGGGGTGTTGCCAAGTTTCAGATCAAGTACAAAGTCATGTTCACATCCAGTTCTCTGCTGTGTGTTCAGATGAAACATATTTTCCAGCCAAGCAACTGCCGTGTGCCAGGACGCCAGATTTCCACCCTGCCATGTAGCAGCTGCTCTGTGTGCTGTGCTCACCTGTTTGTTTCAAGGACAAAGTGGCAACCTTTGGGGAGGTCAATGGCTCCTGAAAAGGGAAAAAGTGCTCCCTCCATCACATGAAGCAGCCTTCCCCCAACCTGGTGCCCTCCAGATGTTTTGGACTACGGTTCCCATAATCCCTGACTTGGTCTCACGGGAGTTGAAGTCCAAGATATCTGAAGGGTTTCAGGTTGGGGGAGGCTGATGTGTAGGGAGGACTTTATTATTCTTTTATCAACACATTGTTGAGAAGCTCAGGTGTAGCTCTTCCAGTTTCTGTGCCTCATCTAGAGAGCCAGTGCGGTGTAGCTCCTAGAGTGTTGCACTGGGAGTTGGGAGATCCAGGTTCTAGTCCCCACACGGCCACAGAAGCTCACAAGATAACTTGGGGCCAGTCAGAGACTCTCAGCCCAACCTACCTCACAGTATTGTTGTTGTGAAAATAAAATGGAGAGGAGGACGAGGATTATGTATGTTGCCTTGGATTCCTTGGAGGGAAAAAGGCAGGAAATAAATGTAATAAATCAATCAATCTAGTGAGTAAAAAACCAAATGTTGAAACATTTCCCTCCTTCTTACAGGTATTTGGATTTAAATGCTTCTTTGTCATTCAGTGCCATATAAATAATGGCAAGACCTTTGATGGCAAAGCTCTCCCATACTGCCAATCTGGGGACCATACGAGCAGTGAAGGCAGACGGCACACAGCTGCATTCTTCTGTAGCAAGGAAACATTTGGAGCCTGGCTTTTATATCATTGTCACTCTCTGTCTGCAGCCACCAGCTGCTTGGACATTTGTTTTGCTCTCCGATTGACAAGTCTCTAAGCAGCAGGAGAGCCGCCATCAGGAAGGTCAGAAGACAAGATGCCTTGGCCAAGCGTAAATAGCTGGCAGTCTCTCACCCCTCCCCACAATTGGGTGCCTGGAAAACAGCAGCCACTCCATACTCGCGTACACAGCTCAGAGAAACAAAGCCTGCCATGTTTGGAACCTGAGGCCTGGTTGGAATGAGAGGAACTGACAGAGGAGACAGGAGGCTATCAACATCCCCTCACTCCGAGGAAAGGCTCGGCATGTAGTAGGTGTCCCATTAGGAGACTGAAAAGGAACTTAATGAGGAAACTATCTAGCTATTCATGCATTAGTGACTAGAATCTTGCTGCTGTCAAGGCCGGAAGCTCCTTGAGAGAAAGGTTTTGCTGAAGTGATAGAATTCTACACCAGGGTGGAGGCATTCAAGTTTAGTGGCTGCAAGCTTAGATGGCTTTTACAGGGAATTCGTCTGTCAAAGGCAATTTCTATTGAAGTCTATAAGCAAAGTCCAACATCAGAGATAGTATGGCATGCAATACCATTTGCTTGAGAGCAGCAAGCTTCTCAAAGAGGTTGGTTACATGCTCTACTTTTGGGATTTCCAGAAGCTGGCCACTGTGGGAAACTCCATTGGTCCAGCAGGGCTCCTCCAGGGATGTATGAGAAATTCATTCCAGTTCATATTTGATCAGGATTTACCCAAATCACACTTTCTGGACCAAATATGGACTCAGGTGTAATATGCCATCAAAGCCAGTACATTTCTGAGCTTGCAATGCAATTCATGGAGCAAAGAAATGTGTTTGTAAAAATGGCAGCTTGGCCTTTTTCGTATAGGGCCCTTTTGCACAAATGGCAACTCCAAGGGACCATTTATATAAAATTGCAGGCTTAAATGGTCTTTACGGCCACCATTTGCACAAAAGGGCCCTTTATGAAAAAGACTGAGCTGACGTTTTGTGCCTCGGTGCAGGAGCAGGGCCTGCCATGCTTGTCCAACTCTGCACAGGCCAAGTTGGGCAAGCATAGCAGTCTGTGGACTTGTCTCGGGGGCTGAGATGGCAAAAAATCGCCAAGCTCCAAACCCAAAACAGACACCCCCAACATCCCTAGCTGGATCCACAAGTAATTGTTAACTGTGTCTTTCAGATTGGTTTCATTTCCCACAACCTGGTGCCCTCCAGACATGCTTAACTATATCTCCCATTGCTCCTGGTCCTTGGCCATGCTGGCTAGGGCTGATGGGTGTTGTAACTTGCAATCCAAACTTTGGACAGTATCAGATTGGGGGAGGCTGGTGTAGTGCTTCTGTGCTTGTAAGTAACTTTCTGCCCCTGTCCTCCATCCCATGGGGCATCTAACTCCATTTAATACTTCATACTGCTGTGCCGAAACCTGCCCTCCAATTTCCAAATGGTTTTCTTGCCCTGGAAAACTGGATTCTCTGGATGCCCTACATCATGACCCAGTGAGGCTGCAGACCACCAGAGAGGTGTTTGTATAAGACTGAACACTCATACACATACACACACACACACACACTCACAACTTGGCCACCTAGTAACTAAGGTACGGATAAGAACCCTATATCATCCTCTTGAGAATTTCATCAGAATTTCCTTTTGCCTTTGAAAAGGTCTTCCAACACAATTGCTTTCCCATCAAATTGAATGAGTATGGTTGGGAAATTGCTGAAGAGCTTTTCAGCTCAACACTAGTATCTCTAGAATTGAAGTCTCCAGCATGGTGTGTGGACACCAATGGGCCCTCATATTCCTCCCTTGGCAGCCACACAGCTCCCCACCCCTCCTGATCCTTTTTGTATTTTTTTTTTTACAATAAATAAATAAATAAATAAAAACACTATTTTGCCTTCTCTGTGCTTTTGTGTGAACAAATATCTGATTTGGCTTATGAGTGCAAACTCCACCTCACTGCACAATAAAATTCAAATAAAAGTCTCAGTTAAACTAAAAGAAAAGCAACAGACTTCTACAGTTGATATTAGTACACAGTGCTGCCGGGAAGAGTGAAGGCGCAACTTTGGATTTTATTGTAGGCATTCAGAATTGGACTGTAAGTAGATGTTCAGAACAAAGCCAGGTTCAGCATTGGAGAAACAAAAAAGTTGCCCTGGCGTCCAAGACTGGTTGCAGATTTGCTTTTGCTTGCAAATTTTGGTGTCATTTTGCAGAATGTAGACCTGGCCTTCTGGGACAGTGGGCTGCTTGAAGGAGTCTTTACCAGTTGCTGCTCTGAAGTGGTGAGTGGCCCCAATGTACTCACTTTCACATCTGATGTGCAAGGCGTGGAGTAGCCATTTGAGTTTTCGATGATATGTTCTGGCTCAATGTTTTCCTGCTCCATCATTGTGAACTGACTCCAATATTCCAGAGGCAAGCAGATCAGCTGCTCCACAACCTTGGGTTGCCTTTTTGTGTCTTGGAGTAGTGTCATTGGATCAGAATCTGGCACAGGATGACCAACAATTGTAGGCCCAAAGACTTTGGCCAGGTTGGAAACATCCACCTTGTACTCCACTTATTGGTCACATTTATTGTCTCTGAACCTCATAAGTTTGCTGTTTATGAAAGAGTTGTTGGAGCAGAAAACTGTGGCTTCAAAAGAGTGGTTTTGTGTTTGGGAGATCAGACCACCCCCACCCCCACTTTGTACTTAGATTCTGGGGCAAGGTTTTTTTTCTTCTTTTTACCTCAGCACTTTACCATCTGGGAAACAGGTGCTTTGTGACTGTCCATTAGGGATGTCAGAGGAATCTGTTTGGGGGGAGGTGGAGCTCAGCAAGCGTTCACCAGCCCAGCCCCCCAGACTCCAACCCAACATCTGCCAGCTGGCCTGACTTACGACAGTGGCACAGCAGATGAGCAAGAAGGGAGCTGCTGAATCCTTCTCTCCATCCCTGCATCCCTCTCCCGCTCTTCCATCATTCTGCTGCTGCTGGGGGTAAAGCTGCCCCTCCCCACTGGATTTTGTATAAACTGGTCATCATTCCCCATGTTAGAAACCATTTACTCAATAGCTAAAATAACATTACAAATTCAACGTCAGTTTTCCTTCAACTGAGTTCATTGTAGGCTCCAATGACTCAGAACCACAGTTTCATAGAGCAAGCAATGGGGGGAAAAAGCTTTATCACAAGGGCTCCTTCCTCCAGCAAATCTCGGCTAAAAGAAGTTGCCAGCAAAGTTGGACCATCAAAACATGTTTCTGTGGTTGAGCGCTGGCACCACTAAGTTTCAGGATTGGATGGTGAAGCTCCAGGTTTGATGGGCCTTCAGTGGAGTTTTGAGCCCCTTGATGTTGGCCAACTAGTCTCCTCCCATCTCTCTTTCTTTCCACATCAGATCTTCAAGAGAGGGTCTTTCTTCCATTCCTAAAATCCTCAGAGGTTAGGGTAGCTACATCTTGCAATGACCCAGTTCAGACATGGTTAGGCCGCTAACCCTTTTGCAGAAAATGGGTAGAGAAGTGTTTAAACCATAATTATGTAGCCACCATGATTAGGAATGATTCACATGACATGCTAAGCCATAATGTTTAGCTCAAAATGCTTAATAACCATGGCTTAGCTCAAAATAACCTTCTCTATGGTGGTGCCATAATTGGGGAAATCCTTTCCAATGGTTCAGGAAATGTCTGGGGTGGAGGGAATACAAAGATGCAACCAAAGTGGGAAATTAAAGCTGTCCCTTCCCTCTGATGATTCCAGGCTCTGAGGTGAAGGACAATTTTCCCTGTCCAATCTGTTTTCCAAATGATGGCCTGTTTGCTTTCTCATATATGAAATATAATGGGAGTTACTGAGAACTACGATGTCCATTATTTGGAAATCCAGCCGTTTTGGGGCTTAATGGATTTCCCCTGACTGAGTGACCCAGCTTACATTCATGAGCTAAGCCACAGGCTTTCCCTAAACTTTGGGGTCTTTTTGCAGCTTTATTTTTGGGTTGGACCACAATTTGGGCAAATCGATATTTGCGAATTGAAAAAAAAATGGAAAATCCACTAACTGCCCCAGCTCACTGCACACTAACTAAGGCCAATTACCAAAAAATGGAACAAAGCCAAGTGGAGGGAGCTGGCAAAAATTCATTGAGCTCCACCCCAAAATTGTATTCAATATAAATCTGAGAAAATTCTACTTACGTAGTTCAAGTCAGGATTCTGTTTCTTGGTCACACTAGGAATATAGGAAACTCTCCGAAGCCAGTTCAGAGTGCTTTCCCCACATTTCATCTAGCTCAGTATTGTCTTTCCCACCTGGTCGCAGCCCTCCAAGGTCTCAAGCAAGTAAATCAAGCGGCTGATTAATCTATCAGTTTCTCCTGGTTTCTCATTTTCCCAATCTTAAATTTGCTTTACCTTGAACTTTGAGAATTTCTCCACTCTTAAATTCAGTACATTCTAAACATTGAGAGTTTTTAAAAGTTTGCATGAAAATTCATAAACCTTTCTTTACACATTACTCTTAAAGAAAGCCCCCAATTGGTGTGGGGGCAGAAACACACAATTTCCCCATTTGCCATTAGAGTGGAGGTGAAAACATTAAATTTCTTCAGCCTTGGGGAAATTACATGCCCCCCCCCCCCGCTGATGGGGGCCTTAACTTTAAGGCCCCCATTGGCAGGGGGTGGAGAGAAACATGCAATTTCCCCAAAGCTGGGGAAAGTGTGTATTTTCCCCTCCACTCTAATGGCAGCAGCTGCTAATAGCGTGCCTGGGGAAATGAGAACTTTCTTGAGGCCCTGGAAAGTGCTTTGCCATTGCCCCATGTCAATCAGGGCCTTAAAGGCCCCAATTGGTGCCAGGGGGAAGGGAGAAACATACAATTCCCTTGAGGCTGGTGGTAGGGTGGAAAAATATGCAATTTCCTCATATGTTTCTCCCTCCCCCCCCCCCGCCACCGCTGATGGGGGACTCAGACCCTTCTTTCTCTGCTCCTATTCCTGGGTCATGATGACACCCTCACATGTCTCCATCCCCGGACCTGAAGGAAATTCCACAGGGCTCCCATCATCTCAGCAACTCACGTCTAGACATCTTGATTCTTCTTGAGATTATAGATTTCCCCCCTCTTCTAAAGATGAGTTCTCTTTTCGATCTTGCCAGAAGCCGTGAGACTCTCTGACGGTTAGTGGAGGAGAGGGGGAGAAGGAATTAGAATTGGCTGCGGAGTAAAACCATATTTACATTTCGTTCTACGGGAAATAAATCTAATGACCATGTAAGTGATTCAAAATTACATAAGCAATAAAAACATAATTACCTTTGTATTAATGTCTCTAACTAGAGTAGGGCTTTATTCAGCAAGTGCCCGTTGGCGCTTGACCAGAGTGATACACCAAGAAAGTGATTAGGAGGAGATAATTGCTAACACAGAGAGAGAGAGAGAAAGAGAGAGAGAGGTAGGTATTAATTAATAATTAACAGAGTAAGTAAAATTCTATAGGAAAGTCTAATTAATTCCACCCGGGTTTCGTGGGAGCAGGACTTATTAAAACATATTAAAGGGCTTCAAGTATCCAGGAGACTCTTGGCGAGTGTGTTTTAAAAGATTCTGGAGTAGAATCGAGGGAGCTGGCTATAGGGTTAGTTGTCAAATTTAGATTTAATTCTGCTACCCCGTCCCCCAGGGGCGGACACAATGCTACCCCCAGGTGCAGAGTTACAGCGCTCTGCCTAGGAAAAAGAAATGCCACACAAATATTAGGAAGAAGGGGTCTTTTTTTCTTCTTTGTGACACTGAGGCCGTTTCTACACCAGGCTGTTTGCCTGGGAGGGCCCCCAGCTGGTTCCTGTACATCGATGGTGCGTATTAGGTATTTCTGGGATCGCCCTCCCTCCCTTCCTCCCTCCCTCTACACCCCTATGGTGTAGAAAGGGCCTGAGATTGATAAATCACCATCCCCCTTTCCTGTGGGACTACAGAGCCTCAGGAAGTTTTGGGATGCTCCCAGAGTACAGACCACTTGTGTATTAATTTCTGGAAGGCCCAATGGAGGGATTCCGGCCTCAGTGCATGCTGCCTTCTCACAGCTCTAATGTCAGTGGGGCTGTAGATCCACTCTGAGTTGGAGTCACAACCAGCCAGAATGCCAAAAAAGCTATCTAAGGTGCTGAACCTATTTTGGGGACTGGGATAGCTCATTTGGGGTGTTTCTGACTGAGCGGAGCTGCAGAAAAACTGCCATCAGAGATCCCAGCCTCCACCATCTTCCCATCGACTAGAGTTCCTCCTCAGGCATGGCATTCTTGATCTGGCTGCCATGGGGAGGACATTTTGTGTATGGAAACTCCAAAGTTCAAACGCTCTGCCTTGTCTAGGGTGACCAGATTTTGGAAACCAAAATCCAGGTCCAAAATGGCTGCCCGAACATAGCCTTGGTCACATGTCTGATTTCACAGCACACAGTTAAGACAAACATGTATTTCTTTGTCTGAAAAGCTGTGTAGAAATAGTGAGTAGCTGTAAAGATGCGGGGCAGATGTTAGACATCAGCATTATATACATTGTGATATATACATGAAATTGTTTTCAGGCAACATGTCTAGAATTTTATCAGGTGTCACTTGTATGCATGCAGCACCTGGTGATATTCCCTCTTCATTACAACAGTTAAAGCTGCAGGAGCTTTGCCTAGCATAATCAGATACAAAAGCGGGCAGACATACACACCACAGGTAAAAGCAGCAGCCGCCGCCGCCACACACACCTCATACTCACCAAAGGCAATAAAAATTTAAATCTGCATACCCCTGCACACTCACCCAAAGTGGGGAAAAACTCCACACCCTCCGGAAGGCAATTAAAACAACAACCTACTCACACACACTTAACTGGAGGGGGGGGGATAAAAATCCATCCCCACACTCGCCAAAGGCAAAATATAATAACAATAATAGTAATAATCCACCCACACAATGCAAAATAACACAAAAACATGCACACACCCATTGCAATAAAATAATATTAAAAATACAACACTCACCCACATACTCACCCAAGGAAAAATAATAAAAATTCAGATACACACCAAGGCAAAAACCAACCAACTGAACAACCACACACACTCAACCAAGACTGAAAATAAAATAAATTCCACACATACTAGCACAATCACCCATGGCAAACCTTATAAAAGTTTTAAAACACATCCACATACACCACCCCAATTAATTCATCAAAATAAATGGAAAACATTAAAGAAAAAATCACTAAACATTCAGCTTCCTTTACTCAGAAATGTTTTTTAAGAGACCTTGTTCTTTTTATCTGTGTTCAAATTCAAAACACACACACATCTATAAAATGCTTTAAAAATGTAGTTCAGCATTTTTTTTAAAAAAGAAACCCATCCTACCTGAAGAGGAGTTCTCAGAGACCCGAGAAGGCAGCCGCGTGTGTGCTGAGTTTGGAGTCGTCCCTGCTGCTGGACAACAACAATTTCTCACACCCAAGCAGCCCCAATCAAGCCGTGTGCTCGCCACGCAGCTTGACCAGCAACTTGACCAGCAATGGCTGGAGGAGTCCTGAGCAGGGCCAGGCAACCCCAAATCAAGCGGTGTGCCTGCTGTGCGGGCATTGATAGCCACCGGTGCCCTCAGCCCATGGCTGAGGGCAGCTACCGGCTACTGAGCCTGCTGGAGGGTTGAGGCTCCTGGGGATGCCTCCACCGTGGGAGAAGCCCCAAACCAAGCGTCGTGCACGCTATGCAGGCGGGAATGGCCACCGCCGCCGGCCCAGCATGAGCTGAGGCAGACTGGCAGCCCACGGAGCCGCGCGTACCGAACACCCCCATCACACCACCCCCCGCTTCAGAAAAAGATGGAGGCATTTGTGCAGGGCAATTCCTCCTCTTCCCCCCTCACGCGTTCCCCAACAGTTGCCCTCGTTAATGAAGCTCGACCCCAATCCCTGAAGCAAAGAACACGAGGTGGCCGCGTTCGGCGCCAAACCGGGGTGAGGGGTGGGTGTCACTACCTCAGTTTCTGCCTGTCCCCCGGGGTTCAGCCCGATGGCAGGGTCTCTCTTTCTCTCTTCTGAGGTGGAAATGAAGCAGGAGAGCACCAGCAGCCACTAGCAACAAGAGCAGCCATCTCTCTTCTCCTTGCGCCACCGCCTCTGGCTCGCCTTGGTGGCGGGCGGCTTCCAAGTCTAGGAAGCAGTATGGGAAGTGGTGCAGCGCGGCAGTACCCCCCCCCCCCATCTGTGAGGAAAGGAGGTGGGTGTGTAGTGTTGAAGCTGGCCGGAAGCCTTTCCCTTTTTTCTTTTTTGCTCACCTGCAGGCCTGCTATCGACCTCCTCCTCCTCGCGCTGCTGCTGCTGCTGCTGCTGCTGCTGCTGCTTCCACCATCATGTTCTTCTCCCACAAGTCTAGCGAGACCAGGATGAGTCTTGATCTCACGAGACTTGTGGGAGAAGAACTAGATGGGAAGTCTTGTGAGACAGGGAGAGAGCTGGGAGCAGGAGCAGGTAAGGTCCGACTGTTCCGCCCACCCACCCCAGCACCTTTCCTGGAGTGAGGGCGGGAGGAGAGCAAGCCGACCGTTTCCCCAGAGGTTTGCCCCCGGGGCCCGGTCGGCCCGGATCACCCCAGTTTTCCCAGTTAGGACGGGAAACCCTTGGCAATCTGGTCACCCTAGTGGCCTCCAAGTAAGTACAGAGGGGCAGGAGTCGATGCAGGATCCCACCGTACAAGGGTATACAGCATTGGCTCCTGCGATCGCCAGGCACTATGAAGTACCTGAACTTGCCAGGCCTGGTTGTCATGCCTTGGGCCAAAACAAACAAACAATTGCCAATAATTGCTCACTCAGGTGCTTGCATGAGGAGTAAGGAAGCCGTTTCTAAGAGTTCTGCCAAATGACCTCGCGGTGTCCTTGAATGAAAGTGATAAATAATTTGCAGAGGATTAATGTTTTTCGAAGTGATTTGCATGTAAAAATGAAAAGCAACCTTGGGTTGAGGGGGGTGGGAGAAGAAGAAAAAGAAAACATTGAGCTCCCTGGGCCTTTTTTTCTGCATCTGTTGAATGTGTGGAAGAAGATGTACCTTAGGGAGGCTGTGGTGGGCTTAATTATTTTCTGTTTGCAAAGCTGTTGAAGATCCTAAGCGAGCAGCAGCACAGGAGCAGAAGGTATTATGGTGACATTAGAGCTGGCACTGCTCTCATGCCAAGTTCACAATATGGCACCAAACCCGGGCCTGCAGTGAGCAAATTCAGAGTCATAGAGGGGGAGAGAAATTGCGGGGAGGGGGGAGTTCTGTTGCCAGCTTTTGGAATTCTGGGGTTCAGAAATGGCCACCCCCAGTTCAGAAATTGCAAGCATTTTACAATCCATGCTAATATCACTGTGAAGTTTGGCTCGGCTTGTAAGGAGACTTGAATCGTTCTGAGCTGCTTCCTTCCTTTCCTGTTCACTAAAATGTACTTTCCAACAATGTTTGGAGGGGGGTGGAATTTTTGAAGGGGAACGATACTCAGGCCGTCATTAGGCCCCAAAGCCATACCAACAGGAAGTTCCCAGTGCAAAGGCCTCTGGGAATGGTAATTTTCCAGGCTTTTGTGTTCTCTCTGGCAAACTACAGCTTCTGCCTCAGCTTTTCCAGAGAATTCTTTGAAAAATCTCAGAAAAAGTGAGCTAATTCCAAATCAAAATTGGTGGCGTTTGTCCATCCCTAACAGCCTGGCAGAAGCCTGTTCAGGCTGGGTATTATTACCACCACCTACTGCTAGAACCTTATTTCCCTTCCAACTACCACTGCACAGGGACAGCCCAGATCTTTTGCAAGGGATACAATCCCACCTACCCCCATTCCACATAGAGAAGACAAACGGAGTGATAGTTGATTCTTTCTGCAACACTGGCAATGGGACAGCATCTCCTATGGCACTTGAAGACACCTGTGGGCAGATTGCATAGGGCCCAAAGTTCTGTCCTCTAACATCCCACTGCTGTTTCTTTCGGGCATCTGCCACCAGAGGTGGCCGCCTCAGTCTGCCTAATGGTAGAGCTTGCCCTGATAATGTATCTGATCTTTGTTGCACTGGGCATTTTTTTTTCCTCTGCCAGAGTTATTACTTGGATGACAACAACAACAGTGGCCAGATTGATATCAGAAACCAGAAAGTTTGAACATATAAGATTGACACTGGCCCGCTTGCATTGGCTGCCTGTACGTTTCCGAGCCAGATTCAAGGTGCTGGTTTTAACCTATAAAGCTTTACATGGCTTGGGACCACAATACTTGATGGAATGACTCTCCCGACATGAACCTACCCATACACTATGCTCAACATCTAAGATCCTCCTCCAGGTGCCTACTCTGAGGGAAGCTTAGAGGATGGCAACAAGGGAGAGGACCTTTTCAGTGGTGGCCCCCCCAACTGTGGAACAATCTCCCTGAGGCTCACCTGGTGCCAACACTGTCATCTTTTTGGTAGGGATGTGCACTGACCCCCCGGATCGGATCGGATAGCGGATCGGAATCGGACCTGGGGGGTCAGATCGGATTGGATCAGAGGTTGGATGGATCAGATCCGATCCCGATCCGCGGATCGGATGTCTGATCGGCGGATCGGACGCCATTTTGAATGCATTTCCCCATAGCCTAGTATTGTGTTCCAAAAACACCTATAACTTTTTCATTTTTAAAGATAGAAGGATGAAACTTGGGCACTTTGTAGATGGGTTAGGGGTAGTTATCTGTGAGAAATTTCAGAAAGATTGGTGCATGCATTTTGTGGCAATTAAATTTTTAATAAATAACCAGGAATGCCTGTACCTTTTTCATTTTTAAAGTTCCACACATGAAACTTTGCCACATTGTAGGAGGTACATTGGGACCTATGTGTGTGAAATTTCAGAAACATAGGTGCTTGTCTTGTGTGGCAATTAATTTTAGAAAAATGCGTAGTAGTGGGGTAAATACAGTTATGCCTCCAACTTTTTTATTTTTAAAGATACAAACAGGAAACTTGGGCACATTACATTACTTCTAAAATTCATCACACATGTGAACCAAAGTGGTATGTCTAATGTGGAGAAATTTCAGAAACATAGCTTCAAGCGTGTAGTGGCAAGGTAGTTTTGAAACAATGAGGAAAGAAACGCCTATAACTTTTTTATTTTAAAAGTTAGAAGTCTGAAAGTTGCTCACTTTGTAGATGGGTTAGGGGTAGTTGTCTGTCAGAAATTTCAGGATGATAGATCTAGGCATTTGGTGGCTACGATTTTTTTAGATTAAAAGTTACAACAACATGGAGTTTTTACAGATAAAAGAGGGAGGGGGGGTGTAATTGACAGCCCAAGCCTCTGTGGAAAAACTTTTGTAACTTTTAATCTAAAAAATTCATAGCCACTAAATGCTTGGACCTAACTTTCTGAAATTTCTGACAGACAACTACCCCTAACCCATCTACAAAGTGATCAACTTTCAGACTTATAACTTTTAAAATAAAAAAAGTTATAGGTGTTTCTTTCCTCATTGTTTCAAAAATACCTTGCCACCACATGCCTGGACCTAGCTTTCTGAAATTTCACACACATATCAAGCAAAGTGTTACCTGTAATGTGCCCAGGTATCCTGTTTGTATCTTTAAAAATAAAAAAGTTGGAGGTGTAACTGTATTTACCCCACTACTATGCATTTTTCTAAAATTAATTGCCATACAAGGCAAGCACCTATGTTTCTGAAATTTCACACACATAGGTCCCAATGTACCTCCTACAATGTGGCAAAGTTTCATATGTGGAACTTTAAAAATGAAAAAGTTATAGGCATTCCTGGTTATTTATTAAAAAATTAATTGCCACAAAATACATGCAAAAATCCTTCTGAAATTTCTCACAGATAACTACCCCTAACCCATCTACAAAGTGCCCAAGTTTTATCCTTCTATCTTTAAAAATGAAAAAGTTATAGGCGTTTTTGTATCACAATACTAGGCTATGGGAAAAAGCATTCAAAATGGCGTCCGATCCGCCGATTTTTTCCAATCCGGATCAGACCTTGGCAGATCGGATCAGATTGGAGGGTTGGTCGGATTGGATCAGATCGGATCGGAATTTTCCGATTTTGGGGCGGATCGGATTCGGATTGTGTATTGGATCCGATCCGATGCACACCCCTACTTTTTGGCACCAGGTGAAGACTTTTCTCTTCTTCCAGGCATTGAACAGCATACATTGAGCTTTTTTTATATTGTTTTTTAAATGTTCAATGTTTTTAATTTTTGTAAACCACCCAGAGAGCTTCAGTTATGGGGTGGTATGTAAATAATAATAATAATAATAATAACAAGCAACAACAACATTCAGGTAGTAAAACAAAGTGGTCAGTCCTTCCTGCTTTTTCTCATCCCAAAGAACATGTTTGCTGACTGGTCCATGACATCATGTGGAGGATTTCATCAGGTGATTTCTCCCTCCCCCCACTGAGGGTAAGAGATCAGGTAAGTGGACCTTCTGCATGGGTAATCACTGTTGTGAATGAGAGTTCATCTCACATACCTTTGCAGCGACAGATGGAGGATGCAAGCCAACCACTTCCTATGGCAACATAATACTAATAATAACAATTTATTTCCTACCCGCCTCTCCATCTGGATCGAGGCGGGGAACAACAACATGATAAAATACATAAAACTGATTAAAACATGACACATATTATTAAAACTGCATAAAAAATCCTAAAACATCCTAAAAACATCCTTAAAACATTCTGAAATTCCACTGGATATGCCTGCCGGAAGAGAACAGTCTTTATAGCTTTCTTAAATTCTAAAAGACTGTTAAGTTGACGAGTCTCCTCCGGCAGGTCATTCCACAGTCTGGGAGCGGCAAAAGAGAAGGTCCTCTGGGTAACAGTTGTCAGCCTAGTCTTGGCCGACTGCAGTAAGTTCTTCCCAGAGGACCTGAGCGTGCGGGGCGGATTGTATGGGAGAAGGCGATCCTGCAGGTAACCTGGACCCAAACCATGTAGGGCTTTAAAGGTAATAACCAACACTTTATACTTTGCCCGGAAACTAATTGGCAGCCAGTGGAGCGATTTTAAAGCTGGCGTAATATGGTCACCCCTAGATGTACCGGTGACCAACCTGGCTGCCACCCGCAATTTCTTTCTTCTTTTGCCTGCCTCCATCTCCATTTTTCTCTCCTTCCTTCTCCCTGATACATTAATTGTTTTGTGTAAAGGCTTGACCACCTCAAATGCAATACAATACAATAATCTATTTGTGTGTTTCCCAGACCACCTTACAGTAATTGAGCACTGTTTTTATAGGGTGTTGGCATTGGTGCCTTTAAAGTTAGGTTGGTGAAATGTTACTGCTCTTTTTCATTGTCGGATAATTTGGAAGTGTGTGTAGTCGTAACTCTTTTTTTAATGCAGGAGATGTGGGGTGAAACTTTTAAATTAAGTTTAAAATCAATACAATTCAGAAAACAAAATACAAACCCTGCCCCCAGTCCTGCAAATGAAACAAGGCTAGAAGCACAACAGAAGAGGAGGCAAGGGGAGATGTAGAGGAAGAACAATTTGAGAAGAACAGAATGAGTCTCACAGCACAATCCTATGTATGTTCACACAGATGATGTAAATCGTCTCATTGAGGCCAAGGGGACCTACTTCCAAGTAAGTGTGCACAGGATTGCAGCTGTAGGCATTTAAACACTAGATGTGGGTACTGATAGCCACCTCCCCTCACTTCAACCCAGACTGCCATCTGGCACTTTGTTAAACAAACCAACAAAAAGTTGAGGGCACAGTAAGCCTAGATACACCAGTTGCTGGGGAACATGGGTGGGAGAGTGCTGTTGCACCCATGTCCTGCATGTGCATTCCCAATCAACAGCTAGTTGGCCACTCTGTGAACAGAGTGCTGGACTAGATGGATCCTTGGTCTGATCCTGCAGGGCTTTTCTTATGAGGTAGCTACTTGGCAGTATATATAGAGCTGTAGAGTCAAACCATTGGTCCAACCAGCCCAGTTTTATTTACTCCAATTGGCAAAAGCTTTCAAAAATGGACTCCAACGTGTGAAATCCTTTGAACTGAAGATGGATCCAGGAGGTGGCCAGAAGCGTTCTGGATGGATCAGCAAAGGAGAAAAGACATAAGGAGGGAATGGAGGATACAATTTGTTAATGGAGGACAATGATGCCAGAGGAGCAAAGAAAGTGAAAAAGAGCACAGGAAAAGAGAATTGTCTTGCATGTGACCCAAGATTACAGTGTGTGTGTGTTATCATATTTTTATGAGAGCTGTGCTTCACTTCAATCCCAAAGCCCAAATCTGAGTAAAAGTGAGACAATTCGGCTCACCTCAGCCCGAATCTGGATTGGGACCAATTTGGGCTGCCTCACCCTAAAGCAGCTGAACTGCTTCAGGTTGATTTGGCCCAATGGTGAGCCGTAGCCTCCTGCCTGCTGGCCTGCCCCTGGCCTCCTCTTTGGACTACAGTCGATTTAGCACTTTATATTATGGCAGCCAGAAATAGCCCCACTTTTTATGATAGAGAAGTACGAGAAGTTCATTTCAGCTAATTTTTGATCAGGATTTATCCAGTCCACACCTTCCGGATTGCATGCAGACCAGGACAAAATCTGCAGTGGAAGTTTGTACATTTCCAACCTTGCAATGTGATTTGTGGAAACAACAAAAATGTGTTTGGCAACATGCATACCCTTGAAATAATGCACATGAAAAATGCACACTTTTGAAAAATGCACACAAATACACTTTGATCCATTGGAGAAAAATGCACACATTTTTTAAATATATATATATGCAGAATTGATGCATACATTTGGAAATGATGCATATGCAGAAAAGTAGGTATGGATTTTTGTGTGAAATGTGAGGGGGAAGCACAGCTCACAATCTGTCATGGCGTTGAGTTGGAATAAGCTCTATTTTTGCAGACCCGCACAGTTCTATTTCATGATGAACTATGTAAAAATTTGCGGTACATGTCTATGGCAAAGTAAACCCCATTGTGTTCAATGGGGTTACTCCCAGGTAGGGATGGACAGATTTTTGTTTCAAGAAATCTCTTCCTTCTGTGTTTCATAGATTGTCAGACAACTTTCATTCCATCATCCACTCATTGGCAGAATCTGTTGCTGTTGCTGTTTAAGTGATGGAAAAGAATTACTTTCCACTTGCACAAGTGAATGTTATCACTAATGCATATTAGTGTAAGTGTGCATTAGCACCAATGTAAATTAGAACGAGAGGAAATTTATCCTAAGCCTCCTTCCAAATAATAATAATAATAATAATAATGTCTGCAAGTTCACTGCAGAATCCACAGGTTACAGTCACAGAAATTCAAACTGACAGCTGACTCTGACTTTAACACTGACAATTGGACAGCATCTTCCACTGAGCTACTTTAAGAGAGAGTGTGGCACACAACACAGGGCCTGGCCTCCAGCCGCTTGCCAACAATTCCTTCCCCAAGGCATCTGACGCCCGAGGCAGCTGTCTCACTCTGCCTAATGTGAGGGCCAGCCCTGTAAGGGTGCATGGGATTGCAAACTTGATTTAATTATCACTTTTTCTACATTTCTGCCAACACAAGCTTATGCTCAATTAGGCTAAGAGATTATTTACACAGCCTTCCCTCCCTTTTCTTATTTCTCAGCTAAATCCTTCCTAGCTCATTTTCTCATGGTGAAGTAGCAACCTGCATGACCCAGCTGATATAAATACAAGAAACTCAATTCAAGTGGGAGAGCAAGGAAGATAAGCTTTTGCAATACAAAATGCGTCTGTTTCCCACCAGAATGCTGTGGCTGTCACCTGCAGTGGACAGCAAGATGCCCCCACTTGCCTGCTCTTCTACTGCCAATGAGCAAATTGAAGAAACAGCTGGCTAACCCAACAGCCCTCTCTGTGGGGAGTGAGTGATTTCTTTGGTCACTTTCCCATGAAGGATAAGTCAATGGAACACAAGCACGCTTCCCCTCCAAGCCATATAGCTTTCCATGAATGACTGAAAGTCAACAGATGGCCCCAAACCACAGTTCATGGTCTTCCATCATGTTGGCATAGGCAGGCATCTTCCAGCTCTTGGGGTGACGGGTGATAAAGCTAGCAGTGGGAGGCCAATGGCAGTATGCCGTCCCCTCCCCCCTTGGAAGAGAAATGCATCTCCTTCACCGAAACCATCCGCAGCTCCTTGCCGTAATGAGGGCATCCCTCTCTGGTGGTTGTCTTTTGAAGTGGCTAATTATGCTGCATAGCTGATGGGCCAACACGCCTCACTTGCGTATAGAGTGGTCCGCGTGGATCGTACAAAGAATTACAGAATAAAATGAAGTGTGGAGAATAATTTGAACATGAACATCAGGGATAAAGAACTGAGTGGTGATCCCAATTAGGCAGCCCAAAGATCTCCTAGGGGGATGTAAGGAGGAAAAATCCCAAGCCTGGTCCATTTTAAATTGGAGAGCATGAAGGAGACAGCGGGTGCTGGAATCTGTCTACAGTGTGGCCAGCTTAACAGTTTAAAATGTTTTAAATGTCAGTTGTTTTATGTTTATGGTTTTAAATTTTGTATATTGTCTTTTTAGTGTTCAGTCTTCTAATATTTGTAAACCTCCCAGACAGCTTCGGCTATGGGGCGGTATATAAATGTTATAAATAATAATAAATAATAATAATTTCATACTCATTTCCTAATTTCTGAGTAAAGCAGTTGACATTGCTATAGGAGTTCGGGGGAGGGGTTCTGTCTCCTGTCTCTTCTCTTTATTGATTGATATACTGCTGCAGTCACCCCCATCCTGGGCCATTTACTGCTCTTCTATCTGCCTTTGCTCCTGATGCACCTCATCCTTATTTCTAAATATTTATTGTTTTATTAATCCAGTGTAGAATGCATCCACCCCCGCCACAGTAGGGATGGTTTCTAAAAGCCCGTAACATATTTTTGAGGCTATAAGTGTATAAAAACCAACCTGTATTCTGTTTCTTTGGCACAGTATAGCATGACTAGGGCTGTGTGATAAATTTGTTTCAGATTGTTTTGGATCAGGATTTTACCCAGTTCACACCTTCTGGATCGAACAAGGAGTTGAACTCTATACATTTCTGAGCTTACGATGTGATTTCCAGAGCAAAAATAAAAATAAAAATGCATGCGGCAGCATGCGGGCATTTGAAAAAAAAAATATGCATGAAAAATGCACACCTTTGAAAGATGCTCACAAATATGCTTTAATCGAAAGAAGAAGAATGCGTAGAATTCAAATGTCTGCACAAATGAGGTAAAGATTGAGAAATATATGCACGGATTTTCAGGCGAAGAGAAAAATACACAACCAAAGCTCGCAATCTGATACAGATTCAACTCAGAACGAGCTTTGGGATGGAATTTGGGGAGGTGAGCTCAAATTTTGCAGATTCATGCATCCCTCATGTAGGGCCATGGAATGGATGCCAGGAACCCGAAAGGCAATACAAGCAAGATCTGGCTCAATTCATAGTGGTCTTTGTTTAGTTCCATCGGACATACCTGAAAAAAGAGCAAAACCTGTGCTAGGTATTGATAGGGAAACCTTCTCCCTCCACCCACCTATGCCACAACACATACCAAAGGACAATATGTCTGTGGGCATGCAAAGGGATAAATTGTACATATAGGGCTCCATCACACCTATTTTCCCCCCGGTTTGCCTCCATGATTTTTACCTCCATTTCAGAAGCGTGTCAAGGGCTCCATCACACACAGTCTCTTTTACGTGGGTTTTCACTCATTTGCTCTTCCACTCCACTCCACTCCACCCCACCTCTTCTCCTTCCTCCTCCAGTTCATTGGTTGTGGTATTCTGATAGGCATGGGCTCTTTCCCTCCCCTCGCTCTGGCTTTGTTGACTAGCAGTTTACTGATTGAAGGTTGCATCTGAGCTCCATTTCTGCAGGCAATGAGGGGCCAATGAGTTGGAGCAATAAGAAAAGCCATGCCCTCTTTTGTATCTGGTCACTCTAGTGTAGTTTTAACTATTGTGATGAAGAGGGGATTTCACCAGGTGCTGCATGCATACAAAGGACACCTGCTGAAATTCCCTTTCCAATGCAGCTGTTAAAGACACAGGATCCCTGTCCTCCTATTCATATGGTCACCCTAGGGTGGGTGAGAATGGCAAATGAGGACGAGCAAAGGCCATGAGGCCGGAGATCACGGGAAGAATAATTTCTGATTCACTCTAGATGGCAGAGCTGCCTGTGCTGCCCATATGCAGTTAAAGAGGCATGAATGAAGTGAGGCTTAAAGCTCCCAATAAGCATGGAGCGGAAGATGGAGTGCTGGTGTCTCTTCACTTCATTCTCCTATCATTAATAGACTTTCAACAACCTCGTTTGCATCCTCTTAAAAGGCAGCAGAGCGCATTAAGCCCCAAGGAACGGTGTGCTAATGTGTCAGGATGTGTGCTAATGGAAAACGCAGGTGATGTTTGAGTTGCAATCCTGTCTTAAGGGCAGCATTTTGAGAATAGCTCTCAGTGCCATGCTTTTGCAGCCTATGATTATTCTACTCCTTTTCTACCCCTCCCCTCCCCTGTCCGCCCACCCACCCAATGACGTACCTTCCAAGATAGCAACATGCCTTTAGTTTTCTGGGCCAATGGGATTTCAGGAAGGTTGACTTGTCTCAACGAATATGCTCTCTAGGTGGCTCTTTTTGACATCACAGATAAAAGCAGCGCACCCTCATTCCGATAAAGGACGAAAAATGAACAAATAAAAAAAAGCTTCCAAGAACAATGCTACATATTCTAACAACCCATTTAAAAGCAGGACAAAGCAATCTTTAACACAAACAAGAGAGCAGAATGAAAACCCATCAAAAGCCGAGTGGAACAGGTTTTTTTTACAGCCTGCATAAAGGTGGGGTCTATTTGTCATCCTTGGGGATGGAGTTCCATAATTAGGGTGCTGCTACAAAGAAGGCCTTGCTCTGTATACCCACCAACACATACTCTCTCAGTGGTGGGATGCACACCACACCTTCTGAAAGAGAATGTAAATTTGGGGCCTGCTCATACAGGAGGAGGTGGGCATTTGGATCCCTTGGCTCCAAACCAGCACCTTGAATTGGGCCTGGAAAAGAATATGGAAGCCAGTGGAGTTGGGATAAGATTGGTATCATATGGTCAACAAACTGCATGCTAGACAACAATCATGTCACCACATTTTGCACTAGCGTTAGTTTAAAGGCACCTCTTAAGGGGAGCCTCATGAAGAACACCTGCCATAAATATAAATACAGAGTGATGAAGGTGTGGACTATGTGACCAAATCCACTGACTTCACAAAGGGTAGAAGCTGGTGAACCCACCATCCACTGCTGCCACCTTACCTTACCATCCAAGAGCACTCCCAAGCTGCATACTTGAACTTGATCCTTCAATGGGTGTGCAACCCCATCCAGAACAAGTTGTACTCCCACTCCTGGGATGGCCTGTCAGTAGATTGATCCTCAGTGTATTCACCCACATCCACTCTCTCACTGTACCCAGACAGTGATTCATAAGTCCACAGCCTCCTTGGCATCAGTTGAAAAGGAGAGTAAGTTATCAAAATTATCATCATCATGAGACCCATCCCCAAAACTCTAGATGACCTCCCCACTCACTTGATGTAGATCCCAAAAAAAATGATAGGGGGCAAAATATAGTCCTGAGGGTTATAGGAGTTGTAGGGCTCAGCTACACCTGCAGGCCTTCCGGGCTGTGGGGGGGGGGGAGGATCTTGGGCTTTCCAGCTCCTGGAATCATCACCTAGGGTCCAAACACCAGCATGTCATCCTGGAAGTGAAGAGGGACGTTCTGGCATGGCGTTTTTTTGTGTTTTTTTTTTTTAAGACATAGACTTTCATGCAATTGTGTGGGCACAATCCTTCACCAAAAGTAAATTTAAAAACAAACAACAACAACAACAAAACACTGGAAACTTGGCACCACAAACCACCAAGAGCCATCCCATGGATGGCAAAAATGCTCCCCCTCCCCCTTGATAAGCACGGACTCCCCCCACAGAGCTCTGTACCTGTTTGGTGAGCCCCACTACTTGCAGGAAGGAGGGACATCTCTGGGAGCAAGCGTCACACCACCTGTGGACCTTGAGGTTGTCCCAGGACTGAGGGGAAAACCATGAAAAATCCAGTCCCAGTTATCCCTGGACAACTGAGAGCTTGTGCCTGGTTGGCCCCAGAATCACCTGTGCGTAATTTGAATGCACGGGGACGATATCGAGCTCACCCTGGGATAACTGGCTGGTGTAGACACAGCCATAGTCTAAAACATCGGGAGGCCACCAGGTTGTCTACCCTTGTCATAGCAATACTCCGCTAGTGCCACCTTCTTGGAATATTCAACAAGTTAGGACCAGGACCACAGCAAAATGGTGCTCCCAAGTCCCATATTAGCCAAACATTTCAGAAGGATACTATTGTTGATCTAAGAGTTTGAAGGCCAAACATTTAGTTAGAATGTAGAACTAAGGAACTTTGCCCAAAAAGCCATGATATTATAAAGTTCAATAAAAGGTCAAAGGAAGAGACTGATATAAAGTTTTTAACTCAGGAAATGGAAACTTAGTTTGCAGAAATGAAGAAGAAACTACCCTTCTGATTGGTTAGAGTTGGAGAAAAAACAAACTGATTTTAAAAGATAAAAACCTAAGGCAAAACAACAGAAGAACAGAAAGGAGGGTAGGGAATGTAAGGAAATAAGCCAGAGTCCTAGACCAGGGATGCACAAATTGGAGGGTACAGGGGCATTTCCCAGCTCTAAGTCAGAGCTGCACACACACACCAGCTTCTGAAATAGCCACTGTCATGCCATTAAATGAAAAAATTGATTGGAAGAGCTGGACTAATGTAAGAGATTACTTAGATAAGGGACCTGGTCAAAATAGGGACACAGTATATTAACTGGATAAGTTTATCCCTGCTCTCTCTCTCTCTTTCTCTCTCCCTATTGCTCACGTGTGTGTGTATGTATGTGTGTGTCCATTACATACATTACAGTGTAATTATTTGTAACTTTTCTCTTTTCTTTCTGTACCCTCCCCAATGTCTAATAATCGAACCCCATACTATCTAAAGTAGATACCGGGAGAGTTTTAAGGCTAAGTTTGGTGTCCAGATGGGTGAACCTGTGATGCTGGAGCTCTTCCAAAGTGGCTTACAAACATCAATTGTCCCCGCCTTCAGGTTTACAATTTAAAGGACATGGCATACAAGGGAAAACACAAACTCTGGCACCAATTCTTACAGTTAGGGTTATTGACAACCAACTGCAATGGAAGCCGTTGAGGTTGCCACTACATGATGGTTGAGTGAGGGCTTTTTCTCCCCTTCTGCTCTGAAGCCTGCTAAAATGGCTTCCACTGGATCACCACAGGTCATCTTCTAGGCCAAATGTGGTTGCCCTGTCATGGGATTGTTTTCACTTGCCAGAAGCTGTCTGATTTAATTTATTTTCTTCTCTTTATGGCTGTGTGTTGTAAGTAAGTAAGTAAATAAGAAGCATGATAGAAAGCTTCAATTTCCAGGAAGATGGTGAGGTGCTTTGCTCAACTTTGTGGGTCGTGTGATTTGTGCATGGATGCAGAGGTCAAGCTGGGATTCCATCCACAAGCCACCACACTTGGCTGCTTGCCCAGCATTAGTGCAACTGCTGGGCATCTTCCTGAAAATTATTTAAAAAGCACTCTCGCACTCTGGCTCTTCATTACTGCTCCTGCTTGCCGAGGAGAGCAGATGCTAACAAACACCATGGGGATTTTAGGCAGAGATTGTGCAGTGTGCCCTGTGGCAAAGCCTGAAATGCATATCATGTGCAATGAATGTACTTTCCCATGCAGTTGTCTGTTTGGCTTCTGCTTCTGCCTGCACTGCCACTAGAGTGCAGGCTTGTCTTAAAATGTAGCCCCAGTGACAAACTTGCAAGTCCCTTCCAGAATGGGTGAGGAGCCTTCGAGGGACCATAGTAGCGAGTGGTTCCTATATTGAGCATTGATATATTGGTTTTGTATAATGGTGTGCCTAAATCCCCACCTCATTTTCATAGGGTTTTCAGTTGCTTTCAGGGGCATCAGAAATTTCTTCTAAGTTTGAGAGGGGAATGGTTGGCTTATATTACTGTAAATCAAGATGGCTGACAGCCAAAACAAATGTTGCTTTAGATCTGTGTCCAGCAGCTACATCCCTCCCATTTTTACTCTAGAGTAGGTGCAGGGACCCACTCTGGATGAGGACCCGAGTTTGTATGGTGGGGGGCTTTAAGTGTTTGAATCAGAGCCCCAGCACCTACTCTAGAGTAAACATTAAAAAGGCATAGCTGCTAGACAGAATTTCAAAGCATTGTCTGTTTTGCCCCTAAGTTTTAATTTTCATGGGGATCTAAGGCAGAAAGGAAGATGAAACAGTGATCGGGTTCACACGTAACTCGAAGCCACTCTGGCTTAATTAACCCATGAGGCTTCGTAGTGTGTGGCAGCTACCATTTTGAATATGCATGCCACAGTAGGTGTGCCCCATGGCTTGTCATGTCATGTGAACCTAGGCAGCATGGGTTATGTGAGGTTTAACAACACTCAGATAATCCTAGAACAATCCAACAACCACCTTTGTTTGCATGACATGACAAGCCATGTTACACGACCACCGCCACTTGCCTATTCAAAATGGTGGCTGGCACACAACACAAAACTGGACAAGTTAATTAACCCACAGTGGCTTAGCATCATATGTGAACTAGCCCATTGTGGGAAAACATGGGATTTTTTTTTTTTAAAAAAAAGAATAAAAAGACAAAGGGAATGAAAAAAAGAAAGAGAATGGGAAACATACACACTAGGGGTGTGCACGGACCCCCCGGATCGGATCAGGGCCCAGATCGGGACCTCCAATTTTGTCATGGATCGGATCGGACAAAATCAGAGGTCCCCTGGACCGGATCGAGTCCGATCCCAATCCAAAAATTGGAAATTTTTGGATCGGCCGTCATTTTTTCCCCCATAGACTTGCATTGCAATGCAAGTCTATGAGGGAAAAATGGCGGCGGGTGGGTGAGGAGGGGCCTAACTCCCTCCCCCCCGGGGCCATCCACTGTGGACGGCCCCGGCAGGTAAGCCCCCTCCCCTGCGCTCCCTCCCCCCCCCCGCCACTGCTTACCTTACAGGGAATGAAAAAAAGAAAGGGAATGGGAAACATACACACTAGGGGTGTGCATGGACCACCCGGATCAGATTGGGACCCAGATCGGGACCTCCAATTTTGTCATGGATCGGATTGGACAAAATCAGAGGCTCCCCAGACCGGATCGAGTCCGATCCCAATCCAAAAATCAGAAAATTTTGGATCGGCCGTCATTTTTCCCCCCATAGACTTGCATTGCAATGCAAGTCTATGAGGAAAAAATGGCGGCGGGTGGGTGTTACAGGGACGTCCGCTCCCGTCTGGCGCCGGCTGCAACTGCGAGCGGGCTTCGTGGCCTGCTCCAGGGTGGCGTGCTAGGTGATGTCATCACCTGGCGCACCACCCTGGAGCAGGCCGCGAAGCCCGCTTGCAGTAGCAGCTGACGCCGGACGGGAGTGGACGTCCCTGTAAGGTAAGCGCGCCACGCGCCCCCTCCCCCCTCCCTGCTTACCTTCCAGGGATGTCCGCTCCCATCCGGCGCCACCTGCTACTGCGAGCAGGCTTCGCGGCCTGTTCCAGGGTGGCGCGCCGGGTCATCACCCGGCGCACCACCCTGGAGCAGGCTGCGAAGCCCGCTCTCAGTAGCAGCCAGTGCCGGACAGGAGCAGATGTCCCTGGAAGGTAAGTGCGCCACGGACAGCCCCGCTAGGGAAGCCCCCCCCCCCTGCTGTCCACTTCCATTGGCGGGCGTCCGCTGGCACCCGCCAATGAAAGCGGCGGTGGGCGCCAGCGGGCGCCCGCTGATCCGCCGATCCATCTGAACCGGATTGGAACCTTTTCGGATCGGTTCGGATTGGATCAGCCGATCCAGCGGTGAGATCGGAAATTGGATAATTTATTCGATTTCCCCCTGGATCGGATTCGGATCGTGGATCGGATCCGATCCAGTGCACATCCCTAATACACACACTTCTTGGCTGCATCGTCTTATAGAAATACAAGCTACCACCAACAGTCTGCAGAAATTTCAGGGGAAATTTCATTTCACACATATGAATTTTCAGAAGACCTAGGTTGAAAAGATCAGCTGAGCTTTACTTTTGAGTGAGAAGACACTTATCCACATGATCTTGGCCATCCTTAGAACAACCTTTGGTAGGCCAGCATTATTTTCCCCATTTTGCAGACAGGAGACAGAGAGCAGCACAGAAAATATGTTAGGAGGACTAATGAGTTTTGCACCCCCAAAATAAGAAAACTGTTCCTGTTTCATGACTTGGGAAGAGGAACCATGAAAGCAAGTTGGTGGAAGGGATGTAAAATAATTTTATTAGGTTCGTAAATTTATACAAGCTTATCCAATTTGCAACTTCTGGAATTAAATGCAGACCCAGTGGTTGGAACTGTCAATTTTGGTTTCTCCCTGATTCTTATGTTTCCAATCTTAAGTCTGGTTCATTTCAAACTTTTTTTTTTAATCTACATGAAAGTTCATAAGCATGTTTAAGCACCTTTTCCTCTAATGTACCCATGTTTATATGAGAACTCCATTGCAAAATTCAGAGAAGAACAAATTTTGAAGGATCACTGAGTTTTTGGTTCAGGTAGTGTTTTGAAAGTGTGCAATTCGTTATGTTCACATTACAATGCACAATGAATGAAATTCTCCTCCATCCCTACGCTGTACTAGGGATGTTCCGAGCATCTGGTTGAGGGTGCAAGCTCAACAGTTTCCTGCCAGCTTTGCCCCCTGGACTGGAGTCCACAGACCCCCCCCCCCCATATTTGCCCAACTTGGCATGCACCAAGGCAGGCATGCATGATGGTCCCTGCTGCTCCACTGAGCCACCATTTTGTACAAAATGGCAGCTCGGCCTTTCCCATAAATCACCATTTTGCATAAATGGGGGCCATAAAGAGGTCCACTTATGCAAAATTGCAGTTGTCAATGGACTAACAGGATCAAGTGGCCAGTGTAGGTCCAGCGAGTGGCATGTGGCTTGGGCAGAGGTGAGTTTGCCCATCCCTACACTGGCCCTGTTCACACAACACACTAAACCATGATGGTTAAGCATTCTGAGCTAAACATTATGGCTTAGTGTGTCATGTAAACCATGACTTAGGAGGGCCTTTCTACACCTACGGGTGTAGAGGGGGGATGATCCCAGACTTACCAGCTTCTGGGATCATAGCTCTCAGTGCAAACAGGAAATGTGATGTCCCAGAAGGAAACAGGGACGTCACACCCACTTTTTTTTAAAAAAAACAAAACAAAACAAAAAGGAGCAGGAAGCTTAATTGCACTCCAGCAAAAAGCATTAGTTAAAAAAAATCCCCCCGAAATCAGGCCCCAACCCCCCTCTCTGCCATCCCAAGGGTGGCAAAATTGCTGCCACCACTCCCCTGATAGGCACTGAGCCACGTGACACAGTTCCATGCCAGTTTCCAGTGCTGCACTTACTCATGAGTAAGCAGGCACCAGGTGGGACAGGCACTCACACCTCCCGCAGTCTTGGGATGGCCCCGGGACTGCTGGAGGAATTAGGTTTTCCCAGGGTTTCTTTCCCTGGTTTTTAATGTAGCTCATTTTATACTGCCTTTTTAACTTTTTGGTGTTTACATTTATATTGTTGTTCTTATGGTTTTTAACTGTGCACTGCCCAGAGAGCTTTGGCTGATGGGCAGTATAAACATGCTGCTAGGAGAGACTGCTGGGAGAGATCGCTTTTCCCTGCCAGGACCTGATGCAATCCATTCAAGCCCCCAGTTCCTTTAAAACTACATGGAGACTTAGGGCGAATTAAACACATTTAGGGAAAATAATCCAGACTTTTAGCATTGTAGGAAAGGCTGGGGAAGAGGTGGGGTGTCAGCAGGACAGGTAAAGCCCCACTGACACTAGCCTCAGTAGCAAACATGGTATAAGCTTCCTGGGATAGTAGTCGATTCGGAGTTTGAGATGTACCATACTAGAAAAAACAAACAAAAACCTTTTTGCTCTGCAACGAGGTAGCAGAAGAATGGGAAACTCAGATCCTTTTGCTGTTAGATGTTCATATAAATGGAAACACATTCTCATCTTTGTCTCTTTTTTTAATAGTTCAATAATACGTTTTCACAATAATGGCTGGCGGTGAAGTGGGGCCTGTGGGACCATGGGACTCTCGGTACTGTTATAAAAATAACAAATGTGATGAATGACCCCCACACTCCATTAGATGGGAAGAAGGAGGCCTTTTTCCCCCCAGCGCAAGACAAATTGCACTTGTCATGGCAGGGTACTGTTCCGATTTACCAGCAATATACCTAGGCCAGCTCACCAGTGACCTAGCTGTGCCAGCTTTTATCTCAGAAAGGGTCTGGTTTATAATGGAAATCAGTATAGTTTGGAGAAGTGAAGTAACTCCCATTATCTGAAAGCAGAAGGGGAAGTGAGCCATTACACCACTCCCAAAAAATGACCTCATGAGAGGTGTCCGGAGAGAGAGGGGTGGAACAAAATCATACATAGACATTTTGGGCCTGCTTCAGGCTGCTGGAATCTAGGGATGTCTGTTGTTTGAAAAACTGGCCCTTTTTGGCCTGAGAGATTCCTGCTGCCCACCCAATTTAACTTGCATTCACAAGCCGAGCCACAGGATTTCCCAAAAATCCAGGATTTTTCTTCCATTTTTTTTTGTAAATAGAAATTTACACAAATTGTATCTGCAATTTCTATAATTTAATTAATTTGTCCAAATTGCAACTGCAATTAGCACAATTTCTATTTACAAACAAAATAAAATAAAAATGGGAAACCGAGCTCTCCTGATTTGGCTGGAGCAGGCACTAGATGCAATGGAGTTCAGGCTACAACAGAGGTGGTTTAAGTCCAGGCAGAAGTCAGAGCACAGGGAGGAAGGCAGACAAAAGGATCAGGCAACAACAGGAGCGATCAGGATAAAAAAGCTATGCGTAAAACATGGTAAATCAGTCAGGTACATTACACAGTCTAGAAGCAGAGTCAGTAGGCAATCCAAAAGGTCAGGAAACAGCATCTGGCACAGTTCAGGAGACAAGATGCAGAGCACAATGAACCGAGTCATTCCACAGCTGGCTGGTTTCTACTAGGGATGTGTACAGACCCCCTGGAACGAATCTGGACCTGGATCGGGACCTCCAATTTTGTTCTGGATTGGATTGGAACAAAATCGGAGGTCCCCTGGATTGGATTGGACCCGATCCTGATCCAAAAATCAGATGTCCAATTTTTGTATCGGCCGCCATTTTTCCCCATAGACTTGCACTGGGGGAAAGAAGTCTATGGGGAAAAAATGGCGGTGGGGGGTGAGTGGGGCCCCTCCCTCCTCCCCCCCTCGCCCTCGTCCTTACCTGCCGGGGCCGTCCACTGCCATCCGCCTGCGCCTGCTGGCACCTGCGGATGGTAGTGGACGGCCCCGGCAGGTAAGCCCCCTCCTCCTCCTCACACTCCTTACATGCCGGGGCCATCCACTGTGGATGGTCACAGCAGGTAAACCCCCTCCCCGCATTCACTCTCCTTATCTGTCGGGGGCGTCCGTGGATGGCTCCGGCAGGTGAGGAGTGCGAGTGGGGGGAGGGGGTCCGATCCTCCGATCCAACACGATCCAGATTAGGTCCTTTTCAGATCGGATTGTATTGGATTGGCCGATCCAGATGCTGGGGATCGGATCGGATAATTTTATCTGATCCAGCCTGGATTGGATCTGGATCGTGGATCGGACCCGATCCGGTGCACATCCTTAGTTTCTACTGAAGGCTTTTAAGCCCAAAGCCTGCTGGACCTCAACCAGAGTTCAGCTGCAGTAGTCAGAGTTCTCTTGTCAGACTCCTACTCCTGAGGAGTCACTTTCTCCTGAGGAGACCTTTTCTACAGATGAGCACTCCATCCCACAGGAGCTCTACTAGCCTGTCACTTGAAATGACAATGTTCCCTGGCGTCAGAAGCTGAATCCCTTTCTCTTGACAGGGATGACCCTGCAGCCACCTCCCCAGAGGGCTCAGGCTCCTGTGGGGCTGATGGCAATCCCTGGTCTGGGCTGCCCTGGACTTCTGTGGCCTCTAGCTCCTATTCTGAGGAAGACTTCTCAATAGGGGCATAGCAGTGGGGCAATGCAATAAAGATCAGTGAGCTTCACCCATTAGATAGTTTCCTTTGACATCCCTACTGGAAACCCATAGGCAGTGTATTGCCTCTGAAAATCCAGATTCTCCTGGACCATCTGCCATTGCTCCTGGACATTCTTGTAGCTGGGAGCGCCCTTGCTCAGCTTCAGCAGTGAACCAATCAGACACTGCCTTGTGAGGAGGAGGGGCACATACAATGAGAGCTCAGGAGTGACATAAAGGCCTCCCTTTTACCACTCCTGTGCCCTCATTGGCAGTGGCGCACCATTTGAACACCCTCCTTACAGTTTGTGTAGTAGTGATCTGAATCCAAAGGCATCACTTGATTGTTTCTGATTGCTGCTGCTGCTCAGAATTTAAGAGGGACAAGGGTTTTTCTTTTATTTTATTTTCTTTCACTTTCATTTTTGTTTTTATTGTGCACCATGGGGCCTGCAAGCTCATTTGGCTGGCTTTTCCAGTGCTTTCCTTGACCTCCACAGAGGCTTGAGCTGTCAATTGCACCCCTCCCCCACCTCCCCCTCCCTCTTTTATCTGTAAAAACTCCGTGTTGTTGTAACTTTTAATCTAAAAAAATCATAGCCAACAAATGCCTGGACCTATCTTTCTGAATGTTCTGACAGATAACTACCCCTAACCCATCTATAAAGTGAGCAACTTTCAGACTTCTAACTTTTAAAATAAAATTTAGAAAGTTATAGGTGTTTCTTTCCTCATTGTTTCAAAAAGCACCTTGCCACTACATGCCTGGACCTATCTTTCTGAAATTTCACACACATATAAAGCAAAGTGGTACCTGTAATGTGCCCAAGTTTCCTGCTTGTATCTTTAAAAATAAAAAAGTTGAAGGCATAACTGTATTTACCCCACTGCTACCCATTTTTCTAAAATGTATTGCCACACAAGGCAAGCACCTATGTTTCTGAACTTTCACACATGGGTCCCAGCATACCACCTACAATGTGGCAAAGTTGCATGTGTAGAACTTTAAAAATGAAAAAGTTATAGACATTCCTGGTTTGTTATTACAAAATTCATTGCCATAAAATGCATGCACCAATCTTTCTGAAATTTCTTACAGATAACTACACTATACCCTTCTACAGAGTGCCCAAGTTTCATCCTTCTATCTTTAAAAATAAAAAAGTTATAGGCATTTTTGTAACACAATACTAGGCTATGGGGGAAAAGCATTCAAAATGGCATCCGATTTTCCTATTTTTTTCTGATCCAGATTGGGTCAATTTAGAGCGGATCGGATAGAGTTGGATGGCTAATCAGATCAGATCAGATTGGATTGGGTCATTTTTATCCAATTTTTGGGCGGATCAGATCCGGATTGTGGATCTGATCCGATCCGCTGCACATCCCTAACTTGCACCACTTGGATTTTAACATGCAGATCTGAATGCAGCTATCTATGGGATGTTACATTTCTCCAACACACCAAAATATGCATTGAAGTACATAATTTGAGATAAAATAATACAAACTTAAGTACATCATAAAACAAATATTTTGAAAGGCTTTTTTTAATTGCAGAGTAATTTGGGAATAGATTCATCCATCCCTAGACATACCATACATTTCTATAAAGACTTATCTACTTATATCTATCTAGCTCATTAAGTACCTTTCCAAATAATTCGTAATAATAATTATAATAATCCCTAATATTAATTGCAAGGGGATATAATTCCCTCCACTAGAGTCTAACTCCCCACCCCCCCCCCCATTTTGCGGGTTGTTGTTTTGTTTGTTTTGTTAGGAATTTACTACTGGGATTGTCCTATTGAGGAAAAGGTTGTATCTAGACTCACCATGTCATATAGACATTGCGAAAGCTTCTTAGAAACATACCGCCCCCTCCCCCACAACTTCAGGACCATTTTTGAGGTTCTGTAGTTGCTATAGCAACCCAGCATCACTATCAATTGCAATAGGTCAGAATGCTGGGTAGCATCAGAAATGTAATTTTCCTGCCACCTCTCTCTTCTCCCTCTCTCTCTCTTCTCTCTCTTCTTTCTCTCCCTCCCTCCCTCCCTCATGACTGTTTCACAGGTTTCAGTACAGCAACGTCAAGGTCTGACCTGAAATTGAAATGTGGCAGTGGCGGGGAGGAACAAGGGCTGGCGACTGTGTTGCTGTTAAATGTGATCGATCAAAAAAGCTAGGGTTTATCTCTGTACCTAGCTGCATTTGTCATCTGCCCCTAAAGATGTTAAACTGAAACAGACAAGCTGAGTCGAGCGGCGTTGGGGTAGAAGAAAGGCAGAGTCATTGTCGTGTACACGAGAATATATTTGTGGGATCAGAAGGACAAGTGAAGTGTTGTTGCTTTCTTTTAGAGATCTTTCCCCTCAATGAGTCGAGTCATCCTACTAGCCAAATACACCTTCCATGAAGGGCAGAGTTGAGAAAGGATTATACATGAAGAGGAGACAGCTCAGAGCACTGTACCATGCACAGATATTGTGTGGCATGGATTCTACTTGTTCTTCACATGGACACTTGTTAAGGCGATTGTTCTTTCTGGATGTGGAAATGTGGATAATTCCAACAATACTAAATAAGCCAAATAGCCTGACTCAATGTATGGCAGCTTCCTCAGTTAATGTTCTACCTTAATTGGCTAATTTGGAGGGAGGGAGGAAGAGCTTTGGTAGGGGAGAGAGAGAGGTGTAGAAATGGGCTGAACTGCTCAATTCTATTACAGGAAAACTTTGATACTAACCCAAGATACTTTGGTGCTGAAGGCAGAAAATCAAATTGATTGGGTGTGTCCAAGGGATGGTAAATACCTCACTTTGTGTGTGTGGGGGTGCCTGCTGCCTTGAAAGAGGCTGTAGTACACTGTCTCCTGTAGAGGACCTCCCTGGACCCAGAGATATGTAAGTACTGCTGCCCTATTGCTAATATCCTCTTTTGGGGCAAGGTGCTTGAGAGTGTGATGGCTGGGCAGCTTCAGACATTCTTGGAGGAATCTGATTATCTGGACCCATTTCAGTCGGGTTTCAGGCCAGGGCACGGCACTGAAACAGCCTGGTTACTCTGACTGATGACCTACTCCAGATGAAAGACAGGGGGAGTGCTACCCTGTTGATCTTCCTAGATCTCTCAGTGGCTTTTGATACCATTGATCATGACATCTTACTGGATCGGCTCTGTGCGATGGGAGTAGGAGGCACTGTGTTACAGTGCCTCCACTCCTACTTGCAGGGCTGACTCCAGAGACTGGTACTGGGGGATTCCAGTTTCACCACATGGCTATCAAGCTGTGGGGTGCCACAGGGCTCTATTCTATCCCTCATGCTGTTCAACATCTATATGAAGCCATTGGGTGAGGTCATTAGGGGTTTTGGGGTTGGGTACCATCAGTATTTCTCCTTTTCGGAGTCAGCTGGGGCAGTGAAGGTGCTGGACCACTGCCTGGAGGCTGTAATGGGCTGTATGAGGGCTAATAAACTGAAGCTAAATCCTGACAAGGCAGAACCTTTGTGGACTGGTGATTCCCAAGTCTGGGAATTAGGTAAGCAATAGGGATGTGCACTGACCCCCCGGATCGGATCGGATAGCGGATCGGAATCGGACCTGGGGGGGTCGGATCGGATCGGAGGCTGGTCGGATCGGATCGGACCAGATGTCCGATCCGGATCGGACGCCATTTTGAATGCTTTTTCCCATAGCCAAGTATTGTTTTACAAAAACGCCTATAACTTTTTCATTTTTAAAGATAGAAGGATGAAACTTGGGCACATTGTAGACTGGTTAGGGGTAGTTATCTGTGAGAAATTTCAGAAAGATTGGTGCATGCATTTTGTGGCAATTAATTTTTTAATAAATACCCAGGAATGCCTTTAACTTTGTCATTTTTAAAGTTACACACATGAAACTTTGCCACATTGTAGGGGGTACCTTGGGACCTATGTGTGTGAAATTTCAGAAACGTAGGTGCTTGTCTTGTGTGGCAATTAATTTTTAGAAAAATGGGTAGTAGTGGGGTAAATACAGTTACGCCTCCCATTTTTTTATTTTTGAAGATACAAACAGGAAACTTGGGCACATTACAGGTACCACTTGCCTTGATATGTGTGTGAAATTTCAGAAACATTGGAGCTTTCCTTGTGTGGCAATTAATTTTTGAAACAATGAGGAAAGAAACACCTATAACTTTGTCATTTTTAAAGTTACACACATGAAACTTTGCCACATTGTAGGTGGTACCTTGGGACCCATGTGTGTGAAATTTCGGAAACGTAGGTGCTTGCCTTGTGTGGCAATTAATTTTTTAATAAATACCCAGGAATGCCTATAACTTTGTCATTTTTAAAGTTACACACATGAAACTTTGCCACATTGTAGGCGGTACCTTGGGACCTATGTGTGTGAAATTTCGGAAACGTAGGTGCTTGCCTTGTGTGGCAATTAATTTTAAAAAAATGGGTAGTGGTGGGGTAAATACAGTTACGCCTCCCACTTTTTTATTTTTGAAGATACAAACAGGAAACATGGGCACATTACAGGTACCACTTGGCTTGATATGTGTGTAAAATTTCAGACAGCTGGGTCCAGGCATGTGGTGGCAAGGTATTTTTGAAACAATGAGGAAAGAAAAGCCTATAACTTTTTTATTTTAAAAGTTAGAAGTCTGAACATTGCTCACTTTGTAGATGGGTTAGGGGTAGATATGTGTCAGAAATTTCAGAATTATAGGTCCAGGCATTTGATGGCTATGGAATTTTTAAATTACATGTTTCAAAAAAATCTCTACAGAGGCCAGGTCTTCCCCTCCCGCTTCCCGCGAAGAAAAGGAAACACTCTCTCGTCTCGATCCCTTTGATCCTTGCTAGTAGTATCCATTACAGGGCTCGTGTTTCCTTTCCTACTTTCACTTTTCAAGCAGAACGGCTGAGCCTAGCTGAGTTTTGCAGCCATGCGTGCAAGGAAGGATCACTCTGGTCTCGATCCCTTTGATCCTTGGTAGTACCATTACAGGGCTCGTGTCTGCTTGAGTACAAAGTGAAAGCAGACACGAGCCCTGTAATGGATACTACCAAGGATCAAAGGGATCGAGACCAGAGTGATCCTTCCTTGCACGCATGGCTGCAAAACTCAGCTAGGCTCAGCCGTTCTGCTTGAAAAGTGAAAGTAGGAAAGGAAACACGAGCCCTGTAATGGATACTACTAGCAAGGATCAAAGGGATCGAGACGAGAGAGTGTTTCCTTTTCTTCGCGGGAAGCGGGAGGGGAAGACCTGGCCTCTGTAGAAATTTTTTTGAAACATGTAATTTAAAAATTCCATAGCCATCAAATGCCTGGACCTATAATTCTGAAATTTCTGACACATATCTACCCCTAACCCATCTACAAAGTGAGCAATGTTCAGACTTCTAACTTTTAAAATAAAAAAGTTATAGGCGTTTCTTTCCTCATTGTTTCAAAAATACCTTGCCACCACATGCCTGGACCCAGATGTCTGAAATTTTACACACATATCAAGCCAAGTGGTACCTGTAATGTGCCCATGTTTCCTGTTTGTATCTTCAAAAATAAAAAAGTGGGAGGCGTAACTGTATTTACCCCACCACTAACCATTTTTCTAAAATTAATTGCCACACAAGGCAAGCACCTACGTTTCCGAAATTTCACACACATAGGTCCCAAGGTACCTCCTACAATGTGGCAAAGTTTCATGTGTGTAACTTTAAAAATTACAAAGTTATAGGCATTCCTGGGTATTTATTAAAAAATTAATTGCCACACAAGGCAAGCACCTACGTTTCCGAAATTTCACACACATGGGTCCCAAGGTACCACCTACAATGTGGCAAAGTTTCATGTGTGTAACTTTAAAAATGACAAAGTTATAGGTGTTTCTTTCCTCATTGTTTCAAAAATTAATTGCCACACAAGGAAAGCTCCAATGTTTCTGAAATTTCACACACATATCAAGGCAAGTGGTACCTGTAATGTGCCCAAGTTTCCTGTTTGTATCTTCAAAAATAAAAAAATGGGAGGTGTAACTGTATTTACCCCACTACTACCCATTTTTCTAAAAATTAATTGCCACACAAGACAAGCACCTACGTTTCTGAAATTTCACACACATAGGTCCCAAGGTACCCCCTACAATGTGGCAAAGTTTCATGTGTGTAACTTTAAAAATGACAAAGTTATAGGCATTCCTGGGTATTTATTAAAAAATTAATTGCCACAAAATGCATGCACCAATCTTTCTGAAATTTCTCACAGATAACTACCCCTAACCAGTCTACAATGTGCCCAAGTTTCATCCTTCTATCTTTAAAAATGAAAAAGTTATAGGCGTTTTTGTAAAACAATACTTGGCTATGGGAAAAAGCATTCAAAATGGCGTCCGATCCGGATCGGACCTCATCGGATCGGATCGGATCGGAGGTTGTCCGGATCGGATTGGATCGGATTTTCCCGATTTTGGGTCGGATCGGATTCGGATCGTGGATCGGATCCGATCCGATGCACACCCCTAGTAAGCAACCTGTACTGGATGGGTTTGCACTCCTTCTGAAAGAGCAGGTGCATAGCTTGTGGAGTACCTGGGGTCAGCTTCAGCCTTTCCTGGACAGGGACAACCTAGCCACAGTAGTCCATGAGCTTGTAACTTCCCAATTAGAAATTACTATGCGGCTGCCCATGAAGACAACTTGGAAATTGCAGCTAGTGCAAAATGCAGCAGCTAAATTGCTCACCAGAACATCTTGTAAAAACCATAACACTGGTCTTAAAAGAATTGCATTGGTTGCCTATGCTCTTCCGCTTGGAATTTAAGGTGTTGGCAATGACATTAAGCTCTAAACAGCTTGGGACCTTGGTACTTGAGGAAGTCCCTCACCGTTTATATGAGATCTGTTGAAGGAGCCTGCCTCTGCATCCCACCAATATGCAATATACATTATGGTGGCAAATGGGGGAGAGCTTTCTCCGTTGAGGCATCCCGGTTGTGGGATACCTTTACACCCTTTAAAGACAGACTGGGGCTGACACTGGCTTCATTTGGGTGCCAAGTTAAAACATGGCTTTTTATCAAGGCCTTTGAGGGCTAAATTCTACTTGGTTGCACATAGTTTTAATTGTCTGTAATTGTTTCTTTTTTCCTTTAGAAAAAAATCTACTGGTTCTAAATTGTTAACGATTTGATATGTTTTTAGCTGTGAATTTTATTTACTGTTTTACATTGTTCTGAATTCCATAGCATCATAGAATAGAGTTGGAAGGGGCCTATAAGGCCACTGAGTCCAACACTCTACTCACTGCAGGAATCCACCTTAAAGCATCCCTGACAGATTTATCTGTATGCTGCTCTGAGATCCCAGTGACATAGGGTAGTTTTAATAAATAAATTATATTTCACCTCCCCTTTTTGTAGACTACCTCAACTGCAAGGACCTCAGGCTGGTGTACAAGATTCTCTCCTCCTTCTGAAATTTACCCTTCGCAACAACCCTGTGAGGTAGGTATGGCTGACTAGAGGCATGAGATCACTCAGTACGTTTCGTGGCTGAGGGAGGATATGAACCCAATTAAGAACGTAAGAAAGGCCCTGCTGGATCAGACCAAGGGTCCATCTAGTCCAGCCTTCTGTTCACACAGTGGCCACCCAGCTGTTGATAGGAGACCCACAAATAAAACATGAGTGAACAGCACCCTCCCACCCATTCTCCACAGCAACTGGTGTACACAGGCATACTGCCTCTGATTCTGGAGGAAACATATAACCATTGATAGCCTTTTCCTCCAGGAATTTATCTGATCCTATGCAAATTGGTGGCCATTGCCACATCTTGTGGTAGAGAATTCCATAGTTTAACTAAGTGCTGTGTGAAGAAGTACTCCCTTTTATCTGTCCTGAATTTCTCACCAATGGGATGACCCAGTTGGGTTCTAGTCTTATGAGAGAGGGAGAAAAAAATGAACAATAGTTCTGTCCCATTGAAGTCCAGCACCCATTACAGCACCCATCCTCTGCTAATTGATGTTAGTCATGATCTGCCAGGAAATTCTCTTGTGCACACCACAATGAATGAATGGGAGCTGCTCAAGAGCTCTTACTGGGCCAGGTGCCAGTTAAATTTCCCCATGTTACACAAGACACATTTGATTCCAATGTGTACCCCATTTTCCTTTCAAATGGGAACCAATAATGGCTGACATTGACAACAGAATTAATATGAAAACACCAATAGTGTAATCAATTTAAACACAGTAATACAGACATACATATACACAGTAAAGCAGTTCAATACCGTGGCCCAACTCACGAGGTCAAATCAGCAAACATAAAATTACATTTGAATAGTAATGAATTGGAACCAGAGTCAGTCATATTTAGAGCATACCCACTGAAATCAATGAAACATGAGGACTAAACAGTCCTATGGATTTCATTGTATGACTAAGTCCGGATCCAACACACAATATCTATATTGAATTAATTAAAATGCCATAATTAAGAAATCCAAGAATATATGTCATCACAATAAAACCAACAAATGCAGAACTGAACATTAAAAATTAATTAACAAAAAACCCTTCCGCTTAATATGTTTTGTTAAGGGCTTTCCATGTTCACTGAACCTCCAAAATGCATGAAATAAACAGCTGTTAAGAGCCAGCCTTTAAAAAATGTTTTATGGAGGCAATATGCATATGGTATGGTATCCTAAGTGGTGCTTAGTTCCAGCTTTACCATGGTACAGAGAGAGATGAGAGGGAAAGCAGGGCCATTCTGCCAGCCCTGTGGAAAGATGGCTTCCTACACACACCCTTCTCTTCCCTTCCCCTTTGTTGCCATGTTTTCTTCAGTATGTAACCCTGCAGACAGGGGCTGTCTCGTTTTACTGATTGTCTGGAAGGCTCTATGGGAACGTTTTGGGTGGTTGAGATGCAAAATTAAAAAATACTTCAAATAAATAAACAAACACATTGAACAATAAGGTTGGAAGATACCTTGACAGCCATCTAATCCAACCCTCTGTCACAGGCCAAACATTTTAAAGCATCTTTGATTTTTGCTGATTAGGTTAGAGTGGATATGATGGAAACAAATGCACCAAAATCAAGCTGGAGACTTTATGGACTGCCATAGGATAAAGTGGGGAGATGCATTTCAAGAATGATGGTGGTGTGGTGATGATGACCTACAAACCTAGATCAACATGTGCACTAGATCTTCCCCCAGACCTGACAAAACAAATCATTTCCCCAAAGATTTCTCCAAACAGAGAATCAGCCAATGCAGTTTAACCACAGCAAAGTCTATGAGCAAGAAAACAGACAATTCCTGCCAAGCGGCTGGAGGTCACTGATCAAAGTTGAGCAACTACTGCCCTCCTGATTTGTGGTCATAGTGACAGAATGCATTTCTTCTAACTTTCCTTAAACATAAGGAAAGAACAACTGCAACCCTGTAATAAACCAAGGAGCCTCCCACCCAGGGCAGCAGCAATAGAGGAACAGGGGCCAGCTTGCAAGCTTTAATGTGTGCATTCTTTTTCCTACATTAAAAATAATGTCCATATCATTGTGCACAAATATCCAAATGTACACATCAGTTGTGTACGGTTTTTTAATGCACACATTTTCTCCCATTGATTCAAGTATGTGTATGTGCATTTTCAAAGGTACACTTTCTGTGAAAGCAACCGCCCTACACAAACACAAACAAACTGCATCCCAAGCTTGGAAATGTGCAGACTCCGACCGCAGATTGCATTCGGGGGCTCGTGTCCTGCAGTGGCTGAAGTAGTCTTAGTTCTAGGGCTGACAACAAGTACGAGTACTAAACCAGGCCAATGTTCCAGAAGACAAGTTTGCAGTTCAAAGGAGTTCAGGCAAATGCAGACGTGATCCAGATGACAGGCACAGGGTCAAGGCAGAGACAATCAGTCCAAGATATAAAGCCAGACAAAGCATTAGTTGTCAAACAGTCAAAGGGTCAAACACAGTTAGGCAGTCCAATACATACACAATCCAGTAGCAGAATCAAGCAGGAGCAGAGGGGGCTCAAAAACAAGGCAGAATCAAGAAACCAGCAACAAAAGCTGGTGAAACATCTCACTGTTGGTTTTTATTCTCAAAGGTTACTGAGCCCCACCCAGGCTCAGCTGTTGTCTATTAGAGCTCTCTGGCCAGAGCCCTACTTAAAAGGAGTTACTTTCTCCTGAGGAAACAATCTTTGTAAGTGAGCATTCTTTCCTACAGGAGGCCTACTGGCTGGTTGCTTGAAGTGATGATGCTCCTGAGTCAGAGTCCCCTTCCACTGTCAGGGAAGGACCTGGAGCCATTTACCCTGAAGGCCCAGACTTCTCCTGGTCTGGTGTCTCCCTGGTTTCTGGGGGTTCTACTTCCTCCTGTGAGGAGGATCCCTCTAGTGAGGGTATGAGACCATGTTTGATTCTGGGAGGTGCAAACTGAGTAGCTTCTGGTTGAAAATAAATGGAAACAAATTTCTTATCCATCCCTACTCTCAACTCCATTACAATTACAGCACGAGAGGGTACATTTTCCAGACAGCAAGGAATCTTGGTTCTAGGAATCCATTGTTTGCATATCAGGGGTGGAGGGTAGATAAACCGGGGCACAGAAAAATGAAGGAAGGCAGTCTAAAAGTGCTTCTTTCAGGACCTTAAGAATGAGTTGCCCAGGCTCTGTAGCGAGACCAGAGTCAGAGGTTTTATAGCACATAGGGGAAAGGTGAAATCCCATTGGTCCTTCATGTCCTCTGCCTACTGCTTAGCTGGTAGCTATAATAGCATGAAATTAGCAGCTCCATCTTCTAATGTGTTATATCATGGTGGCACCAACAGAAAAGTCACTTGGGTCTCACTACAAAACCCCATGTTCCCAGATCCTTTACAGAATGGGTCATCACTAGAAATGGGCAGACCCACCTCCATCCACCCCAACTTAATTCAAAACAACTGTTTCCCCCAAATAAGTTTGTCCTTCTGAGTTGAATTCTGAATTCAGAAACCCTGATGTGACATCCCCACCCACCCCAAGCTGAAGAAGACTGCTTCTGCTACTCCTGCCCTGTCACTCCCTTCCTCCTTGCTGCCTTGGGGGTGTCTGCAACAACAGAGAAGGAGGTTTGGATGCCAAAAAAGGTCCTTTTGCCCTGCTGTCTAGCACATTACCATAGAATCATAGAATAGTAGAGTTGGAAGAATAATAATATAATAATAATATATTTATTTATTACCTGCCTCTCCCTCCATCGAGTCCATCCCCCTGCTCATTGCAGGAATCCACCTTAAAGCATACCTGAACAGATGGCTGTCCAGCTGTCTCTTGAAGGCCTCTAGAGAGGAAGAGCCCATGACCTCCCTAGGTTATTGGTTCCATTGTCATACTGCTCTAACAGTCAGGAAGTTTTTCCTGATGTCGAGGCGGAATCTGGCTTCCTGTAACTTGAGCCCATTATTCCATGTTCTTACTCTAGGATGATCAAGAAGAGATCCTGGCCCTCCTCTGTGTGACAACCTTTTGAGTTTTTAAAGAGTGCTATCATGTCTCCCCTCAGTCTTCTCTTCTCCAGGCTAAACATGCCCAGTTCTTTCAGTTTCTCCTCATAGGGCTTTGTTTCCAGATCTCCGATCTTCATCATTGCCCTCCTCTGAACCCCCTCCAGCTTGTCTGAATTCTTCTTCAAGTGTGGTGCCCAGAACTGGACACAATACTCAAGATGAGATCTAAGCAGTGCCAAATAGAAGGGAACCAGTACCTCACATGATTTGGAAGCTATACTTCTATTAATGCAGCTCAAAGTAGCATTTGCTTTTTTTGCAGCCACATCACACTGTTGGCTCATATTCATTTTATAATCTACAATTCCAAGATCCTTCTTGATTGTAGTATTGCTGAGTCAAGTATCCTCCATCTTGTAACTGTGCATTTTCTTTATTCTAGGTGTAGAACTTGGCATTTATCCCTATAAAAATTAATTCTGTTCTTTTCAGCCCAGCACTCCAGCCTATCAAGATCACTTTGAAGTTTGTTTCTGCCATCCAGGGTATTAGCTATCCCAGCCAATTTTGTGTCATCTGCAAATTTGATAAGCCTTCCCTGCACCTCACAGAAGCCAGGGACCCCAAGGGGAAAAAATCCCCAAGATGCCTGAATGGGAAGGTATGGTGGGGCAGCACGATGGATGATAATGTTCTTCTCTGGCTTGGATCACAATAACCCAAGCTGGAGAAGAATGAGAAGGTCATGATGCCCACCCCTTAATGCATCTGAAGTTTATTTCTGAGCCATGGAATAAGCTTTATTAGCATGATATCTTCACTAGTCATTACTGCATATGGCCTCCCTACTGGAGAAAAAAAAACTTATGCCAGAAGTGTGTTTATCAGAGACATTAGTCCACAGGGATTTTCACCTGCCATACAGAAGCCACTGTCCTGACCTTAGGTGGCTTCCAGTTGGATGTCTGGATACACAAGGCTACTAAAACTGTGTTGCCAGCCAAATACTTCCTGATATCTTTAAAAAAAACCCAGAAAAAAACCCTCTCTTTCTCTCTTAAAAAGAGATATATCTTCACATCCTCCAGCCTTGCTGGGCTCCACCAGACAGAGAATTCATGGCCAAACTTGTTGTTGAGTTTGTTTTGAAGCCCCTGCTCCCCAGGTCTCGTCAGGCCTCCTTTAACCCAGCAGGTTCCAGAAGCTCTTCAGTGCAGGGGGAAGGTTTAAGCAATAAAAGCAAATCAATACACACAATGGAGATATAAAGTGCCCCCAATGCAGCTCCAAGTTGCATCTGACATGTGTCATTCACGGAATGGTGAGGGGCAGACATCATGAACTCGGTAAGGGAAGACCTAACAATATCTTTACACATGCATTCCTCCGACACAAGCAAGAGCTGTCAGAAGCATAAAGCAGTTTGATTTAAAATCAATCGCCCAGCCAAGACAATACTTTCTGTTGGAGTGAAATAGAACATTCAAAACTCAGCGGCAAAGGCAAGGGAGACAGGGAAGATTTTCTCCCCCCCCCCTCTTTTTTCCCCTTGCTCGGGGGTCATGGGGTTTGTGAAACAAGTATAACGCTGTCCGATTAATCAGATCCTGCAAGTTGGGGCTGGCTTAAGCTGTCAGATTTCAAGCATGTGCCACAGCTCATAGAAATACATATTGTTCCTATAGCGGAGTTTCCGAGTACAGCTTTTTCATTAATGGTGGAGGTGTGTGTATGTGGGGGGGGGGGGGAATAAAACTAGTGCTGTGTTAAAAAAAATCTCCCACTTTTTTTGACCATTTGCATTCAATTTGATAGAAAAGAAGTTGCTTTCGGAAAGAAATTCAAAGAAGATAATTTCAGAGAAATTCTCATAGGTTGAGTTTTTGGGTCATCAGGCACTTACCGTATTTAAGAGGTGACTGGGGAGTATGTATGAGCATCGTGTCTTTAATTGTACAATCATTTCTCCAGAAGCCTGCAGCCTCCTTGGCTTTTACACTTCAATGAAAGCCCAGAGGCAAACTGAAACATCATGAGTTAACTCCTCCTAGAGGGCTTTATTTAAATCATGAAGTGCAGACAGCTTGCGAGGCTACAAAGCAACGCATACATGGGTCACAGGCCATGTCTACACCAGTGATTTCCCCCAGGGTCATCCCTGGGTCGTCCCTGTGCATCTAAATGATGCACAGGGGATCCCAGGGGCAGCCAGGGATGACCACGGGACGACCCCGAGGAAACCTTGAGATAGTGGAAGTCATGGATATCTTGGTTTCCCCACCATCTCAGTATGTGAAATGGGCACGGAGCTGTGCAGGGTGACTTCATGCTCAGGAGGTGGCTCTGTGCCCAGGAGGTGGGGAAGCAATTCTGCCATCCCCAGGATGGTGGGGTGGAGTGGGGCACGAGGGGGTTCCCTACCTTCTCCACCATGTGACAAAGGCTCCTGTTGCTTTAAATTAAACAAAATGCCAGGCGCGATGTAGGTAAGTCCGGGATTGCCCCCTCCCTCTACACACTTAGGTGTAGAAAGGGCCATAGGAAGAAAAGAAAAAATACACACAGCACCCTCGATCACCTTGCAGTGATTACGCCCCCAAACACCACCTAAATACATTCAAAATAAGCTATACAATACCTTGAGAATGAGGACGAAAAATGGAAGGCACTTCAATGGGGGAAGAAAATGTTCAGGAAACTGGAGGACAGATTTGGGCACAGCACTAGCTCCACCACTTTCCTGGAGCTGGGATGCAACACTGCCACACTCACACCTGCATTGTGGAGGGTGCAAAATGGAGGCCAAGCTGCCAACACAGTTGATGCTGTTGCCACTTGCAGTGGCGGGGGGGGGGGGGAACTTAGGAAAAAAGAAAGACGATGTGCTACAAGTCCTGGCAATGGTGAGCCTCGGGATGGGCAAAATTAGCAGTGTCCAATTCAGCAAATGCTCGGCCCGGCAGCACATGAGCTTTGGTTCTGGCTTGGCAAGTGTGCAACAATGGATGCTCTGGATAATTGCACATTTCCCCCATTGTGTAAAGGCCCAAAGGGCCCCATTTACACAGCAGGGGTGATTACATAATTTCTGGAGCCTCCATTGTGGAACACAGTGGAGGCTCCAGATGAGGGTGGATGGCTGCCAAGTGCCGCAGGTAAGTAGGGAGAGTGGGGGGAGAGCGGTGAGTCCAATGGCACTAGGCACCCAGGGGCCTGGAAGGCCAATGGGCCCCGGATCTCCGGATCGATCCTTTAGACAATGTACATCATCCACCTTCCACTCCTTCCACACATTTTTCCATTGCAAAATAGACACCCAAAAATCCTACTTGTTTTTTTTTTAAAGGAATGTGCCACTAATTCCTGCTGTGTGCAGGAAAAGCAGTGCAATTAAAACGGACCCTGAATGGGCCACATGATCTGGCCAGGAAGAATGAGGAAGGGATGAGGGACAAAAGCAGTGGTGGAGAAGCGACGATAAGGAAAAGCGATTTCCCCCCGTGTGATGATGCTCTAGGTCTTAAGATTCTTAAAAATAAGAACTGAAGAGAAACTGCAATTGAAAGAGTTGGGCATCCCTATTCCACTTTGCAAGATCTCAGCTAGCAGGACTGGGGATGAAAACATTGGCGTAGCAACTCCTGTCAGGGTAGATAATAATGATCCAATAGCTTCATTTTGTCTAGAGAAAAGCTAAAGGTGGCTATAGTGGCCTACCAATGCTTGATTCCACCCCCTTCGTGCTGAGCACAAAAGAACTGATATTTAGATTTTAGATCTTTAGCTGCTTTTTAGACTTTAAGCATAAAAGACATGTGTCTTTCGTTTTACTCTAACCGAAAGCATTGTGCACATCGCTGCTGTGACAATATCCATAATAAGCCGTAGTAGTAATAACATTATCCAGGGGGAAATGAACCCATATCACATCATTTTGCTTCCTGGGAAGGGTAGGAGGGAGAGGATCTTCCCTGTTTTCAACTCGCAACATAGATGTACCAGCCTTGGGGGAAGAGAAGAGAACTGGCCACGATTAAATCAGGGAACCTAGTCAGTGGCAGAAATGCAATTAAGAGTGGGGAATTGCTTCAGAGCCTCTAGTTTAAAATGAATTGGCTTTTTTCCTTCTTCTTAAGATGTCATGGTGTTCTGCACACACACACACACACACACACACCAGTTTCTGTAAGGGAGGTGTGGCCTTGCCACTCTCACCTACGAGGTAGAAGACATAAAGGTGTGGCAAGAATAGAGATGGCCATTGTGGGGAAATCCTGTTTGCGTTTGGATTGACAGAACCCCATGCCACCCATGACTCAGTGCATACTTGTTATCTGAGAGGTACATCCATTCCCAAAACTTGGGAGCTGTTTTGCTTTCTTTTTATTTGTGCGTAAAATCACGGATATAACTACTTATGGAAATCACAATTTGTGCAAAATCACAGCCGTGAAGAGCACAAACTTTCAGACCTAAATGGTCTAATTACCCTTGCAATTTTGCACAAACTGTGGTATTTATGGTTGCAATTTGGCGCAAATCACGATATACATGTACTTTCCGGGTGAAGTACAAAGTGTTGGTCATTACCTTTAAAGCCCTATATGGTTTGGGTCCAGGTTACCTGCGGGATTGCCTTCTCCCGTACAATCTGCCCCACACACTCAGGTCCTCTGGGAAGAATTTACTACAGTCAGCCAAAACTAGGCTGACAACCGTTACCCAGAGGACCTTCTCTTCTGCTGCTCCCAGACTGTGGAACAGCCTGCTGGAGGAGATTCGTCAACTTAACAGTCTCTCTGACTTTAAGAAAGCCATAAAGACTGATCTCTTCCGACAGGCTTACCCAGTCGGATTTTAAGAGTTTTATTGGTATTTTAATAATGCATTCGTTTTATATGTTTTTAATCAGTTTTATGTATTTTATATCATTTGTATTTTATGTTGTTCCTTGCCTCGATCCGGAGGGAGAGGCGGGTAAGAAATAAATATTATATATATATATATATATATATATATATGAAAACCACGAGCTTGCTCGACTCATCACGCAATGAATCAGGTAAGCTCAGGGCTGTGCGAACCACAGTCCACGGGGCTGAGCTGGCAAAAATATTACTGAGCTCTACTCCCAAACAGATTCCTCTGACATCCCTAGGCAAGAAGAAGGAACCCTCAGTTCTTCTTGCAGAGGCCCCAAGTAGTTGGCCACCAGCTTGGAGTATCTTCCTAGGCAGAAAAGGGTCCCTAGGTTCTAGAATAGCCCCACCAAAGCAGGAAGAAGTATCAAAGGATTCATGGTTTTTTGGCTGACACTTTGCTGAGCAACAACTGTCTTCATGGCTCTGGTGTGATTCCAGTGGGGCTGTGAACGAAGGTCCCAACTCTAAAGGAGCTTATCCAAGGTGCTGAACCTATTTTGGGTTAGGGTTCATCACTGTGGATAACTACTTTAGAGTTCTAGCTGGTACTGACTGGAACCCGGCATGGGTCCAAAGCCCCACTCAAAGCAGAGCCACCAGCATCCACTGTGTGTTTTAGTTTGCTATTTTTATGGATTGCTTCCCCAAGCCAACCAAGGTGGTTTACAAAGTTTCAAGGGGTGGGATTGGAAGTAGAAGAAGCAGCAGCAGCATTATTCTGGATCAGACCAAGAGTTCATCTAACCAGTCCTCTGTTCACACAGTGGCCAACCAGCTGTCAACCAGGGAACCACAAGCAGGACATGGTGCAACAACACTCTCCCACCCATGGTCCCCAACAACTGGTGTATACAGGCTTCCTGCCTTTGGTCTTGGAGGTAGCACTTAGCCATCAGGACCAGTAGCCATAGACAGCCTTCTCCAGGAATGTAGCCAACCCCCTTCTAAAGCCATCCAACTTGGAGGCCATCACCACATATTGTGGTAGTTAATTCCAGAGTTTAAATATGCACTGTTTTAAGAAGTCCTTCCTTTCAACTGCCCTATATCTCCCACCAATTAGCATCATGGGATGACCCCACTGGGTTCTGGTATTATGGGAGAGGGAGAATAATGTCTCCCTCTCCACATTCTCCACTCTATGCATAATTTTGTATACCTCTATCATGTAGTAAAACATTGGAAACAAACATAAGAAAACACATCAATCATGATAACAATGTAAGAAGCCAAGTTAGAAAGATATGTCTGGACGCCCTTCCTGAATGCAGAGCAATTGGGGATCAGTTGCAACTCCAAATGGAGTGTTTTCCAGTGTTTGGGAGCAACATGGGAAAGAGACATGTATCCTAGAAGTGGGCCTCTGCAAAGAAGAATGTCTTCAGAAGGGCCTCTTCAGCTGATTTTAATAATAACCAAGCAGGTTCATATCAAGATGGGTGATTCCTAAGCCATTTTTAAGCTTAAGAGGAACCTCTTGAATTGGGCCCAGAAAAAACAACAACTGGCAAACAGTGTAGATCTTTCAGTATTGGGGTGATGTGATCACAATAAGGATGAACAAGCACCCCATGCACACCCTGCGCTGCTCACCAAATGCCCACCACTTACCCAACCCCAGCACGTGGCGAACTGCTGGGAGGACCATTGGCGTTTGGCAGTGGGGCACAGGCACTTATTCCCTTTGAGAGCCACTAGTTTCCACAGAAATGGTGGCTCATATTTGTCTGCAAATGTCCCATTTGTGTAAATGATGGCCTTGATTTATGCAACATCTCCTGCCTCTATGTTGACTGCTACCTTTGGCTTAGTCCTGACTGTGGGAATATGACAGCCTTCTATTATCTGATATAACCACAGATAACCCAGTACAGAAGACTTGAATTGGCTGGTTTCCTCAAGTATCTGAGTAGGTTTTCTTTGGTTTCCTTCTGGAATTGCCTGAGTGAGATTTCTGTTTTTGGCCTACTCTACTCTGCTGCTCAGCCCAAGTTAATTGCATTGAACACAGTAACACTGAATACAGGAACATAGGAACCTGCCTAATACTGAGTCAGACCATTGGTCCATCTAGCTTAGTACTGAGTACAGTGATCGGCTGCAGCTCTCCGGAGTTTCAGTTTTCTTTCCTTTCCCTACCTGGAGAGGCCAGGGATGGACGCTGGAACCTGAGTGCAGGAAACTGCCCTTGGGGCTGTGGGGAGAAGACAGTTAAGTCCCCCCCCCGGTACAATTTCCCCACCAGAAACACCCCTGCTGCAATTTGCCCCCTAAGGTGCTGCTTGCTGAAAACAGCACCTTCTGGGATGACTGGCAACTGTAGCGCAACTTCCAGTGGAAAACAGCAGCAGAAGGAAAAAGTTAATCCCTTTCCATTTTGTGGGCTACAATCTCAATCCAGATTGAGCTGCTTTTGATGAAAAAAGGAGTGTCCAGTGTTTAGCACACTTTCTGAACTGTGTGCTCAATGTGACATGTCGTTTGGGCCTCAGTGTGTAATAAGAGAGGGAGCCCTGTTGACCATATAGCATACTCATGAAATATGGCACAGAGAGAGAGAGAGAGAGAGAGAGATCTAAAGCCCATTGTTCTTGTTCTGCATTTACACTAAGTAGTAAAGGGATGGCCTTGTTTTCAGATCTAGGAAGTAATTCCTAAGCAGCTTACTTATGCCAGGACTTAGCATAAAATCAATCGGCTTTTCAGCCCAAGGAGCAGCCTGGGTTTAAAACATCCCAGCAGTGACACAAAACTATCTAGTTATAAATTCTTTGCAGCTTTGATCCCAAATCTCCTCCCCAGGTCTCCTTAGTGTCCTTTGGAGGTCCAGAGCAGCTATTTGACTACAGAAGAAAAGTGGGTATGGGAGGGCTGTTTGCTCTTTCCAAATGTTCGCTGCATACTGCTCAGTCCTGGTTCCCTCCGGCTGTTTTCACCATGTCAAAGATACTTTTTTATTATTATTTGAAGGAACAAAAGGTTGTTGAGAAATCATGTCTCTTTCATGGAGCTAGCTTATAGTAATTGTTAGTTTGCAATGCTGGACCAATAAATAATAATTGAGGATTCCAGAAAGTACTTCTTCACACAGAACATAGTTAAATTATGGAATTCACTGCCAAAGGATGTAGTGAATGATGGCCACCAATTTGGATGGCTTTAAAAAGGGGTTGGATAAATTCCTGGAGGAGAAGGCTATCAATGGCTAGTAGCCCTGATGGTTATGTGCTACATCCAGTACCTGAGGCAGTAAGCCTGTGTGCACCAGTTGCTGGGGAACATGGGTAGGAGGGGGCTGTTGCACCATGTCCTGCTTTGTTGGTCCCTGGTCGACAGCTGGTTGGCCACTTTGTGAACAGAGTAGTGGTCTAGATGGACCCTCGGTCTGATGCAGCATGGCACTTCTTACGTTCTTAAAGTGGTGTTGGGGGATTATTGCTCTGCTCTTTGGCCGTAGGGCTGTTTTATGCCCCATTCTTTTTAACATCTATGTGGAACTGTTGGTCAAGGTCATGCAGAGTGTTGCTAGGGACATACGAGAAATTTTATTCCTGTTTGCAAGTCATTCAAACGTGTCATCCAAATATGAACACAAGCAGGAGTGTAATTCTCAGGGTTTTTTATTTTAGCAATTTCTCAAGTGCACATGTGACATCCACCCCTCCTTTACCCATGTTTTCCCCTATTATCCCTTCACTCCTAGGATAATAAGCCCAAGAAGTGGGACATCACTGCCAAATCAGCTGTACACACTGATTTAGCTAACCTTGTACCCCACCACAACTAACATCAAGCATGTTGAATTTATCACTGTTACTATAATTTATAGTTTGAGGGAGTGCGTGCTGGCTATGAAGTGCTAATTGATGTGGCAGCATAAACAAAGACCAAGCTGGCACACAGATTTAACTCAGTAACACAAAATAAAAGTTTTATGATTTACAAGATGTTGTTTTAGAGCTATAGATGTTATTATTATTTACATAGGTGATTAATAGTTACCCTAAGCCTGCCTCACTACTCCTCTAAATCCTCCCTCAAAAGTAAGGTGGTGCTTCACCAAACTCTGAAGCCTCCCTCTCCCTCAAAACTAGCTGTCAAAACAACACAATCCTCCTCTAACATCACATCACATCCCCCAGGTAGAACCAAACCAACCAATTACACACAAGCCCCCTGCTACCCACAATTAACCCTTTCTTACCTGTATATCCAATACCTAAAAATTAAAGGCCTTCCTATTAATATAATAAAACAGATGAACCTAAGAAGCAGTTGATTTTATCACAGTGCACTTGTGCAAGTATGCACTTCTGAAAATGTGCACCCCCAAAAAATGAATTTGGGTTGGGGAAAAGACTCTTGCATTTGGGAGCAAGAACAAGGCAACATGAACATTGAGGTGGAAAATGGAGAGACTCAAGAAACTATTATTCTCCCATCCCAAGATGACACCCAGCTCTATCATACCTTTTTTATCAAATCCAGGTGAGCCAGTGGTTGTACTGAGCCAGTGCTTGGGCATGGTAATGGACTGGATGAGGGCCAATAACTGGAGACTCGATCCAGATAAGTTGAAAGAACTGTTAGTGTGTGACCTTTGTGCCCAGCTGAGGTCCTCAATTGCTTTGGAGAGGGCTATACTGACATTTTCAATGCTTCGGAGAGGGCTGTACAGACCATTTCAGTGCTGAGACCTAAATCCAGTGTCTGCTGTGGGTCTAGGGGCCACACGTGTGTACATGCTGCCACAGACACCACTGGTAGTAAGGTGTGTAGTATCTTCACCACTACTAGTGGTGGAGAAACCTTTTTCTGCTCATGAGTAAGCAGGACTGGATTACTTTCAAATAGCCTCCCAAATATCAAGCCGGCACAGGAGACTAATGCATTGTCATTGAATTGCTCATTGATTATGATATTACACATTACAAAATGTTGCAATGCATCCTCACCCTTTCAGTTTTCCTTTCTAATTGACACTGAAAATTCCACAGTTCCTAGAAGCCACTGCACAAGCTCAATCTTGGTGTTTTGGTGTTGTTTTAAGGTGTGTTGTACCCCCTTTTAATGTTTTATACCTCTTCATGTGCCTGCATTCTGCTGAACCTGCTAATACCTTCCTCAGTGGCTTTGTTTTGCCTCCAATTATGTCAGCACCCAACCACTTAAAGCATACCTAGGCTGACCATATGAAAAGGAGGACAGGGCTCATGTAACTTTAACAGTAGTAGAGAAAAGGGAATTTCAGCCGGTGTCATTTGTATGCAATTAGTTCCAGGTGAAATTCCCTCTTCATCACAACAGTTAAAGTTGCAGGGGCCCTGCCTTCTCTTGTATATGGTCACTCTAGTATAGTGCCTGCAACTTTAACTGTTGCGATGAAGAGGGAATTTCACCAGGAACTAATTGCATACAAATGACACTGGCTGAAATTCCCTTTTCTCTACAACTGTGAAAGTTACATGAGTCCTGTCCTCCTTTTCATATGGTCAGTCTAAGCATACCTGACAAATGGCTGACCAGGTGCCTCTTCAATGCCTCTAGTGTAGGAGAGCCCACAATCTCCCTAGGTCATTGGTTCCATTGCCATACTGTTCTAGCTAGGCTGACCATATGAAAAGGAGGACAGGGCTCCTGTATCTTCAACATTTGTGATGAAGAGGAAATTTCAACAGGTGTCATTTTTATGCAAGTAGCTCCTGGTGAAATTCCATCTTCATCACAACAGTTAAAGCTACAAGAGCTATATTAGAGTGATCAGATACAAAGCAGGCAGGGCTCCTGCAGCTTTAACTGTTGTGATGAAGAGGGAATATCACTAGGTGCTGAATGCATACGAATGACACCTGCTGAAATTCCCCTTTCAATACAACTCTTAAGGACATAGGAACCCTGTCCTCCTTTTCATATGGTCACCCTATGTTCTAGCAGTCAGGAGGTTTTTCCTGATGTCCAGCCAGAATCTGGCTTCCTGTAACTTGAGCCCATTATTCCGCGTCCTGCACTCTGGGATGATCGAGAAGAGATCCTGGCCCTCATCTGTGTGACAACCTTTCAAGTATTTGAAGGGTGCTATCATGTCTCCCCTCAATCTTCTCTTCTCCAGGCTAAACATGCCCAGTTCTTTCAGTCTCTCCTCACAGAGCTTTGTTTTCAGACCTCTGATCATCATCATTGCCCTCCTCTGAATCCCCTCCAGCTTGTTTGCATCCTTCTTGAAGTGTGGTGCCCAGAACTGGACACAATACCCAAGATAAGGCCTAACCAGTGCTGAATGGAGGGGAACCAGTACCTCGTGTGAGTTGGAAGCTATAGTTCTCCTAATGCAGCCCAAAATGGATTTGCTTTCTTTGCAGCCACATGACACTGTTGGCTCATATTCAGCTTGTGGCCTATAACAATTCCAAGATCCTTCTTGATTGTAGTATTCCTGAGTCAAGTATCCCTCATATTGTAACTAGGGGTGTGCACCGGATCGGGTCCGATACACGATCCGGACCCAATCCAGGGGAAATCATACAATTATCCAATTTCTGATCCCCGCATCTTGATCATCCGATCTGGTCCGAACCGGTCCGGAAGGACCCAATCTGGTTTGGATAAGATTGTGGAAGGCCCTGCAGGTAAGGAGAGCGGGAGGCGGGAGGGCCCCCCCACTTACCTGCTGGGGTGGCTGCTTCCCTCCAGTATGTGGATCTACTGAGAAGCAGGCTTCGCAGCCTGCCTCTCAGTAGCGCGCCAGGTGATGATTTCATCACCTGGTGCTCTACTGAGAGGCAGGCCACGAAGTCTGTTTCTCAGTAGTTCCGTGCACTGGAGAGAAGTGGACACCCCAACAGGTAAGAAGCGCAAGGGAGGGGGAGAGGGCTAACCTTCCGGGGAACCCGCTGTCATCTACTGCTACCCACTGGTCGAATCTACTGAGAAACAGGCTTCGCGGCCTGGTTCTCAGTAGATTGGACCAGCGCACAGCAGTGGATGGCAGCAGGCACCCCAGCAGGTAAGGAGCACAAGTGGGGGGGAGGGACAGGGAGGGGAGTGTTAGGACACCACTCACCTGCCCCATGTTTTCGCCATAGGCTTACATTGGGGGAAAGCTTTCTTTCCCCCAATATAAGCCTATGGTGAAAACAGCTAAAATGGCGTCCTTATCAAAATATTGGATGTCCGATTTTTGGATCAGAATCGGGTCCGAACTGAACCAGGAAGCCTCCAGTTTGATCCGATCCGAGGCTTCAGTTCCGATCCCAGTTCCGATCCGATCCGGGGGGGGGGGGCATGCACAACCCTAATTGTAACTGTGCATTTGGTTTCTTTTCCCCAGGTGTACAAGTTAGCATTCATCCCTATTAAATTTCATTTTGTTGTTTTCAGCCCAGCACTCCAGCTGATCAATGTCACCTTGAAGTTTGTTTCGGTCTTCCAGTGTATTAGCGATCCCACCTAATTTTATGTCATCTGCACATTTGATAAGCATTCCCTGTACCTTCTTATCAAAGTCATTAATAAAAATTTCAAAGAACACTTTTCCCAGGACTTAGCCCTGCAGTACCCTGCTCATTACCACTCCCCTCTTTGAGTCTGATTCTGTAGCAAACTGTGGATCCACCTAATGGTTCCATGTAGCCCACTTTTAGCTAGTTTGCTAATCAGAATGTTATGGGGCACTTTGTCAAAAGCTTTGCTGAAGTCAAGATATACTATGTAGGGTGACCAAATAAAATCCAGGTCAGGGCTCATGTAACTTTAACAGTTGTAGAGAAACAGGAATTTCAGCCAGTGTCATTTGTATGCAATTAGTTCCTGGTGAAATTCCCTCTACATCACAACTGTTAAAGTTGCAGGGGCCCTGCCTTCTTTTGTATATCGTCACTCTAGTATAGTGCCTGCACCTTTAACTGTTGTGATGAAGAGGGAATTTCACCAGGAACTAATTGCATACAAATGACACTGCATACAAATGACACTCATGTAACTGTTAAAGTTACATGAGCCCTGACCTGGATTTTATCTGGTCAGCCTATATTATGTCCAAAGTATTCCCACAGTCCACAAGGGATGTTACCCGATCAAAGAATTAGATCAAATTAGTCTGGCAAGATTTGGTCTTGATAAATCCATGCTAGCTTCTAGTAATCATTGTATTGTTCTCAAGGGGTGCTTACAGATTGACTTCTGTATAATCTACTCCAAAATTTCCCTAGGGATTGATGTCAGACTCAATGGTCTGTAGTTCCCAGGTTCCTCCTTTTTACCCTTTCTGAAGACAGGGACAACATTAGCCCTCCTCCAGTCATTCAGCACTTCACCCATCTTCCAAGATTTTGTAAAGATAGACAAGGGTTCTGAGAGTTCTTCCACCAGCTCCTTAATTACTCTAGGATGCAGTTCATCAGGCCCTGGATATTTGAACTCGTTGAAAGAAATTAGGTGTTCCTTAACTATTTATTTATCAATCTCAAACTGCAATCCTTCCCCTTCAGCTTGTACTCCACTTTTGCCAGGGGATGGTCATAGACCCACTTTTGGGAGAAGACTGAGCCAAAGTAGGAACTGAGTACTTTGGCCTTTTCTTTGTCACCTGTTATCAATTTGCCATCCTCATTAAGCCACCATTTCTTTCCCCAGTCTTTTACATACCCGAAGAAAGCTTTTTTGTTGCTTTTAGCATTCCTTGCTGGCCTCAGCTCATTCTCAGCTTTAGCCTTCGTGATGCCATTCCTGCACTTCTGTGCTACCTGCTTGTACTCTTCTTTTGTAGCCTGGCCTTCCTTCCACTTCCTATATGTATTTCTTTTTTTGTTTTCAGGTCATCTCTAAGCTATTTGTGGACCCACATTGGTTTTTTCTGTTGTCTTCTATCTTTTTTCTTTGTTGGGATTTTGAGCTTCTTTCAGTGCAATCTCTGGTTGTAAAGTGGCCTACAAATTTAAGTGTAATGTATGTCTAATCTAGGACCTAAACATGAGCCCACTGGTTATTTGGTTGCAATATTCTTCTGTCATTGAGCCAGGCAGCTGCTTGGTCTTGAACACCATCTGATTGCTTCCCCAGTAGGCTCAGAGGAAGGCAGAGGGCTCCAGTCATGTGTGAATAAAAGACCTGCTGAACAACAAAAGGAAAAAAAAACCTGTCCATTGCTGTGAGGAGATACACTGCATTGTAAAAAGGGATGACATATTAGATCCATCTGGAACCTCACAGAGATATACTCATAGCCAAACACGTTCATCTCTGCCTGCAATTTCTGCCAGTCTCATGCAATGATACTGTATCTGTTATTGGTAGGGATACTATGAATATAGCATAGTATTGCTAGGCAAAAATGACATATATTTCTGCTACAGATAGGGTCCTGAATAGGCAAGTGTTTTATTTATGTATCGTGTTTGTATCCTACCCTTCTTTCAGGCAGCTCCACATGAAATATGTCAGGGTAATACAGTTTCATCCTCACAACCACCCTCAGAGTATGAGATGGTGATTTAAAGGAACCTAACCCAGTGAGCTTGATGGATGAACTGAGATTTGAACTTAGGTATCCTCAATTCCTATCCACTACCCTAACCACTACACCACACTGGCTCTCAGTATTTTCATTGGATCTGTGAAAATAGAGCTATGACTGGATGCATAAGGTGATGTGTAATTAGGGATAGGCACAACACTCTGTGCCCGCTCCGCAGGCCCTGCCAGATCCCCACCATCTACCTGTCCCTGTTCTGCATGCTGGGTGAGCCACCAGATGATACATGAGTGCCCAGCAAGCAGCGTCTGGCATCTCCCCTTCATGCGACCCACCATTTTGCATAGGAATGGTGGCTCGGCTATTTACATAAAGCATCATTTACATAAATTGGCAGTCATAAATAGCACCGCTTACCCAACTTTCCACTTGTAATTTTGCATAAGTAGTGCTATTTATGGCTGCCATTTTATGTAAATGACAATTTGCATAAGTAGCCAAGGTGCTATTTCTGCACAAAATTATTATTATTATTATTATTATTATTATTATTATTATTATTTACATTTATATACCACCTCATAGCCGAAGCTCTCTGGGTGGTTTACAAAGATTAAACATTGAACATTAAAAACAGATATACTAGATTTAAAACCATTAAAAGCATAAAAACAGATTACATGCTGACTCAACGTATTTTATTAAATGCCTGGGAGAAGAGAAAAGTCTTAACCTGGTGCTGAAAAGATAACAATGTTGGTGCCAGGGGAGCCTTATTGTTCCATGATTGTGGGGCAACCACTGAAAAGGCCCTCTCCATCCTCTGAGCTTCCCTTAGAGTAGACATCCGGAGGAGGACCTTAGATGTCGATTGTAGTGTACAGGTAGGTTCACATCAAGAGAGGTGTTCCGTCAGGTAATGTGGTACCAAGTTGTGTAAGGTTAAAGCTAGCACCTTGAATTGGGGCTCAGAAACATTCAGGCAGCCAAAGGCTCATGGACAAGGGGAATCCCACAGTTGCATGACATGGTGTGTACTGAATGGGGATCCACACTCTGGCATCTGGGGGGCTGATCCAGTGAGAAATCACTGAACCTCAAGCCCAACTGGAATCCTGTGACATCCCTCCACACAAATAAGTCAATGGTACATGTGATGTGTAACAATGTTCCATACCAGCATTCTTGTTCAAAGAGAGGTGATGTTTTGGAGAACTTGATACACAGTTAAGCTAACTGTACAAATATGTATGGATCAGGAAGTGACCTGATATCCACTGCTAAAACATCCCTGATAGGTGGCCATCCAAGCTCTATTTAGAAACATCTGCTGAAAGAGTTCCCTACTTTCCAAGGCAAGTTGTTCCACTGACGAGCAATCTCTACCTAGGAATGCTTGAGGAATTCTGATTCATGAAAGATGATGCAAGTTCACCTAATCCTCAGCCCTTCAAATATCTGAAGATAGTACAGATTGGAAAGTCAATTGTAGCAATGTGGAATGTATTTGGATTTGCCTTGTAAAAATAAGATGTCCACTTCTGTGGATGCATCTTGACCAAGCAATGCCAACATGTGGGGAGGCAGTAATATCCTCAAAGAGCTAGCATGTTGCTAGCTATTTGTTTTGTAGTCCATGTAAAATATAGGGAGAAAATGCAATTATTGGTCTTATCTTCTCATCGTCTCCTTTCCCCTTTTAAAATGTCCTCCTCCTATTCTGTCTTCCTGCATCTCTTTCTTTCTTTCTTTCTTTCTCTTTCTTTCTTTCTTTTTTGCCTTTATTAATAAGTTTTGCAGCCTTCATATGGTAAAGTTGCCTCCAAAAATTCCATCTACAGAGACATGCAAAGCATATTTGAGGATACTTCCTCAGTCTAATCAGAAAAGGAGTTCCAAAGTAGGTAACATTCCTTGTGTTAGAAGGTGGAGGCTCTTCATTCACCCTTAGGCTGACCTTGGACTTCACTGAATGTAAAACCTGGAGGTTCCTCAACAAGGAAAATTTGAAGGTTTCTCAACAACCAAAACATCTGAAGAATTTTGAGAGAAGACAAATATAATTCTGACAAGCCTATCAAAATTTCCCAGAATGGTTAGACAGCCCTATTATGTTAAATCTCAGCTTCAATTCAATTTTTTCAGCCAACCTAGTTCTTTAAATGCAAAAGAATTTAAGAAGATTCCTCCTGGGTCAGACCAAAGACCTATCTAGTCCAGCGTTCTGTTCACACAGTGGTCAACCAGATGCCTCATCCTTGAGTAATTTGTCAAATCCACTTTTAAAGTTGTCCATGTTGATGGACATCATTACATTATATGATAGGGAATTCCGTGGTTTCGCTATGCATTCTGTTAACAAGTACTTCCTTCTTGTCTGCCCTGAATTTCCCACCATTTAGCTTCATTGGATGATCCCAAGTTGGCTAAATCCTCACTACAATTTGAGGAAGCAAATTCAACTATCTAACCATGTGGATTGGATCTTTCCAGGTTTTCATGTTCTGAAAGAGGGAGAAAAAGACTCCCTGTCCACTTTCGCCACATGGTGTATTATTTTATCTACTTCTTATTCTATCTCTGTTTACTCATCTTTTTTCTAAGCTAACAAGCCCCAAATCTTATAACCTTTCCTCATAGGGGAGTTGTTCCAGCTCCTTGATAATTTGGTTACCCCTTTCTGCACCTTCTTCAAGTCAATGGTATCCTTTTGGAGGTGAAGTGACCAGAATTGTACACCATATTCCAAGTGTGATTGAACCACACTTGCCTTTATCATTTCATACATTAGAAATCACAATTTAGTTTTGAGCACGATTTCCTTCTGGTTGGTACTGAAACGTCCTCCTCAAGGCTCATGTGAGATTCTTTTAGCTGATGTTTTTGCAAAGGAGGAAATGTTGCGCGCTGTACGACAAGGAGGAGGAGGGACCGCAACAACCTTCAATCACTCCATAAGTATTGCCAAATGGGATCGTAACCTTTCCCAAAGAGCTATAAACAAAACAGCCAGCTATAATTTATTTACACACAACTAGGGTGCATATGAAACCTCTGTATTAATCACCGCACACCGGAATGAAAACTGGAAGGGGCCAGCTCATTACTGCGAAGGAGATGTTGTTTCATTAGTTGTTCAGCCTCTGCCCTCTGCATTTTTTAAGCAAGGTAGCGATTTGGCATTGCAATCAAGAATGAGTTCTCCATGCAAGCAAGGCCACAGGAGGAAGAGGGAAATATTGGTACTCAGCAAGGTCTATAGCCAGTCAATCAACTTATTTTGCCCATTGCACTGATATCAGGGCTGTGAAACGCCTCAGGCCGAACCCCCGAAACCAAGGCGAGGCGGGCTGATATGGCCCCCCTCCCCTCAGTTCCAAGTCAGTTCTGGGTCAGCCCAAGGCACCTCGAAGCCGAAGCACACCGACATCAAAGCTTCGGGGCACCTCGTGCCAATTTGGAGCCATGCTGGGCCCTCACCTCCCTCACCTCCCTCTCCCTACTTACCTGCTGCCTCATCAGCTGCCCTATTTGCCGGCCACCCTCCTCGCTGGCACTGCCAGCCCCCCTCATCACTGGCCACGGCTGCCACATGGGCGGTGCTGCCTGCCACCCTCATTCCTGGTGCCACGAGCTGTTCTTATCGATGGTGTCGTTGGCTGTGGCCGCCGCATGGCCTGCACTGCCGGCTGCCCTCAATCCCGGTGCCACCAGCCACCCTCATCGCTGACAAAAGGGAGAAATTTGTTTCAGTCTGATTTTGATCAGGATTTACTCTGTTCACACCTTCCATACTGAACACTGACTTAGACGCAATCTGAGGTAAGAGTCCATACATTTCTGGGCTTGCATTGTGATTTATGGACCTAAAACAATGCATTTGACAGTATGCGTACACATGAAAAACTCAGATGAAGAAATGTGTACTTTTGAAAAATGCATACAAAGACACTTTATTAATGGGGAATCGGGTGTACAGGTCAAAGATGTGCACACTTGGCATGAATATTTCAAAAAAGACATGAAAATATACACAGTGTTTCATGCAAAAAGAAAAAAAAATGACAGCTCACAGTCTGACATGGTGTTAAATCAGAACGAGCTTAAGGATGCAATCTGGAACTTCAGTGAGTTCATGTGTCATTGATTCACACCTGCCTAGAAGCACAGAAAATAGGTTAGAATGTGCTATTGGCTCCTGGATTCAGCTTCCAAAAAGTATCAGCTTTCTTTTTTAAAAAAATGAACAAGTTTCTAAATCTTGTGGTTTAAAACTTCAGCATTTGATGAGAAAGTCAGGTGAGGAGAATTTCAAAAGCACCCTTACCTGTTGGTGCCATTGCTACCCCCCCCCCTCTTTTTCTCCAGAGTCTGGTGCTGTTTTATTCACCAGGAAAAGGGATTTACAAGCAGGGCTCATGTTCCAAAGCATACTTGTCAATAAATCTCATTGCGTGGAAATAAATCTAGAGAGATTAATCTCAGACAGCCTAATGAATGTTATCAAGATGGCTTTCTAAGAAGAATTTCAATGAGAGCTGGGATAGGTATAGAAGGAAAGTGCACTTATATTAACAATGATTCTGCAAAAGACTAATCACTAGGAACTGCTGGACTCGGTCAGCTACGTTCTGCATTAACAAGCAAGGACCAGAAGACTTTGGGAATTGAGGATTTACAAGCTGAAGATTCAGGTAGGCCCAACTCAAAGAATGGGGGTGAACCTGTATCTGGAGTTGCAAGGTTCCATGGTATGGTCTTAGGCCATTTCTACACCAGCCTTTTTACCCGGGACCATCCCTGGGTAGTCCCTGGACACAGGTTTTCCCAAGGATAAGAGATCCCGGGGAAAACCCAATTCTTTCTGCAGTCCCGGGAATGTCCCAAGACCGCAGGAGGTGTGGGCTTACTCATGAGTAAGCGGGCACTAGAAATGGGTATGGAGCCATGCAGCGCAGCTCTGTGCCCATCAGGGGAAATGTGGGGAGCAAGTCCTGAAGATGGCGGGGGGATGGGCACCCCGATTTTGGGCGGGACTTTTTTTTACTTACTGTTTTCCTGTTTCAACTTTTGTATTTTCATGACATCAACAAGCTAAAATACACCTTCTACATAACCAAACAATGACAATAACCAACACATAACCAATACACACATAAAAAAAATCCACTGAGTTACAATAAATTTCTGATTTTCTCCCCAGCAAAGGTATTTGACCCTATTTTCTCTTGCATATAAACAGTAAACTAGATTCCCTTCTGTTATGTTAACCATTTCTTCTTATTCATTGAATCCACAGACAAACAGATCATTTTTTTCTTGTCCCTTCACATAGTCTATAAGAGGTTTCCATTCAGTTAAAAACCCAGATATTGACTTTTCTGTCATTAATGAAGTAAGTTTTGCCATCTCCGCCAACTCCAATGTTTTAAGCATCCATTCATCCATCGTTAGTAACGTTGGACTTTTCCACTTTTGTACATATAGTAATCTTGCTGCCATTATCATATATAAAAATAAAATTCCACAGTTCCTCTTCATCTGATCATCTACTAGGCCCAGAAGGAAGTGTTCCAGCTTCAATTGTATATTAGACTTTAATATTTTTTGAATTAAGGAATGAATTTGTATCCAAAATGTTTTTGCTTTTTTACAAGTCCACCATATATGATAAAATGTCCGTTCTTCTTCGCATTTCCAACAAGTTCCTAAGGCACTTTTATACATTTTAGCTAGCTTTGCAGGAGACATATGCCATTGCCATCTATACATCATCTTATAAAAATTCTCTTTTAGTCTAGTACTTAATTGAAATTTTAAGCCATTTGACCACATATTTTCCCATTGATCCATAGGGATGTTTTGTGCCCATTTTATCATACAGTCTTTCACTTGTTCATCTTCTGTCTCAAACTTCAACAATACTTACTGTTTTCAATGGAGCACTAGTGTGCTTTTCGGATCCTTCTAAAAAAAATGGTGGTTGCGACGGCGCGATGTCCCGGGAGGAAGCCAGGATGTCGCAGTTCCATTTGCAAAGGCGAGGACGATCCCGGAGGCAGGTACGTCCAGGATCACTCCCTCCCTTTACACCCATAGGTGTAGAAAGGGCCATAGAGAAGGGATGCAGAAAATGGCCACCTTTTACCCTGAATGATGGTGGACACATTCAAAGAACTCACAATCAACTCACCTGCAAGACCTTTATCCGTGAGCTTCCCACACAGTCATTTTCCTCTGCAGGTCTTGTTGAATCCTCAATGGATTCGAATGAGTTCAGATGTCTATGAAGCCAACCTGCAGATTCCTCAGCAGGCCAGATTTGCACATCCACGCAAATGTGCTGAGCCACATTTGGGCAAGTGCATCTCAGTGCTGGTGTGCTCTTGCATTAATATGTTCATGAAAATTAGCACCCATAGAGTAAAAATCTGGTAGAAAAATCCTATTCCACCAATCAGTAGAGAGTGGAATGAAAGATGCCCGACAATCCACTAAAACAGACAGAATGGATTTAATAAACTCTGCGCATATCTAGTTGTAACCTTCATAATTCCTACCCTTCTTCAAACCATTTGCCTTTGTCTCTCCTATTTATTTCCTATCCCGAGTACAAATGGGAAATCAAAAATGAATGCACACACATTTGATTTTTGTACTTGTTTTACTTGTACATTTGTTTTAATGTAAAATGTGCATGGGTGCATTCTTTTCTTTTGTTTTTCATGCTTTCTTAAAAATGAATGCCCATCCATGAAACAGACTTGTGAACATTGTATTGCAGTATTTAGGGATGGGCGGGCTCCCTCTGTGTCCTGTTCATGGTCCGTTTGCTGCATTCTGGCGTGTATGTCGGGTGAGCCACCCAACAGTTCCTCGGGGCTCAGCGAGAGCTTGCATCTTTTTGTGTGTGTGTCCATGAGCCATGGGTCACAGCTGGGAATATTTATGGAAATTAGGATTTGTGCAAAATTCTGGCCGTAACTAGTGCAATTTGTGTCAAATTGCAGGCGTAAGGGACCATTTACACTTCCAATTTTGCACAAATTGTGCTGTTTACAGCAGCAACTTTGCATACATTCCAGGTTATCTGAAGGAATGCCTCCTCCCATATGTGCCTGCCCAGACCCAAAGATCATCCTCAGGAGTCCTTCTCCTTGAGCCCCTGCCAAAGGAAGTGAGGCAGGTGGCTACCAGGAGGAGGGCCTTTTCTGCTGTGGCACCCTGGCTTTGGAATGAGCTCCCTAGAGAGTTTTGCCTGGCACCTACATTATACTCCTTTTGATGGCAGATGAAGACCTTCTGATTTTCTCAGTATTTTAACAATTTCTTATCATAGCCATTTAACTCCACTGTTTTAAATCTGTATTTTAAATTTGTATTATAAATCTGCATTACTGTGCAGGTTTTGTTTTACCCTGGTTGCGTTTTTATAGTGTGTTTTTATATCATGTTTTTATATTGTTTTGTTGATGGTTTGAATTGTTGTGAATCGCCCAGAGAGCTCCAGCTAGTGGGCAGTATAGAAATGTAATAAATATTTAAATAAACAAAATTTTCCGTAAATATTCCCAGCTGCAGTTCTGTGCAAATTGGGATTTGCACAAATTTGAAAAAGTGAGAAACCACCAGCTTGCTTTACTCATTGTGCCCTGAGTAGGGCCATCTCAGGGATCTGAGAGCTAGTATCCAGGGGGTTGAGCTGGCAAAAACTCACTGAGCTAGGCTGACCATATGAAAAGGAGGACAGGGCTCATGTAACTTTAACAGTTGTAGAGAAAAGGGAATTTCAGCCAGTGTCCTTTGTATGCAGTTAGTTCCAGGTGAAATTCCCTCTTCATCACAACAGTTAAAGTTGCAGGGGCCCTGCCTTCTTTTGTATATGGTCACTCTAGTATAGTGCCTGCAACTTTAACTGTTGTGATGAAGAGGGAATTTCACCAGGAACTAATTGCATACAAATGACACTGGCTGATATTCCCTTTTCTCTACAACTGTTAAAGTTACATGAGCCCTGTCCTCCTTTTCATATGGTCAACCTAACTGAGCTCTATCCCGAAACTGAACTCCTCCAGTTTCCCTAATTACAGTTCTATGGTGCAATACATAGTTTCACCTTTAGCTCAGTCTTAATAACTGGTACCTTCTCCATTGCCAGCTAGTCAGTGTTTTAAATGGGAATCTGTAACAAATTGCTCGGATTTTCCGAGGAGGGGTTAGATGAGCAAGTCAGTGCTTTAATTAGAATCTATGTCCATTTAAACCACCCTCGTTACCCCCATGATCCAGGACAGCCTGTGAAATGTGTTTAAAGAGGGAGGATGTGAACACATCTATTTACTTTTAAAAAAAGAGACCGATGTGCCTTTGAAAGAACAACAAGCATTGCAAAGCAATGCTACCATCTGAATGAACAGGCAGATGAGCAAATCAGAAGGATCTGGTTTTGCAGACAAGTGCCCTGAACACGATGCCACTTTTTTTTTTTTGACAATGTGGAGACATTTGTAGGAATAATACCTGACGTTTCACACATCACCACTCTAGAATCTTTGCCATACCTGGTAACAACTTTTCTTCTATGTCTCTTCAGAACATTGATCACAGACAGAAAATAAATCCACTGTATTTGGATAATTTTTGTTTTTATTTTTGCAAGCTCTCTTTTTTTTAATGGTCCCTTCTGATATACAAACCACTTTCTCAATGAATCAGCAGCTCCAAATTCCCACAATCCTTTAATCCCTGGAGGAAGATCCCTCACTATCTCTCCAGTACAAGGCATGTTATTAATGGATTATGTTTTCAGCAGGTAAAGGTCATTTTCTTTAATGCTTTTAATGATTTAAACCTGGATCTTCCTTTTTGGATTTGCTGTATTCAAGTGGGCCAGCTGTGAAATCCCCATTGAATAACTAATTTGTATTCAAAGGGTGGAGATGCCTCCCTCCTTGAATTCTCTGGCAGATTTGCCTTCCACCATTTTCCTAACAGAGATGTAGCACAAATAATATGGTCAGCAAATGGAGGATCAGGTTTTGTCAAGGTGTACAAGTGGATTGAATACTGTTGGGGCAACTGAACCAGAAAGCACTTTAAAAAGAAAGGCTACAATTGCGAACACACTTCTTTAATTTGCAAAATTACCCCCCTTCCTATAGCCTAGTACTTTGTAGTGTACAATAGGATTGTGATTAATGGCTTTTGATGAATAGTGACTACTCTAAACCACTGACTCTTATTCTTTAGGAACAGCTATATCCAGCTCACTAGTTCTACACACAACTGACTATTTTATTGAAAAATTAAAATGTTTCTGTGTATCAATTACAAGGACGTAAACTAGTCTGACCATATGAAAAGGAGGACAGGGCTCGTGTATCTTTAACAGTTGTATAGAAAAGGGAATTTCAGCAGGTGTCATTTGTATGCATGCAGCTCCTGGTGAAATCTCCTCTTTATCACAACAGTTCAAGCTGCAGGAGCTATACTAGCATGCCAGATACAAAAGCGGGCAGGGCTCCTGCAGCTTGGACTGTTGTGATGTAGAGGGAATTTCACCAGGAGCTGCATGCATACAAATGACACTGGCTGAAATTCCCTTTTCTGTACAACTCTTAAAGTTACAGGAGCCCTATCCTCCGTTCCGTAGGTTCACCTATGGGAACAAACTTGTTCCCTGAGAGCCAGGAGCTTATTTGACATTGAAGAGCCTGTCATTAAGACACTGTAAGCAGATTAGAAAGTATTAGATTTCTGAGTTCCCTGCTTACCTTCTGAGTTTTCCGGTCCTGTTTTTAAATAGGGATGTCAGAGAAATCCGCAATGGAATCATTTTCTATACAACTCTTAAAGATACAGGAGCTCTGTCCTCCTTTTCATATGGTCACCTTACATAAACTCCACTTTTTAAGAAGAAGGTGGGAAGGAGGGATGCTAGAGGAATCTGGTTTGGGGCTTGAGCTTGGTGAGTTGTCGCCAGCTCAGCTCCTCAGATGCCAAAATTGCAGGTAAGCGTTTTATGGAAATTGCCAGTTTACACAAACTGACGGCTGCAAATAGTGCAAGTTATGCAATATTGCAGGCATAAATGGTCTCATTAGACCATTTTCACCTACAACCTTGCAAAATGGTGATTTCTGTTAAAAAAAAAAAAAAAACCTTGTCTGTATTTTGGCGTAAAATGGCAGCTCGTCGTAAAGAATAGGGCAAGCGTTGAGGGTCTGTCGAGTGGTGTGAGAGCTGGGCATGTGGGAGTTTGCCAATTCCTCGGGGAAAGTGGAGGGACAGAGAGGCATTGTCCTTTGTGGATTGCTATATGATAGATGTGGAAAGATCAGAATTTTTGGAGTCCATGTCTGATTTGCATTTTTTCATTCCTACCAGCATTTCATCCAGTTTCCACATTAATCTGCTTTTTAAAAACCTTCACTGAAATTTGTATGCATTTTAATATGTGTTTTATACTTATTTTAGGGTGAAATGTACATATTTATATGCATTAGGATGGATTTTGTTTTTAAGTCACAAATTGAAGCACAAAATTCTTAGACATCCGAAATAGGAAGGAAAACTGTTCCATTCTGCACATTACTTCAGCAAATGCAAATCAGGTTGGTTCACCTCAAAATGTGAACTGAACGAAATCTAGAGCATCTCTAATCAGGACCCATCAGGACTGGAATCAAGAATATTCCATTGGTGAGTGAGGTAAGTCATCACCAGGACTGCAGTTTGGGGTGTCTCCCTGGGCAGTAACATGTTTGAAGGCTCTGAACTGACCCTCATGCATCTGGGTTCAACATCAGGCCTATGTAGGTAGAAAGATTTTGCAGAAAATGGCAGCTTATTGTTTTATGTTAAAGGTTTTTTTAAGCAAATGATAGCTGTAAATAAGCAAGCCCATTTATGCAACATTACAGGTAAACAGGGTTGGGCAGCCAGCAGGGGTCTGCTGAGCGGCACACGAGGCAGATCTCAGTAAATTCAGCCATCTCTATGTGCTCTTGACTAGGTTTATGGAGACAATTCCTGTTTCCCTGCCCATCCAGTTTTATGGATCTTTAACTAAGGAATAGGGATGTTGCGCTGTACCTGACTGCATCTGGGAGACCTTCGGTCCACCGCTGGACCCAGTTGGGAATCTGCACTGTGTTCATGGAGCCATGTGACTAATGCCCATGTGGCCCAATGAGCACCCAGTAGCCATCCGCTGAATTCCAGGGCCTCCATTGTGTGCAACAATGGATGCTCTGGAAATGATGGGGGAAATGTGCACTATGGAGGCTCCAGAAATTGTGAATTTCCCCCATTGCATAAACTGGGACTTTACAGTGGCCCCCCAATTGTGGAACGATCTCCCTGACGAGGCCCGCCTGGCGCCAACATTGTTATCTTTTTGGCGCCAGGTCAAGACTTTCCTCTTCTCTCAGGCATTTGGCAATATCTGAGGAGCCTAGGTTTGTTTTTGTTTGTGTAACTTTTTGGGTTGTTGCAGTGGTTTTAAATGTATGTGTGTATTGTGTGTATGTTGTATGTTTTTGCTGTTTAATTTTTTTTGTATATTGTTTTTAATTGTTTTAATCCTATGTAAACCGCCCAGAGAGCTTCGGCTATGGGGCGGTATACAAATGTGATAAATAAATATAAATAAATAAATTTACACAGCAGATTGAATTATGAAATTTCTGGCGCCTGCATTGTCCCACACAATGGAATCTCCAGAAGGGGGCAGACAGCTGCTGGACGCTCGTCAGACACTCGCTAGGAGTGGTGCAAGCATCGGACTGAGTCCGTGAGGACAATGGACCCCCATCTCTGCTCCTTGTGAACCCAGTTGGACACGTCCGGGCGTGAGTGCGGACCCATGCCTGAGCGCTCACAAGCCCACTGCAAGCGCTTGGGTGGGGGGCCACCCTGGCTTCTGGGATCGCACCCTTCCCCCCCCCCCCGCAGTGTGAATGGTGGCTACCATTAAAGCGGTGGGCCAGTGTGGGCATGAGCCAAGCACTTGCAAGCCTCTCAGACACTCGGCAGGGGCTCGTGACCTCTGCTTCATGGGGTTGGCTTGGAGAGGTGGTGGGGCAAGCCAGCCCTAACACTCACTGAACCACCAAAGCTCACATGGCAAGCAAGCATGGACAAATGCCAGCGGCAGGTTGAGCATCCCACAGGTGTGCTCACCCATCCCACTGAATACTCAGAGCAACACTGGGTATCACGTGTTTATTTTTTTTTAATGTGTCCTTTTTTGCATTCAGCGTTGGGGAAGCCACACATGTCTTTGCCTCTTAGCTCTTCCCTCGACCACCACTTTTTCTCCCCCTTCCCCATCAATACATACAAAGCCTTCCTCGCGTCAGCCCAGCAACCACATATTGCCTCCTTTATTAATAATAAAGATATGGGAAATTAAAGTCATACATCATTAGGGGCCCATAGCTCTGATGGAGTGTGGCCACGACGCGTCATGTGGGATGCTGAGAGCAGACGTCAGAGTCCCAAAGAGACAGGCCTGCCCGTTATGTAGGGATATAAATCTTTAAGGCTGGCCCCCATGTGCATGTTCAGGAGTTGCTGGGGAAACAAGGAAAACACGAGGTACTGGAAGAGGAGTTATTCAGGCAGAAAACAGATATGGCAGAATGAAGTTGCCGTTGCAAAGATATGTGGCCCACAGGGTAACATACGCTGCCTTAGAGCTTGGAATTGTCTCGATCCTAAAAGACCTTCGAGGTGGGGTGAAATGATACACATGTATAATCAATGACTCCAGGGTTAGTTGACTACATTTCATGCACATCTAGGGATGTCACTATCATGATTTTTCACTGCCAAAACAAAAATAGAAATCAGTGAAATATTCATTTCAGTTTGTTTCTGATCAGAATTTACATTCGCAAATTCCATCATAGTTGGGAGAGAAAAACTTGAGAATTAAAAAAACAAATTGATTGAAGAGAAACCAAAACAGATGGATTCTTTCATCCATACCCAAAGCTTAGTGCTTTAAAATCTGGCTTTGAATTCTTGGTTGGCCACTTTTTTCTTTTCTGACATGCTTCTCCTCTTTAACAGCTATATAGAGAGTATGTGTGGTGTAGTGGTTAGACTGTTGGACTGGGAGTCAGTAGATCTGGGTTCTAGTCCCCATTCAGCCATGAAGCTGGGTCACTTTGGGCCAGTCACAGACTCTCAGCCTAACCTACCTCACAGGGTTGTTGTTGTGAGGCTAAAATGGAGAGGAGGAGGATTATGTACACCGCCTTGGATTCCTTGGAGGAAAAAAGGTGGGATATAAATGCAATGAACAAACAAATAAATAAATAAAATATATAGCAGGCGAGTCCAACATGGTCATCGCGTTGCAGGGAATAGCTTTACCTATTGGATTTGGCCAGTGCTAATGGGCAAGAATGTTGTTGCAGTTCAGTTTTGATAAGAATTTTGCCAAAATCACTAATTCCTCCATATTCAGCATGGAAAGCACTTGAGATTAGTGCCGTGCTGAAAAATTTGACCATTCCATATTCAGCATTTTATGGAGGGCAACAAAAACTCCAGCAAAAGTGGCTGGAAGAGGTGAGAATTTCAAAGAATGTTCTCCTTGGCGAGGGGGACAAGGTTTCTACTTTCCTTTTTAAATCCAGCAAGTTGTTGAGGGGTTTTCTTTCTTTCTTTTTAAAATGCCCCTGGCATTTTCAGGAGCCCAGGAGCTCTTCCTGAATGCTTATTGAAGAAGGCAAAGCCACATGGTCTCCAATAAGCATTCACTCAGTACTGCTGGGCTCCTCCAAATGCCAGGGCAAGCGGGATTCTTTTTTGATTATTATTATTCTTTTTTTGGAAAGCTAAAAATAGAAAGAAGGCCTCTCAGCAACCTGTACACTTAGAAGATATATGTGGAACCCCTGTCACACTCCCCAAGGTGATTCCCCCCCCCCAAATTCCCTCTTCCTGCGAAAGAAGCAGAAAAAAAAACAATGTCACTTTTGCAGGGAGATAGAAAGTTCCCAAAAATAGGGGGCAGGATTCAACCCGGCACTACTTGAGATTTTAAAAATCTAAATGTGAGACAAAGAGAAATGGGCAGATTTGCCCGCCCCTAACCAAAATGATACGTTGTCTGTAGCAGATATTTGTTCCAATAAGTCAGGGATGTGAGGCCTCTTTCAGCACAGGGGCTGAATTTGATTCTGCAGAAGCTTTGGGGAAGGGGAGTTGCATTGCAGGGGTAGGTGGGACCAAGGGCAAAAGGGAGTGGGAAAAGACAAAATAGCGGGGGGGGGGAATACTAAAAAATACCAGCAAATTATAGCTTAAAGCTCTTCTGTCCAGTAACTAAGGCCATTTCTACACCAGCCTTTTACCCCAGAGTTTCCCCTGGCTGCTCCCTCTGCATCCAAACAATGCACAGGGACTCCCAGGGGCAGGAGGTGATGGGCACCGGTTTTTCTAGGGATGAAGAATTTCTGGGAAAACTCAATGCTTCCAGCATCTCAGGAGCATCCTGAGACAGCGGGAGATGTGGGTGCCCATCCCTCCTGGTGCTTGCTTATTTGGGAACAAGCACGACACCAGAAATGGGCACGGAGTCACACCACGTGGCTCCGTGCCCATCAGGGGAGAGTGGGGCTGCATTTTTGCCATCCATTGGATGGCAGGGGGTGGGGGTAACAGCTGCAATTTTGGGGGGATTTTTTTATACTCACTCTTGCATTGGAGTGCAAGTGTGCACCCATCTCCATTTACAAAAATAAAAAAAAGAATGGCGGTTGTGACCAGTGTGACATCCTGCTTGCTGCCAGGATGTGGCACTCCAGTCTAGAAAGTGGGTGATGATCCTGGAAGCAAGTAAGTCCGGGATCATCCCCAGGCCCTCTCTCTACACCTGTAGTTGTAGAAATGGCCTAAGTCTTAGGAGAGGCATTTCCAACTTTTAGAATGGGGGGACTACGAAACAATTGGTCGTTGTGGGGAAGCAGGTGGGGTCAAGGGAAGGGGTGTGGCTCCCTGAGGAAGATCAGAGGGCCAGATTTGACCCTCCCATCTCTGAGGTTCTGCACCCCTGCAGTGAGGTAGGAGCTTTATTATTGTCCCAACTGAGGAGTGGAGGAGCGGGCTAATTGTGCGAGGGTCATGGATACAGGCAATTCTGCATGTGATGGTTCACATCGGCAGTGATTGTTTCTGCTAGGGGTGTGCACGGACCCCCCGGATCGGATCGGGACCCGGATCGGGACCTCCAATTTTGTCCCGGACCGGTTCGGACAAAATCGGAGGCCCCCCGGACCGGATCGAGTCCGATCCCGACCCAAAAATCGTAAATTTTTGGATCGGCCGCCATTTTTTTCCCCATAGACTTGCATTGCAATGCAAGTCTATGAGGAAAAAATGGCGGCGGGTGGGTGAGGGGGGGCCTAACTCCCTCCCCCCCCGGGGCCATCCGCTGTGGACTGCCCCGGCAGGTAAGACCCCTCCCCCGCGCTCCCTACCCCCCCTGGGGCCGCCCGCTTCCATCCGCTGGCGCCCGCGGGCGCCAGCGGATAGAAGCGGACGGCTCTGGGGGGGGTAAGCCCCCTTCCCCGCCACTGCTTACCTTCTCGGCCCGTCCGCTCCCGTCCGGCGCCGGCGGCTACTACCAGCGGGCTCCACGGCCTACTCTCGAGTAGCGCGCCGGGTGATGATATCACCCGGCGCGCCACCCTGGAGCAGGCCGCGGAGCCTGCTGGGAGTAGTAGGCGCCGGCGCCGGATGGGAGCCGCCGGGGCGGGAAGGTAAGGGCCCCCCTCCCCCCTCCGCGCGCCCCCTCCTCCCCTCCACGCACCCCCTCCTTACCTTCCCGGCCCGTCTGCTCCCGTCCGGCGCCGGCGCCTACTACTACCAGCAGGCTCCGCGGCCTGCTCTAGAGTAGCGCGCCGGGTGATGACATCACCCGGCGCGCCACCCTAGAGCAGGCCGCGGAGCCTGCTGGGAGTAGTAGGCGCCGGCGCCGGACGGGAGCTGCCGGGCCGGGAAGGTAAGGGCCCCCCTCCCCCCTCCGCGCACCCCCTCCTCCCCTCCACGCACCCCCTCCTTACCTTCCCGGCCCGGCGGCTCCCATCCGGCGCCGGCGCCTACTACTACCAGCAGGCTCCGCGGCCTGCTCTAGAGTAGCGCGCCGGGTGATGACATCACCCGGCGCGCCACCCTAGAGCAGGCCGCGGAGCCCGCTGGTAGTAGCTGCTAGTGTCGGACGGGAGCAGACGGGCCGAGAAGGTAAGCGCCCCCCTCCTCCCCCCCCGCTGTCCACTCTCATCGGCGGGCGCCCGCTGGCGCCCGCCAATGGAAGCGGCGGTGGGCGCCAGTGGGCGCCCGCCGATCCGCCGATCCGCCGATCCGGTTCGGAGCCTTTTCGGACCGGTTCGGATTGGATCGGCCGATCCAGCTGCGGGATCGGAAATTGGATAATTTATCCGATTTCCCACTGGACCGGACTCGGATCGTGGATCGGGTCCGATCCAGTGCACATCCCTAGTTTCTGCTGCCTGTGCTGCAGAATGGGGAGCATTATGCACAAGTTAGCCAATAGGGCAAGCAATGGAAAATAGAGATTCTACGGATGGATGGACTCACCCCTGTCCATGCTGCCGGGGGCTGGCTGAGCAGCCAGCACCTGTCAGCTCCTATTCATCTCCCCGGATGAGCCGCCATACGTAAATGGTCCCCTTATGGCAGCCATTACTTTTGCAGAAAAAAAAAACACAAGCTGCCACTTTTTCATAACATGGCCGCTCAGAGAAAGAATGCGTGGCCACCAAGGGCTGTGCCAGCTTGGCGAACGGGTCTGGTAAGTGTGTGGTGGCTCAGCTCATGGGGTACAGGAGGGCAGAGTCCGCCAGACCCCATGCCCCTCCAGCAGCACTCCCTAAGTGATTCACATCTGTAGAAATATCTGGGGGTATAGCACTAAGCAAGCAAGCAAACCACATCAGGCAGGCTGTTATCCATTGGCCGACCACCAAGGATGGGTGAGAAATGTATTTGGTTCACATTGAACGCAATTTTACAAAATGTGCACGCCATGAAACTATGCATGAATTGTTGATAGGGTGATATTCAGACTTTTTAGAATTTTATGAGGCCGTTCGTAAGTTTAAGAATAAAAATGCATGAAGAAATCCATATAATTACAAAAAAGTGACCCTGAAAATGCATATATTATGGAACAGTGCGCACAAAACACTTTATTTTAGAGGAAAATGCTTGGAGGAAGTATAAATATTTGGAAAACTGCAAACAAAATATAGGGGAAATGCATGGGAAAAAATTAGGATGAGCAGGATCCAAGGGGGCACTGCACCCCATTTCTGTGGTGCCCCCACTGGTCCTGTCCTGCAAATGAGATCCACTGTTTGTACAATGCGGATTTAGTGTTTCTAGAAGCAACCAGAAATTTTTTTTGAAAATGCTCATTTCTGGAACAAGTCAGGTCAGCAGAACTTGCACAAAGGAGTTCCACCGACCTGTCCCAATCCAGAAATGAGTCTTTCTGCTTGTTTCTGGTTGCTCCAGAAAGCACTAAATTTCTAATTGTGCAAGCCAGGGGTCCCACTTGTGCAACAGAATTAGTAAAAGAGGTGCTTGTGCAATGGCCTCGTTGGATGCTATCCTATACATTGAGAGACATGCACACATTCATGCACACTTTAAAGAAAATGTAAAGAGATGAGGAATTGGCCCAGAGACTGTTGAAATTCCTGCTTGAAAGCTTCGTCGATTGCAACCAGAACCTGAACCTGAAATAACAGCCCATTGCTTTGGATCCAAACTAGAATAGAATGCCGTCCCCCTCCCCAAAGGGAATCTGGGTCAGAAACTGGAATGTAGCAGTGGTGGTGGTAATTTTTTTAAAAAACACAAATATTTCTGGAAATTAGTTAAACCAGCTTCCCCCATCCTGATGCCCTCCCGTAATTGCAGTCCAAGCCATGAGGTGGATGCCAGGTTGGGGAAGGTTGAGCTAACAAATTCTGTTGGACCAGCATAAAACCAGATATGGAACAATTTTGATTGTTTCTGACTCCTCCTGCCCCCAAGCTGTTTTGCTTGTATATTTTGAACGGTGACAGATTACACTCCTGGGAAAGCCAAGATTTTGTTAAATTCCCTACACACAACTAACAATTAACAGCCAAGCTTTAAATTGATGGCACTTGTTGCTAAATATGGTTTAGGAAATTTAATTTAAGGTAGAGCTATACAGATCTGGCGTGTTCTGTTCTGTCTGCATTTTGTGGATTGTCACATACCTTTCATTCTGTGGCCCACTCGTTGACGGAATTGGATTTTTTTTCTCCAATTCCTTGATTTTGCGCAAATTTGCATTTGTGCAAATTTGCACTTGCAAAAATGTTCAAATCCCACCCCCACAAAAAATGTTCAAATCCCTCATTTAGCCTATGGGGGGAATGCACTTTTCTTGCTGTTTCTGCTGGTTCTTTTTTTTAAAAAAACCCCTATATTTTTCTACAATTAAATTCACATAACATTCCTGAAAGGTAACACACACACACACACACACACACACACACACACACACACACACAAAATGGTCCAAAAGTCCTCAGAATCCATGTGACCCAGGAAAAACCAGTCTGCTGAATCTGCTATCAGATTCATGGAAATAAAAACTCATCTGATTCCACTGCGGATTTCTCTGACATCCCTATTTAAAAACAGGACAGGAAAACTCAAAAGGTAAACAGGAAAGTCAGAAATGTAATACTTTCTGATCTGCTTGCAGTGTCTTCATGACAGACTCTTCAATGTCAAATGAGCTCCTGGGTCTCAGGGAACAAGTTTGTTCTCATAGGGTGACCCTATGGAAAGGAGGATAGGGCTCCTGTAACTTTAAGAGTTGTACAGAAAAGGGAATTTCTGCAGGTGTCTTTTGTATGCATGCAGCTCCTGGTGAAATCCCCTCTTCATCACAACAGTGCAAGCTGCAGCAGCTCTGCCCTCTTTTGTATCTGGTCATTTTAATATAGCTCTAGTATAGTTAGATAGACCAGATACAAAAGAGAACAGATAAGTTCACCAGGTGCTGCATGCATACAAATGACACCTGCTGAAATACCCTTTTCTATACAACTGTTAAAGATACAGGAGCCCTGTCCTCATTTTCATGTGGTCACCCTTGTGTCCTTGAAGCTAAGTTTGAGGTCTAGGGGAATGAGGGCATCATTCTTAGATGGGACCCATTCCTTTAGAAGATGAGCAAACATCTTTTCCTTCCAAGGATGTGCCTCCAGGGGGAGTGTGGGCTCATTGTAGTGGGAGATTCAATCATTAAATATATAGACAGCTGGGTTTTTGACATGGCAAAAAGTTTGGAGCCTGTTCCGAGAAAAGCTAAAAGACCATCTCCAACTCTTCTCTTTCAGAACAACTTCTAACAGCAACTGGGGGTGTTCTCTTAAGTATATATACATCATGTCAGGGACATGTGGATGTGCAGAAAAGTACCTTCGACTTCTCCTTGTCAATGGGGGAATCCTCTTCCCATGGTGACTTGCCAGAGCCCATGCTTGCATTTGCTGCAAATATGGTGTAAGACATTTTTACTGGCATCCAAACATGACATCTGGTGTTAAGAAACATTGTGAAGCAAGCAATGTGGGAAGCTGAGGCCTCCTTAATTCATCTGGGTTGGCACAATGCTTTCTCCCTTCCAGTCATGGCTTTTGTGGTGATAATGCAGAGCTGAAAGAAAAATATTTTTTTAAAAAACCTAACATCAATGGAAAAACAAAAATGGGCCCTGGGTAAATTTCATATTAAGAGTATCATTTTCAAAAGTGATCATGCTTATGCACTGTCAGCATGGAGTGAAATAAATTATAGCCTGGGAAAGTGAAGAAGTCTTGTTTGGAGTCTTGGCAACAGAAGACCTGGCATTTTTCCTAATGCAAAACCCAGACAGAACTCAGGAGCCTGATTTCTCAGCATTCTTGAAACAATTTGTTTATGAACCCTGCCAGCACCATTTCGAGTTATTGCTATGATAAACATAAAAGCAGAAGAACAGCCATGCTGGATCAGGCCAAGGATTCCTCTAGCCCAGATTTCCCCAACCAATTTCCCTCCAGATGCATGGGCCTGCAATTCCCATAGTTCCCAGCTATCATTGTGCCCAGCTGGAACCACTGAAGAACATAATATCTGGCTCTTGGGTTGTGGTGGACAGCTCAATGAAAATGTCAACACAGTGTGCAGCTGCTGTAAAGAAGGCAAACTCCGGAGACCCTCCTTTTCCCCATTGACTTGCAAGTCTATGGGGAAAAGGACTCACCATCCTCACCCCACTTTCCCTACTTACCTGCTGCCTCATTGTCACCATTGCCACCTCCGCTGCTGCCATCCGCCATCCACCGCTTCTTCCGCTCTACTGAGAACCAGCCCCCCCGGTTCTTAGTCGAATGGACTCACCACCAGCCTGGTGTTCCTAGGTGCCGGCTGTGCAGCCAGCACCCAGGGACCTGGAAGGCCAATGGGCCCCAGATCTCTGGATCGATCCAGAACAATCCAGTCCGGAACAATATGGACCTCCCCCGATGCGGTTCGGATCCAGATCCGGGAGGTCCGGCTCACCCCGATCCGGCCTGAATGTGGGATCCAGATCTGTTCACAGCCCTAATCTACACTATCTCTTGCTTTTTAAAGCACTGATAACTCATTTTTGCTTTCTCCCAAATGCTGCACCTTCTTTCCCCCATGTGGGAACCTCCAAATTCCACTTAGAAACAGTTTTTTTCTAAATTGCACCTTCATTGGCTAAGTCAAAATTGAGGCAGACCAAACTGTGTTGGCCTTCCAGCTGGAATGGGAAATACATGTGCTGTGTGCTGTGTGTGCAAAATACTCTCACATTTTCTCTCCAGCATGCCTGCTAATGCAACCCCAAACACCATTTGCTTTTTAGCAATGCAAGAAGATTAAATGCACTTGCTAAAGAAGATTTATGCCTCTGCTACCTTCATAACTCTTGTGAGTAAAGGCACGTCAGGTTGTATAGAAACCGTCTATTATCCGACACAGCTTCGTCTATGGGGCCAAATGGCATTTTAAACAGCTCCAAATGTAAGTGAGTAACTGCAATATTATTTGCAGCCAAGTGATATTTAATTGCTCACCTTCAATATCTATGTTTTTTCTTGACAGACGTGTCAAATTTAACCCAAGGCATCCCAGAAATGTGACTCTCTTTTCTGTCCTTTCTAAGGGTGGGGAGGGGGGAAGGAAATGGGCAAAAGGAGAAGGGAATCATAATTTCTTCCTGGCATTCTCCTTCTTGTATCCTGATAGCTTTTATTCATTCCTTTGTTCATGCATGGAGGTTTGTCCATATAAGCTGGAGGCCAATGGTCATTTTAAAGAGACCTGAGCAGGATCTACATTACTGCTTCATAACAGTTTATTCCATATACCATTTTCAAAGTATTATATCCTGCTTGGTCTAGATTTGGCTCTGAAATGATTTAAGAGAGGCTTTGTTGTCCACTGTGTACAAACATATGTTTGTTCGCTCTCTCTTGCCTCTTGACAAACAGGTGGAACAGGCTTTTTGAAACAACAGCACGAGAACCTGACAAACCTGCTTACTTAAGATGAAAGAGAATGGATGTGCAAACCAGAACCACCCATCTCTGTATGAAACCGCTTTTAGGTCTCTGGGAGGAAAACCAAACAAATGAAGTAGAGCTAAGCTAAAATTTAACCAAAGACATTTTTCTGAGAAAATTTCTAAGATTTTTCTTTTTCTCATACATGTCTAGAAAAAGAAGTCTCTTACGCAGATTTTTTTTTTTTTTGGCTGAATGTTCTCCAATATTTTTGGAGGGTGGTCCAGCTGATGTTTGCATTGCATGGATGTCCCAGAATTACACTAAGTCGATACTAAACATTGTGGAGGATGCAAAACAGTATTTCAGCTGCCAATACAGTTGCTGCTTCCATGGAAGCCACTTGCAGTAGCCGAGGAAAAAAAGAAATCTGGGAATGCTGGGAGTTGCCAGAATTTTCATTCTAAACATGCAATGGATTCAGCGGAGACTGGTGGCTCTGATTTTGGAGGGCTATGATTCCATTCTGAGTTTCAGTCAGAACCACCCAGGACTCTGAAGGAACTATCCAAAGTGCTGAAACATATTCCCAAATTGGCTGCAATTCACATAAATTAAGCAAATGACAGCTGAAAATGATGGCACAAATTTGTATTTGGGGGGGAGGAAATCAACAACATAAGTTGGTCTGACTCTATGCAAAAAGCAAACTAAAGTCTAGGAGTGTGTGTGTGTGTGGGGGGGTGAGTTTCACCTCTGAACCTATTCCTTCGATACCCGTAGTCAAGTAGTATAAACATTTTTTTTTAGGGTGACTATCCAAGTGGTTGCAAGAGGAAGCAGATGGGACAAGCTGTAGGCACGGTATTGGTGGGTGGAGCCACACTGAAATCCGTCCCCTTTGCTGCTTGTTATGTACAAATTTTATATCTGTAGTGATTTTAGCCGTGTATCTAGGAGTGTGCAAATCAGCAAAACTCATTATCAAAATTCATAAGGCCATCGAGTCCAACCCCCTGCTCAATGCAGGAATCCACCTAGAAGCATATCTGACAGATGGCTGTCCAGGTGCATCTTGAAGGCCTCCTGTGTGGGAGAGCCCACGACCTCCCTAGGTCATTGGTTCCATTGTTGTATTGCTCTAACAATCAGGAGGTTTGTCCTGATATCCAGCCGGAATCTGGCTTCTTGTAACTTCAGCCCATTATTCCATGTCCTGCACTCTGGGATGATGGAGAAGAGATCCTGGCTCTCCTCTGTGTGACAACCTTTCAAGTATTTGAAGAGTGCTATTATGTATCCCCTCAATATTCTCTTCTCCAGATTCAACATGCCCAGTTCTTTCAGTCTCTCCTCATAGGGCTTTGTTTCCAGACCCCTGATCATCCTCGTTGCCCTCCTCTGAACACGCTCCAGATTGTCTGCATCCTTCTTGAAGTGTGGTGCCCAGAACTGGACACAATACTCAAGACGAGGCCTAATCAGTATTCTCCTAATTCTACCTTGAAGCTGATTCCAACTTACATCTGTATCAGATTGTGAGCTTTCCCCCCTTTTTCACACACAAAAGTGTGTGTGTGTGTGTGTGTCTTTGTGTGCAGTTTCCCAAATGCATGCATCAGTTGTATGCACATTTCTCTCATCAATGAAATTATGTTTCTGCATATTTTTTTCTAATGTATGCAATTTTTGAGCTCTTTTTAGTTTATTTGTTTTGTTACATGGATCACATTGCAAGTTCAGAAATTTACAGACTTTGATCGCAGATTGTATTTTGGTTTCAGGATAAAAACCAGATAAATACTGATCAGAACATTTCAAAAATGAATTTCTCATTCATCCCTGCTTGTATATTTCATATAGAATAATTCCCCCATCTTGATTTTGCATTCTGTTCAATAGCAAGAGATGAGGAATCCTTTAAGAAAAAAAAAAGGTTTTCTAAGTATTTCAACCATAATTTAGCATGTGAGCCTTTCTGTTGAGGTAAAATATTAACCCTGTTTATGTGTGTTTGTGCGTGTGTTTAAATGGGCCAATCTTGTAGATTATTCATTCCAGGTTCGCTTGCCATACACCTTATATGATTTAAAACCTTTCCAGTCATCACTGTGGATTGAGTCACCCTGCAGGAAAGAAGGAAATAAAATTGGAATAGGTAGGAGTGAAGAGATAAAGAAAGAATTTGAAAGGAAAGCAAATGGAGAAGGAACACACTAGCTTAGAAAGCTTATGAAGTCTCAAGAAATGTAACATCTTGAGTAATTTCAATTGGAAAAAGCCATGAAGGAGCAAAGGTCTATCAGGAGCATGAATGGGGGGAGGGACAGGCCCCACTTACCTGCCGGGGCCGTAGCTCTAGCCCCGGCAGGTAAGGAATGCGAGTGGGGGGAGGGACAGGGAGGGAGGGAGGGGGAGTTAGGTCTCCACTCACCTGCCCCCATGTTTTCACCATAGGCTTGCATTGGGGGAAAGCTTTCTTTCCACCAATGTAAGCCTATGGTGAAAACACCTAAAATGGCGTCCGATCCGAAAATCGGATGTCCGGTTTTCAGATCAGAATCAGCTCCGAACCGAACCAGGATGCCTCTGATCCAATCTGATCTGATCCGAGGCACTGGTTCCGGTTCCAATTCCGATTCTGATCCGATTTTGGGGGTCCATGCACACCCCTAGTTAAAATATTACATTAACAAGCCTGAAATTTTTTTTTCTTTTAATCTCTTTCTTGGCACCAAAAGGATTATAATATCAGTGCCAGGTGGTATTCCCTGGGGAAAGAATTCCACAGGTAGTATGCCACCACTAAGAAGACTCCCTCTCTCTGGTTTCCAGTAAGCTTACCTCAGCTGCCATTTGAAGATGACTACAAGACACAGAAAGGTTGGTATGTTGGGAGAGGAATTCCTTCAGTTGGGGATGGGTGAGCTCCCGTGAGCCTGGTTCGTTGGTGACTCATTGAGCCACCTGCTCTTGCTGCAGAACTGTGTGAGTTTCTTGGTGGCTTAGTGAGCATCTGATAAGGCCGCAGGAGGGAGGGGCATCTGCCCTCTCTGTGAGCCACCACTGTGCACCAAATGCCAGCTCTCAAGCCCTTATGGTCTCTCCTTCCTTGCCAGGAAGTGGATCGTGAGAGGTTGACAGCCTCCGCTGGCTCTCAAGGCCTACCAAATCTTCTTCCTTGCAAGGAAGGAGAGACCATGAGGCAACAGGGGAAATGTGCACTTTCTGGAGCCTCCATTATGCACCACAATGCAGGCTTCAGAAATTGCGCATTTCCTCCCTTACGTAAGCGACACCTGTAAAGGCACCATTTCAGCCTGAATGGAGCCTTCACACCTTCACTCTTGCATAAATGATGGAGGAGGGAATACATCATTCTCAGAGCCTCAATTGTGGCATATCACCATCATCATCACGTTTTAGGCTGACCAGATAAAATCCAGGTCAGGGCTCATGTAACTTTAACAGTTGTAGAGAAAAGGGTATTTCAGCCAGTGTCATTTGTATGCAATTAGTTCCTGGTGAAATACCCTCTTCATCAAAACAGTTAAAGTTGCAGGGGCCCTGCCTTCTTTTGTATATGATCACTCTAGTATAGTGCCTGCAACTTTAACTGTTGTGATGAAGAGGGGATTTCACCAGGAACTAATTGCATATAGATGACACTGGCTGAAATTCCCTTTTCTCTACAACTGTTAAAGTTACATGAGCCCTGATCTGGATTTTATCTGGTCAGCCTATCACGTTTCCCCCTCCCCTTTGGAATAATTTCTTCTTCTTCTTTTTTACAAGCTTGCTGAGAAGCTCTGTAAATGGCCAGTGCGCCATGCTCTTTAGTTATTGCATGCACACCATGCTATGGTCAAAGTGTGCTTATTGGGTCTGTAAATATTTGTCTCCTGTTGGCTATAAGGTTCTGCTGCACTGGACTCCGCTGAACATTCTCATTCGAAAAGCTTCCTAGGCCGTAAGTGGGCTCTGTAGTTCTATCAGATGTGAGGGCCATAAAAGATAACGCTTGACGGGGGGATTTTATGAGCTGTCATTGGAGCCGGTGTGACGCACAAAGGTTAGCATTAGAAAGAGAAGGGAACTTTCTGATATTATCCATCAGTCCCATTTTCAGACCTGCCCTGTTTTCAATCCCTTTGAACGTGGCAAACAGGAGCACAGGTGTTCGCTGCTGCTGCTGCTGCCTCCACAGCCTAACCTTGACTTCCAAGATTTCACCCTTTCATCTACTTTCCTTATATCTTGTCTCAGAAATGCTGTAATGCTTCGTGTGTGGCTCTGTGTGTGTGTGTGTGTGTGTGCACACGTGCATGCATGCACAAATAGGAAAACATTTAAACTGTAACTCTACAACTACAGCCACATTTCCTATAGGTTTTCTTTCCTTTTCCTTTTCAGCCAAGTTCGCGCATCAGTGAAACTCAGATTCACGCATGCAGGTAACCCACTTGGTTAGGGCACACTTGTGGATTGGCAGCTGAAAGTGTGGGGTGAACGTCTGACTCCATTGAAATGGGATACCTTGGAGCTGATCGAGAAGTTGTGTCCATTGATTCGCAGTGGCCCATTCACATGCAAGCCAGTGATCCCAGTTTGGAGGGAACAAGTTCATAGGAAGTTGCTATATACTAAGCCTAACCTATGGTCAGTCTAACTCCGTATTGCCCACACTGACTAGCAAGCCAGCTTTTCAGACTGGAGTCATTTTCAGCCCTACGTGTACATGCTAGGAGCTGAGGTTGAGACCTTCTCCATGGAAAGCATGTGCTCCACCCAGGAACATTGGAGAAATCCACAACGGATTCAAATGAGTTTAGATTTCTATGAATCCATTCAACTTAGTGATGATGCAGAAGTCTGAGAGGGGGTGGAGTCTCTGAACTGCAGCCACTTATTGGACCTGTGAGCACCTGGTGCCCTCCCATCCATGAGTGCCCAGTGCCTGCCCATCCCCTTAGAAAGCCACCATTGTGCATAAAAATGGCAACTTGGGTATTTTCAGGAATCTAATGTTGCATAAATGGTGGTCATAATGTTCTATAAATGCCCCCTTTACAGCCACCAGTTATATAACGTTTGATTTTCGGAAATCCCTGTGCCACCATTCTTATGCAAAATGATGGCTTGCGAAGGGGCAGACTTGCAGCGCTCCCCGGGTGCTCATCACATCGTCCAGCGGTGCATGCAGCATGGCGAGCAATGGGGGGCGGGCAGAGGCAGCAGCAGCAAAACTAGACAGGGGTGAGTCTCGCCATCCTTAATCCCACTTGCATTTTCCAAGTGGCCTGGATGCCACAGACTTCTGGACTGAGTTGGTTTACTGGTTGTTGTTTTTTCACTTGGAGAGGTTTGCACAAATGTACATTGGCAGACAGGAGTGGAATTCTCATATATCCCTAATAATAATAATAATAATAATAATAATTAAAAAATGCCTCAGACCCACGGCCGGCACACCTGGGTGGGGGGAGTCCAGTTGCGGGTGGGGTGAGACAGCGAGGCATTGAGGTTGGCCATTGGCCACCTCGTTATGGTGCCGCGTGGTCTGGAAGGAGGGCATAGCTATATAAGCACTTCACCCCCTCTCAGTGGCCTCTTTGTTTTTTGGCCCCTCCCTCCCTTGTAGACAGTGTGGGCTTAGCTGGTGGTCCTTTTGGAGGCCAAGTAGGATTTTTTTTGCTCACAACCTAATTTGGTTGTGAGTTTTTCTGTCTACTCCACACTGTGAGACACGTTGGGTGCATTAAATAGGTTGATTTTATTTTATTCGTTAACATCTGAATGGCGGTTAGGTGCGGGCATCTAGAGTGCAGGGAATATTGGTGAGCATTCACAGGCACCGTTGGGGTGACGGGTAGTCCCTGAAGCCTACGTCAGGGAGTCTTGCAGCACCAGCTAGTGGGTTGAAGGTTTACCTTTGAGGCCAACCCTCCTTGCCCACGTAAAGCCATGCGGCATATGGGGTGGTGACACCGGAAGGCCTCCCTCCCCCAAATGGGGAGCCTGTGGGGTGGAGAGTGGTCAGGCGCCACTTCAGGGGCTATGAATGACTCGCCCGATCCTAGAAATGGCTTCCTTGAGCCATGTGGAAGATGCCCGCTTAGGAATTTACCCCGTTGCAGATCTTTGAATAAATGTGGCCCATGTTTAAATCCATATATGTGTGTTGTCTCATTATTTCTCACCCTCCACTTCTGCAAAAATCTGATTCTATCCAATGAGTGAATGAGTGAACGAAAGATGCCCAAGAATCTATGAAACGCAAACAGAATGAACTTAACAATATCCCCCACTCTACAGCTAAGGCAGAGGTAGAGTCACCTCCATCCCCCAAGTTAAAAATGGACCACAAGCAACATTTGTCTTCCAGGGAGTCTTTTCAAGTGTGGGGAGGAGAAAGAAAGACCAAGAAGCAGCTAGGGGATCACCTGTATCACTGACCCATCAAACATTGCACTCACATCCAGAAGAATGAGAGGAGACTAAGGGTACACTATAAGGGTACACTAGAACCAGGACTTTGTTCATCTTGTTAAGGTCCACACGAGAACGTCCTCACTGTGTGGAATTTTGTCCTATACTTTGTCCTGAACTTTGTCCTGAACTTTGTCGTGACCCCTTGCCACTTCATCCTCAACTGCATTTATGGGGATGAACCTAACCGAGGCGCAAGCAGAATATTCCCCTGCTGCAGCTAGGGATGATCAAATCTGTCAATGTGGCTTTCCTCCAACAATATATATATATATATATATATATATATATATATATATATATTTAAAAACTACACATTCTTTCTGTCCCATTTATGGAAAATTTGGAAATGAGCACAGTACTGCTCCCCACCCCATTTGCCCACATTGTCCTCAGGGCGAAGGAACACCATTGTCAATGATTGTCAAGTACCTTTAATGCATTCATATTAAGGAAATCCTGCATCACCAACAGGTTTACTACTTATGCTAATTGCCCAAAACAAATTAGACATCTGTTATTGTGAAACAATGATGTTACTTTTTTTAAAAAAAGTCAAACATTGGTTCTTGGATTACAACTTCCTGCCACCATTCCCAAAAAGGAGCTCAAATTATTCCTTCCTATCCTTACGGCAACCCTGTAGGTAAAATTGGGCTGGTGGCATGTGACAGGCCTAACATTATTGAGTGAGGCCTGTGGCTGAGAGAGGGTCTCCCTACTGAGTCCTTCTCCAATCTGGGGTCTTCCAGAGGTGTTAGACAGAAGGTCCCTCATGAATAATGTCCATGTTGGGTGGGAAGAAGGGGAGTCCAATGGCGGTTCCGAATCGTGCTCATTTTCAACGTTGTGTAATTAATTTGGTGGCCGTGAAGGGGCCATTTCCCCAACATTAAAAATACAGAAATTCCAGAGCCACCATTTTGCATACAATGGCATCCACCAGAGGTCCTCATCACCACCCGTTAACCCCTTGTTCTCCACTCCTTACAAGGAGGGGTGAATGTGCCATTGGCAGCAGCGACGGGACTCCTGCCCCCACAGCCTCTCAAGCCTCCACAGCCGGCAGAGTCAGGAGTCACACACCAACCACATGTTCTGCCCTCCTTGCAAGGAGGGCAAAACAAGGGATTTAATGGGAGACTCCTGCCTCCACCACCTGTCAAGGCTTGAGGGTCTGCAGGAGTGTCCCCTTAACCCCAATGTTCGCCGCTTTTTGCAAGAAGGGGAGAATCTGCCCTTGGAGGGTGGAGATGAGCCAAGTCCAGTGGCCAACATTTGTGCAAAATGGTGACTCACTAAGGGACCAGGAGCTGCCAGGCCCACTCACTGGGTACAGGGCTGCTTGGTGAGCAGGTCCAGGTGAGCGTTGAGGTTTGGTGAATGGGTCTGGGGTGCACGAGCAAAGGGGAATCTGCTGGATGCCACCCCTTCCCAGGCTTTTGTGACATCCCTAACACATGAGAAATGTCCATGCTGGGTGGAAAGAATGGGAGGTCAGCAAGACACCATAGTGGGGGAGGTTGCACGAGGTAGTGGTCATTGCCAGAAATGATTGCTGTTGTCCTGCTGACCTGCTTGGAGATGCCTATCGGAGGCTGGTGACTCCAATTTCGGTGTGGCTGTGAATTCATTCTGGGTTTCAATCAGAACCAGTCAGAACTCTAAAGTGGCTATCCAAGGTACTGAATCCTGTCCCCAAAATAGGCCTCCGTTAGTGATGCCTGCTTTTATGGCAGGCAACCAGTAGAGGATGCTATACTATGCTGATAGGTTAGTTCCTCACTGCTGCAGAGATAAGGGGAAAGGTGCCTTTGCTAGCAAATGGCACCCTATTTTATGAAAAGGTTAGTTGTCATGAGCACAGTGGTATTTTTGGAATATTTCACCATGCCCAAACAATAGTCAAATGGCTGATACACCTACCCTAATCTCCTGGGACTGCTATTGTGAATGGGTCACTCTGTTCTTATTAGGGGTGTGCATCGGATCGGATCCGATCCACGATCCGAATCCGATCCGCCCCAAAAATCGGAAAATCCAATCTGATCCGATCCGATCCGACACACCATCCGATCCGATCCGATCCAACGAGGTCCGATCCGGATCGGATCGGATCGGCGGATCGGACGCCATTTTAAATGCGTTTTTCCAATAGCAAAGTATTGTTGTTTTACAAAAATGCCTATAACTTTTTCATTTTTAACGACAGAAGGATGAAACTTGGGCACATTGTACACTTGTTAGGGATAGGTATCTGTGAGAAATTTCAGAAAGATTGGTGCATGAAGTTTGTGGCAATTAATTTTTTAATAAATAACATGGAATGCCTATAACTCGGTCATTTTTAAAGTTACACACATGAAACTTTGCCACATTGTAGGTGGTACCTTGGGACCCACGTGTGTGAAATCCCAGAACCGTGGGTGCTTGCCTGGTGTGGCAATGAATTTTTGAAAAATGGGTAGTAGTGGGGTAAATGCAGTTATGCCTCCCATGTTTTTATTTTTAAAGATACAAACAGGACACTTCGGCACATTACAGGGAACACTTCCCTTGATATGTGTGTAAAATTTCAGACAGCTAGCTCCAGGCATGTGTTGGCAATGAATTGTTGAAAATTGGGTAGCAGTGGGGTAAAATACAGTTTTGCCTCCCATTTTTTTATTTTCAAAGATACAAACGGGAAACTTTGGCACATTGCAGGGAACACTTCACTTCAAATGTGTGTGAAATTTCCAGAAGCTAGGTGCAATATTTTAGTGGGAAACGAACGTTTATTCATGGCATTTCACATGGGATTTATGGGTTGGTTTGAAGAGCTACCAAGCTCTAACTCGCTCACATGGCAGAGGACCTATGGCCGCTCATACGCTGAAAATTTCACAAACTTTGGTGCAATGCTTTAGTGGGAAAACAAAGGTTTATTCATGGCATTTCACATGGGATTTATGGGTTGGTTTGAAGAGCTACCAAGCTCTAACTCGCTCACATGGCAGAGGACTTATGCCTGCTCAAACGCTGAAAATTTCACAAACTTTGGTGCAATGCTTTAGTGGGAAAACAAAGGTTTATTCATGGCATTTCACATGGGATTTATGGGTTGGTTTGAAGAGCTACCAAGCTCTAACTCGCTCACATGGCAGAGGACTTATGCCTGCTCAAACGCTGAAAATTTCACAAACTTTGGTGCAATGCTTTAGTGGGAAAACAAAGGTTTATTCATGGCATTTCACATGGGATTTATGGGTTGGTTTGAAGAGCTACCAAGCTCTAACTCGCTCACATGGCAGAGGACTTATGCCTGCTCAAACGCTGAAAATTTCACAAACTTTGGTGCAATGCTTTAGTGGGAAAACAAAGGTTTATTCATGGCATTTCACATGGGATTTATGGGTTGGTTTGAAGAGCTACCAAGCTCTAACTCGCTCACATGGCAGAGGACTTATGCCTGCTCAAACGCTGAAAATTTCACAAACTTTGGTGCAATGCTTTAGTGGGAAAACAAAGGTTAAACTTTATTATTTTAAACCTTCATGAAAGGGAGGGGGAGGCTGTGTTTGTGTGTGTGTGTTTGACAGCTTGATCCACCAATTGTGCTTTAGAATACATGACTGAATCACCCAATCCTGTGAAGACTTTCTTCAGCCTCCAATCGCAATGCTGGAGGAGGGCACCAGTATATATTCTCTCAGCCCTGCCCTTCTGGCTCTTTGTGGGTTGAACGTGGAGGAGATTAGGGAGTGTTTTGGAGCTGTGTTGGAGAGACTGTATTGAATTGATTGCATTTGGAGGTGGTTTTGAGGAGTTTCTGATCTTTTACTTTAGCTTTTCTTGTTCTCTCTCTTGGCTTTCCTTTCTCTCTTGCCTTTCCTTTCTTAGATAGCACGTTTGTTTGTCTGTGAGTTCAGTTTGTCTTTGCAGTGAGTGTGTTTGTTCTTCTTTCGCTTTCTGAAAAAAACCCAAAAAAATAATAAAAAAATATTTCTATCCTCTCTCTCTCTCTCTCTCTCTCTTTCTCTCTCTGTGTGTGTGTGTGTGTGTGCGCTTGTGAGTGAGTGTGTGTTGCTGGGCTGTGTAGCCTGCTGCTACAAACACAAAAAAAGTCAGCAAAGCACACACTTATACAAAAATAAATAATAATAAAAATAAAATGAAGCGTGGCACTCAAAGGGGGGGTGCTCCCAAGGCAGCATTTGGGAGAGGCCGCTCTGGGCATGGCGCTGCTGCTGCTGCTGCTGGGACCAGCAGCAGGCAGCCTACTTCCACACCCCCAGTTAAACTGAGGCGTTCTCCACTGGGGCAGCAGAAGCAGGCAGAGGCAACTCAAAGTAGTGCCTGCAGGGCACTCTTTCAGCAACATGAGGCAGGTGCTGGGAGCAGCAGTGGGCATGAAGAAGGAGCACTATATCCAGCTCCTTCTTTGGTGGGTGAGCCTGTGAACCCGCTGACTGATCTTTTCCCAGATCTTGTGGAAGTCAGCGAGGTTCAGAGTGAGAAGGAGGACTCTGATGTGGGGCAAGAGGAAGAGCAGGCAGCACCAGAGACTTACTCTCCACAATCCGTCCTCTCTTCCACTCATTCCCTTGCTCCTGAGGTGACACCACAGAGCGAAGGCGCCGGCAGGCCGTCTGTGTCACCCCAGAAGCGACAGGCAAGCAAGGTGTGGGACCACTTTGAGGTGGCAGTGGATTCCCGCTTTGCTGTCTGTCGCCACTGCAAGATGTCAGTGAGCAGGGGAAAAATGCCAGGCCACTTCACCACCACGAACCTCACCCGCCACATGCAGAGGCACCACCAGTTTGTTTTGCTTGGGACCGAGGCGGGCACCTCGCAGCAGACTGGTGCTAGCGGCAAGGGCAAGCAGAAGGCTCCTGCAACTTCTGCCAGCTCTCGACCTCCCATCCCCAAGAGGCTTCGCCAGGCCACCATGGAAGAGATGGGGTGGGGGAAGTATGGAGCCACAAGGTGGCGTTTTCCAGTGCCCAACCAGATCACCAATTGCATCGGTGAGATGGTGGCGTTGGATGACCAGCCATTCAGCCTCGTCGAGAACGCAGGCTTCAAGAGGCTGATGGCTCTTGTGGTTCCATACTACAAGCCGCCGTGTCGCACCACCCTGAGCAGGCGTGTGGTGCCCTCCCTGTACCAGGCATGCAGGGAGTTAGTTCTGGGTCGTCTGTGCCAGGCAGAGGCACAGAAGGTGCACTTCACTTCGGACATCTGGTCCAGCGAAGGAGGAGTGCACGCTTACCTGTCCCTGACGGCTCACTGGTGGGGAGCCTCAGGGCAGGAAGCACCCAGGACTTCTGGGACTGGGAAGGAGGGCTGCCGCTGGGCCCTCCTTCATACCGCAGTCATGGACCACTCCCACACGGCGGAGGAGATTACGGAGGCCATGAACCGCATGGTGGCAGGGTGGCTGGGCGGGCACCAGCACACCCGCGGTTACATGGTCACGGACGGGGGATCCAATATGCTGAAGGCGGTGCGCGATGGCGGATTTGAGGGCATCCGCTGCATCGCGCACGTCTTCAACCTGGTCGTCAGGGATGGCCTTGGAGGCAGCAAGGCCCCTCTCCCTCCCCAAATCCGTAATCTCCTAGAGAGCTGCAGGAAGGTGGCTGGGCATTTCCACCACAGCGTGAAGGGCAGTCGGTTGCTGCGGGAGAAGCAGCAGGAGCTGGGACTTCCGCAGCACCGGCTAGTGCAGGACGTGGCAACACGTTGGAACTCCACCTACCACATGCTCGAGCGTATGGTGGAGCAACAGCGTGTTGTCCACGAGATGTTCAGGGTCGGGGACATTGGCATCCAGGCCCCACTGTCCAGGCAGCAGTGGGAGGCCATGTCCCAGCTTCTGGTGGTCCTCAAGCCGTTCCTTGAGGCCACCGAGACCCTGAGCAGCAGCACTGCCCTTCTCAGCCAGGTGCTCCCCGTGGCCAGGCATCTCCAGAATCAGATGGGCGAGTTTCTAGAGGCCGGGGATGCCGTCACCGGCAGGCGCTTCCTGCCAGAGGTGCGGGAAGTGGTGACGAGGCTGAGGGAAAGCCTATCCCGCCGGGTCCAGCCTCTCTACAACGAGAGGCAGTACATGTTGGCCACCATGTGCGACCCGCGCATCAAGGATGGGTTATGTGGGCAGACTTCCCGGGCAGGTTGGGTGGAAATGCTGGTGACGGACGTTCGGGCGGCCCGGGATGCCAGGATTGGGCAGGCAGAGGAGGAGCCCACCGAAGCCCAGGCGCTAAGTCCGCTGAGCACCACCAGCAGCGGCGGCAGCAGCACCACCACACCCAGCAGGGGGACAGGCCAGGGGTTTTGGGACAAGGCTTTGCAGGCTGCGGTTGGGCATAGAGGCACTCAACCCAGCCGCCGCCAGGATGACGCTGCAGCAGCAGTGCAGCGTTACCTGGCGGAGCAGATGGAGGACGGCTCCATCGAACCCCTGGCCTACTGGTCATCTCGGCGCCAGATGTGGCCTGATCTGGCGCGGGTGGCCATGGACAGAATCAGCTGCCCACCGTCCAGCGTTCCAAGCGAGCGGGTGTTTTCCATGGCGGGCGACGTGGTCACACCCCACCGCTCTCGCTTGGACGCTGAGATTGTGGAGCAGCTGGTCTTCCTCAAGGTCAATCTGCCCCTGCTGGGATACCCCACCCTCATGCCCGCGGGGGAGTAATTGGCAGGCACCCCCCATCCATCCCACACCTTTGGGCAGGCACCGGCAGGCCCTTGATTTTTTAATTCTTATTTTCGGTTAATTAATTTTCTTTACTTTAATTTACTGGCTGTGTTGTTTACAGCTCAGTAACTCAACTCTGAACGATGGATCCCGAAGGGATCTAGTTCCTTCTCCTAGCCTCTTACATTGAGGGGATGCACAAGCATCTCACACATTCTATGTTGTTTGACTTGAACCAATGTGCTTGCACGTGTGCCTCTGAAATTGGACTCCGATGGCTCCCTCCAGGCCTTCTGTAAGGTCCCACACTTCCATGGGCGTTTCTTCTTGTAAGACCACGTCAGAGGTTCATGAGAACTTTGGATAAGAAGAAGGCTTAATTTTATCGCCAAGGAACGCATGCACCTCTCTGACTATGAACGAAGGACGCGATAGGATTCCTCTTCCAGGCTTCTACATTGAGTGTATGACAAGCAGCATCCCACACTGTTTCTGACTGTGTCTTTTGGACTTATGTGGCAGCCTTGCAGGGCTGTCACTGTGTGTTGTGTTTATTTTGGCTATATGATTTAAAAAACTGCCTGCCCGCCTGCCCAGCTGCTAGGTTGCCGCCATTGTGAAGTAGCCGGAATGCGTGGGCTGGTCTCATGGTTCTATTGCTTACTTGTGCAATGCGCAAGCGCCTGGCATCATGCCCGCCTCTGCCTCTGCCTCTGCCTGCCTGCCTGCCTGCCCGCCTGCCCACCTGCTAGGTTGCCGCCATTGTGAAGTAGCCGGAATGCGTGGGCTGGTCTCATGGTTCTATTGCTTACTTGTGCAATGCGCAAGCGCCTGGCATCATGCCCGCCTCTGCCTCTGCCTCTGCCTCTGCCTCTGCCTGCCTGCCTGCTAGGTTGCCGCCATTGTGAAGTAGCCGGAATGCGTGGGCTGGTCTCACGGTTCTATTGCTTACTTGTGCAATGCGCAAGCGCCTGGCATCATGCCCGCCTCTGCCTCTGCCTCTGCCTCTGCCTGCCTGCCTGCCTGCTAGGTTGCCGCCATTGTGAAGTAGCCGGAATGCGTGGGCTGGTCTCACGGTTCTATTGCTTACTTGTGCAATGCGCAAGCGCCTGGCATCATGCCCGCCTCTGCCTCTGCCTCTGCCTCTGCCTGCCTGCCTGCCTGCTAGGTTGCCGCCATTGTGAAGTAGCCGGAATGCGTGGGCTGGTCTCACGGTTCTATTGCTTACTTGTGCAATGTGCAAGCGCCTGGCATCATGCCCGCCTCTGCCTCTGCCTCTGCCTGCCTGCCTGCCTGCCCGCCTGCCCACCTGCTAGGTTGCCGCCATTGTGAAGTAGCCGGAATGCGTGGGCTGGTCTCACGGTTCTATTGCTTACTTGTGCAATGTGCAAGCGCCTGGCATCATGCCCACCTCTGCCTCTGCCTCTGCCTGCCTGCCTGCCTGCCCGCCTGCCCACCTGCTAGGTTGCCGCCATTGTGAAGTAGCCGGAATGCGTGGGCTGGTCTCACGGTTCTATTGCTTACTTGTGCAATGCGCAAGCGCCTGGCATCATGCCCGCCTCTGCCTCTGCCTCTGCCTGCCTGCCTGCCTGCCCGCCTGCCCACCAGCTAGGTTGCCGCCATTGTGAAGTAGCCGGAATGCGTGGGCTGGTCTCACGGTTCTATTGCTTACTTGTGCAATGCGCAAGCGCCTGGCATCATGCCCGCCTCTGCCTCTGCCTCTGCCTCTGCCTGCCTGCCCGCCTGCTAGGTTGCCGCCATTGTGAAGTAGCCGGAATGCGTGGGCTGGTCTCACGGTTCTATTGCTTACTTGTGCAATGCGCAAGCGCCTGGCATCATGCCCGCCTCTGCCTCTGCCTCTGCCTGCCTGCCTGCCTGCCCGCCTGCCCACCTGCTAGGTTGCCGCCATTGTGAAGTAGCCGGAATGCGTGGGCTGGTCTCACGGTTCTATTGCTTACTTGTGCAATGTGCAAGCGCCTGGCATCATGCCCGCCTCTGCCTCTGCCTCTGCCTCTGCCTGCCTGCCTGCCCGCCCGCCTGCCCACCTGCTAGGTTGCCGCCATTGTGAAGTAGCCGGAATGCGTGGGCTGGTCTCACGGTTCTATTGCTTACTTGTGCAATGCGCAAGCGCCTGGCATCATGCCCGCCTCTGCCTCTGCCTCTGCCTGCCTGCCTGCCTGCCTGCCCGCCCGCCTGCCCACCTGCTAGGTTGCCGCCATTGTGAAGTAGCCGGAATGCGTGGGCTGGTCTCACGGTTCTATTGCTTACTTGTGCAATGTGCAAGCGCCTGGCATCATGCCCGCCTCTGCCTCTGCCTCTGCCTGCCTGCCTGCCTGCCCGCCTGCCCACCTGCTAGGTTGCCGCCATTGTGAAGTAGCCGGAATGCGTGGGTTGGTCTCACGGTTCTATTGCTTACTTGTGCAATGCGCAAGCGCCTGGCATCATGCCCGCCTCTGCCTCTGCCTCTGCCTCTGCCTCTGCCTCTGCCTGCCTGCCTGCCTGCTAGGTTGCCGCCATTGTGAAGTAGCCGGAATGCGTGGGCTGGTCTCACGGTTCTATTGCTTACTTGTGCAATGCGCAAGCGCCTGGCATCATGCCCGCCTCTGCCTCTGTCTCTGCCTCTGCCTGCCTGCCTGCCTGCTAGGTTGCCGCCATTGTGAAGTAGCCGGAATGCGTGGGCTGGTCTCACGGTTCTATTGCTTACTTGTGCAATGCGCAAGCGCCTGGCATCATGCCCGCCTCTGCCTCTGCCTCTGCCTGCCTGCCTGCCTGCCCGCCTGCCCACCTGCTAGGTTGCCGCCATTGTGAAGTAGCCGGAATGCGTGGGCTGGTCTCACGGTTCTATTGCTTACTTGTGCAATGTGCAAGCGCCTGGCATCATGCCCGCCTCTGCCTCTGCCTCTGCCTGCCTGCCTGCCTGCCCGCCTGCCCACCTGCTAGGTTGCCGCCATTGTGAAGTAGCCGGAATGCGTGGGCTGGTCTCACGGTTCTATTGCTTACTTGTGCAATGTGCAAGCGCCTGGCATCATGCCCGGCCCGCCTCTGCCTGCCTGCCAATGTGACTTTGCCTGGAGGAGCCTATGCCAATGTGACTTTGCCTGGAGGAGCCTATGCCAATGTGACTTTGCCTGGAGGAGCCTATGCCAATGTGACATTGCCTGGAGGAGCCTATGCCAATGTGACTTTGCCTGGAGGAGCCTATGCCAATGTGACTTTGCCTGGAGGAGCCTATGCCAATGTGACTTTGCCTGGAGGAGCCTATGCCAATGTGACGTTGCCTGGAGGAGCCTATGCCAATGTGACTTTGCCTGGAGGAGCCTATGCCAATGTGACGTTGCCTGGAGGAGCCTATGCCAATGTGACGTTGCCTGGAGGAGCCTATGCCAATGTGACTTTGCCTGGAGGAGCCTATGCCAATGTGACTTTGCCTGGAGGAGCCTATGCCAATGTGACGTTGCCTGGAGGAGCCTATGCCAATGTGACGTTGCCTGGAGGAGCCTATGCCAATGTGACGTTGCCTGGAGGAGCCTATGCCAATGTGACTTTGCCTGGAGGAGCCTATGCCAATGTGACTTTGCCTGGAGGAGCCTATGCCAATGTGACTTTGCCTGGAGGAGCCTATGCCAATGTGACTTTGCCTGGAGGAGCCTATGCCAATGTGACGTTGCCTGGAGGAGCCTATGCCAATGTGACGTTGCCTGGAGGAGCCTATGCCAA